>JADMNL010000029.1:107192500-107792500 GCA_016271365.2 Neoceratodus forsteri
CCACCTCCATCCTGCAGAGACTGACAGGTATTGGGGTATGCATATGTGGTGTTGCCCATAACTTTCATGCCATTTCACCTCACGCTATACTGCAGACACTGACAAGTGTTGAGGTGTACCTTGGGGTGTTCGGCTTTACAGTTACCCCACTTCATAAGGACATACGCTGAAATGGGTGCAATATAGAATGGGGTAAACTCTGGGGCCGAAGAGTCCAAAGCACACCTCAATGCCTGTGACTGGATGGAGGTTGGGGGTAGAATGGCATGAGCACTACAGTCAGCAGTTCAAAGACACATCCCTGATGTCTGTCAGTCTGTAAAGGGTGGGACGCTATGGTTAGAAACCATAATGCCCTGGGCATTTGTTGGTATTTGCAGTACAAATGTCCAACATGGCCATTTTGTGGCCCCCACCTCATGAAAGCATGTGGGACCTCTTCTCATGAACAGTGGTACTGTGATTTTGTCAATGTGTCCCGAAATTTGAGTTTCCACAGCGACCGTGCCATTGTACGCCAGATGTACAAAAATGCAGATCGGGTAGAATGTGAAGAATGACAGCTGTACCATTCATGGGGAGGTGTGAAGAGATGGCAATGTTGAAAATCTGTAGTGAAAATATTAAAAATGCTCAAACGTCCGAGCGTACATGTAAACTGCAGAATGCATGGACGTAACACAGTCATTTAGTGGAATTATTTCACCAAATTTTCAGCATAGGCATTTTGTGACCTCTGCTCGTGAACAGTGTCACTATGATTTTCTTAATCTGTCCTGAATGTTGATTTCCCACAGCAACCATGGTATTCTGCGCCAGATGTGTAAACGCATATTTCAGGCAGGATGTGAAAAATGACAGCTGTACTGTTCATAAGGAGGTCTGGAAAACTGGCAATGTTGACAATCTGGAGTGAAAATACTACAAATTTGCGAAGTTACGAGGGTGTGTGGAAACTGCATAATGCACACTTGTAACACAGTCATTTTATGGACATTTGTCACCAAATTTTCAACATAGGCATTTTAGGACCTCTGCTTATGAACAGTGTCACTGTGATTTTACATATGAACATACATAGGAACATATGAACATACGAATCTGCCAGCAGAACACACCAATTGGTCTATATAAATCTGCCCGAGTGTGCAGCTAGCACCCTAGATTGTAGCTGCCCCAGCCTCCTCCCCCTCAGTTCCTCCCCCACTTGTCTCAGCCCTTGCCCCCGACTCTTTCCCTTGATTTTTTCCACTCCTCCTTAAAGCTACTGACTGTCCTACATGTTACCACCCCCTCTGGCAGCGCATTCCAACTAGACACTGCCCTCTCAGAGAAGTAGTGCCTCCTCATTTCCCTCTTGAAACTTCCCCTTCCAACCTTAGTCCATGTCCCCTCATCTCTCTTCCACTTCTCAGTTTAAACACCCCCCCTCCGTGCTAGGTTTATTTACCCCTCAGGTAGTTAAACGCTTCAATCATATCCCTCCATCCCATCTCTCCTCCAGTGTGTACATGTTCAGCTCCTTCAGCCTAACTTCATATTCCTTTCCTTCCATTCCCCTTAACATTTTTGTTGCCCTCCTTTGCACCTCCTCCAGTAACTTTATCTCTCTCCTCAGGTATAGCCTCCAGTATTGCACACAGTACTGTAGGTGTGGTGTGACCAATGATCTGTAGAGAGGTAGGATCACATCCCTGTGTCTAGATGAGAACCCCCTTGCAATGCATCCCAACATCCTATTTGCCTTCACTGCTGCTTTCCTGCATGGGGCCAAGTTGTTCATGCTCCCAGTTACCAACACCTCTAGGTCCTCCTCCTCTGTGATCCCCAGCCAATAGTCCCTCTTATGGTTCTTAGCCCTGAAGTGCATCACCTTACATTTCTTTGCACTGAATCCTAGCTGCCACTCCACTGACCATGTCTGTAGTTTGGTTAGGTCCCCCTGCAGTTTTTCCCATCCATCCTCTTCGTCCACCACTGCACCCAATTTGGTATAATGTGTGAACAGACTAACCCTTCTCCCCAGACCGTATGCTATATCAGAGATAAAGAGCACAAATAGCACCAGGCCCAGCACTGACCTCTGTGGCACCCCACTTGTCACTGGTCTTGGTGCAGAGAGCTACCCCACCACCACACTCTGCACTCTCCCCTGTAACCAGTTCTCTATCCATTTAGTCAGACCACTTTCCATCCATACCCCTCCTTCTCCTCACTCTTCTCCTCCTTGGCCTGTGTCCCTCCTCCCGGTAGTCCACACCCTTTCTCCTCCTAATTCTTACTGGGTGGTGGTGTCTTCTGTATTACACTCAGAAAACTCTGACCGCCCCCTTCCAGGGTTACTACACCTCTTCCTTTACATTTATCTAGGAGGGTGAGGTCATTAGGCTCCCCTGTCCTTACCTTTCTACCAACCTCAGTCTTGTGGCCACCCCCCCCACTAGTTTAAATCCACCTTAGTAGAGATATACCCCTCTAATCCTGCCTTTAATACTCCTCCCTTTCTGCTAAAGTGTAACCTGTCACCCATTATACAAGTCACTATTCCCCCCAGACCCTACCGGAGTTGGTCACTAACTCATAATTTTTGGTGTGGCACCAATCCATCAGTCACTCGTTGAACTCCTCAAACCTACCCTTCCTCCCCATGCTTGCACATGGTACTGGCAGTACCTCAGAGAATGCCACCGACGCCCCCACCTCCCCTCACACTGCCTACCCAACTACTCGAACCTCCCCTTCACTACTTCCACAGTCTCCCCGGCCAAGTCTTTTGTACCCACATGCAACACTAAATGAGGTTTCTTCCTCCCCCTCGCTGCACACTTGAGCAGTGCCTGCCCTGCCCCTCCTGCAGTCAACCTGGGGATAGCTTCAACCCAAATATGGCTGTGCCTTTTTCCCCTTCCGTCCCATCTCACCCGTCAGTATAGCATCCCCCAAGACAAGTATCCCCCATCCCTTACCCCCTTTCCCTTTGAATGCCCCTTCCACCACCCCAGTATTTGTTCTTCCCTGCCCCTTAGTCTTGCCAGCTGGTCCCTCTGTGACTTCTGTATCTGTACCCCCTACTTCCGCCTCACCCCTTTTCTCTGCCTCATTCCTCCCATCCCCCTTGAACCCCTTCCCAGCCTGACTACTTCCTACTGGGCTTCCCATGTTGACCTCCCCTGCTGATTTTCAACCCTTCTCCTATTCCCACTGTTGTTGATTTAGACCCTCCATTCCCTTCTACCCCAATAGTGATGCCTCTCCCATACTTCCTCCTTCCCGAAGCCTTCTCTCCTCCAGTCACCACCCCATCCTTCCTTACTAGCCCCCTTCTACCCTTTCATCCTTGTTATTTCTTCCCCTACCTGTTGCCATCCCTCTCATGCCCCGCTTGTCCTCCCCCCTTAGTATGTCCCCACTTCCCTTCTCTCTCTCCCATAGCAGAGGTTCAAATCTATTCCTAGTTGATACCCCTCCTAAATCTCTTCCCTTATTGGTTCCGTCTCCTACTTGTCCCCCTCTGTGCCACCCCAGTCCCACCCCTGGTCCCTCCCTACCTGCAGCCATCTGCTCTCTCCCCTGGTACTCTTTGTGGTCTCTTCCTCCCCCATCAGGAGGCCCCCCTCACCTTGGGCACCCCCTCACTTCTCCTCTCTTTTCTGTTAGTGCCACTGATACTGGGGTTGGGTCACTCCCTAGTTGTTCTTACTCTGTCCCCCTTTGCCATCCCCTATTCCCTCCTCCAGCCAGGATGCCTACCATACTCATCTGCCCTGCCACTTAGACTCCTCCCTAACCTCCACAGTTCCTTCCTCAAACTAGCTAGTCATCTACAGGCCATACAACCCACATCCTCCAAGCCCAGTCCAGGATCATGGCGGACCCACGCCCTGTATACCCCACCACCCTTCCAAAGATGCCCGCACTACTGACATGTGGCACCTGCCCCATTTTGGCCTCCATCTTATGTTATGGGCTCTTACTCCCAGGTTCTGTACCCTACTACAACTGTTAGGCCCCTATTTACTCAAATTCCTTTCCCCCTTCCACACTATTCCCCCTACTGCCCCCTTGCTGACTGGGTTAATTCAGTCTCAAATCTCATCCATTAGATACTGTATTACTGTAGCAATCCTTAAGCCTCCTTGTCTGTTTTTCACCCCTCGGCTACCATACTTTTTGTTCTCAGCTGTCATATAGTTTCACTTAGTCCAGTTAGAAATCCTATTGTACTCCAAGTATTACTCAGCTCAGCTGGAGAAATAAACAGAATAAATATGTATAATTACAGCAATCATAACAAGATAGCTCAGTATTTAGCTCAGTTAGAGAAATAAACAGAACAACTAAATCTGTATTATTGATGCAATCCTAAAAGTATCCAGTCATTGCTTTGTCTCCAATCCAGAGACCCTGCTGTAATATAGGACCACAGAGGACCCTCGGTGGTAGGGTGGGCAACTCTAAAGTCCCGGTAAAGCTCCAGTGAGCTCACTCACTCACTCCCCCTCTCTCACTTGCTTGTTCTATTTCTTCCAGTGCTGCAGGCTGCCCTTTTGTACTGGGCTCCTGCTTGTGCTGGCACCTTTTTCTGCCCACAAAGAAATCCGCAGCAGTCCCCACAGAGCTCCACTGAGCTCGTTCACTCCCCCTTCTCACTCACTCATTCTGTTTCTCCCAGCACTGCAGGCTGCCCATTTGTACTGGGCTCCTGCCTGTGTTGGCACCTTTTTCTGCCCACAAAGAAATCCACAGCAATCCCAACAGAGCTCCGTTGAGCTCGTTAACTCCCCCCTGTCACTTGCTCATTCCGTTTCTCCCAGTGCTGCAGGCTGCCCTTTTGTACTGGGATCCTGCCTGTGCTGGCCCCTTTTTCGACCCACAAAGAAGTTCACTGCTGTCCTGACAGAGCTCCGTTTAGGTTGCTCACTTCTCCTCTCTCACTCGCACATTCTGTTTCTCCCAGCACTGCAGGCTGCCCTTTTGTACTGGGCTTCTGCCTGTATTGGTGCCTTTTTCTGCCCACAAAGAAATCTGCAGCAGTCCCAACAGAGCTCTGCTGAGCTCGCTTACTCCCCCTCTCTTACTCGCTCATTCTGTGTCTCCTGGTGCAGCAGGCTGCCCTTTTGTACTGGGCTCCTGCCTGCATTGGAGACTTTTTCTGCCCACAAAGAAATCCACAGCAGTCCTGATAGAGCTCCATTAAGCTTGCTCACTCAGCCGCTCTCACTCGCTCATTCTGTTTCTCCTGACGCTGCAGGCTGTCCTTTTGTACTCGGCCCCTGCCTGTGTTGATGCCTTTTTATGCCCACAAAGAAATCTGCAGCAGTCCTGACAGAGCTCCTTTGAGCTTGATCACTCCCCCTCCCTCACTTGCTCGTTCTGTTTGTTCCGGCGTTGCAGGCTGCCCTTTTGTACTGGGCTCCTGCCTGCATTGGCACCTTTTTCTGCACACAAAGAAATCTGCAGCAGTCCCAACAGAGCTCAGTTGAGCTCGCTCACTCCCCCTCTCTCACTCGCTTGTTCTTAATTTGTCCCAAACACTGATTTCCCAAAGCAACCACGCTATTCTGTGCCGGAAGTGCAAAAACACATTTCAGCCAGGATGTGAAAAATGACAGCTGTACTGTTCATAAGGAGTGGTGAAAATCTGGTATGAAAATATTACAAATTTGCAAAGTTACAAGGGTGCGTGGAAACTGCGCAACACACACTTGTAACACAGTCATTTTATGGACTTTCATCACCAAATTTTCAACATAGACATTTTAGGACCTCTGCTCATGAACAGTGTCACTGTCATTTTCTCAGTCTATCCTGAAAACTGATTTCCCAGAGCGATCGCACTATTCGGTGCTGGAAGTGCGAAAACACATTTTGGCCAGGATGTGTAAAATGGCAGCTGTACTTTTCATAAGTAGGTGTGGAAAAATGACAATGTTGAAAATCTGGAGTGAAAATATTATAAATTCGCTAAGTTACAAGCATGCGTGCAAACTGCGCAATGCACGCTCATAACACGGTCATTTTATGAACTTTCATCACAAAATTTTCAACATAGGCATTTTTAGGACCTCTGCTCATGAACAGTGTCACTGTGATTTTCTTAATGTGTCCCGAACAGTGAATTCCCACAGCGACCGTGTTATTCTGCGCTGGAAGTGTAAAAACACATTTTGGCCAGGATGTGAAAAATGACAGCTGTACTGTTCATAAGGAGGTGCATAAAAATGCCAATGCTGAAAATCTGGATTGACAATATTAAAAATTGGTGAAGTTATGAGCGTGCGTAGCAACTGCGCAATGCACACTCCTAAAACAGGCATGTCTTGGATTTTTCCCACCAAATTTGCAACATAGGCTTTTCGAGAGCCCACCTCATGAACACTGGCATTGTTGTTTCATTAATCAGTCCAGAAAGGGGATTCCGCACAGTCACCATGAAATCATCTTTCGTGGCCGAATAACGCCATGATAGTGGCTGAATTCATGAGGAGGTGTCCCAATAACCCCATGTAGAAAATTTGGTGCCAAAATTCCAAAAATATGCCTGAGATATGCACCAAAGTTGAACAAAACTATTTATGCCATTATACAGCTTACCGGCATTTCTTCAGTTCACGGTCAGTTTGAAGAGTGCAGACGTGTTCCCAGTCCACCAAAGATCGTGGCGCAAAACTCCAGAGGTAAGTATGGGGTGAAGGGGGGTGTGGGGAGGCAGGGTGCACAGAGGGTGGGTGCAGGTTGGGGAGGGGCTGCCAGACTCGATGAGGGACCGTTTTCTTGTTTACAGGGACATTTGGCACACAGGGGTGGGCTCCCAGTGTGCCACCTGAGTGTGGGGGGGCATAGCTGATGAGGGATTGGGCACCCTTGTTGGCACATATGGGGGTGGGGGAAGAGCAGAGGGGGATTGGGCACCCCCCCTTGGCAGACTACACATTGGGGGGATACATTATGCCCACAGGGAGTGGGCTCTCCTTTGGCAAATTCTATCAGGAAGGGGGGACTGAAGCCGATGGGGATTGGGTGCCCCATCAGCAAAGAAAGACAGGGGGTGCATGATGCTGAGGGGGATTGGGCACCCCACAGCATACTAAAGAAACTTGGAGGTGGGAACATTATGGCAACGGGGACTGGGCTCCCTGTCGGTAAACTGGGTCGGGGGCATGCAAGGTACCACCCTGCAATGACAGGTCACTCCCTCATTGCAGCAGAATGGCTGACACTGCAATGATGAGTTGGCCCTTGACTGCAGCGGTGAAAACCTTCCAAGGTGGTGGCATGCTGGCTGAACTAATATTAGCAGCAGCATGCCACTGCATTGGGGAAAGCGGGCCAAGCCTCAAATGGCACCAGGGGCACTGGCCACAACAGTGCCACACCTCCACAATCTGCTTCTGCGGCAAGCTGCCGCAATATGTTTCTTGCGCATGCGTGCAAGCAAGCATAAAAATGTGATGTTCCTTAGGCCTGTTGCATGCACTATGCTTTCATTTTCATGGGAGGGGCATGAGGTGGATCTATCATGTTGGAACAACTGACTATCAGAGCTGCCTAGGGAAGTAAATAAGGAGTGCCTGAAACTGCATCTAGGCATATCCCTCCTCAAACATGCACACACATAGACATGATTTTTTTTTTTTTTTTAACTCTAAGCATGTCATTATTTGGTTCTTACAGTATGGGCAAATTGGGCATAAAAATAAAATAGAAAAAAAAAAAGGATCAAGCAGGTGCCTTTTCCTTTGACAGATACATGCAAACAGAAGGTCATGAATCCTGTATGACAAGTTCATTATATGGATGTTTTCCATGTAAAACAGAAATTTTGTTAATATCATGTCTGTAGCATCATTTGTAGTCAGTAAAATATTATTTACATAGATACTGTAAATGACAGGTTTTAATTCAGAAATCCAGTCTTGATAAGTTTGTTTTTTTAGCAGTTCTGTAATATTTATGTGTCTCTGATGAAAGAGTGCATAGCATAGAAATGTAAGGGTTTCTGTGATTGTCGTTTGCATGAGAAGTGGGCATGACAGTGGCATGCAAGAGTGAAGTCTAAATTGTTTCTTGGCCATTCTGGGATCTAAAGTTTAACACTACTGTGTGAAGAGAGTAAAGTCTTGTGTTTTTTGCATTTGAATAGATTTAATGCTTTGAAGTTAAACTATATAAATATATATATATATATATATATATATATATATACACATAGTGTCATGTATATCTGTAAAGGAAGAATATACTACTAAAATAAATGCCATTCTGATATTTTATTTATTTGTGTATGAGATTTTAAGTGTAGTTCTGCCTAGGTCATAGACACATAAGCTATAAATAAGGATGGCTCTCTTTGTCACAGCTTGTAGTAGCAAAATAAAGCAAGAAAAATTATAATTTTTTTTCTTTCTTTTAACTGTTTAACTAGGACTGGCACACTAAGCTGAAAGCTTATTTACAGGGGTAACATGGGAGCACATGGAAGTTAAGTGACTTGCTCAGGGTCACCTAGTATGCAAGTGAGGGCTGTGGGATTCAAACCCAGATCTCCAGATTTGCAGTTAAGAGCCTTAAACCACTGTGCTATACTGCCTCCCTAGTTATGGCAGTCATCTGTTTTATGGTTCCTGATGTTGATGTAATGAGCATACTAACATAAAAATGCCAGCAGAATAGGCCTAGCAGGCTTTCATGTCTTGCTCATTTGGTCAGTCCCCACCCTGGGAGCTGACCTTGCTGCCCTCCCCGCCCTCTCGGGCTTCTCCCTTCCCAGTCCAGGGTATTCCCGCTTCATTGGACTTTGCTTCCACAATCCTTCCCCTGTGCCTGTCCCACCCCCTCTTGAACCCCCCCACAGTGTCCGCCTCCACCAGCCCCCCCGGGCAGCCCATTCCATGGTTCTACCACCTTCTCAGCAAAGTAACACCTCCTGCTTTCTCACCTGAGCCTCCCCCCCAGCTTCCAGCCTTGCCCTCTAGTTGCCCCCTCCTTCCTTCAGAGCACCGTGACTGCGCCTCCCCTATTTACCCCTTCATGTATTTGAAGACCTCTATCATGTCCCTCTGTCCCTTCTCTCTTCCAGTGTGTACATATTTAGCTCTTCGAGCCTCTCCCCATAGGTCCTTTCCCCTAAGCCCCCGATAATTTTTGTTGCCTTCCTCTGGAACCTCTCCTGGAGTTCAATGTCCCTCTTTAAGTGTGGCCTCCAAAACTGCATGCAGTACTAGAGGTGCGGCCTCACCAAGCAGTTATACAGAGGGAGTATCACTTCCCTCCTTCTGGAGTGATCCCTCTAGCGATGCATCCCAGCATCATGTCGGCCTTGGCCGCTGCCCTCCTACCAGTCTCCAAGTTGTTCATCTTGATGTGCACCACCACTCCTAGGTCTCTCTCAGCCATAAAGCCATAGCAGCAGTATATTGCATAGCAGATATAAAATGTCAGTAAGCAGGTCATGCAACAGATGTGCTGAGCAGTTACTGAAGCAATAAATGTACAGCTGTTATTTTATACATCTTGCTCAAAATGTGTTTTTGCACCTGTGGTGCCAAATGGCACAGTTGCTGGGCAAAATCTCCTTTTGGCTAATGAACTGATAGTGTCACTGTTCATGCGTTGGGGTCACAAAAAAGCCCATGCTGAAAACGTGGAGTGAAAATACTAAGAAACACCCAGGGCACTTGGGTTTCTGACCATAACACCTTGCACGGTAGGGACTGACAGGCATCAGGGGTGTGACTTGGGATGGTCAACAGTAATGCTCACACCATTCCACCCCCATCCCCACCCTGCAGCCAGTGATGGGTATCGAGGTGTACCTTTGACTCTTCAGCCCCAAAGTTCACTCCATTCTCTTATACTGTACCCATTTCAGCGTATTTCCTTATGGAATAGGGTGAATGTAAAGTTTGAAAACCCCAAGGCACACCTCGACTCTTGTCTGTATCTGCAGGGTAGGGTGAGGTGAAATGGCATGAGTGTTATGGGCAGTGACCCAAAAGCACACCCCAGTGCCTGTCCATGTCTGCTGGGTGGGGGTGGGGTTGGCGTCACGTCAATACTTCACTGCCATTCCTATTCTGCCTGTCTGTCTGTGTCTCTCTCTCTATCTATAAGTCTATGTAATTATCTTTCTTTCTGTTAATTGCATGCATCGCTAGTTTTACCTATTTCTAAACTATACATGCATATCACATTTGCCTGCACTCTGAGCACGTACTTGTGAAACTGTGCATATTTGTACTCCACTTCTGTGCAGACCTCATACTTTCCTAATATTCTCATTATCACAAGTGTAACTACCTTGCCCTTATCAAAAGTGACCCCCTCTGAAAGTTAATATCACATTTTCTCTAACAGTCCATCATCATTACACCTGACCTCAGCACCTTGCTTAAATATAACTTACATCACCTCATGGACAAAAGCCCTGTTTCTCTTAAAAGAAAAACAAAAAACTGTATAAATAATCCCAAGGCTGAACATATGCCAGCCATTACTTTTTCATGTACTGCCACCTTCTGTACCATCATGGGGATTTGCATATGTTTCCCTTGATGCTTTGCATTATTGGAATATGTGCAATTGTGTTTTCTTTAAAATTTGGCTGTCTGGCCAATATCTTCTAACCCCAGGAATCACTCATTTTGATTAAACTGATGCAGTCAGCCTCCTGTGTTGGACTGCCCGGAGAGATGGAATTATGTGCAAATGATGGAACTCTCAATTGGCTCATGCCAATTTCAAACTGCTGCCCTAGCAACTGCTGCACTCTGAGTGCTTCAGATTCTTTACTCCGCCTGCCTAGTGAAGACGTCCTGGAGAGCTCTCCTTCAACCTCTTCAAAATCCATTTATATGGTCGATAAGTAGTGTTTTTAATTTATATTTCAGATTGCTGCCTTAGTTTTTGTTTATTTTGTAATCTCTGTGAATATTTTGTGTGATTAGCGGTTCCTTCATGGTTCCTTGGAACCGAGGGTTCCACTATTTCTAGTAAGATTTTTACCTCAATTTTGTTATATTTATTAATTCTTGTGGTTGGTTCCTTGACTGCATATACCTGTTTAAATTTTATTTAAATTTTTTAGTTTCTCGGTTTCCTTTTCTGTCAGGAACCGAGTAGCATTCGGTTCCCAGAACCGTTAGTGATTATTTATATTTAAAATATTTAGTTCTAAGGAACCAATAATTTGGTATAGTTTCTTTAACGATTCCTGCTCAATGTTAGAGGCTCCTGTTGTTAAGCCTAAAAAATGCACAGGACCCACTGGTTTCAAATTGTGAGTCTTGTGGTCAGATCATAGCTAAAGCACACAGACGTTCATTGTGTGTTTTTTGTCTGGGTACTAGCCATATTTTTGCAAATTGTGATATTTGTAAAACATTTTGTCCTAAAACTCTTCAGAAAAGGTCCAACATTTTGTAAGAAATGGCCTCTGCTTCTGCTAATACTGGTGAAAGTGGCTCCTCCACCTCTGGCACAAGAAAGGATGGAGGTAAAGCTAAGGATCCTGATAAAGGATCAGATAAGGTTGAGCAAGGAAAGTCAAAAAGGACAGTGGACTCAGGGCTGAACCTGTTTCACTTAAGAAAAAATGTAAGGAAAAGCATGTCGCTGCACCTCTGGCTGAGAAGGCTAAGGAGCTCCCAGCTCACGAAACTGGTATGCCCTTGGCTGAGGACATTGCCAAGGCCTTACAGGTCTTGCAAGCACTGCAAGCTGCAGTCCTAATTCCAATATCAACTGCCCCAGTTCCTGTGCCGGTTCCAGCTTCTCAGAAACCACAGGCCACCTTTGGTGAGGATGATTTTGAGGAGGAACTGATAGATCCAGAGGTTTCTCCAGAACAGGAGTTCGATTCCACCCCAAGGGGTCCTGAGGAATATACCTCACATTATGCTTTTGTTAAAAGCATGGTGGAAATACTCAATTTCCCTCTGCAGGAGACAGAAGGCACTTGAAGTGCAGTATTAGCCCTGGCTGGCAGAGTGCCAGGTGAGGTGGCAGTGGACCTACAGAATACAGCTTTAGATGCCACAAAATACCAGTTCCACATGGCTGTAAACACTAACGATTCTGCAGCTAGGTTAATGGCACTATTTGTCTCCCTTAGGAGATTTACCTGGCTCAGGGCCACAAACTTGACCTTGGACACTCAGGCCAAGGCGATGGACTTTCCATTTCAGAAAAATTTGCTATTTGGTGACAAAACAGAGGCCTGCCTATATTTATTTTTTTTATTTAGTTTTTGTTGACTGGGTAAGTGCACTAGACAAATCCTATATAAAAAGAAAGTAGAAGAATACAAGGGCACCTATAGAAGTAATTCTAAAGATAGGCCTTCCCCATCCTATAGGGCCCAAACTAGGGGAGGCAGGGGTAGGGGTTCCTATCCCAGACCATTTTTTCAGGCTCAAGCTTCTCAGCTGCAACAACAGTCTAGAGGATATTTTCGAGGAAGAGGCAGAAGAGCCATGAAGAGAGCTTCTCCCTCCCCAGTGATTCAAGCACAGCCCACTCAGAACCCCTGATGGGCTAGTACAGGTTGCATCTCCTGTCATAGATCCACCAGTGGGTGGCTGACTGGCTCATTACCTCCAGGATTGGCATACCATCACCACAGACAAGTGAGTCCTGGAGGTGGTGAGCCAGGGTCTGGCACTCGGCTTCAAATCTCTCCCCAAGCTGAGAGCAAGAACATTTGCACCAGTTACATCTGCAGATAGAATTTTTACTGGAAGCAGAAGTAAAACATCTGTTAGCAATCAAGGCAGTGGAGCTGGTGCCCCTAAACCAGTGGGGCAAAGGTGTCTACTCCAGATACTTCCTTACAAGAAAGAAAAATGGGGATTGGCGACCTATCCTGGATTTAATACTTCTAAACAGATACATTCTGAAACCAGAATTCAAAATGGTCACTCTTGCAGTAATCATTCCCACTTTACAAAAGGGAGACTGGCTAGCTTCCCTAGATCTAAAGGATGCTTATTTTCACATCCCCATCAGACCTTCTCACAGAAAGTACTTGAGATTCAGACAGGCCTCAGGCCATTATCAGTTTGCAGCACTTCCTTTTGATCTAACTTCTGCCCCAAGGGCTTTCACAAAGTGTTTGGCTGTGGTAGTGGAGTTTCTGAGAAAACAAGGGGTGTCAGTTTTTCCCAACCTGGACAACTGGCTAGTAGTGGGCCCATCTCTACAACTTGCAGAGGAGGCCTTAGCACTAGCAAACTCTACTCTGGAATCCGTGGGTTTTCTCATAAATGAGCAGAAGTCTCAGCAAACACCAGTTCAAGTACTCAAATTCACTGGTGCAGAACTAAACACTGTCTGGGCAGAGCTTTTCTGCCACGGGACAGGGTAAACAGCATTCTGCAGATTGCAAGTTCATTTGTCCCAGGAAAACCCAGACCAGCAAGAGAGTTCCTCAGGCTCCTGGGCCACATGGCAGCTGCCACCACAGTGGTACTCAGTTCCAGATTTCAGATGAGGGACATCCAGTTTCACCTGAGACAATATTGGTCGCAGAGGACAGATCCTCTGTCCAAACTGGTCCGTCACCCACAGCCTGCTACAGGCATTGCTGTGGTGGCTAGAGGAGCACAACCTTCGGGTAGGTGTGCCTTTCACAAAGGAACAACCTTCCTTAATTCTTACAACAGATGCATTCCTTCTGGGTTGGGTAGCACACATGTTGGATTATACAGCAAGTGGCACATGGTCTCCTCAAGAATCCCTGTTGCACATAAATCTGCTGGAGCTCAGAGCAGTGTACCTAGTCCTGCAGGCATTTGCTCCACATCTTCAAAACAAAGTGATGCAGGTCAGAACAGACAACACCACTACTATGTATTACATCAACAAACAGGGAGGAACCAGGTCAGCCCCACTGTGCACAGAAGCAACGAGGCTGTGGTCCCTGGCTTACTCCATGATGGTATCCCTATCAGCCATGTATCTTCCAGGAAAGGACAATATGCTGGCAGACTCCCTCAGCAGGATAAGTCAGGACCACCATGAGTGGTGCCTGCATCCCAAAATACTCAGTTCAATTTTCAGATGATGGGGCACTCCAGAGATAGACCTCTTGGCCTCTGCAGAAAATCACCAGTTACCAGTATACTGTTGCAGGCCTCCTCTCAGGGGCACACTGCCCCCTGGATGCATTGGCACTGGATTTGATGGGAACGTTTCTGTATGCCTTCCCTCCTTTTCCACTGATATTCAGGACCCTGCTGAAATTGAGGTGCCAACCAGCGACAATGATACTGGTGGCACCAGACTGGTCAAGGCAACACTGGTATTCACTTCTGTTGGCTCTGTCAATAGTACCTCCAACTTATCTGCCCAGGAGGCACAACCTGCTGACATCCTCTCAGGGCAGGATACTGTACCCCAGCCTCAAATCACGGAGGCTCAAGGCCTGGCTCTTGAGGACTTAGAGAATGCTAATCTCAAACTGTCAGAACAGGTGCTGACAGTACTTAGGGGTTCCAGGAAACCTTCCACCAAAAATACATACTCTGCTAAGTGGAAGAGGTTTTCCATATGGTGTACAGGTGAGGGTGTTGACCCATCCAGGGCTGACCTAGCCATTCTCCTGGATTACCTAACACACTTGCATTCTTTAGGTCTGAAGCCTTCGACACTCAAGGTCCATTTGGCTTCAGTCTCAGCTTATTTGTCAGCTGGTAAAGAGAGATCCATGGCTTCTCATCCAGTCTTCAGGAAGTATTTTAAAGGCCTTAACCTCTTGTACCCTCCCTTGGGGAACCAGTTTCGGCCTAGAATCTGAATATCTGCATTGCCAAGCACATGTGAACCAATGGCAACAGCAAACCTGAAGTATATCACTTGGAAAACTGTGTTTCTGGTTACTATTACTTCAGCCAGAAGGATCAGTGAGTTACAGGCCCTGTGCACGGATGTATACTACATCTCATTCCACAGGGATAAAGTGGTCCTCAGGACCAATAGAAAATTCCTTCCCAAAGTGGTGTCTGATTTCCATTTAAATCCGTCCATCACTTTACCTGTCTTTTTTACAGAGAACTCCAGTTCTCCAGAAAGAAAGCTTCACTCCCTTGATGTCAAAAGGGCACTTAGCCACTATATTGACAGAACTAAATCTTACAGACCAGGTCAGACCTTTGGAAAAGTGGGTAAGGGCAAACCTGCCACAAAACGTGCAATTGCTCACTGGATAGTGGCATATATACCGTTTTGTTATAGTAAAGCGGTTAAACAGGCTCCCTTGGGCCTGAGAGCACATTCTAATGGGGCACAGCTACTTCAGTGGCAGCTTCAAGAGAGATTCCACTATTAGAAATCTGCAAAGCAGCTACATGGAAAACAGTACACACCTTCACAAAGCATTACAGCCTGGATCTACAATCCAGAAGTGATGCCAAGTTTGGTACAGCAGTGCTGCAGAACCTGTTTCCTAAATAGGCTTTCTGCCCAACCTCCAAAGGTACTGCTTGGTAGTCTGCATCAGTTTAATCATAATGAGTGATTCCTGGGGTTAGAAGAAAAAAATACTCACCATAGTAAGCTTGTATTTTACTTCGAGTGGGCTCTTGCAGTAGGTAATTACATATAGGACTGAAGCCGGGCAGGCGTCAGGACCGAACAATTTCTGGCCTTCAGCAGTCTCTGGCGGGGACTGCCCCCATGTCAGGTGACTGGTGTCAGACAACATCGGTACAAAAGGGCAGTCCCCCATGCCCGCCTTCCAGTTCTTTTACGCCATTAGCTCGTGTAAGCTCCTCGCGGTTAAGTTCACTGCTTCGTCAGTGATTTGTCGGTATTACTACTGTTACTTTTCCGAATTTATTTGATATTTTCATCAGATTTTTATCAGCTTCTGCCGTGTATGTCATCCCCTACTCCATCCAAGCACAAGAACAAGTGCGATTCCAGCGGCGCCCAGCTCCCGCACAAGGACGGACACTCCCAGTGCCTCTTCTGCCTAGGCCCGGATCACCCCATGGAGAAGTGCCAGCACTGCCAACAGTTCAACCCCGCCACCCGCAAATGGAGGCAGCAGTCCCTGGACCAGTATGGGAAGAAGGTCTACGCTTCTTCCACTCTGGGAATAAGGGCTCTTAATTATGTTGCTCAGATGGGGGATTGCCAGAAGGTGATCCTTAGTGAGGTGGAAGCAAAGTTGTACTCCCTTCCTGAGTCTCAGACTAAGCAGGAAGCGACAGATCTGGTCCGGTCTGCTCGTTCGGATGGCACATGCTTCGTGCCACGTACGATGCAGTGGATGCTCCAGGTCAGAGCTTGGCTTTTGCCGTGGGTTTGTGGCATCATGCTTGGCTCCGAGTGTCAGGTTTGGTCCCGGAGGTGCAGTTCGCTATCCAGGACGTGCCCTTCAGGGGTTCGGTGCTGTTTGGTGGGGATGTCAAGGACATCATCACCGATCTGCAGGAGAAGGGTACTGCTCTAAAGTCTGTGGACTCTATGTACAGACCCCCTCAGGGTCAGCGTTGCCCTTTTCGCAGATGCTCTCGGCCCAAAGCGAAACCTCAGGGCAAGCGGGCCAACAAACATCAGGCCCCTCCGGCCGTCAAGCCCCCCCGCCCGAAAAAGCAGCGGGAGCTTCAGCCGTGGCGCTGCCCCACACCTCCTGACTCCTCTCCTCTCCCACAGCTTCTGAACCATCCAGAGGAACCAGTAAGAGGGAGGTTCTCCTTCCATCTACCGGGTTGGGAGAGGATCACTTCAGATACTTGGGTGCTCCAGCTGATAGCAGGAGGACACTCAATCGAGTTTCTACAGAACCGCCCCCCCCCAGGTCATCTTACTTCCTGGAACATCATCTTCTGGTTAGGGAAGAAATATCTCCCCTTCTGCTGAAGGCGGCGATAGAGCCTGTCCCAACCCAGCTTCGGGGGACAGGTTACTACTCCCATTTCTTCCTGGTCCTGAAGAAATTGGGAGACTTAAGGCCTATCCTAGACATCCACTCCCTGAACCTGTTCGTGGAGTACAAACGGTTCAAAATGCTCTCTTTGCAGAGCCTTCTGCCCCTACTTCGGCTGGGACAGTGGCTGTTCACTCTGGACATGCAGGATGCCTACCTTCACCTCATGGCAGTTCATGTTCCGGGGGTTGAAAACATGTTGTCAGACCACCTCAGTCGGTTGTCTGCCCATTCACATGAGTGGGAACTGGATCAGAGGGTAGCAGATCATATCTTCCTACGCTGGGGAACACCTCAGGTAGACCTGTTTGTATTTCTTCACAACGCAAAACTTCCCGCCTTCTGCTCGCTCGCTCCAGGTCGACATTTTTTGGAGAGATGCTCTGTCTCTAGACTGGAAGGGCAGATTTGTCTATGTCTTCCCCCCTGATTCCCTCGATTCCGAGGGTCTTAAACAAACTCAGCTC
Organism: Neoceratodus forsteri; assembly: GCA_016271365.2. Classification (NCBI taxonomy): domain Eukaryota; kingdom Metazoa; phylum Chordata; order Ceratodontiformes; family Ceratodontidae; genus Neoceratodus; species Neoceratodus forsteri. Next base: position 107,209,898 of record JADMNL010000029.1, read on the forward strand.
AGAAGGAGCTTGCATGATCCTAATCGCTCCTTTCTGGCCCAGGCACGTTTGTTTTCTCTTCCGCAACAGTATTCAGAGGAGCCTCCTCTTCCTCTGTTGCAACTTTTGCTGACCCAGGATCAGGGGACCCTGGTCCATCCAGGCCTCAGATCCCTTCAGTTGCATGCGTGGCTCCTGCAGATGTAGCTCAAGCCCGGTTTGGGGTTTTCCCGCCTGTGGCTGAGATTCTGGTAGAGGCCAGAAAGCCCTCCACTAGATCTACCTATGCCATGAAATGGAAACGGTTCTCTATTTGGGCCTTTTCCAAGGATTTCGAGCCATTCTCATACCCTGTCAGGAGAATTCTGGATTATATGTGCCATCTCTTTGATCTGGGTCTTAGTCATTTCTCTCTGAAAGTTCACATGGTGGCCATCTCCGCTTATCATGTTCCTTTTGGGGACAGAACATTCACGCAGTTGGAAGTCTCTAAGACTTTTCTTAGTGGGGTTCTCCACTTGCGACCCCCTATTCGCATTCCTGCCCCTCCTTGGAATCTGAATTTCATTCTTGAGAAGCTTACCCTGCCTCCCTTTGAGCCAGCAGCCTCAGCAGACCTAAAGTTCCTATCCTGGAAGACTCTCTTCCTAGTGGCCATTACTTCAGCTCGAAGGATTTCCGAGCTTCAGGTCCTGATGTGCAAAATCCCGTATTTGATTTTTCACAAGGAACGGGTGGCTCTGCACACCAATCCTAAGTTTCCCCCTAGGGTGGTAGCAGAATCTACACTGAATCAATCCTTTGAGCATCCTGCTTTCTTTATGTAACACTCCAATCAAGGGGAGTACCTCTTGCATACTTTGGATGTTCACCGAATTCTGAGATACTACTCCACCAGGACGAAGGATCTCAGAAAGTCTGATCAGCTGTTTGTCTCTTTTGCTCACAAAAGAGAAGGCAATGCTGTTTTCAAGCAATGCCTATCTAAATGGTTGGCTCATTGTATCACTTTCTGTTATGACAAGTATCACAAGACCCTTCCGGGTCATGTCAGAGGCCACTCCACCAGGGGTGTCGCTGCCTCAGCGGCTTGTTTTAAGAATGTGTCTGCAGCTGACATTTGCATAGCCGCAACTTGGACTTCTGTCTATACCTTTATGAAACACTACAGTTTGGACATTGCCTCTCGCCATAGAGGCAGGCTTCGGGCTGGCTGTTCTGCAAGGTCTCCTCTCTTGAGACCCTCACAGCCGGAGGATCTATGGATGGGTAATTTTCCTCCTCCCGTGTGCTTCTCCTTATTTCAGACTGCTTGGGACTCAGTCCTATATGTAATTACCTACTGCAAGAGCCCTCTCGAAGTAAGATAGTACAGTTACGTAAGAACTTACCGTAACAGTAGATCTTCGAGAGAGGCTCTTACAGTAGGTAATACCTTCCCGGCCTCCATCCCCCTTAGCTTTTTCAGCTCCTTTTCCATGGGGGAAACATCCACTTCTCTCTTGTCTTGCCTTTTTTGGTCTTTGGTGGGAAAGAACTGTAAGGCGGGCGTGGGAGACAGCCCCTTTATACCAATGTCATCTGACGCCGGTCACCTGACTTGGGGCGGTCCCCCCCGCCAGAGACTGCTAGCTAGAAATTTTGCTGTGGGGTCCTGACACCTGCTGCCTTCAGTCCTATATGTAATTACCTACTGCAAGAGCCTCTCTCGAAGATCTATTGTTACAGTAAGTTCTTGCGTAACTGTACTTTCTTCAAAGGGATCACTCATTATGATTAAAGCACCCACCCTGCCTCTCCTACTAGAACCCATGAAAGTTGTTCTGCATCCCTGTTTGATGGTGTTTTTTCCATATAGGTCAGGTTAGAGACTCACCTTTTGTTAATCAGTTGGTTCCCTTGTGGTCTCAAGTTCTTTAGGTTTACTTCTTGGGATGTTGTTTTGACCTGAGAGGACAAACATTGTTTTATAGAAATAGTATGTTAGCTAAGGGGTCTTGTACCCAGTTTAGGCTACTTAAGAATCTGAAGCACTCAACAGTGCAGCAGTTACTAGGGCAGCAGTTTGAAATTGGCATGAGCCAATTGAGAGTTTCATCATTTGCATATAATTCCATCTCTCCGGGCAGTCCAACACAGGAGGCTGACTGCATCAGTTTAATCATAATGAGTGATCCCTTTGAAGAAAGAAGATTACTATGGTGAGTAATTTTTTCATAACACATACATCAGTGACATTTGCTCTGGGGTTCTTTTGTAAGCGTCCTATTCCTTCCATTAAAATGTACACTTTCATATATTTTCCTAATAGTGTGTATGCCTTCCTTAGAACAGAAACTAAAATAAATCTGACTACTTACAAATCATTGTGTTGTTTCTCCATACCTCCTTAACAATTCCACACAACTTCACTAACTTCATTATGCAGCCGTGGTGGATCTAACCAGAACTTGTGTTTGTGTGGTAACACCAGTATGGTGGGCAGTCTGTTTTTCACCTTTTTAAAGAAAAAAGAGTCAGAATCAAACTACCAGCGATATCAGCAATCTTTACAGAATGTTGGCAATCATAAAATGTGTTCTTTAAACTAGGGACACTTTGAGACCTAAGGGGGTTGACAATAAATGTTTACTGGGTTTCCAGATTGCGAGAAATATAATTGTCACTGCTTTCTTTTTTTGTAAGTATTTTTCATTTATTTATTTATTTATTGAAAATAAATATTTTGCACTTTTGAATTGAATGGTCTGGAGTGCTGGTTTTATTAATGTTTGAATTTTCTGTATTTTTTCCAGCACCCACTCATATTGTGAGCACTGCTTGCAAGTATGTGGTGAATGATTACTGACTAATAACTGCACAGGTCTGGCAAATGCCTTGCAAGTCTTGGGACTTGTTTTCTAGGGTGATCTACAGTAACTGCATAGAATGATATTGTGCTGCTTTGAAATTCTCATTAAGTGTGACAGTTGGGGAAAATTAAAAAAGTTCATCTGAATATTATTGGTCTGCATGAATGAATTTGTACAATAGGGATTACTTTCTCTGTACTGCATGCAAACTTATGGGAGATGAAAAAATAACATGTTAATTATAACTGTGCTGTTCCTAGTGATGTGATGTTAGTTTTAGGCCACTTTATAAGTGCAATAACACACATTAGGATGTGTGGTTATTGGGAAATTACCCCCCCCATTAAAGGGCACTTAGCTGGTGCCTCACGCCTCCAACTGGCAGGGGTGCAGTATTTACCCAATAACCACACTCCATATTGTGCGCTATTACTTACACATTAGCACCGGTGGGAGAGGTAATGAGGGAAAAAGCCTCAAGGCTGAAGGCAGAGTGCATTATGACCTCATTGGCCTCCAAGATAGCATTACTTCACAAGTCTGCAGCACTTTCCTTGTATTGTATTTGTTTTATTCTGTCAAGGTGTTTCTCTTCCAGGTGCACTGCTTGGCCCTCCTTCAGCCAGAACTCCCCCAGCCTGATGACCCATCTTCTCCAGGACTTATTATTTTACCCTCATGACTTACCCCTGCTGACAGGGTCTCTGGGCCGGGCCCTCACCAGGGAAGCAGGATCCAAATGCTGGGGTTGGCTGTTCGGTGGTGTGTGACTTGCAAGAGTCTGACATTCTCTGGCAGTGAGCAGGGGTTTTTACGTCTCTGTTTTTACACCGGAGCTCCGGCACGCTATGATGTGAGTGCACTTGTATGGGTAAAGCATGCCATGCATCTAATGGAAGCTCCTCCCATACTGGAGCTCCAAGCTGCACTGATGCACAACCTCTGCTGGGTGTCACTCAAGCAGTGGAGCTGTAAGACCCCCTGCCTCAAGGGAGGAGAGTGTCCTCGAGACACTCAGTCCTCCCTCCCCTGGCCGTGTCCCCAGTGACATAGGCCTGTTTCATTTAGAAACGCTGTTCACCAGCGTAGCATGTGGTAGCACTTCCCATCACACTACTGGGCCTGCTTGTTGTGTTTGTTTTATATAATACATAAGGAGGCTCGAGACAACGTTACAGTGCAGAAATATCTTTATTTTATTACTTTCAAAAACAGGATGCTCCAACGCCCAGCTAACCCAGCAGACACCCCTACGACTGCCAGGTTAGCTGGGCCTGATTTATGAGCATCCTGGTATTTATAAGCTATGAATTGCTATTTTTGCATCTTATCATTTGTTTCTTTTTTTTTTAACATTAAAACTTTTTATTGCATTTTCAAAACAAATAAAAACATTACACAGGTAAAATACAAACAAATTCACTTAATGCAGTTTGCACACTGAACTCTGTTTCATGTCTTATTGACTTGCAATATGGGTCTCTTTTCTGTACCTTTTTTTTTTTTTTAGCAGCAATTCATGCAGACTACCCATGAATGTATGAGTCTGACACCACAAACGTACAACATTTGCAGGTATGAAGTAGTGGGCCAGTTGGTCCCAAGAGAATAAAGTTCAGTTGCTTTTACTTCAGAGAGGTACGCTTGGTGTTTCGTCTTCATCTGTGAGTGATCCCAGATTGACAACACAGTTGTTCCAGTTTCATTATAAACAGTTGTTCCATTTTCATTATAAGCACTTCTCGGACAGGAAATCACGTGGGTAATTTCGGAAGTGTTTATATAGGTCTTGGGGCGAGTTTGCATGTTTGCCAGAAACACTATAAAATGAAAAACAGTTTCTAAATAATTTCCCTGTGGTCAGTGAGCAGGCTACAAGCTGCTTCCTTCAAGGTTCCATTTAATTGGCATCCAGCGGTAAAGCTGTTATGCCACATATCTTTGATCTATTGACAGCCTGACTGATATTTTGGTGGCCTTTGACCACTGAGCTAATTGAGTTCTTTCAATTTCAGCACTTCCTAAATATAATTACCAAAGTGTTTCGCTCCCCTCCAGCCAGCACCCCTTGATACGAGTGTGGATTTATATTATACCCTTATCAAGTTTACTTACAGTGTAAGTATGTGAGCAAGTAGAATGTTTGCTCTGCACTACACTTGTCACTTTTAACTTCCTGTGGCCAGCTCTGGCATTCCCAGGATGTGACGCCTGGACAGTTTACCTGGAAATGAAGGGGTTAAGAGGCTTTCTGTGTGTGTGGGGGGGATGCGGCTTGGCTGCAAATTTAGCTTCGGTGGTACAGCTGACTGAGAAGGCTGGCTGCAGCTGAGTGTGACTTCTCGCCAGAATGGTGAGTTTATACGATTCCTTCCAGTTGTGCCCTCGCCTTGAATAACAGAATGAGAGAAATGCCTTCTTTATATTATTTAATCTGTCTTTCAAATCCACAATAAGCTTCAGCACTTGAGTTTCTCCAGCGCCGACATCCAGTGAGCCAGATACTTCTGGGTACAGTGCCTGGCAGCGAAGGGATGTCTTGTCTATTAAAAGAGTGAAGATCCATTTCGGATGTTTCAGACGTTTGTGTCTCATCCCAACTGTGCTGGGGTGGAGGTGGTTCTAAAAGTATCACTTAAAAGGAAATTGCAGGCCGTTCACTTGTGCGGTCTCTTGTGAGGTGGACTTCTATACTCCAGTATGTTAAAGGGGAATATTCATGAATCATGCTCATCAAAGTTTGAAAGGCCAGGAAAAGCTCTTTTAAGTGAGGCATTGCGCTTACCTTTAACTGGCAGTAGTCCAGAGATATTGAGGACTGTGCCTGCCCTATATTGATACTACGTTGCCACCATTTTTAGAACCTTGTGATTTCATTGATGATCAAGCTGTGGCTAGCCACACTGTAGTTAAGCACAACTGTTAATATTCCTGTTTATAGAAGTGATATTTATACTGATAGAAGATCTATATGTAACTAACTGCCAGAAGTAACAATGAAGTGAAAAACTGCATTTACAGTGCACAATGAGGGTTTGTTCTGTGTGGATTTCCATGCCAGCTGAAACATTGTTGTACCACGTTCAAATGTCTTAGAACACAGTTGTACCCTTCTGTGGTACTGTTACAGCATTCCAGCTGATCGATCGGAAATCTCCTTGTTCCTCCCCACCTTATCTTCGTCTGATTTCTCCCTCCCCACTCTGTTCCCCTCCTGCCCTTTACTTATCCTTTACCTGCACTCTTTTCTTCTCCTCCTTCTCTACACTTGACACCCCTCTACTCAGCTTTTCTCCCTACCCCCAGCTGTCTCACAACTCTCCTTAACGGGCTTCTTTCTGGTCTCCCCTTTTTTTCTTTAATTTCCTATCTGTTTAAATAGTTAGCTAGCACTGTCTGCATCACGTTTGTTTCATTATCGTGTACTCTGCCCTCAGTTATGATGCACTTGTATATAATGCACTGCATTACTTATATACTCTTATCCTATGTATTATGTACTGTATTAATTTCCTGTAATGTTTTGTATCCTGTCTATTTTTAATCTACTCTCCATGTTATTTCTTTGTCATGCACTCTGCCCTCATTTATGATCCACTTATGTATAATGTACTGCATTATTTGTATACTCATATCCTATGTATGATGTACTGTATTAATCGTCTGTAATTTTTTGTGTAACATGTCTGTTTGTAAATCTAACGTGGAGCCTTCGCAAAAGAGTCTATGACTCAGAGGGTTGTAATTCCAAGACTTTAATAAATAAAAAAATAAAATGAAATCTTCATAGCAGCTAATGTTTTAGACAGTGCTGCCACTCGCAGAGCAGTCGGTTCAAGTTCAGAAGTGAAACTGCCGGCGTGTTCGCTGCTGCCGTGGAGTGCTATGGAAACACTTTCATTTAAAAAAAATAATAAAATAAAACAAAAAAAACTATACACTAAAAACTAAACAAAAGTACCTGTGCTGGCGCCTCGGGGTTTCAGTTACATCAGACCTCGAGCTTCTCTCTCGAGGTTGATGTAAGCAGAACCCCTCTGTGGCAGCACAAGCTGATTGTGTGCTGTTGGCCGACCAGTATTCTGTACGTATATGTTCTCATTTTATGGACATAGTTTTATCCTATTCTCGTCATGGAACCAGTAATTTGGAGTTTACACTATGTCACATGCTCACAGACAGATTTATAAGCATGAGCTGTTGGCCAATTAGAACAGCACTCAAAAGTTCTGTGTACAAACAGTGACATAGTTGAAACTACAAATTACTGGTTCCATGAAGAGAGCTGTGCAGAATGTTGTCCATAAAAATAAAATAAAAAACACAGTTCTTCACGTAAACTTTGTTTTATATTTGAATATTTTATGTATTTAAGAACAGTTAAATGTGGCTGTCCAGTCCTTTTCTGCTGACACATTCAATGTTTCTTTACACCCCCCCCCCACACACACACATATACATACACACACTTCATTCTCCATTGTACTCTGGGACTTTCTAAAAAAAATTCTTACTCCTGTGTCAGAGCAGGGCAAATGAAGCAGCGTTGTCCAATTACTAGAATCCAGTCCTAAGAAACAAGAGACGCGGGAGACCCAGGTTCAGATCTCACTAGAGCAGTGCACAGACTGTGTTACTCACTTAACCTTTCAGTACTTTAATCCACTCATTGGTAAAAACAGCAAGAAGCAGGACGCTACCAAAAACGAGATATACAGTGTCTCAGCTGGACTATCCTGATTAAATAAATAGGCAGGTGACTGTTTTTAACAGCTTCTGATGCCATAGTTGCATTCACCTCTGCTTGATTTTGACCCATTTTAGGGATGTCAGAACGAAACTCGAGCAGATTATTGTGGCAATAAAGATAAGGAGTACAATAGGACCAGGGCAGCAAACATGTGAGTCAAGTTGCCTGGATGGTTAGCTAACATTTGAAGAGGTTGTAGATTTCCTTTTGTAGTCCATTGAGCCAGGATTTGTAAAGCACTGCACTTAGTCCAGCTATGAAGAGGGTTTATGGGCCACTAGTTTGTGCCTGGGTGCCAGCTGGTTGTGTTTGAACAGGGCTGTTGCAACACATGTGGTAGGCCTTAAGTTGAGACAGTGACACAGTCACATGAGGGAGTCCAGCTCTGCAAGTGCTAAGGGAGTCAATACCTGCAATGAGATCAGACAGTGGGTGCAAACTGCTGCCCCATGGACAGTGGGCCAGTAGCCAGAATGCCTAGTTTGTTGAACTGGGGAACTCTATGCACAAGCCCCCTCCTACTTCCTTTGGAAGGCTGGGACAAGTGTATGGGGCACCCCACCCCTTGGTCCAACACCGTAGATGATCAGGCTACTAGTGTAGTGGCCAGCCATTTGGGCTATTCACCTGCTGGGACCCCACCCCACTAGGGAGCCCAAGTCGCAGCCAGTAGCCCCAGTAGCCATCCCTAATGGTCAGTGGGGAGCACAACATGCTTAAGGTAAGCTGTTTGGATTTCTTACGGGGACCAGCTGTGTAGCACAGTTTCAGTGAGGTGGGCCATAAGACGTTTGTATGCACCGTATGCAAATGACACCCCCTCCTGTATTTGTGACTGGGCCATTGCAAAATGACGACTATTGCTATCCAGTATGATATTAGTGAGTGTAAAGGGTTTTTGCCTGTTACAGTAGGTGGCCGATTTTAGTGAGTGCAAGCCCTTTGAATGTGGGAATCTGTATACCTCCTGGAGGAAGGCCGGGATTAACTGGAGCTGTGCTAGTTGCATCATTTGCAGACTAACTTCCTTCAGACTTTATCTAGATTTAGGGAGGCAGTTTAACCTAGTGGTGAGTGTGCAGAGCTATGTCTCTGGAGATCCAGGTTTAAATTCCACCACTGCCACTTACTCACTGTGTGACTCAGAGCAAGTCACTTAACCTCTCTGTAATCTGTTTCTCTGGTCTTAGAATATTCCTCTTCACTGCTAACTGCAGCAACATTCTGTATCCCTCACTCTTCTGGATTGTAAAGTGCTTTGAGATATACTGAAGTGCAAAATCACACATACTCTAGTAAAACAGAGCATCGTGGGAAGTATATGTAAATCACCATGAAAGACTTTAGCCTGGTTCTGCTTTAAAGGGACACTGTCAACCCCTTAGGCCTCAAAGTCAGACTCCCTAGTTTTAAGAACACATATTATGATTGTTCACATTCTGTAGAGACTGCTGATGTAGCTCACAGCTCGATTCTCATTATTTTTTTCTTTTGAAAAGTGAAAATCAGACAGCCCACCATACTGGTGTTACCACACAAAGACATGTTTGTTTACATTCCTTCATCAACTCCTACTGCATCTTTCCTGAACTTGGGAACACCCCCATCACAGTCTAGACACTAATTATGCATGGGGAGTACAGGAGACTATGGCGTCATGAGTGGCTGCTCTGTTTGGGGGGCTGGTTTAATGTTCAGGAAGTGTGGAATAGAAGTAGATCAAGCATTTTAAACAAAAAATATTGGGCATTTCAGTTCTACTAAGCAAGGAGGCAGATAAAACAAACAACAATGTCAATTTATTTTTGAGAAGGTAAGCAATCGTAAAATGTGGGGTTTTAATTAGAGTTTTGATGCAAAAATCGTTGACAATGTCCTTTTAAGCAGAAATGTTTGGTGCCAAGTAGCGTCTTTTCGCACATTCTGAAAAGGCTGAAAACAGAAGACACGAGTTTCATCTTTCTCAGGACTTATCAATGTGCCTCATCAGTATTTCAGTTGTGGGGAAGGAGGAACCAGCCCTATGATGTTCTTATAGGGTTTGGATCATGGTGAGTCCACAATAAAAAAGCAATCTAAAAGACAGAGAACCTCAGCACAAAAGCACTCAGACAAGGGTTACTTGGGAAGGGCACTGGCAACAAAGCCAGATTTCAAAGAAATACAAAATCACATATATACCTCAATAATGCAAAGCATTGTGGTAAGTATGTGCAAATCACAATGAAATACTATAGACTGGTTCTGTTTTAAAAAGGAGTGGTGATGCCAAATGACCTCTCACACAATCTGTAAAGCCGGAAAACAGAAGACACAGACACATGCTTCATCCTTCTTTAGGATACAGTTTTGGAATGCGCTATACAGGTCCAGAATTCTTTTCCTATTAAGACACGTCAAAGTAGATTTCACATATTGTTCCTATTTATCTTCTTCGTCTGCATTTTTTCCTTGCTCCTTTTGACGGACTCTCCAGACACCCCACTCTTTTTGGGCCCCATAAGCCCCTGCTACTCTGGCTGGGGGTAGGTTTGGGAGTGATATACGCAAGCACATTTTAACCGAAAGAGTCATGGATACGTGGCATGGATTGCCGGAGGAGTTGATCTGTCCCAAACCAGTGGGTGGATTCAAACATGACTGGGACAGGCACAGGGGCCTGATAAGTGCAGATGGTGGTATAGTGGGGGCAGAATAAAGAGGAAGGATGGTAATTAGGGCCTGTTGGTCTGACTGGATGGGACCAGTAGGCCTTTTGCCACTGTCACTTTCTATGTTGTTTAGTTTCTCCCCATCATGTTCCCCACCCTCTGCCACTTGCTATCATGCAGACTGAAGATCCTTCTTACCTTTAAGGCCTCCACGGACTGTGACCCCAGTACCTTGGTGAGCTTCTTGTAATCCTCCCTGATATCCATGAGTTGTGTTCTACTTGCATTGACCAGTTTATTGTTCCAAAATCCAAATTACAATCGTCTGGGGACAGAGCTTTCTCTGTAGCTGCCCCTTACTTTGGAACAGCCTACCCACATATATTTCAGTTTTCCCCATCTGTCTTTGCCTTGAAAAGTAGATTGAAGACATGGCTGTTTAGATAGGATTTTGCAGGAGATTGAAACAGCCATGGCTATCTATCCTGTTTATAATGAGCATAATATTTTGATATTATTGTGTGCTTTTACTATTTATTTATTGAATTTTGGTGACCAACTGAACAGATGCCAGTGGACCCGCCACTTCCACCATCATCTCCTTTGGGTACATGCTGTCTTGTCTTGGGCATATGTCTACCTTCAGAAACAGGAGCCCTTTCCTAACCCTGTTTTCTGCTATCCTGTCATCATCCATGTCCTCTTCTGAGCCTGACAGTCCTTATCTGCCGTAAGTTTCTATGTTTCTCCCCTTTCCCTCCCCTCATCCTCCCTTGTGGCACTAGTCCATCCTTTTCCTTAGTGAGGACAGAGCAGAAGTATTCATTCAACACTTCTGCTTCCTCTTTACTGCCCTCCACTTCCCACGCTCCCCTTTTTATCTTTACTGTGCCCACCTTTGTTACACTCTTTTACTAATGTACCAGAAGAAGGCTTTCCTTCCCTGATCCTCTCTGCAGTTTGCAGCTCCTTTCTACCCTTGGCCTGCCTGACCATCCCAGTAGCCTTCCTAGCTTTCTCCCGGTATCCTTCTCATCCTCATCCCCTCGGGATTTCCTAAATGTTCTGTATGCAGCCCTCGGTTCCCTCACAGCCTTGCTCACCTCTCTATCAAACCAGTTTGGCCTCCTGCCTTTGGAAATTTTTTTTGTCTAAGGCAGGTTTTAGTGGTAGCTGCTGTCCCTTCCCTGAGCACTGTCCACGTTTGTTTCACCCCCATGCTGTTCTTAAGACCATCTAGGTGTCCCTTCAGTATCTCATCCAACTTTCTATAGTCAGCCTTCCTATAGTCCAGCACTTAAGTTTTGGTGCTCGCTGTTTCCTTCCCCATATTTCTCCAGAACCACACTGTGCTATAGTCACAACTCATCAAAGGCTCCTCTACATTGATGTTCCTGACATGGTCACCGTTTATTAATATCAGATCTGTATAGTACCCTCTCTGGTAGGTTCGTTGACTCCCTGGACCAGGAACCCATCCTAGACAGTGTCCAGGATCAACTGGCTCCTGTTACAGGAGGTGGGCAGGACACTCTGATCCACCTTAGGCAACATGTGTTAACATACTATACTGTTGTATCTTGCACAAAAACCGACTTCCTTGTTTATGGGTTGTTGGGATATGATCGGCCGGTCCTGGCGCAGATAGTCCGGTGCTCCCTGGAATCTGGTAAGTTTCCAAGCTCCCTGAAGGAGGCGGTGGAAACCCCCCCCCTCCTAAAGAAAGCTTCTTTGGACCCAGGTTCTCTGGCCAACTACAGACCAATCTCAAACCTTCCCTTTGTAGGGAAGGTGATTGAGAAAGTAGTGGCTATACAGCTGGATGACCACCTGACTATCCATAACATCTATGAACCTCTCCAGTCCGGTTTTAGAAAGAGGCATAGTACTGAGACGGTGCTGGTTCGGGTGCGCAATGATCTCCTGATGGCGAGAGATCAGAGAAGCCGCTCTATCTTGGTGCACCTTGATCTCTCCTCAGCCTTTGACACTGTAGACCATGGGGTGCTACTTGGACATCTGAGGTCCATCTGTGGACTGACAGGTACAGTCCTCAGGTAGTTTACATCCTTCCTCACTGGCAGGAGTCAGAGAGTGGTGTCTAGGATTTTTTCCTCAGACCCATTCTCCCTGCCATGTGGAGAACCTCAGGGTTCAGTGTTGTCCCCCATGTTGTTTGCAGTGTATATGCTGCCGCTAGGAGACATTATAAGACGGTATGTGCTGAGGTGTCACTGCTACACTGATGATACCCAGCTCTACTTGTCTTTTGCTCCCGACCAGGATAGAGCTGTCTCGGTATTTAATACCTGCCTCACTGAAATCCAGGACTGGATGAACTCGAGCTGGTTAAAGGTGAATGCTGGAAAGATGGAGGTGATGGTAGTGGACCCGGGTCGCTGGATAGAGGGGTTGTGGGCGACAAGCCCTCTGGGCTTTTTCTTGGGGGCTCTCAGATCCTATCCTCTGAATGGTGTGAAACCTGGGGGTAGTGCTTGACGACGGGCTGACTTTACGATCTCAGGTGTCGGCCGTCGTCAAGATTTCCTTTTATCATTTTAGGAATATCTCCAGGATTAAGCACCTGGATCTGTCCAGGTACTTGCTTACATTGGTCCATGCTTTTGTGACTTCACCGCTGGATTATTGCAACTCCCTGTGCTTAGGGCTTCCTGGGGTTGATATCCGTCACCTGCAGCTCGTGCAGAACACAGCAGCACAATTGTTGATGGGGGCTTCTTGAGCTTCCCATATTACTCCTGTGCTGCGCGATCTGCACTGGCTGCCAATTAGGTGGCGGATCACCTTTAAAGTTGGTTTACTGGCTTACAAAGCCCTACATGGACTGGGCCCTGACTACTTGAAAGAGCTCCTTGTGCCTTACTGCCCAATGCAACAGTTGCGTTCGACTGACGAGGGGTTGCTGGAGATTCCAAGAGTGTCTTTGAAATCTTCAGGGGCCCGTGCATTTATGCACGTTGCCCTGACCCATTTGAAATTCTCTACCCCATCAGCTTCGGGAGTGCATGACTATGGGAGGGTTTAAACAGGAGCCGAAAACCTTTTTATGGTGTAATGCTTTTGGTGGCACCGAATAATTTGGATCCTCTGTTGTTTATTTTATTATGTTTACTGTTTTTATCATGGTTGTTCTTATCTTTTTGTAATGCGCCTTGATGGCCTGAAAGGCGCTTTTGCGAAATAACATTTATTATTATTTTGTTTGCACTGTTTTACTTGGTGCAGAATACTGTGGCTGCTCAACTGCTAATGTGTTTTTGCTCCTTCACCCCATTGTACTGTCTACTCCCCCTCCCCGATGTATGTGGAAACACGCTCACAGATTCAGACCCCAATAGAGCATAAATACTCTCTACGTGAACTTGAGTAAATCACTCCCTCACTAATATCCTTTCTTTACACCCCCCCTTCTTTTGCTCCTGTCTTTTGTCCATCTCTATTCAGAGGGTGGTGGTAAATGGGGTGCAGTCTGGGGAGAGGGGGTGACCAGTGGGGTGCCTCAGGGATCCATCCTGGGACCAGTCCTGTTCAATGTCTTCATTAGCGACTTTGCAGAAGGGCTGGAGGGAAAGGTCTACCTGTCTGCAAATGACACCAAGATTTGTACAGAGTGGATACCCTAGAGGGGGTGGAGAAAATGAGGAGAGACCTGGGGAAGCTTGAAAAATGATCTGAGGACTGGTAGCTGAAGTTTAATTTAAAAAAAGTGCAAAATTGTGCACCTGGGACACAGAAACCCTGGGAAAAGCTACAGGGTGGGAGGGGTGTTAATAGTCACAAAGGTGGAAAGGGGCCTGGGGGTTTATTTCAGACAACCTGAAAATGTCAAAGCAGAGTGCTAAGGCAGCTGGGAGGGCCAGTGGCATGCTGGGGTGCATAGGCAGAGGTAGCACCAGCAGAAGGAGGGAGGCAGTGATGCCATTATGTAAAACCATGGTCAGGCCTCACATGGAGTACTGTGTGCAGTTCTGGAGGCCGCACCTTCATAAGGATATTAACAGGCTGGACACAGTCCAGAGAAGGGTGACTAAGATGGTACAGGGCTTGCTACACAAGACTTATGAGGTGAGATTAAGGGACCTCAATATGTACTCACTGGAAGCGAGGAGGGAAAGAGGGGACAGGATAGAAACATTCCTGTACATCAAGGGTATAAACAAGGTACAGGGGGGAGACATTTTCCAATACAGGAGGAGCACAAGAACAAGGGAGCATGACATGAAATTGGAATGTGGGAGGTTAAGAGGGAATGAGTGGAAGCTCTTCTTCACAGAGAGGGTGATGGACGCATGGAATGGTCTGCCTCAGGAGGTGGTGAGAGCGAGCACAGTGGACGGATTCAAGCATGCTTGGGACAGGCATAGGGGAACCATACAGGTACAGCAGCGGGTGAGTTGGAAGCAGTAATCCAGTACAAGGGTTTACGGGCAGACTAGATGGGCCAGGCAGTCCTTATCTGCCAACAATTTCTGTTTCTATGTTTCTTGCTTTGGTTTCACCTTTTGCCCCCTGTTATTAAATCTCGTGTTTTCATCTCTCCCCACCCAGTTTCCACACTGCCCACTCCTTCTTGTGTAGTTGCCATCCTTATTATGTTTTCCACTATTTATTGTTGTTTTAATTTTGTTCCTTATTTTTGATTAAAAGACAATACAGTATGCTGTCCCATCAACGCAGCAGTAAGGCTACTACTCATGGCACTGTTGATGGGGTTTGCAAGTGAGCCAGGGTCATCGGGTGCCAGTTAGGGAGAGGAGGCTCGAGCATCCCAGAAGACACTTTCTTCCTCCGGGGAGGGAGAGTTCCGTGCTCCTCTGCAGCACTGCCACCTGTGACTACAGCAGATAGTATGGCTGGAGGGTCAAGGGAAGGCACGGATGTCGCAGCCTTTGACGCTAGGCATGCCTCACATCCAGGTGCCATGACAACTTAGCACACAATGTCTGTGGGGATGGAGAACATAAAAATGTCCATAACCTCCGAGATGAAGGATCCTGGTATCTTCAGGCTCCCACACCCCTGCTTTGGTGCACCACCTGACCCCACATAAAGCACCTGGGTACCTACCTCTACCCCACTCCTGCCTGAGGGGTGTAACTATGGCTCAGCAGATGATTGGAGGGCCAGGTAAGGTAGGGCAAGGGGTCTGCTAGGCCATGGGAGCTCTGGAGGGATTTGGCAAGCTGAAAATGTGAAGGAGGGGGCTTAAGTAGAAAGTAAAAGAAGAAAAAACATAGAGAACAAGAGTGGATAGAGTCAGTGAGGTGCACATACTGTATTTCTTTGAATAGAAGCTGAGGCTCTTTGGTCGGTGGCTTATATTTCAAAATCAAAGAAAAATATTATACATCCCGTATTTGATCAAGTCTGTTGTTACTGGTCTACTTCATAGCAAATAAGCTACAGTAATGATCATATTTACCGATAGAAGGATCACAGAGAATCCCGCCTGCAGTGCTTTATCTGGCATGTCTTCAATCCAGAGTATAAGCTACAGCTTGTATTCATAGAATCTTGACGGCAGAAAAGGACCATACTAGCCCATCTAGTCTGCCCTTTTTTCCCCCTACACCTCACCCTCCCCTGATACTCAGCCCCATATGCTTGTCCCATGCCCTCTTGAATTCTTCCACTGATTTAGCCCTTGCCACTCTGTCTGTTCCAGGGCTCCACCACCCTCTCCATGAAGAGATGCCCTCTCACATTGCCCCTGTATCTTTTTCCTTGCAGTATGAGGCTTTGCCTCTAGTTTTGACCCCTTCCTTCCTCTTAAGTAAACCCTCTTCTCCCACTTTATTGAGCCCATTTACATATTTAAAAGTTTCAATCATGTCTCCCCTTTCCCTCCTTGTGGGAGGTTTTTATTAAAATTATTTATTATCACCTGCAGCTTGTAGTTGAGGGTGTCTTATATTTGAAGGTGACTGATTCATTGAAATATGGTAACCTCTTAACAGAAGAAAGGTAACTGCATCCTTCACATTTCGATACATCATGTGGAGGGAGTGTAGCAGTATACCATATATAGAATAAATGATAGGAAAGTCAATCAATCAATAGTGGTAGTGTACGAGTAAAATAATTGTATCAATTGGGTCAGACATTAAACCATGAAATCCGAAGACGAGGGGTCCTGTTAGCTTATTTTACCCACAAGACAGAATTATTTTACAGTGTACATCACAAAGGACTGTGATGGCAAGATGGGTCCGCCTACGGTAAAGTTTGCAGGGGGAAGGGCTGGAATTTAAACTGTTTGTAATATGCATGGTCATGAGTTTGTGCAAAGTTGCCTTCATCTGTGATATCCCAGCTGAGATGTAACATCTTGTTTTCATTGGAGTCCTTCCCATTACATGCAAAAAGGTAATTACACTGTAGTTGCATGTTTGCTACATGCAACTACATTGCAGTTTCAATGTAGTTATGGTGTAGTTACACTGTAACAACACTGTAGTTAATTGACACTTAAAGTGTAACCCAAGGTTTTAGCTTTGCTTGGTGGGGGGAGGTGGAACAAAATGTTGAAAGAGCCTTTTTTTTTTAATGAAAGTATTTATTTATTCAGATTTTTGTTAACCGGGTAAGTGCACTAGACAATTCCTGCCTATTTTCAGGTACGACCCGGCGGAGGAGGATACAGATGAATGCCAACTGACCTTGAACCAGATGAAACTGTTAGTGGTATTTTTAGTGAATGAGGGAAATTTGGCCAGGACACCGGGGAAATTCCCCTACTCTTTTCGATAAGTGCCATGGGATCTTTAACATCCACCTGAACTACCACCAATCCAGGCAGATGGTTTTGGAATGGTGGTAGGAAAGTTTAAAACATTCTGAATTGATGATGTCACCATTGATTCGTTTTGGCATTTCAGATTGCTGATGTCATGACTGATTTATTTTAGGGTGCTGTAAATGTGTCATTGAGTGTACTTCAAAACCTTTAAGTGGATGCAGTTAGGAGGACGTTTTTGATTGATGGTGTCACCGTTTTTTAATTGTTGTCCTTTATGGTGTGATAAAAGGTCTGCAGTTTTCCTAGGAGGAAAAGAACTACGTATTATACAATCTAGAACTGCATACAAGCAGTAAGGTGCCATGTGAGCCCGTGAGCTACATGTCTGCAGGCTTGTAAGATAACAGAGGAACAAGGTCTGAAAAGTTCCCTTTATCAATAAGAAAATTATGGCATCTTGCATCCAGTCTAAAGCATTATAAAATCCTGATTTTGTATCTGGCAGCAACTAATAAACAGTTCTAAAATAGTTATCAGATAACATTATTTGGGGGATTGTTGAAACAAATCAACATCAACGGACTTAAACTGCAAAACTCAGAGAGACTGTGCCCAGAATGACTACAGAGTAAAACCTCTGAGATAAGGGGGCCAGCAGAATGTTTCAAGACTAAATGTAGGACCTGCAAATTAAGTGTACTATTGTTACAACAATAATAGAAATAAAAAGCCCCAAGCTCTTGTATCAAACAGCAGAGAAACACAAAGTCCTGAACTGGCGTCTCCATCTTGTAATCTTCCCCAAACCAGAACAATACAATGGAAAGAACCAAGCAAATATTTAAGTGTTGTTGACTTCAGAGTCAGTTGCATCTCGTTGAATTCCTCTTACCGACACCCTTGCTGCTTATCGACCTGCATCCAGTGGGTCAGAAAATATAGATTTGTCTGTTGTGTCCCACTCGTAACTTGGCTGGAAATGCCTTAGCTAACAGAGGCATCACTCAGCGCCTGAGACTCCGTCAGAATTTGTTTTCCCTTTCATAACCATTTAAGGCCCACTAGGCACAATGCCTGTTTTTAGGGGTGACCTGGGAGCAGTGGGGAGGTTAAGTGTCTTGCTCAGAGTTGCACAGTATGCAAGTGGAGGCTGTGGGAATCAAACCCATGTCTGCTGGAAGGTCATTCACAGCTCATTACTCCAACTTCTAGACTATGCTGCCAGCCCTTTTATTTCATTTCCTGGTGGCATTACTTATACATGGGAAAGGAAACGGCTTCCCATCATGTGTTAATGGGCTTTCCCACATTGCTGGAGGGCCGGCAGGGGCGAGGATGGCAAAGCATCTCACAGGATGCTTGCCTTTTCGGGTGGGTGGACAACCATTCCCCACTGCACGAGCACCACCTGAAGGTGCTCAGGAGGTGCAAGCCTGTCAGGGATGGCAGTGGCATGGGAGGCGCAGTAGTTTTTCGTGTGCATGCCTACTGCTTTGATAATGCACACTGCACATTTGCAGTCAGCATCTCGGGGAGGAGAGAAAAAACACAGTGGCAGAATGGTGCCAGTACGCTCTGAGTTTTTGCCAACAGGCAGCTAAGGGGGAGCTCCCTAGAGTCTGGGAAGGCTACAGAGCTGGGTGGCAGTTGAGCAGATGGGGGGGAAGAGATGGGCCATGCAGGAGCAGATAGACTAAATAAAAAGATAAATAAAAGCTCCACAACGCCCCCTCTTTTGCTGTTTATTATGTTAACTTTGTCCTCACCCTTTGTCCCCGAGCCTATGCTCAGTGTGCATATCTAGGCTACCAGATTTTCAATAAATGCATAAAGTGTAACCTTCCAATGCTCCAGTCACTCAGCTGTGGACTGACTGGTCAGTCCACCTAGCAGCACATAATGACGCACAGACCACTCCCTCCCCCCGCTCCCGACTAAGCACACTGCACAAGGCTGTCAGCTGACAGCATTAGGAAGAGGAAAGAACAAAATGTCAAGAGAACTCCAGAAACATCAAAAGTAATTTGTTAAATATGATCCTTCGATCAGCTCTTAGAAAAAACCTGCCTGTCGAAGGTAGCAAAAGCTGAAACCATTACCGGTGAGTATTTTTTTCTGCTTTGTTTATGTTTGTATGCACATGTGTGCGCAGCAAACATTTTGTTACGATTAGCAGTATTTCAGAGGTGTGTCACTGTCCGGTCCAATGCAGCTGAGTCTTCAGTGGGCTCTGCAGTGACAGTCCTATGATCAGCCAGGCTGATCGTGACACATTTGTTTCTTTTTGCGGGGTGTTACCTGCTTGTAGTTAAAAGGAGCCAACCTCCCCATTCACAGAATGGCTAGCTCCTTTGATCTGCTTAAACTCACCCAGCAAAGGTGTCCGGCTCACACAGCCCGGGGCTGCCGGAAGGATCATGAAACTCCTGAACTACTGGCCGTTAATTAAGGAGTTCGTTGGTGGTCCTTGAAGCTCTGAGTCCAAGTAGCAAATAGCTTACCTGCCACACCAACCAAAAAATGAAAAAAAGTGAACTACTGCTGTGCTTTGTTACACAAACCATCCCTATGTTCCCCTGCTGCCCTGTATGTGAACTAGTCACCTTTAAGACCATGGTTACACCAAACGGGTTATTTGTGATTGAGTGTTGCCTTTCTTCTAGTGATGTGACTCTCTCTCTGCCTGCCATCACTGTGCTGCATTGCTGTCCAGTCAGTTCTGGTTGGGGTTGGGGGTGGCTTCTTACAGCCTGTCTCTTGTGACTGGAAGGTGGCTGAGAAAATGGACTTTATCTTCCAGGATAGCAGAAAGGCCAGCACTCTGTTGCTGATGACCATCCAAAATACCTGTCAATCCTTAAAGACCAGCACTGCTTGTACCTTCAAAAAATGTGGAATCAGAATTTCTAGCAGTACCCCAAGGAACCTTGCTTTCAGATTCCTGATGGGCACCACCTTGATGACGAAGTGCGCGAAAAGACGTAAAACACACGTCAGGTCTCGGGGGACCTCCAGAAGCACTCTGAGCTGGCTCCTTTGCTTCAGTTTAACTCTGAGAATGAACTTGGAAACCAGCAGCAGTTAGCAGTGGACCCTAAACACCTACGGGTGACAACAGAGCACCATGATCAGCTTGGAAGCCAAGAGCAGAAGAGGCACATCCCCTCATCTGAGGTCCACTCACAGCACTATAGTCGTGCCCTATCCAGCTACAAGGATCTGCAGCTTATCCTGTAGGTAGGGAAATGGGCAGACTAGGTGGGCCATGCGGTCCTTATCTGCCGTCAAAGTCTATGTTTCTATGTTTCTAAGTCATTCCTGTGGGGATGCGCTAAACTGAACCTACCAAACAGCAGTCCCTCGCCCCCTTCATACTCCACACTGGAAGCGGACA
The DNA here is from genome assembly GCA_016271365.2 of Neoceratodus forsteri. NCBI lineage: Eukaryota > Metazoa > Chordata > Ceratodontiformes > Ceratodontidae > Neoceratodus > Neoceratodus forsteri. The sequence continues at coordinate 107,230,284 of JADMNL010000029.1, forward strand.
CTTATGCCAAGCCCACCTTGCCTCTCTTTGCTCCATTGTGCAGTCAAAGTCCAGAGGCTGTCAATGCGAACTACCAGTGTCGGGTCCAGACCCTGAGTTTTTGCATTAATGGGTGACCCTGCAGTTCCACATTCAAACATATATTGTTGACCCCAGCGCCACCCCCCATGAAAGAGAGCCATGAGAGGTTGTCCAGCAGTCACCCAGCCCATATCAGGTGGACCAGAAGCAATCCTGGTCTGGAACCTTTGCCCACCAGCAGCTGGGGAGCAGATACCAGGTGGACTTCACACAACATGTATACGAGCTTAAGAAACACTTCTATATGACCGTAGATACTGAGGAGCGCTTCTAGTAACTTTATCTTAATTTTTTCTTTTAACAGTTTGACTTTTTTTTTTTCGAACAGCCATTTACTTAACATTTTCTTCAGAGACTTCCCTAAAGACACACATTGAACAATAACGATATTGACACTAGCAGCACCATCTTTAATCTGTTTACATAATTATGGAATATATGTAACATTTGCCCATATATTATCTTAATTACATTTCAACTAATGCAGAAGAATTAAACTTCAGTGAAAAGTTAACAGAATTAACTGAAGTGAAATGTAAGCTATGATTTACACATGCTAAATTAGCATTTATCTTTTTTTTTTTTTTTTAATTTGCGGCATAAATGATCTGCATTCGATTTCAGTCTTATTATTTATATTTCCATGGCATCATTTTGGTGAAAATAAAGCATAGAATGAAACATTTTCTGAAAAAGACTGAAAATGAACTGTAAGATTTGGAAAGCATTTGTTTTGAAACAGAAAATTGTAATATATTTATGCACATCGAAAAGGCACAGCTACACTACTTTTTTTGTAATCTTCAGTAAAATCATTGTTACTAAAAGGTTAACTGATTTTTTTTCTTTAATTTTGGATGCAATAAACTATTATTAATAAAATACTTTTTGCAGATGTTTTTTCACTAATTAACTTCCTCTTTTTTTCCGGGGTGGGGGTCTATGTATGTTTCCTGAGTATTTGCAAAACAAATCGAGCATGTGGTACTGTTATCGGTAAGCAAGCAAAGACGGAGATCTCTTGAATTATTTTCATGCCTGTATTGGGCACACATACATCCCAAAGCCATTGTTTTTGGTAAAAAAACAAAACAAAAAAAAAACATTATTTGTCTGTTATTTCAGTACCATGCCTGTGTCCCTGATTCTTAGGAATGTCTGATTTTACCTCAAAAAGTCCTTTGGTACATCCTAAATTTGGCATTTTATGCCACAGATGAGTGAAACATAGAAATGTAGAATTTGACGGCAGATAAGGACCATGTAGCCCACTTAGTCTGCCCATTTTGCCTATCTATTGCAAAAACAATGGACCCTAGTTGATCCTTGACTTACTCTTTCTTCCCTATTGCCAGGGTATCATGTCTATCCCATGCATTCTTGAATTCTTTAACTGTTTTAACCCCACAATCTCCATTGGGAGGGTGTTCCAAGCATCCACCACTCTTTCTGTGAAAATGTACTTCCTCCCATTGCCCCTGAGCCTACCCCCAGCTTCATCTCATGCCCCCTTGTTCTTGTATATCTTCTTTTCTGAAAGATGCTACCTCCTTGCACCTTATTTATACCCCTGATGTACCTGAATGTTTCAATCATATCACCCCTCTCTCTCTCCTCTCTTGCAGGGAGTATATATTGAGTTCTCTCAGCCTCTCTTCATAGGGCTTCTCAGGCAGAGCTTGCACCATCTTGGTAGCCCTCCTCTGTACTGCCTTGACTCTGTCTATGTCCTTCTGGAGATGTGATCTCCAGAACTGGACACAGTACTCAAGCTGAGGTCTCACCGGCGATCTGTACAGTGGCATCACCACCTCCCTTTTCCTGCTGGTATACCTCTCCCTATGCACCCCAGCACCCCACTGGATTTAACTGCAGCCTTTTTAAATTGTTTGGACATCTTAAGGTCATCAGATATGATCACATCCAGGACACGGTCTTGCTTGGTGGCTGCCAGTACCCCCCAGCCCCCCAATCTCGTACTCCTTCCTTGGATTTCTGTGTCCCAGGTGCATGATTTTGCACATTTTTACATTGATTCTAAGCAGCTACACTTTTGACCACCACTCCACCATGCTAAGGTCCTGGGCTTCATTCAAACAGAGCCAGCCATCAGTGCTACAAATTCGACTTTACTGAAAAAATGGCATTTCATATTAAGCCACCTGTAGTATATTTCTTGTGCTGATTTAATTTTTAAGGATTTTACCTAATATTGATCACTTGTTCCTAAATTGTTCCTAAATTCTTCATAACCCTTTCTTGCCCCTCACTTGTGAGTCGGGGGGGGGGTGTTAGATATTCAGCCTGCAGGCCCATCCTTCATGGTTCACTGGTAAGTTGCCCAGAGTCTGCATATATTTCTTCAATTCTTCTTACAAAAGACAATGAAAAGCAGCAGTGCTGGCCAGTGTTACCTCAGAGTGCTGTTTTTGGTGATCCCCTCATATTCTGCCCCTTGGTAACACTGACCTCAGAGGCTCTGCTGTCTTATTTTAGCTTCTTGATTGCAGCTGTCACACTGTCAGAGAGCCTGCAGCCCAATTCATTGTTATGGAGGCCCTTACTGCTCTGCGACTTATTTCATCATTCGGGGTCTGATGGTTTTCATTATAAAATGTATTTTTGTCAAAAGAGAGAATTACAAGAACTTCAATATACCGTATAAGGGGGAGACTCTGAAAACTTGGAGGGGACTATAGCCCAGTAACCCCTATGGCTTACAGTTTTAACTGTTGTACTAATTGGTTCCATCAGTTCTCGATGTAGTGCAGGTCAATGGTGTATGTCAGTTGATCCCAGACCTACCAAATATTCTGTGATCAGCGTATAAAGCGGCATAAAACTAGCCATTATTCATGTGGCACTGGAGGAAACCCAGTTGCAAACATAGTGTGCAGCCCTTTCTAACTGGGTATTTTTGCTCTCAGTGTCTGCTAACACTTTCCGTTTGCGTGAGGGAAGTCAAACACTCATTGACGTATTTGTCATTATTATTCCCTTTTCCTGTCAGATAATTTATAACGCAGCGTGTCAAAATTATATATATTATAAATTATACTAGATGTGGACACTCTCCTCCAGTCAGGAAGCAGAGTTGCAAACAGTTTATCTTACAGTAAGCTCACAATGGACATTTTATTCTCAGTAAAATAAAACATTGACACTAAAATGACCATGGTGACACCATCATCTTTACCTTGCATTCCGGTGGAGATGGGATGCAAGAAAAATATAAAAAAAAAACCTTCCTTAAAACATGTAGAATAGTAGCAGTAGTACAATAATGGATTTACTCTCCTTGGCAAAAATGTGACATCTTTTAAAAATAAAGTACTTGCCTTTTATATTGAACCCACTATCATTTCCCTCTGGTCTAACAAATTCAACAAACCCCCACCAAAATTCATTGTCAATAGAATACTTCTACCTGGTCGACTAGGTCCATTAAAAACACACCTGTGATCACTCGACTGGTCTCCAATTGATGATGTTCAGGACGTGGACTCTGCCCTAGTGTACTTTATCACTACCTTTAATGCAGCATGTGATGTGATGCTCCACACAAGAAATGAAAGATTAGAGGATCAACAAACCCATGGGTGACTCATGACCTCCTTGAACTGATGAAATCCCGTGACCAACTATGGTACCATGCTAAAGAATCCAACACCCTATGGAATACTCAGGCCTACAAATCAGCACGGAATCCTTGCACAAGAGCTATCTGCCAGGCAAAAGTCTCCTACTATAGGACTGCCCTTGCAAACACCTGGAATAATGGGAGGAAGTTCTGGGACAACCTCTCCGAGGTAATTGGAAAAAAAAACATTTCCCCTGCAATGCTCAGCATTGATGGAACTATCACCCTGGATAAAGTAACCATTGCTAATGCTTTCAACTCAACATTTTGTGACCTGAGTCATGTGCCCTCACCTAACTTCTTTGATCCCATACCACCATCCCTCAGGCAGCCCAGCCACGCCTCCCCCATTTTATTTTAAGGCTATCACCAAAGGGCTAGCCAGGAAACATCTACTCAAAGTACTCGGGGAAGTCTAGACATAGTGCTGATTCCCTTGATTTGAAACTCATCATCCTCACCTTTGATGAAGTTCTGCCACCCCTTACAAAAATTCTCAACTGCTCTCTTATGCTCTCACAATTCCCAAACAAATAGAAGTCGGCTGTGGTGACTACTGTCCACAACAGTGATGACAAGACTCTCACAAGTAACTGCAGGCCTATATCCATCCTTCCCCCACTCTCCAAGGCTTTGGAAAGGATAGTTGCTAAATAACTTGTAGACTACCTGGAAAAATATAACCTCCAATGTTCCCAGCAACATGGTTTTTGAAAAGGTCACAGCACCACCACTGTACTACTAGACTTCACCTCCTTCATCCACCAGGCACTAGACCACAACCAATTGGCCGGTGCCACCTTTATTGATCTGACTAAGGTGTTTGACACAGTTAACCACTCCCTACTAGCAGGACAACTATCTCATCTTGGCCTTTCACCGGATGCCACTCGCTGGTTCCAAAGCTACCTTAGTGACCACTCTCAGAAAGTCAGAATTGAAGAAATCACCTTGACCCCCCTTCCAGTCTGTTCGGATATGCCACAAGGTTCCATCGTTGGCCCCCTACTCTTCAGCATCTTCATGAATGACCTGCCTGCCACTTGCCATGATTGAATTCTACTCTATGCAGATGATGCAGTCATTTTCTCTAGCCACTCCGACCCCATCACCTCCAGCAACAGCTACAGCATAGTTTCTCAGAAGTTGAAACCTGGTTCAGGTCACATAAACTCATCCTGAACTACTCAAAAACCAAATCAATGCTGTTTCATGGTGCTCACAACAAACACAAACTACAGCAACTGCTAATCTACAATAGTGGTGGCACTGTGCTGGAACACGTAGGTCAGTTCAAATACCTGGGAGTGACCCTTGACTCCACTCTTTCATACTCCACGCATATAAATAACCTTGCTAAAGCTGTGAATACATGCATAGGCCTGCTATATAGGCATAGGCACTGTCTGACAGACAAAGCATTAAAACTTGCTATCCAGAGCTCAATCACCTCTTTAATTGACTATGGCTTTGTAGTTCATGGATCAGCTACTGACACTGCCCTCCAGCGTATAGCCATAGCCTTAAACAAGGCCTGCCGGCTCCTCACCACAGCCTCTAGATTCACACACACACAAGATCTCTGTGAACAGGCTAACTGGCTACAACTTCAAGGCAGAAATTAAGTATCAGACCTGCTTACTTGCTAAGAAGACAGTGCTAGGCCTCCTTCCACCAGGGGTTCAGTCTGTACTTTCCCCTCACTGTGCCACCCACCTTACCAGAAGTCCTGGAACACTAATCTTCGCAGTTCCCCACTGCTGGACCATTCAAGGGCAGTGCTTCTACAAAGTTAGGTCCTCTAACTGGTTCAACACACTCCCAGTGGATATCACCAATGCACCGAATCTCAGCTCCTTTAAGCACAAACTACAACAGCACTTGGTGGCCAGTGCCTACTGTGACTGCTACACTTAAATTCCCTGCTCACCCTGCTGGCCTCTCCATTACTTAAGCAGTCTCACCACACCCCACTCCCTCCTTAACTCCTTCCAATACCTCACGCCAGTCACCTCAGCCTTCTCCCTTGCCCCCCAGATTTCACTCCTCCCTCTTTCCATTCCCTTTCACATCCTTGTACCTCCCCTCACCTATTACCCCCTGCACCTCCTAGCTTTTATATTCTCTCTCTCTTTTCTCCCCAGTCCTCCTTAACTCCCTTCTAGTTCTCATTTCTCTCTCCTCTCTCCTCCTTGCCCATACTAACTCTTCTCTCCTTCCCTCACTCATCCTGTTACCCCCACTTACATCTCCCCATCCCTTCTCCCCTCCTCTCCATCACCACCAATGCCTCTCTTTCACCACCTACCTTATCCCTCCAACCCCCACCCCCCCCTCAGTTCTTGCCTGTCCCCTACTACCTTATTCTCTCACCAACTACCTCATGCTTTTGTTAGATCACCTGACAAAGCCTTTGGCAGCTCATGCATTAAGCAATGTTTTACCTGTTACTAATTATTTTGTCTTATCTTGACAAAGCCACTGGGAACTCATGTACTGTAATTGTATTAACTGTTATCTACCTGCCTGTTCTTGTCTATTCTTGTCCATTGTCCAAGACGTGGAACCTTTGTAAAAGAGCACTGTTTGCTCAAAGGTGTTATCCAAAATTGTCATAAATAAAATAAAAAATAAAATCTTATTATCCCTTATGCAATGGTTGGAAATAGAAGATTCTGATGGCTGGCGCATTTCAAAGGGTTAATTTAACTGCTGCAAACCCTCATGTACAATAGAACCATTACAATTTTTTTTAAATAATTTATTGATTCAATTTCATATATAATAATACACAAAAGACAATATCACAAATAAAAACTAAAAATGCAATAGAAAACAGTACAAACACCTACAAAAGAGTCATGAAAGAGTACAATTTATCCCTCTTATCTGACTAGACGTCCCTTACGTTATTCAAAAAAAGGGAAGGACAAAGAGAACTCAGGGTTATTTTTCTGTACAGAAGTCACTCCACTTGGTGGAACTCCCCCTTGCAGTCCCTTTCCCTGAAAAATAAATAAAAATAAGAACTAATGTGACATGTAAAGACAAAACCACTGTGCAGAACTAGTTAACCAGATCTGGTAAGCCTTCCAGGAGAAGCTGTTTTCTGCTAGATCTCATATACTGTTCTCTAGATGTTCTACTTTAGGGTAGATTGGCTATCTGTTCCAGAGTGGTGGTGGTGCCTTCTGTGTGTTCTATATAATGATAAAAGGGTGGCCAGTATGACTTAATTTTGTCTGCCTTGAGTCGGATAACACATTTGGCAGTTGACCATTCCATTTCTAAACCGAGCTTACAGTTTTGTTCTCAGTCTTCGAATAATGGGGGACTTTGTTGGAGTCGCCTCTGAGTGATGCTGCTGGAGGCTGCTGCAATCGGGATCTGAAATAGATAAGCTTCACTCCTTGAGGCAACCCAGCAGGTTGCAGTCCCCATATCTTGTGCCTTCTTCGATGTGGGAATGATCAGAATTTTAACTACATAAAATTAGTGATATACTTACATTAATGTACATCTGGGTTTGGGTGACCATTGTTAATTTTAAGTTTTTTTTTTAATTCAGTGCAAAAAAGTGCAAAGCTATGAACATGGGGCCAGAAACCCAAAGAATCAATTAATCAATCAAGTCTTTATTTATCCAGGCGAACACCATTGAGCAGTCTCATTTACAAGGTGGACCTGCATTACACAAGGTCAAGAATAACAGTTATGTACAGATAATAGACATAATTATACAGAAATAGAAAAAAAAATACACAGAGCAATAACAAGTATTTCAGGTATAGGGTTAACAAGGTTAGGGAGAATGGTATGAGAAGGAGAATTAAAACATTCTGAAACAGCCAGCGTATTAAAACATTTTCAGACAGCATGACGTATCATTGGTCAGGACATATACAAACTTAAGGGGCAGATATGGAGAAGCGGGGTACCGGACTGCAGCTGTTCTATGAGGGGTGCTACGTTAGATGGGCTGGGGACATATATGTTAGGAGTCTGAGGGTAAGAAAGGTAGTGGATTAGCAGAAAAAAGGGGGGGTATAGGTGGAATACAGGATGAGAGCAAAAAACAAAATGCCAGGAGGAGGGATCTTGGGGTCTAAATAGCAGACAACTCGGAACAGTCAGTGCAGTGTCACAGGAGGATGCTGAGGTGCCTAGGCAGAGGGATCAGCACCAGGAGGAAGGAAGTAATTTTGCCCCCCCCGTACAGATCCCTGGAGCAACTCCATTTGGAGTAGCGCCTGCAGTTCTGGGGTCTGTACTCAGAAAAGATTTATGTATAGGGTTATGGCAGTGCAGAGGAAGGCAACAAAAGTAATTCTGGGGCAGCAAGAGAAATCTTACCTGGAGAAGCTTGAAGACCTCAACATGTATACACTGGAGACTTTGGTGGGGAGGGGGCCTAACTGAAACTTTACATTTTTTTTTAATGGGATATGCAAGGTGGACCCCTGGGAACTGTTCACAGTGAGCAGAAATGTTGACACAAGTGGGAGCCAAAAGTAGCTGGTAGGAGGGAGCTCCAGGAAGGACATCAGAAAGTATTTCTCTGCAGAGAGGGTGGTGGATAAGTGGAACAGGCTGCCAGAGGTGGGGTGGGGGGGTGTTCTGCACCCAAACAGTGGCGGGATTCAAGTGAGAGTAGGACAGATGTAGGGGCCTCGTGAGGATAACAGAGGAGGATGACATGGGGAGTGGGAGCTTGTGATCACTAAAGCATCCACATCATGCTGTAGGTAGTGCAGGGCAGACTGGAGGGGCCAGTGGGCCTTTTTCTGCTGCCAGTGTTTATGTTTCTATTATAACCCCAGGGCATTAGGCACTGTGCTGCACTTTCTGTGATATGATCCCCCGAGGGAACTAAACTGATGGTAATCCAACCTCTGGCCCTATTTTTCTTTTCTATATTTATTTGTAGGTTTTACCCCCGTTTTTGTCCCATCCCTGTCTCTGGCATGCATGCGCATGTGGAAGCACGTGCATGTCATGCATTGAGACACCTTCCCTTCATGTTGCTGAGTTCGCTGACACCGGACATCCACCTGGGGAGGGAGGAGCAGGATTGAGCAGCCTTACTGCAGCTCTCGTCTCCTGGGGGAGGTGATCACCCTCCCGTAGTCCCACCGCCACATGATTTGTAAACATATTAGCAGCCATGCAGGCACGGTGGTAGTACTACTCTGAGGATGCATGGCAGTGGCCATGCGAAATGTCAGTAGCTAATTTTGTTGGCTTCACCTCCTGCGATACCTCCTGTTGCATTGCAGTATGTATTTTGTATTTAAAGATTGACTAAAGGACTTCTATTATTCTTCTACAGTCTTGTGTGTGTCTGTTGTCATGGGTGCTTTTTCATCTTTTTTTTCAAAACTGATTACACTATGCTGTGATAGTTTCATTCCAGGTGCATCGGGGCTGGGTTGTGGACATGTTTTATTGATGGGAAATGTTGATCATGGCACCAGGGAACTCCCTTTCTCTTCTTTGACAAGTGCCACGAGATCTTTTACGTTCATCTGGCCAGTGACAATAGATGGACAGAAGAGACCTTGGTTTAATGTCTCATCTGAAGGACGGCACCTCAACTGTGCAGCACCCCCATCATACTGCACTACGATGTCAGTTATGGGTACTAACCTATGTACCTGGTGTTGGGCTAGAACCCATGACTTTCCAGTCTACTGGCCCCAGAGGCAAGCGTGGTACCCACTGAGCCACTGACACTGCAGATATAATATGATCAAAAAGCATCTATCTATAATTGTGTGGTATGAAGGGGATGGAAGATTATATATGACCAGGGTAGGGTGACCATCAGACTAAACAACTGGTGAGGGCTTGATAGTTTAAGTTTCTAGTCCCCAAACTATTTAATGCCAAATACCAAGTACAAAAAAAACAAATAAGGACAATCACAGTGATGTAATCTGCATTCAGTATGGTCTGATCCCCTTGCGGGTTGGCAAAAAACTCTGCTTTTGCTCAGTTGGCACCAACCACTCTTTTTTGCCAACTAGCTGTCTGGGTGGGCATATGAATGGCTTGTTTCTTGACTTCCGTTTTTGGTGCTGCAGTTGGGCCCCTGAATAAGGGTACTCATTGCACGCCCCTAGTAGCTACTTTAGTGTATCATTTCATGAACAGTTTACTAGAAAACAGGTTTTTTAAATTTCACTTGTCTTTCCCATCTTGTAATGCATGCTTTTGCCAACTTATCCATGATTTCTTTGTAAAAAGATTTCGTTGGGATTTTCTGAGATGATAGTGTGCTTATTACAGCATCTTTAATCAATAAGGCACAACCAGGGGTTGGGTTACCATAGTGGATTCATGAGGTATGAGGCAAAGCTGAGTACCTTATGCCCCTATGCATAGATTAACAAAGGTAACCCAACCCCTGGAGTGCCTCAATACTCTTATGAAACGAAACTGTTTTTATGTTTTTAAGATCATTTTTTTTTTGTAGACTCTGTTTATGCACCGGTCCCCGAGGAACTCTCTCCAGCAACCTCTCGTGCCCGGACTCTGCCTCCCTGTCTGAAGCTCGCTTGCACCAGGCCGACCCACCCTAGTAAATCCCCCAGCTCTGAACCCCCCCGAGATGGGGCCGCCATACACCCTGGTGCTTTATCTATAATCTAATGCGCTGGGCTGGAGTCGGGGAGAGGAACCTGGAGAGCGAGCCAGATGGCGGGAGTGTAGCCAGGACAGGAGGCACCTTCGCCTAGTCCTGAGGCCGGGGATTTTGTACTTGGATGAATTTCCTTCTAGGAGTGTGGACATGCAGTGCTGCTGGCACAGAGGATCTGTAGGTGTCTGCCGTGCTCCTCCCCTACGCACACCAGGCACAAGCAGTACCCCCGGTCTCTACTGGGGGTCTCTACTGCACCAGGGAACCCTGGATCCCAGCCCAGAGAGAAGTGAGCAGTCCATTTGGATGCTCAATTCCCTGCCGACCCTCGGCGCTTGAGCTAGTTCCCAAACTCAGGTCGCCGGTGTGGCACAAGGTGTAGTGTCCAGTGCCTCAACCCTCAGCACCAGCAGGCCGGCTAAGATAAATGTTTTAAAGCTGAAATTTTAATGGTTCTGTGTGTACATGAAGGTAGAATGCAGTCAGCCAATCAGAATGCTTCATTTACATCCATTGTTTTATAATAGTGGTTACCATTGTGACAGACTGGGGTACCACAAACACAGTAGGTATGAGGTGATTGGGCAAAGAAAGACATTTTCGAAACAGACACTGAAATTGACATTTGTTAATCTGAAATATTTAAAATGACTGATACTAGGGTGAAACCAACTCCCCAAATAAATGTAATGGTTTTGAACATTTTATCTTAGTAGATACCTGCTCTTTAACTGTAACTGTGCTGGAAGGGTCAGCGGAGGTGACATCTGTGTGACTTAGAGTATTTGTTCTTTTGTGTTCCAGAGCTCCTTGCGGCAGAACCGAGTTCCCAGTGGTTACGAGCTGTTTGAGGTGTCGGAAGAGAGGGATGAAGAAGTTGCTGCTTTCTGTCACATGCTGAACATGTAAGTTGCACATTTGTGTATGTTATTGTACAGGTCATGTGGACTCTTACACCAGCCCATAAAGGGTGCTTATATTGCACATTATGTCTGCATGCTTTCGTAATTTTGATGATGATGGCACAGTCAAATAAGATTTAAGGAAATGCAAAATTACGCTTACCCCAATTAATGCAAAGTGTCCTGGGAAATATATGCAAATCACAGTAACAGAATGTAGACCGGTTTGTGCTGATTTGCATATGCTTCCCATGATGCTTTGCACCATTGGGGTATGTGTAATTTTGTATTTCTTTGAAACATAGCTTTATTGCCTATACCCTTCCAGGGTAACCCTCACGTTAGTGCTTTCATGCAGATTTTTTTTTACCTTTCTTTTTTCCTCCTTGGCCACCTTCTGCATCCACTATGTCCATCGCATCCTGCCAGGGATCTGGCCGCCGTCTGTCTCTACCGGAACCACACACTAGCATCCTCAACCCCTGTGGCTTACCACCTGCAGTGGGGCAGCAGGGAGCCCCCATCTCCCCACCATCACAGATCTAGTTCGGGTGCCAGCGCAGCCCGGCGAACACTCACGGACTGCCAGCAAGCCACACGAGAGGTGCCATATTTTTTCTGGTTTCGTCCCCTTGGAGTCTCAGGCATGCAATGACACCAGCGGAGGGAGAGCGCATTCATCCACACGCTCCTCCTCCAGGCAGATCATCCCGAGCTGTCACCCCGCGCCCTGACCCCCAGCCTCTGCCATGGGGCAATCGGGAAGTGAACCCCCCCCTCCCTGGAGAAGGACAGCAGGCCATCAGACGCTCAATCCTTCTCCACCCCATCAACCCATGCTCATTCCCGAACACAGGTTGCCAGCGGAGTGCGAGGTAAGGTGTCCAGCACCTCAGTCCTCAGCGCCACTAGGCTGGCTTTTTTGTCTTTTAAATAAGATCTGTACACTAGAACCCTCTTTTCCTCTGTTGTTTTTGGTCACGGGACTGGTTTCCATAAACTGTAGCTTGTGAATCATTTCTGTGAAGCATTAAAAGTTGCCCATAAGGAAACCTTTGAGGTGATGGTGTGGGTGGGTGCCCATAAGGAAACCTTTGAGGTAATGCTGTGGGTGGGTGCCCATAAGGAAACCTTTGAGGTGATGGCGTGGGTGAGTGCCCATTAGGAAACCTTTGAGGTGATGGTGTGGGTGGGTGCCCATAAGGAAACCTTTGAGGTGATGGTGTGGGTGGGTGCTCATAAGGAAACCTTTGAGGTGATGGTGTGGGTGGGTGCTCATAAGGAAACCTTTGAGGTGATGGTGTGGGTGGGTGCCCATAAGGAAACCTTTGAGGTGATGGTGTAGGTGGGTGCCCATAAGGAAACCTTTGAGGTGATTGTGTGGGTGGGTGCCCATAAGGAATACCTTTGAGGTGATGGTATGGGTGGGTGCTCATAAGGAAACCTTTGAAGTGATGGTGCGGGTCGATGCCCATAAGGAATAGCTTTGAGGAGATGGTGTGGGTGGGTGCCCTTAAGGAAACCTTTGAGGTGATGGTGCGGGTGGGTGCCCATATGGAATACCTTTGAGGTGATGGTGCGGGTGGGTGCCCATAAGGAATACCTTTGAGGTGATGGTGTGGGTAGGTGCCCATAAGGAAACCTTTGAGGTGATGGTGCGGGTGGGTGCCCATATGGAATACCTTTGAGGTGATGGTGCGTGTGGGTGCCCATAAGGAAACCTTGAGGTGATGGTGCGGGTGGGTGCCCATATGGAATACCTTTGAGGTGATGGTGCGGGTGGGTGCCCAGAAGGAAACCTTTGAGGTGTTGATGTGAGAGCTATCTGCACAGAGATGGGTATTTGCTGCAGTGCGTTTCCAATTCTGTCCCAAAGTCTTGACTTCCCAACAGCTAGTACCAATCAGGATGAGGTCCACAAACAATATTTCCCACTTATTTATTGTGCTAGTAAAGTGAAGATTTAAATTATTATCACTCTTAGTTGCACAAAATTCCTGGGTTACTAATAGGATCATAGATAGCCTGACCCAACCCCTAACTCTGTTATTTGTATGGATCTCTAGTGATGCCTAAGGGGTACAGGACCTTTAGTTAAGTTAAGCAAATTTTTTTTTATTTTTTTTTTTACTATCAGACCTACCTCCCAGACCCACGGCCCCCCCCCCCATAACTGATCCCAATTTGCCCTGGCTTATTCCCCAAGGTGGGGCCTGAGATGACCCCACTCCACCCATCGGAGACAGGTCCAGGTTATTGGCAGCATCACTGCGACTGGAAGGGTTCCCTAAACTTATCCCCCCCCCCCGGGTGGAGCCGTGGGGCTGAGCCATCTAGTGGACCATGGTCCCGGTCAGGGTCAGGTAGTTGGGGGACCATGGTACCAGGCGGCATTATCCCTGGGACAGGCAGCATGTTTTGTGGATGCTAATCCCCTCAGGAGGCAGGATGTGCAATGACGTCAGTGGGAAAACCCGACGTCCATCCTACCTCCTCACATATCAGGCGCCAGTCACATCAGAGCCCCCAGCCTCCACCAGGGGTCCACATTTTTGCACCGGGCACTCGATCACACACACCCTCCTCCCGGAGGAGGAAAGCAGTCCATGAGACGCTCAATCCCCCCCCCCAGTCGGCCCTCCAACAGCCCGAGTCCCTATTCAAACCCAGGTTACTAGCATTGCGGGCGGAAATAATACCCCTGCACCAATGGGCCAGCTTATTCCTTTAAGCTATTGCACTGAAATGCAGTATTGCATTTCAGTGTGCCCAGTTTGTATGACCAACCCTTTCTTAATAACCTAGTAGCACTATCTCTTTAATTTTGTGATTTAATTTCTTTAGGGTATTTAATTACATTTTCTTAATCGTACTCTGATTATATCGGGATGCAGCACTGCGTTTTCATGGATTTAATGGAAACCTACACAATGACGGCAGAAAAGAACCAATGGTCCATACTGTCTGTCCGAGTTCCCTATTTAGCCCTGGGACCTACTGTCCCTCCAGGGTTTTAGCCCTCCCCATCCTTCCCCATTCCCCCCAGTTTCTGCTGCCCTGAGCAACCAGCATACCCTTCATTCTGTCCCAACCATGCTTGACTCCACCAACGGTTTTAGCACCCACCACTTTGGTAGGCAGACTGTTCCACGGCTCTACCACCCCTTCTGTAAAATAATACTTTCTCATGTCCCTTCTGAGTCTCCTTCCTGTCTGTGTCCACTCATGTCCACGTGACCAGGAACTAGTATTCAAGCTAAACATTTCCCCACATAGAAACATAGAAACATAGAATTTGACGGCAGATAAGAACCGCTTGGCCCACCTAGTCTGCCCATTTTCCTACCTAACAGATAAGCTGCAGATCCTAGTTAACCAACAGCTTACTTCCTCCCTCCTACATTTCGTCTTATTAATTCCTTTAAGGAACTTGAAGGTCTCTATCACTGGTCTCCAGTGAGTACATGTTCAGTGCCTTGAGGCACTCCTCATAGGACCTGCCCTGTTGGCTCCGAATCATTTTTGCTACCCTGTGCTATACCACCTCCAGCCTATCTCTGTCCTTCCTGAGACGAGAACTCCAGAACTGGGTGCAGTACTCCAGGTGTGGCCTCACTGAGGATCTATATAGGGGAAGTATTACCTGTTCCCTTCTGCTATCAATACCCCTCCCGATACATACCAGCATCCTACTTGTTTTGCTGTCTGCCTTGCTGCACTGACCCGATTGTTTGAGGGAGTCACTGATGATAATTCCAAGGTCCCGTTACTCAGCCATAGTGCTAAGTCTCACCGAACCAGTCCAGTACTCTGTCCTGGGTTCCCTAAGTGCATTACCGCACAATTTTTGGTGTTGAATTTCAACAGCCAAATCTTAGACCATCCTCCTAGCTTTCAGCATAATATCTATAACATTGTATTTATGATCAGTTTATTCTTGGAAACATAGTAGCGCTGTCTCTTTAAATAGTTGTTACTTTAAGAGCAACTGACATGATAATTTTTTTTTCCCCACAAAGGTTTTTATCGTCCCCAGGTGGCTGTCAGCCCTGTCCCCATGCTCAGTGACTGTCCCTTACCTCACTCCCAGTTTAAGAGCTAGTTCTCCTGCAGATTTCCCCACGCGGTAGGGCAGGAGGGGGAAGAATCATCCTCCCCCTCCTGACACACACATCCAGATCACTCTGGGACTAGAGCAGTAGGGCGGACTGCTGAGACACTGGCAGGGCTTCATATAGCCTAGGCCCCTAGATTTTCCTCCTGATTTTTCTCCCTACTCATTGCTGGGGCGCACACGTCAACACTTGCATGTAGAGGCACGCATGCACCACAGAAGACCTGCTGCTTCCTAACCATCCTATCACCAGGCCTCCACCCTGTGGCAGTCTCGCAGTGGAGCTGGCATAAAATTACGTAACACTGAACTGCCCCATGGCTCAGGGGAAGTACTGCTCACTTCTGTGACAGCGACTCAGGCTCCGGAGCGGACTTGGGATATCAGGTTGCGCATCTGGAGGGCAGTGGTGATGCTACCATGTGGTGGCGCTTCCATCCGGGAGGGTAGGTGCTGTGGCTGTGCTGTCACAGTGATCCCTGTAGTGGCCTAGGGGACCTTGATTCCATTACAGGACATTGTTACGTTTGTGTGTAGGCTCACGAAAAGGGCTACAGCCCAGCATCAGGGGAGGAGGGAGGATCTCGGGAGAAAAGGGCAAATATCCATGACTCCTGACCACCATTAATACTGGCCACTGGGATTCTTAGGCTCCACACCATTAATCCCCACCAGACCTGACAGTTAGAGGAGCGACAGATAGGGCTTAGAGGTTGTCGTAAGCAGGGCCTAAAGAGAGGAGTTGATGGCGACAGGGGACAAAAAACCTAAATCAAAAAACAAACTGCATAACATTTTATCGGATATTTTGATAGTATGTTTTAATATGGCTGTCCAAGTTTACAATCTCAAACAGGCACAGTACAGACAGAAATTTTTTGTCATTTTGATCATCAGAGTTCACATTCCAGTTCTGGGGATTTCCCTAGTTTCTGGTTGCCCACTGGAGTGGTAAAAAGTGATTTTTAATGGCCCAGGAACAAACATAACAGGTTCTGGAGGACCTAGGAACTTGACTATTGACACTAGCCAGACTCAAACCACCAACCCTTAACACCAAGGGCAACAGCCCTACCACTGCACTATTCCTGCGGCCTTATTGACTACCAGCTGTTGCCTCTACTTATACTGCTGCCCAACTCCAGGTCACCTACTTAGATCTTGTCACTCCCCCCCCCCCCCAAAAGGCTGTTAAAGAGAGTATGGGTTCTCCACACCTTGAGTTTGCTTTGTTCATAATACTAGTTGCATCTCCCACCACTATTTATGACTCAAAGACAACTAGCTCACTATATGATATCACCAGACATCTGCCTGCTTGATATAAACTAAGTGTCCCACATTGAGCTACTAATGCCTCGTTTAATAGTACTTGACCCCTCAGAGGACCCCTAGTGGCTCCTCATGCACACTATCTCCTTCCCCCATTACAAAGTAATCTGTACATCACCAACATCAAGTCGGGGCATGCTAAATTACACTGGAAACCCTATACTAATACCCTTAAACGCCTAAAGTGGCAAGTCCTTAGGCTTACGTGGCTACTCCTGCTACTATCGGGAAACATATACCCTAACCCGGGACCCCTGTCCACTACCCAGATAAACTCTAATGCCCTAACTATTGCCTCAGTGAAAATATGCAGTCTCATGGCAAAGCAGTGTAACCCCTAGGTGGTGCTATCCCAAGGGCTACTACCCCTGCCTGCTTGGCTAGTAGCAGGTTAAGGGGCCTGAGTTCTGAAACGGGTGCCTTCACCCAGAGGTCAGGGTTGGTAGTGGTCAAGCTAACCTGGGCACAGCCCTCTGGGACAGTGTAACCCCCCTCTTTCCCCTCTAGTGGCCTGAACACTGTACAATAATCACTTTCATAATACCCCGGTACACCACACAAGTACCCACACTGTTTGCACTTACCACCAGGGCTGGTTCCTCTGGCTTGACCCTGGGGACCCCCTGTAAAACAAGGTAAGCACAGCAAATAGCAACAGTACAGTACTTTGAGCACAAACTAGAACCACAGTCAGATTACATGCAGAAAAAGTTAGATCTGATTTATTCAGGGGACTTGAACAAGGGAGGGGCAAAATCAGGTTAATTAGCTTAAAGGTTATATCAATCAAGCAGTTATGCATGCGCTTTGAGTCCGGCCCACACAGTCCACCTCTGGGTACCCAGACAGAGAAGAGATGGGCTAGCCAGGACAGTTGCCCGGGGTTGCACACAACATGTACAGTACACAATATTTGTAATCTGGAGCCAGAGGGCTCAGTTCATAAAGGAAACGAAACAACAAGACAATCAGATGACAAACTCAGATTAAGCTGTTGTTGTAGGGAGCTACCCTGGTATTTACTCACGATACCCAAGACTGGACACTGGCTGGATGAAAATTGAGACTGCAGGTGGTTGATCTGGAATGCCAGGAGAAGCAGGGCCCACACAAGTCGCAGAGGCGTCGTTCCTGTTCAAGCATGGAGCAGGGGGCTGAACCCCAGGCAGGTCTCTCGTCGATGGCTTCTCTGTGCAGTGGGTAGTCTGGCTGGGCCAGTCTGGCAAAGCCCAGACTGCATGGAGACAAGTTCTGAAGCAGTCCATTTTTGGCTGGATACAGCTTCCAGCAAGCAGAAAACAGTTCACACAGTGGGGCACTAACTCACAACCCACTAGCAGCTCATAGCCCATTTACATGTATGGGAATTCTACTGTACCAGGCAAAGCGCTCCCCGGGCACAATTGCAAAGTCTCTGCACACACCGGGAGCTTAGGGGTAGCTGAAACTCCTGACAGGCTGATCGTATTCAGCAAAAATATTCGGTCTTCTTCAGGTTGAGCCTGGCCCACTTCAGTAGCTTACTTTAGTCACACAAACTTGGATTTAGCCCAAAATAATTCTCTTCTCTCCCTCTCAGGAGCAGCAGGCAGACATGGAGGCCAAACTCTCAGCTTTTTCATAGTTCTCCCATGCGAATCCACTCAGGATTGCTCTCAGAATCACTTCAGCTCCTTCTTGCTCAGCTTTCAGCTTAGTTCTAACTGAAAACTGCAAGCAGCCTGGGACTTCCCCAAGATCCAAAAGATTTAGTTGGCTGATTTGGCTGTCAGTCAAAGCAAGAGCTTCCCCTTCAGTTGCAAAAAAGGCACAAAAAAGCTCCAAACTAAAGTTCCTACAGATTTTGAATTCAGACAGCTCCTGTAGTCTGGCTGCATTTTAGGTCCTACCAGTGCTATTTGGTCTAATTTGCAGTCCAGGACCAAGATAGTGGAGACAAACAAAACAGTCCTTGCTACAAAGAAAGTAGGTTAGACAAACTACGTTATCATTATCACTCTAAATGATTTTCAGTAAATAGTTACATCTTTCAACAGAGCTCCCTCTCAGATTACTTAAGCTGCAATTAGGCAGCTCTTAAAGAGACAGTACACAGAGGCTATACAAGCTCTGGTAATCGCATTTAAACTGCTAAAATGCAGGACACCAGCTTGGCAGTGAGCATTTAGGCAAGCTCAAGGAAGACTTTTTGGGAACCCCCATTTGTAGGGGGGTTACACCAGGACTCCCTCCAAGTCTGGATAACTCAGCACAACCCAGATATTCTATCAATAGTGGAAATCTGGCTTTCACCAAGAATCCCAGACATGGCCATCCAAATAGATGGCTATGCCTCTTTTAGACAGGATAGGCTAGGGAAGCGTGGTGGGGGCTGTACTGTATACATCTGAGATGCTCTTCAGGCCCATGCACTACCCTGCCCTGCCACTGATGGAAACTCAAATTCTACCAATCAAGGTCCAAATTGGTACCAAGGGTAAATGTCTCACGCTGATCACTGTATATATTCCCCCAAAAGAGCAAACAGGTGGCCTTAAAGTTACTCTGGACTACCTCACCATGATAAGCAAAAGTTCAGAGATCCTAGTCATTGGAGACTTCAACCTTAACTGGTCATCAAATGAAGCATCCCCATTTAAGGATACCATCTCCTCTCTTGGCATGTCTCAGCTAGTTCAAACAGCAACCCGCATTAACTACTGGTCCGGCACTAGTACACTTCTTGATTGGCTGATAACAAATCATCAGGATAGAATTACCAGAACTACCGTTCTCCCTGACTGCATAAGTGACCATTTCTCTATTGTCTGTAAATGGTCTAACAAGCCCCCCAACCTCCCTCCCCCAAGAACTATATATTCCAGAGTAGTAAAAACAGAATAACTGGGTCAACTAAAAGCACACCTGATGCAGCAAGACTGGTCTGTACTATATCAAACCAATGATTTTTTTTGTTGTATACTTTATTTATGCTCTGTTCAATTGGGGAACTCTCTCAGCCATCCACTGCACACCGCAAGCTCTACCTCCCACCTGAAGCTCTCTCCTTACCCCGCACCAGTCTGACAGATCCCCTGGCTCTGCACCCCCCAAGGTGGGGCCGCCCTATCTGCCCAGGGCGCTCTATCTGAAATCCAGTGTGCCAGCTGGGCGGTCGGCCTGGCGAGGAGAGAAGCCCAGTGCTGGTGTATGGCTCGGCGGGGCAAGGTGCCATCGCCTATCCCTGAAGACAGGGATTTTTCTTGGTTTCCTCCCCTAGGAATGTGGCATGCAATGACACCTGCACATAGCTGCCCTGCTGGTGTCTGCCGCATTCTGCCCCTTACATCGGCTGGTGTTCCTGCGAATTTGTTCCTGGGGGGCTGCTAAAATTACTAGCAACACTGGGTCCCTCCCAGGAGAGAGAGCTGTCCTCCGGATGCTCCATCCTCTCCCTCCCCTGCCAACCCCCGGCTACCTGAGTCTGTCACCGAGCCCAGGTTGCCAGCGTGGCATGAAGTGTGGCATCCAGCACCTCAACTCTCAGCGCCACCGGACCAGCGCCAACCAATGATGTTGACACTGCGCTTGAACACTTTAACATCTACAATGCCTCATGTAACATTTATGTACCCTTTAAAAAAGAAAAGTGAAAGGAACTCAAAACTCCTGGGTCTCCCCTGCCCTTTTCAGACTAATGAAAGAAAGAGACAATCTCTGGTTTAAAGCCCAAAGTACTGGGTCACGCTCCGACGTGCAGAATTACAAAACCGGCTGAGACAATTGCATCAGAGCCATTCGTACTGCAAAAAGTCAGTATTTTAAGAAGGTTCTTAATGACTTCTGGGAGGATAGTCATAACTTCTGGGAGAATATAAAAAGTTTAACTGGGAAACTCAGCAAACCTCCCCCCTCCCTGCTCAACTTAAATGGCAGTCTTATGTAAGACACTACATAAATCTCTAACTCCTTCAACAAGGCATTCACCGATCTCAGTAGTGTGCTTCCACCTAACATTCTCATCCCCCAAGCTGACAAAATCCTCAAAATGGAAGGCCATGCCCATGAAGCCCCAACCCCCCCTTCTATTTTAAAATCATGTCAGTCACAGAGGCAAAAAAGGATATCTCAAAAGCCACAGGGAAATCAAGAGCCAGCAATGACTCATTGGACCTAAAATTAATAAATTTCACACTAAATGAGGCTATCCATCCTCTAACCCATATCATCAATTTGTCCCTAATCTCCATGAAGTTCCCAAAGCAGTGGAAAAAGGCAATGGTCACCCCAGTTTTTAACAACGGTGATCGAACCAATATCTCAAACTACCGACCTATCTCCATACTTCCATCACTTTCTAAAGCACTTGAAAGGATAGTCAGTGACCAGCTCATTGATTACATGGATAAATACAAAATCCAAAGCCCTGAACCACATGGCTTTAGGAAGCAGCACGGTACCACATCAGCCTTAGTAGAATTCACTAGCTTCATACATGAAGCTATGGATCGAGGACACTTGGTTGGCACCACGTTCATTGACCTAACCAAGGCCTTTGACACGGTCAACCATGGCCTCCTCCTTCAACAACTAGCATTCTTGGGCCTATCCTAGAAGCCCCCTTCAATGGTTCCAAAGCTACCTTTCTGACCGTACCCAGCAGATGAAAATACTAAGCACCATTTCAGACCACAGTTCGGTCACCACTGGGGTGCCCCAGGAATCCATACTGGGACCACTCCTCTTCAGCATATTTCTCAATGAGCTCCCTAAGGCCTACCCAAGCTGAGCTGTACTGTATTCTGATGATGCTGTACTGTTCTCGAGCCACCCCAACCCCTCTACCCTGGAAGAGCATATGCAGACCAGTTTCACCACTGTTGAAATGTGGTTCCTACAACATAAGCTTCTCCTCAGTTATAAGAAAGACAAAGATTATGATCTTTGCCATCCTTCAGAACAGACCCAAATCCTTCCAGCTACAAATTCACAACAAGACAAGAAGCTGTGGACGTGGTCCACACCTTCAAATATGTGGGTGTCATCTTTGACTCTTCCCTCACCTATGTACAGCACATCAACCAGATAGTAAAAAATGGTAAATTCCAGAATTGGTGTGCTATATAAACACAGATATTGTCTCACTGAAGAAGCCCTCTTGCTCACGGTGACAAGCTCCATTCTGTCTATCACAGATTATGGTCTAGTAGTCTACGGAGCAGCCACAGTGACAGCTCTACAGAGAATTAAATTGGCCCTTAACAAAGCCTGTATACTTATCTCAAGGGGCCAATCGGCTGACACACACACCTGCTTGCTATAGGCCCAGACAGGGCTGCTAAACCTGGACTGCAGGGTGCAATACCAGACCTGTCTTCATGCCAGAAAGTCCATTCTGGGTCTCACCTCACCAGAGATTCTCGGTCTGCTCCAACTCAATAGCACAAGTAGGAGAACTAGAAGTGATTGCTCTCGTACATTAACTATCCCCTTCCATTGCACCATGCAGGGTCAGTGCTCATGTGAGTACAAAGCCCCAAAATGGATAATTTCTCTCAGCCCAGACCTCCAATCCTGTACCAAGATAGGCCTCTTTGAGGCACACCTGAAGAATCATCTGATGTCTACCAATTCCCAAGTGTGACTGTGTCCTCTAACCCCTGGTCCCAGCACTTCCAAACTCTCAACTAAGGCCCTCCCAACTTTGCTGTTACTCCTTCTCTCTCTCTCCCCCCTCCTTCCTCTCTCACCTCACACCTCTATTCCTCTCCTCTTCTTCCTACCACCCCTTCACCCTCACCTTGCAAAGCTATCCTATTGTAGCCCTTCCCCCTACTTCTGACAATGCTACTTTAGAAACATAGAAACATAGAATTTGACGGCAGATAAGGACCGCTTGGCCCACCCAGTCTGCCCATTTCCCTACCTACTGGATAAGCTGCAGATCCTAGTTAACCAGCAGCCTACTTCTTCCTACCCCAACCCCCCAGAATTGCCTTATGACTATCCCATGCATGCTTGAATTCCACCACTGATTTTGACTCCACAACCTCCTCCGGAAGGCCATTCCATGCATCCACAACCCTCTCTGTGAAAAAATACGTCCTTAAATTACCTCTGAGCCCCTCTATCTTCAAATTGTGCCCTCTTGTTCTTGCACACCTCTTTTTTTGAAAGATGCTACCCTCTTGGACTTTGTTGATTCCCTTGAGGTACTTGAAAGTTTCTATCATGTCCCCCCTCCCTCCTTTCCTCGAGGCTATACATATTAAGCTCCTTAAGTCTCTCTTCATATGTCTTCTGGTGCAGACCCTGCACCATTTTAGTTGCCCTCCTCTGGACAGCTTTCATCCTGTCTATGTCTTTATGGAGATTGGGTCTCCAGAACTGCACACAGTACTCCAGATGGGGTCTCACCAGCTGTCTGTACAGAGGGATAATAATCTTGTTTTCTACTG
Organism: Neoceratodus forsteri; assembly: GCA_016271365.2. Taxonomy (NCBI): domain Eukaryota; kingdom Metazoa; phylum Chordata; order Ceratodontiformes; family Ceratodontidae; genus Neoceratodus; species Neoceratodus forsteri. Next base: position 107,253,430 of record JADMNL010000029.1, read on the forward strand.
GTGATGCCTCCTATGCATCCCAGTATCCCCCCAGCCCTCCTTGCTGCCTTCTCACATTGCTTTCCCACCTTTAGGTCATCTGATATGACTACCCCCAGGTCCCTTTCCATTTTTGTTGTTGTTAGTATCTCACCCCCCATTGTGTACTCTTCCCCTGGGTTTTTGTTTCCCAGGTGCATTACCTTGCACTTCTTAGCATTGAATCTTTATAGCTGCACTTTAAACCCTCCCCCCAGTTCCATAACAACGCTTTAGAAAAGCAGCCCTTGTCAAGCCTGCCTGATTGAGTGCTTAAAATGTTAATAGGAACTCTTCCATCTCTTACTGTACTTACTGTCCCAGTACCATAATGTTTATGCATCTGCTATTTCTCTGTTTGTTCAATATGTTAAAATGTTTTAAACCTACCTAAAATTATTGTATTGTACTCTCTTGCAAACCTGTTTGTACATTTTTTGAACTGCTCTGTCAACTGTTTGACACGGAACCTCTGTAAATGAGCTTTTAGCTCAAAGATCTTAATCCTAGCATCAATAAATACAATAAATATAATTTTCTATCCTAGCCAGGAATTTAAAAAAAAAAGTATTTTAATGAATAAAATATATATGTTTGTTGTTCTTAGGCTAATGATTATTTTAAAAACATTAAAACAAAATACTCAGGCATGTATAAATCCAAAATCTCACAGTGCATACTTGGTGTGTCCTTCCCAATGTGGCTGTGATCTTCTCTGGCTAGGACTTCTCAGGCTTTTGACTGGTAGCCCTGAGTCCAGTCATGCCCTGCTCTCTGTGCTCCCCTCCTCCAACTCCTCAGGGTCTTCCTTTATTTTATTTATTTGTTTTTTGTTGACCGGTTAAGCGCACTAGACAAATTTCAGCAATAATACGTTCCGCTTGAAGTGGGAAGAGGATCTCTCTGAACCATTCAATGTAACTGGGTGTGAGGGAGTCCAGCCAATGTCTGAGAATAACCTTTTTGGCACATGCTGAGATCAATGCCATATGAGCCCGTGGGGTACCAGAAACTTTGCCTGAATAGTCACCTAACATACATACATCTGGGCAGAATGTATCACAAAGATTAAAAGGGGATCCAGACAGGATTGAATCTGGGACCAGAATGGGGCAATTTTTTCACAAGACCATAACATGTGTAGTAAAGTACCCAGTGCTTTGTTACATTTACAACAGGTATCGGTGGGAATGTGTCCCATTCTGTGTAGTTTGACTGGGGTACAATAAAGGTCGTGATTAATCTGGAATTGCATATATCTGTATCTATCCCATTTTCTCATTTGGTAAAGGTGCTTCCAGATTTTAGACCATGGTCTAGGAGGGAAAGATAGTGGGATAGAGTGATCCCAGGTGTAATATCTTTGGCCCTCTTTACTTGCAGTGGCATTGAGAAGAAACTGGTAGGAGTATGAGATTAAGTCGGAGGTAGGCAAGGTTTCCAAATAGGAATGAAACAGAGGCAAATGGTTGTTCCCAGGGACCATTACTGAAGTGATGAAGCAGCATATGTGAGATTTGTAAGTATCTGAATATAGAAGAGGGAGGCCGTCCAAAGGCAGCACTCACCGAATGGAAAGACATTAATTTCTAATTGGTTACCTGCTGACTAACACACTCTTCTCCTATGTTGAGCCAGAAGGAGGCTGGAATGATAGTTTTCCCAGAGATTAGTAGGTAAGGATTATGAAACAGTGGTTGGGAAACATCCCTGCACGTGTCGATCGAGAAGTAGGAAGCAAGTTGTGATTATATTTGGAGAGAGATCCCGAGTGGGGTAGCCTGCAATGACTTGGGAAGACATTTTTTGTGTAAAAAAGGGAGTGACCTATAGTTGATATTATGTCTTGTACATAGTCTGTCTGAGTGCTGGATATTTGCTTGATAGAACTGCAACGCCGCTCGTAAGTGGCTAGGTGCTTTGGCGAGAACTTCAGAGGCAACGAACTTGTGCTCCCCTGCTCATGGGTGTTGAAGCCCCGAATTGCCCTCCCGACTGCAGGACCTGCACGGCGTGAGAGGCTGTGCAGTGGATCCTTGCTATTTTCCATTGATCTGGAGGTGTGTGTGGGGGAGAGCTGAGACTTGTGAGCTGGAGGGGCGGGGACAGCGTCTCCCTTAAACTGCTGCGCTGCTCGCAAGCGGCTAGTCCGAGTGCTGGATATTTGCTTCATAGAACTGCAGTGCCTCTTGTAAGCAGCTAGGTGCTTTGGTGAGAACTTCAGAGGCAACAAACTTGTGCTCTCCTGCTCGTGGGTGTTGAAGCCCCGAATTGCCCTCCCGACTGCAGGACCTGCACGGCGTGAGAGGCTGTGCAGTGGGTCCTTGCTATTTTCCATTGGTCTGCAGGTGTGTGTGGGGGGAAGCTGAGACTTGTGAGCTGGAGGGGTGGGGACAGCATCTCCTTAAACTGCTCGCTGTAAGAATGAGCTGATGAGTGGTACGAAGCCCACTCGGTGCTGAAAATCTTCCAGCGAATGAAGAAGGAAAAAAGGGCAGGTTCTTCTTTTATGTGCTTCTTAATAGTGTAAGAGACAAATAGCTTGTATTTTACTGTTTAAATTATTATTGAGGTAAGGAATAGCCTAGCTGGAGAGCATTATTGCGAAGCAGTTTTCGTTCTGTTTTTTAAGTGTTAATTAACTGTATTAGTTTTGTTAGCCGAGCAGGCCAGGCAGACATTTTAGGTATTATTCAACTGTGTTTGATTAAATTCTGATAGTTAATTATTGTATTTGTAGCTTGGGATGTGTAGGGTTTATATGGGAGGATTTAAGGGGGTTAGGATTGCTTATGGGAGCTCACTGCTATATGATTTGCGTCCTTTTATCCTCCTTCCAGTGTCAGACTCTACTGCCTGACACTGTTGGGAAGTGGGGATTGGAAGGGGTCATGCTGATTGTGGACAGTGGGGCGACCCATTTATGGGCGATGGTAGGATAGAGGTTGTTAGGTTTAGAAGGCACCCTGGGTTACAACGGGCATCTGGGAGAGGCCAGACGTGGTTGGTGCCCATCCCCAGGGAGTCCACTAGACCGAGTGGTCAGGTAACCCGAGGGGCTGCACCACCCTCCAATCCCCTGACGGCAGTGCTTTGCAATGCCAGATCAATTAGAAATAAGATGGCAATTATTGCTGCCTTGATTTCTTCGGTCGATCTGGCTTGCATCATGGGGACCTGGGTGGGAGATGATGCGGGCCCTATTTTTGAGGCCGCAGTCCCTCCTGGGTATACCGTGGTGCACTGCCCCAGAGTGGAATGCAGGGGTGGCAGTGTAGCTATCTGTTTTAGATCCAGCCTGACCTTCACTGTGCACCCAGTGAGAACTCCAGGTTCCTTTGAATGTGTGGCTATTCGTGGAGCACTTGGCGTGGGCTGCAGGATCTTCCTCATCTAACGCCCTTCTGGGCTGATGGGGAATTTCCTGCAGGAGATCACTGAATTTGTCGCCAACGAAACATTGGGATCCCCCAGATGTGTTTTTCTGGGGGATTTCAATGTTTGGGTTGATGATGGGAATCAAAGATGCAGTTACGATTTTTTGCACATTATGTCCTCCTTAGGATTGATGCAAGCTGTTACTGCAGCAACTCATCAGGATGGCCACATGTTGGACCTGGTGTTCTCACTGGGGCTTGAGATCAGTGATCTCAGGATTGATTGAGTACTTTGGTCCGATCATTGCACGGTGCAGTTCATGCTTGGGGCTCCCGCCATAAGCCCTTCCCCTGCTGAGATGATTAGCTGTCGCCCTTTATGGGGTTTGACCCCTGAGGGTGTTTTGGCGGCAGCTAAATTGTCTAGTGTGGGTGCTGCATGCATCGGAGATGTTGATGCTGGGGTTGACACCTATAATAGGGTGTTATCTGACACCATCAACTCCCTCGCACCTGTTCGTGTACGACCCAGAACTTCATACCCGAGGTCCCCGTGGTTTGACGGGATCTCAGGGAGATGAAGAAGATGGGTCAGAGATTAGAGCGCTGCTGGAGGCAGACAAACTGGTCCTGCGTATGCACTGTAGTGCGTAGCAGGAGGCAATATACCGTAAGAAGGCAGCGTTCCTGTTCAGGGAGATTGCTGCCGGGAAAAACCGACCAGCTTTACTCTGTAGACAGGCTTCTCCATCCTGCTTGTCTGCAGCCCGGGAGGGTTTTTTCTAACACAGATTGTGAGGAGTTTGCTCGGTTTTTCTCGGACAGGGTGTCTTTGATCCGGCAGGTGGCTTCTTCAGCCAGCAATGTTATAGCTGACAGTGGTCGTCTTATGTGTTCTGAGTGCACTCCGCCTAGTTGGGGGGAGTTTAGACCAGTGGAGGTTAGTGAGGTTATTGAGGTGGCAGTCAACATGAAGCATACCTTTTGTGAACTGGACCCGGTCCCAACGCGTTTCTTAATGAGATGCGTTGACTCTGTTGGCCCGGTGTTTGCCTTGATTTTACGGTGTTCCCTATCTGAGGGGGTCTTTCCGGATGCCTTGAAGGAGGCTCTGGTGAGACCCTTCTTAAAGAAATCATCTTTGGACCCGGAGATCAAGGCAAATTGCCGTCCTATATCCAACCTTCCATTTTTGGGGAAGGTGGTGGAGAAGGTGGTAGCGCTTCAGTTGGAAGAACACCTCGTGACTCACGAGTTGTATGAACCCTTCCAGTTGGCATTTCGGGCTAGACATAGCACAGAAACTGTGCTTGTTCGGGTGCAGAATGATCTCCTTAGGGCAAGAGATCGGGGGGACAGGACAATTCTTGTTCTCCTTGATCTCTCCTCAGCATTTGACACTGTGGACCATTGTGTGCTGCTTTTCCGCCTTAGGGAGTTATGTGGACTCACCGGTACTGTCATCAACTGGTTTGAGTTCTTTTTTTACCAACAGGAGGCAACGGGTTATGATGGGGAATTCTTCATCTACACCCAGTCTCCTATTTTGTGGAGTCCCTCAAGGATCGGCACTGGCCCCAATGTTGTTCGCAGTGTACATGCTGCCCTTGGGAGGGATCATTAGGAAGTATGGTCTGAGTTTTCATTGTTATGCCGATGATACTCAGCTATATCTGTCCTTTGCCCCAGGAACATCCAACACAGTGGATGTGCTTAATATCTCTCTGGCTGAGATCAACGACTGGATGGCCTCCAGCTGGTTGCGACTGAACCCTGACAAGATGGAGGTATTGGTAGTGGAGTCGAACAGAGTTCGTGATAGGATGGCCTCTGACTCAGAAACTGGACTTGTTCTTGGAGCTGTCATTGAAGGCCTCCTCTTGGGTGCAAAATCTTGGAGTGATTCTGGACAGGAACTTAACCATGGAGGCTCAAATATCCTCCACGGTTCATACCTGTTTTTTCCATCTCAGAAATATTGCCAGGATTAAGCCCCTTGTTCCGCCTCTGGACCTCCCTCCCTACCTTGATACATGCCTTAGTCACATCTAGGCTTGACTACTGTAATGCGCTCTATCTCGGGGTCACAGGGGGGATATCTCCGTAGACTGCAGCTGGTGCAAAACGTAGCTGCCTGGTTATTGACTGGGCAGCAAAAATTTTGCCATATCACACCGGTGTTGTGCGAATTGCACTGGCTGCCAGTCAGGTGGAGAATCCTCTTTAAGGTGGGTCTTATCACCTATAAGGCCCTACATGGGCAGGGCCCTGGTTATCTGTTGGACCTTCTAATACCTGCCCTCTCTACCTGCCCTCTTTAATCTTTTAGTGGTGGCTTCCTGACCATTCCCAGAATGAGACTTAAATCAGCTGGCAATAGAGCCTTTAGTGTTGCGGCTCCCGTTCTGTGGAATTCATTGCCAGCTCATGTCAGGGAAGCCCCCACTGTGGATATTTTTAAGGCCCGCTTGAAAACACTCCTTTTTTCCCCAAGCTTTTGATGTTTAGATTGGAATTTATAGTAGAGTCTGAGATTTTATTGGAGTTATTTATTCTTATTTTTGGTATAAAAATTTTTTGTGTTTTGTTTTAAAATGCTGTTTATAAAAATTTGTACGGCGCACAAAGCCTCCGGGATTGGGCGTCTTTTAAATTAATTTTGTCTTGCCTATTTCTACCCATAGGGGAAAGTAAGAATCGCTGGTCATATCCAGAGGAGGTTTAAGCCAGTAACGTATTCTTGTTAAGTGAATAGACAGGTAGTAGAGAAAGATATTGGGAGCTTGCAGTCCGCCATTTGGTTTATGATGAGTGAGGTGAAGGTAGTTTCTTCTGGCCTTCTTCCCCTTCCAGAGGAAAGAGCTAAATAGTCAGTGCACTTGCATAAACCATGAAAGGGGAAGAGTGCCATTAAACATTAAAAGAGGATGTAGAATGCGTAGCAAAATATTCGTCTTAAGGATACTCATACGGCCCCAAAAGGTAAGATGGAGATAAGTCCATCTGGTTATGCCTGCTTTTATTGCCATTAGGAGAGAGTCAAGGTTGAGCTGCTTGAATTGGCTAAGCGAAGGAGTCAGGTATATGCCCAAATATTTCAGTTTAGCAGGGTTCCATTGTAAGCCTAGATGTTCAAGATCGGCCCGAAGCGTATACTTGTAGAGGGGAAACACCTGTTTTACCCAGATTCAACTTATAATTCAAGAGGAAACCGCATTCTGTTATGATATTTAGAACTGCCGGGAGTGACTTGTCTGGGGATGACAGGTACAATAAAATGTTGTCGGCATATGCTGAGAGTCTGTATTCTAAGTCATAGAATGTAATGCCTGTTACCAAGAGAGAACGCTTAAGCTTTCTAATTAAGGGTTCTAGAAACAGATTAAACAGGAAGGGAGAAAGGGGACATCCCTGACGGGCACCTTGTTTTAAAAAGAACAGTGTGGAGAGTATGCCGGTGCAAAGAACTCTAGCCGACGGGGAACTATACAGAACTCTGATCCATCTAATGCATTCTGCGGGGATGCGAAAATGGGGAAGAAGAGCAAACAAATAGTCCCTTGACACTCTGTCAAAGGCTTTTTCTGCATCCAAGGAAAGTAGAGCTGCCAGTGTTAAAGAGTCCCTGGATGCAGAGAGGAGATAGGAGAGTTTCCTCAAATGGTCGGCTGAGAGACGGCCTTCAACAAAGCCTGTTTGTTCTTTGCTGATAAGAGAGTCCCAGACTAGGGACAGCCGAGTTGCCAAACTTTTTGTGAGTATTTTGAGATCTGTATTGATGAGGGAAATCAGCCTGTAGTTAGAAACCAGGAAGGGGTCCTTGTCGGGCTTGGAGAGGACTACTGTTGTAGCCGCAATTAAAGAGGGGTCGTGATGCCTTCTTGAAAAAAAGTATTGAAAGGTGTCCAAAAGAATGGGGGCTATTTGCTCCTTAAAGGTTTTATAAAAATTGGTGGTAAACCTATCGTGTACCAACGCTTTATCGGGAGGGAGATGATCTATGATTGTGATTTCTGACAAGGCCAGCAGGGCCTTAAGGATCGCCACCTGTGAGTCATGTAAGATCGGGAGTGGAGTGTTGGCAAGAAATGTGTCCAGTTGAGTAGACTCAAAGGAAACTGAAGGAGGGGAGTATAACTCTTGATAGTACTCTTTGAGGGATTCTACAATGGAGGGGGGGCGGTAAGTAAGTGACCCGAAGGTATACGAATATAAGTTATAATTCTTTCCGTAACCTGGGATCAAAGACGGAGGGTGAGAAGCTTACCTGCTCTTTTTGTTGGTCAAAGTAATAGGCTTTACATCTCAGCATGGCATATTCTGCTCATTCCCCAAAAATCGTGTTGTACTTGGCCTGGAGTGACTCAGGCTGTTCCCATTTACTTACTGGGGCATCTGGCGAAATATGCCTCTCTATATGCTTGATTTGCTTAAGGGTGGAGGAGAAAGAGAGAGATTCACTTGCTTTTTACGCTTAGTAGAGAGACGTATAAATTCCCCCCTTAGTGAACGTTTGAGAGCACTCCATAGAATGTCTAACTGTGGCATTGAGGGGGCATTTGTAAGTTAAAAATTAAGAATGAAGTCCTGAATATATCGGATATAGTCCTCTGATTTCAATAGTCGACTATTAAGCTGCCAGATTCTCTCCTTACAATTAGTAGGGGGAAAGTCTAAATGTAGAAGGATTGAGTGATGATCAGAGATTACTTTGGAGGCATAGCAACACAGGGAAACCCCCCCTACAAGGTCCTTCCCCAGTAGGAAATAGTCGATTCGGGAGAAAGAACAGTGAGGTGGGGAGTGGAAAGAGTATTCTTTTCTCGTGGGGTTAAGCATCCTCCATGGATCAGTGAGGCCCAGAGAGTACATGAGATCATGGAGGGCCCTCGATCCAAGTGAGAAAAGGTGATTATGAGGTCTAGACCTGTCCAGAAGAGGTGAAAGGACTGTGTTCCAGTCCCCACCCAAAACCGTGGGTATAGCAGATCAGTCAGTTAAAATGATTGCCAGGGAGGTAAAGAAAGTGGAATTGTCCGAATTAGGTCCATAAATCGAACCAAGAACGACTTCCACATAACCCAGTAGGGCTCGTATGAATACATATCTACCGTGAGGGTCTGTAATTTCTTGCAGGGGTCTGAATGGGATTTTTCAAGAACAACTAGAATGGCAACTCCCCCTTTTACGAGAATCCGGGACAGAACCAAAAGCTTGTCCAACCCATGATCTTCGTAATAACAAGACTTGTGTGCTGAGGAGGTGGGTCTCTTGCAAGAAGGCCACATGAGTTTGCAAGGATTGTAGGTGAAGGAGGAATTTAGTCCTTTTTAAAGGTGACTGTGCCCCTTTAATATTCCAGGAGCAGAAATTAACCTCAGCATATTGGGGCAATGGGTAGGATAGGTCAGGCCCTTCGGTGTCATAATATACCTAGCATCTAAGAAACAAAGCATGAAAGTACCCCTACTAGCGGCAATGCCCACTCCAACCCCCCTCCCCCTCAACCCCACCCCAACACAAATAAGCATTCTATTTTGATGAATAAATCCCCAGACCCCCATGAGGCCCCTTGAAAGGAGGCACAGAACAACAACTAATAAGAGGTCCGCACAAGGATAAGAAGGCCCCAATAATATCAATAACAAATGCGTGACCACTCTCTTCAACAGTTACTCCTGGCCCCTTCCACCCCAATCATAACAATACATCATATACAACAGTTTAAAATATAACCAACAATATGCGAAAAACTAAGATATGACTATACGAGTTTACTAGGATGGTACACCATTATTAAATGCCATGGAGGCCAGATAGTTCCGTCATGTGGACCTATGCAGCAGTAAGTGAGAGACCTGTGAAAGAAGTGGAAAGAAAAAAAAAAACGGATAAGGAAGGGATAATAATGAGAGAGGGAAGGAGGTGGGGGATGGAAAAATGAAAACACTGGAGATGAGCATGGAATAGTAAGGGGTATAAAGGAAGAAGGAAAAGAAAAGGGAGGGGTGGGGTAAATAACCAGAAACATAGCCGGGTCCAAGACATAGATGAAGTCTTTAGGCTTTGGAAAGCAGCTCATGGAGTCCTTCCAGATCCATAGCGCCTCACTGGGGTATAAAAATCCAAAGCTGCTATCATGGTGGAGCCCCTTCAGAGCTGGGAGTGTGCACATCATCGAGAAGGTGAGCTGCGAGCGTGCGCATGTTCCTGAGGAGGACGCATGTACACCTTTAAGCAGAAAAGCTTTAGTCATGCGCACATTCACACAGCAAGCATGTACGCACCTCCGAGAAGGAAAACTGCAGTAATATGCACGTTCTCAAGGCAGGGCCATTCGTGCAGCTGCGATGATGGGAGGAATGAGAATAGTTCCAGATGAAGGGCCAGTCTCCTCTCATCCTTCAGAGAGCAAAGTTAACAGAATTATGCAGGTTACTCTTGCGGGGAAAGAGTTCAATCGTCCACTTGCCCGCTGGCACAGTTATGGGCTGGAGGAGGCCCTGGATTGCCGCACAAGAAGTCCCGGGGAGATGAGGAGTGGCAGAAGGGTCAGCTGGCACACTGGGGGTATGCAAGTCTCCACTGGATGGAAGGGAAGAGAGAACTCTCAGTAAGGATCCACAGGTCAGTCCCAAACAAGCAACAGAGCGATTAAAAAGTAGAAACAAAACTCATGTAAACTGAACCAGACCTACACAGTCCTTAGCGAGGTCGGGCATCAGCGATCAGCAAATAAGTCAGAGAACAATCCAGAAAGCTCTGATCTGGCCTGGTTCATGCTCTTAAAGGTAGAACATGAGTTATTGCAAAGGACCGAGAGCCGGCTGGGTATAACATTTTAATTTTATTCCAGCAGCTATGAGCTTGGTAACAGCCGAGTGGTACTCCGCTCTCTTCTGTCTGGTAGCAGCTGGTTGACCTTGGGCCACTCGGAGAAAGGAGGTCTCCCATTTAATTTCTTGTAGCTCTCTTGTTTTAGTTAAGATGTGCTGACAGTCCAAATAGTTTAATAATCGGAGGATGAAAGGCCTGGGGCTGGAGCCTGGAGGGGGCCTCGGTCGCAGCGAACGATGTGCCCATTCAACAGTATTGGAGGCACTGTGAGGAGGAGGCCCCGCTAACTTAAGGAGCAGTTTTTGGGTGAAAATAACTGGTGAGCTCCTTTCTGCTTCCTCTGGAAGGCCAAAAATCACCAAGTTGTTCCTTCGGCTTCGGCCTTCCAGATCTTCAAGTTTCAGCTCCATTTTTACCAGGCTTTGCCGAAGATTATTGAGCTCATGATCCACTCTCTTCTGCCAGGATTCTAGAGATGAGGTATGGGCTGACACATCAACTATTTGTTTAAAAGAGTCTTTTAAGTCACTTTTAATGGTCTTCAGGTCAGAAGCAAAGTCTGTAAAGGCACTCTTAAGTCATGCAAACTCGGTGAATAATTTGTCTTCGGTGAGCAACAAGGCCTTCATGGTAGCCGACTGTGACTTATCCGGGGAAGGCGCCTGGCTCTTGGCCTTCTTACTATGCTTTTCCGGCGTCTTGGGCGGTGTGTGTGATGGCAAGGCCTGCCGCATTTCGGTGTCCATTGGTGAGGTTATAGACGCAATCAGGGCTTTGGTCAGCACAAGTTGCCTGAAGGAGTGGTTCACAAGGCTTTCCAGATAAGTAATTTGGCTTGAAAAGCAGTAAAAGATAGTTATTTTTAGTAAAAATCTGAGTCGGGAGTGAGAGAGGTGTGTGGTTCTCAGAAAAGAGGCATCACGTGATCTCCTCCTCTCTCTTTCTCGAGGAGGGCGCACTGGTTGCTCTGCTGCCTGCTTGCTTGCTGTCTTGCAGAAGCCTGGAGGCACTGAAGCAGAAGCGTCAATTTCCATGGCAGGCCTATTGGTGGATGCTGGCGCGTGCTTACCCTGGCATGCTTGCGCTCAGTGTGTCATCACACTGGCAGCAGCCTAGGGGATGAAAGTGGCAGAAGAAGAAACCCTGACCAAGCAGGATGGAGCTCTGGTCTCCACAGGCTCCATACCCCTGACTGGGCCCCCTCCAGACTTTGACTGTGTTTCAGAGGGTCCTGGCCAGCCCCGATGGCCCTACCATGGGGGGGGGGGTATGATCTGAAGTGACCCAGTGGATGGGTTACGTCCCAGAAAAAGTGGGTGATGGTTCGGGGGGGAACGGAGCAGGTGGGAGCCGGCTGATGACCTGCAGACATAAACTTGGTGAAAAAAAATAGGAAAAAGTAACTCTTCAGGGTAGCTGCCTATTCCGCACTCACCTGCACTGTGTAATCACATGAGTAATTATGTGTGGTTACAACAGATCTGACTAAATAGCGAGACTACAAACAAGCTTGTTAGTAACATGAGTATCCCCCGCAAAGGGGGTATGGCTGGTTGGGCTGAAAGTTTGAAAGGTATGCATTTAAAGAGTTGCTAATTATATGTTTTCATTGAAAGTGCAAACTATAGTATCATGGAGCCTTTCTCTCCAGTACCGTTTCCTCAACAACATCCCCCACACACAGCTGTAGTCAGCTGCCTTGTCACCTATTTAAGTGAGAACAGGAATGTGGAGCTGCGTACCAGTTAGACCTTACTGTTTTTAAAAAGTGCTATGGGGTCCTTCACCTAGACCAGTGACAGGCACAGAAGGGATCTTGGTTGTATATCTTATCCAAAGAACTACACCTCTACAGCACCCCCTCACCACACACACACTCTGAACAATAGAGTTATCGTTAGGTATAAGTGAATCCCTGGTGTAGAATGTTAACCCATGACCTGCTGGGCCCAGAAATGAGAGTGCTGCAGAGTCGGCCCACACGTTTATATGTCTTGTGATCTGTATTGGGGTCACACCTGTGAAAGGGGCTTTGTGGCCAATGTGCCAGTTAATAAATACTAACATACAAAATAAACATTGACTATATCAGAGAAAGGATAAATGCAAGAAAAAGGGTTGTGTTCAAGGAAATAACACCATTAAAGGGGCTAATGATGAGCTTATAAAGCCACAAGCCCAAAGGGTGAGAGGCCTTTGTGAAGCTCATTAGACCCAGAAAGATCATTTATATCTATATATGTGTAAATATAGAGAATAAATTGATGACAGAATGTGGTATACAAGGAAATAATACCATCTAGGGGTTGAACAAGCCATAAAGCCACGAGCCCGGAGTTTCACGAGTATGACGGACTTTGCCATCTTTTATTTTATGTAATGCATTAGGCTGGACACTTGTTGCTGTGTACTATGTCTTACCATGGTGTTGGAGGGGGGGTAGGGGGGCAAGAGTGGCTGCTGAATGTGTTATTAATGTTACGTGTATTATTAAGGGGCTTGTTGCTTGTGTTATTAAAGGGCTTGTTACATGTGTTATTAGGGTGGTTTGTAGTGTGTTGGGTAGTATGTGTTATTAATGGTTAGTATGTGTTATTCAATCAATCAATCAATCAAAATTTTTATTTATCCAGGCGAACATCACTGAGCAGAGCTCTTGTACAAGATGGACCTGGTTAGAACAGGGTCAGGTAACATCCATCATAAAAACATATAAATACATGTAAATAAGTATATAAACACAAACATAATGGTGCAGTAATAGGGGAGTCAAATGATAAAAGGAAGACAAGGCAAGCCATAACAGAGGAGGATTCAAATACAAAGGGGCAGGTCCACCATTGAACCATGCAACTGTATATAACCATGTTCTCTGTATAGAAGTACCAGTTAGTTAATTTACCAGGGGCAGTCACTAGTACTAGCCATGAAAATGGCTTGGAGAACCACCAACTAATGGCAGATGGGGTACCAGGAGGGTATGTAATATGTAGCGAAGGATAAACATTGTGAAGTGAAGTCCCAAGGATAGGTCGGTAGAACTGATGCAGCGGTGGGGCCTACAGGGGAGAGGGAAAGGGCGTTAGGACTTTATAGTATGATTAGGTAGATTGTGGATGAGTGCAGTATAGAGTTGTGAAAAGAAGGCTGAGAAAGCGGAAGATAGACCAGTATCAAAGGGAGGACAGCGGCATCAAGGTGTTACATGAAAGCATGACGACAGACCAGGGCCAAGGAGGAGACAAGCACTAGAAGTAATTTGTTCATGGTTAAATGGTACAGGTTAGCATGATGACAATTCATGGTCATGGGAAACAATTGCACTGATCATTTCTGAGATGTGAATATGAGAGCTTGAAAGATGAGATGCCAATGGGTGACCTCAGTTTCAGTTTTTTTGCAATTTATTCCACAAGGAGGACAGTGTAAAGCTTATAGCAGCCCTGCCAAAGCGAGAGTTAACTTTGGGAACCATCAGTAGGAGAGATTTTCAACTCTCAGGGCGTAATTGCCTATTGGTTTTATAGGAAGACAGTCTGTAATGTGTGGGGCAATTTTGGAGATGGCTCTCAGGGTCCATAAGGCTGCATTTTTATCACGCCTGAATTGAAGAGAACTCCATCCCACTGATTGATATAGGGAGCAGTGGTGAGTGGAATAAGGCAGGCCTGTGATGAACCTCAAAGCTCTATGGTATAATGTGTCAAGTTTGGTGAGGTAGGAAATGGGACAGTGACTGTAGAGGATGTCAGCATAATCTATCAAGGATAGAAAGGTTGATTGTCCCAGCTGTAGTTTGGCATCTCTAGTTAAGAAGCGGGCTATCCTAAAGTACAGGCCAAGTCTCTGTCGTAATTTTTTTGAGTAATTCTTCAATGTGCTCTATAAAGGAGAGCCTATGGTCCAGCCATACTCCCAGGTATTTGAATTTAGGGACAAATTCCAACTTCTAGCCCAGAACTGTAGTAATCTGTGGCACAGGATCTGATAGGGCTGAATTTACCATTTGGGCAGAGGGAGAAAAGAGCATTGCTTTTGTTTTCTTGGTGTTAAGTAATAGTTTTTTGTTTAGGAGTTGGTGTTGCAGCAGATTGAAGGTCATTACATGCAGATTGTAATGACAGGAGGCTTACGTAAAGAACTGTGTCATCTGCAAACAGATGAATGTTGGCCTTAATTATGCTTTCATCAATATTGTTGATGTATATTGCAAATAAGATCAGTCCTAAGATAGAACCCTGGGGAACACCTCTTAGGAGAGGTTTGAGAGTTGAGAGATCTCCTTCCGCTTTCACCTGCTGGAAACGGTCAGAGAGGTAGTTGTTGAACCACTGTAAAGATAATGGGTCAGCACCTAGTGAGGTCAGGGAAGAGAGTAGCAGAGAATGGTCGACAGTGTCGAAGGCCTTGCTCAGGTCCAAGAATACAGCGCAGGTGTAATTCCTGTTGTCTAGCTCTCTTTGCCAGTCATTAGTCACTTTGGCAAGTGCTGTGATGGTGCTATGTTTAGCTCTAAACCCTGATTGGACTGGATTAAGCAGGTTATTAGCTTCTAGATACTGCCTCAGCTGGTTACTTACGACTTTTTCCAGTAATTTTGACAAGACCGGGAGAATCGAAATTGGTCTGTAATTATTTACTGGGTAGTATGTGTTATTAATGTGTTTACAGACCTAAATAGTGTACCCTCAAATATCTTTCTACCTCCAGACGTCTCCAACCTCCTCAACCCATCGGTCTCCCTGGCTGGCCTCGCCCCACCTTTCCACTTCTAAATGATCTCCCAGGCCAAAGCAAAAAAACACCTCTCACAAGTCTTCGGGAAAGCCAGAGTGGGCAGTGACGCACTTGACCTCAAGCTCGTTGTCTTAACTGTAGATGAGGTACTATCACCCCTTACCAGAATCCTGAACCTCTCGCTCATTAACAGCAAATTCCCTCAGGCATGGAAGAAGGCTATGGTCACCTTCATCTTCAAAAGTGAGGATAGAGCAAGCTACGCCAATTATAGGCCGATCTCTATTCTCTCTACCCTCTCTCAAAAGCACTAGAACGAATTGTCTATGACCATGACCAGCTTGTTGATCACCTTAACAAATATCAGCTGCTATGCCCAGAGCAGCATAGCGTCTGAAAATGACACAGCACCACCACAGCCTTGGTGGAGTTCACAGACTACATCCATGATGCTCTTGACCGTGGCCAGTTGGTGGGGGCGACTTATATCGGCCTCACCAAGGCCTTCGACACAGTCAACCATGAACTTCTACCAGACCAGTTAACTCACTTGGGACTATCTCCTGAAACTGTATATTGGTTTAGGAGTTACCTCTCCGAGAGAACAGACGTCCTCTCTGAAAGCTAGGCTGTAATTACAGGGGTATCCCAGGGGTCTATTCTGGGCCCCCTGCTTTTCAGCCTGTTGTTGAACCTCCTCCCCTGAGCATGTCTGGATAAGGTCCTCTTCTATGCTAATGATGTGGTGCTTTTTTCCAGCCAATCGGACCCAGTAATGCTGGAAAAACTTAATTTTGCTGCCGCCGAGTCCTGTTTCATCAACTGTAAGCTCTTGTTAAACTACAAAAAAAAAAAAACTATGCTGTTTGCCTCCCCCCCAACTGGCACAAATCCTACCAATTGCACATAGTGAACTCTCAAAATGCCCACCTAGAGATGGTTCAGAGTTTCAAATACCTCGGGGTCATCTTGGATAGTTCCCTTTCTTTTACTCATCACATTTATCTAGTAGCTAAAGCAGCCAATGCTAGGATTGGCCAACAATTTAGACACAAGCGCTGCCTATCAGATGGTGTCCTAAACCTAGCCGTTACCAGTTCTGTTCTATCTGTGATTGGTTACAGACTGGTAGTATAAAGCACTGCCGCTGATGCAGCCCTCAAGATGGTCAGAGTGGCTGTCAACAAAGCCTGCCGGCTTGTCCTTGACGCTCCCCCACCTAACACATACGTGTAACCTCTATTCCCAGTCAGGGTGGCTAAACTTGGACTGTAGAATTAGGTATCAGGTATGCCTTCCAGCTTAAAAGTCCATGCTAGGGCTTGCTTCTCCTGGTATTCAAAGCCTTCTCTCCCCCACCGACAATACCTGCACCACTAGGGGGTCCAACATCTTGACCTTAAAGGCCCCTTTCCTCCGCACTGCCCAGGGCCTACGCTCCTTCTTATATCGTGCTCCCTGCTAAACTCGGCCCATTCAAAGCTAAGCTTTGTGACAATCTTGCAACCTTAAGCTGTTGTGACTGCTACCTTTAACCTGCTCAAGCCCCTATCAACACCTCCACTTCCCCCTCCTACATCCCCCCTGCCGTCACATTTCTCTCAATACCTCCCTCAGTTTCCCCAGCCATGTCCTCCATCTACCCCCACCCCCACCCAGATCTACATGCCCGCCTCCATCCCCTCTATCTACTTCCCTCATCCGCTAAATTTTGACAAGGCCTACTTGGCTGCTCCAGTCCTCCCCTCATTCCCTCTCTTAATCCTTCCTTCACTATCCCTCTCCTCCCCTCACTCCCTACTACCAGTCCCTTCCCATCCGTGGTCCTCTCTCTTTCTCCTGCCTTGCATTATTAGTGCACTTATGTTACACGTGTTTTTGTGGCTGCATATACTACTATAAACAGCTGTATCTGAATTGTCTGTTTGTTTTCTTTGTTAACACTGTTTTGACTTATATAATTTAATTACTGTATCCCTGTTTTGTCATGACGTGGAACCTTTGTAAACGAGCTTCCAGCTCAAGGGTTGTAATCCGAGATTTCAATAAATAAATAAATAAAATAACACATTAATATTGTGGTAGTATGTATAGGTAGCATGTGTGTGTGTATCCCCGGGAGCTGCATTAGCATATGAGAACATGATGTGAAAGCACCCTTTAGACTCCACAGTATGCCTGTCTGCTTAATTAGATTTCAACAAACAAGCTGCAGCAAGTTGTGGAATACCACATTTACCTCTGGTTAGCTTTGCAAACTGAGTTGTAATGCAGGATCTTACTTTGAGAGGGCTCTTGCAGTAGGTACTAACAGGTAGGACTAAGCCACCAAGTGCTAGGACCACACGGAAAACTTTTATCTAGCAGTGTCTGGCGGGTGGCGGGGACCGCCCCCCCCCCGACGTCAAGTGCTTGACATCAGCGTGCCGCTATAAAGGGAGTGGTCCCCATGCCCGCCCTCCAGTTTTTTCCCGCCATCGACCTTCGAATGTCGGACCTCACAGAGAACGTTGCTTGTGTCGACGCCATCTTGGATGAGTATCTCTTGCTAAAATTTCTTGAATTTAACCTTAAAAATTCAATTTTTTTTTCTAAAAAGTGTTAGTATATATTTCGTGCATGATGTCTCCGACATCATTCGAATTGCATAAAAATAAGTGCAACTCCTGTGGGACTCGGCTCCCCCACGAGGACGGCCATTCCCTCTGCCTTTTCTGTCTTGGCCCAGACCACAGGACCGAGGGGTGTGAGATTTGAGAGGGGTTTAACCAGGCCACACGAAAACGCCGTCAACAGTCTCTGGAAGCCTATCTTTTAAAACAAAAAATGGCTTCCATGGAGAAGGAACTGAAGAAACTCAGGGGCTCTTCTTCCCCAGAAGGCCATCGCAAGAAAAAGAAGGACGAGGAGAGACATGTGGACTGGGAAGAGTCCCCTTCCAAGCTGCGGGCACCATTGGGCACCACGGCCCAGGAGGTAACTTCCCCTTTGGGGAAGAAGCCTTCATCCATGGCTGCCTCTGTGGTTATGGAGCAGCTGTCGGCCCCCCCAATCAGGCTCAGACTTAGGCCCGATGGGAGCCTCCGGGGGGGAAGGAGGCACCCACTTCCGCTAAGCCTCTCAAGATTAAGAGGCCTAGTAGCAACAGTGGGAACAGTAAGTCAAGTGCCGGCCCCTCCAACACTCACACGGACCTGGCTGGTAAGACACCTGTCGGCTCCTCCGACGGCTGCACAGCGCGGGACCCTCCGTCAGGCCCCAACAACATGCATGACGTTGAGGAGTAGCTGACATCTAAAATACAGCTGACACCAGAGTCTCCTCCTGTTTCTCCCCCTCCACCAGTACTGGTGGTCCTACCAGTCTCCCTGATTCCAGGGGACACAGAGAAGGGAGAAAGCCCACCGTTCGGGTCCATTCTGCCCCCGATACCAGAGCTACCCATGCCTGAGGCACCACTGGACCTGACGAAGGCCGCGCTGCTCCCTCAAGGCCCATCTGCCCCCAAGGGCCATTGGCCTGCCTGATGCCAACCTCATCAGGACCTTTACGGCATCCGCCACCTCCTCTGGTACCTCCGTTGAGGCCTTCTGCTCCCCCATCAGGGCCTGTTCTGGAGCATGTGGCCCCGCTGTCAGGCCTGACACCCGAGCCATCTGCTCCTCCGTCTGGGTTGACGCCGGGCCCTTCGGGCAACCCTCCAGATTACCCGACACCACATTATCCAACATTGGGGTATCTGGCACCGCAATATCCAGCACTGGGGTACCCTTTGCCAGGGTTCCTGACACCAGAGTATCCATTGCCGGGACTTAAATACCCTTACTATACATGTTACCTGGGATTTGCACATCCTAGACCACCTCCTATGCCTCCACCTCCCCACCTCAGGTGAACCTTCAGGCAATGCTGCAATCCTGGTGGAATGAGGCAAAATCGCAGCTAACGTCAGAGCTCAAAAAGAGGCATCAGCCTCATCATCAACTCCTAGGCCTCTGTTGCCTAAACACATCCCGCCATTGGGCCCCCGGCCTTCGACGTTGGGTAGGACAGTGGAATATTGCCCAGCTACACCGCGACCCACTGAATTCGCACAGCCTAAGGATGGCCGGAGGACATCCCACTGCTGAGACTTAGCTCACTTGACAAGAGCCCGACGTCAGGTTCAGAAAGTGACTTGGCTCACTCTGGTACCGACTATGAGTCACCCACACTGGAGGATCCAATGCCAAAGGAGTTGCCCAAGTCTTCACTAAGGGATCCTTCCTTTATGGAACTCCTCAGAAAGATCTAGACAGCATATGACTGACAGACTGTGGCCCAGTATCCCCAACACCAGAGGCTGGCAGAGCATCTAGAACTATCTGATCTGTCACCTACCCTCATCCCACCTTGGATGGGACCTCATGAGGACCTGGCTACCATGATTTGGAAGCAGCCTGCCTCACTGGCTCCTGTGGCCAGAAAGGTGGACAGAATATATCAGACACCTGAGGACAAGGACCACCTGAGTGTTCACCCCAAGGTCGACTCAGTGGTCATTAGTGCTGCCCATGATAGGTCAGCCAAACCAAAACACCTTAGTACCTCTCCACCAGACAAGGAATCTAAGGTCATTGACCAGTATGGAAAGAAGTTTTATTCATCTTCCACATTGGCTATCAGAGCCCTGAATTACGTGGCTCATATGGTAGTCTGCCAAAAATCCATTCTGGGACAACTGGAGTCTAAGACTGACTCCCTCCAAGACTCCTAGTTGAAAGAGAAAATGGTGAGCATGGTCAGGTCGGCTAGCTCAGCTAGCAGGCACACCCTGAGGACCATCTGTGATGCCGTGGATGCATCAGCCAGGGGAATAGCCACTGCCATTAGCCTGTGGAGGCATGCATGGTTCAGGATTTCAGGTCTGGCACCAGAAGTCCAGACAGCCATTCAAGATGCACCTTTCCGAGGTCCAGTCTTGTTCAGAGGGGATGTCAAAGACATCATTACAGACTTTCAGGACAAGGGCAATGCCTTGCGCTCTGTTCTGTTCATGTATAAACCCCCCTCAGAAACCTAAGCAGCCATTTCAGTGGCAGCAATGTCACCCGCAAAGGCAGCCCCAGAACCGACATCAGAACAAATGTCGGGCCCCTTTGGCAGGCACGGCTCCCCCAGCCAAATCCCATAGGGCCTTGGGAGCCACCGCCTCCACCCTCCCCACTGCCTCCTGACTCACTGGACCCCCTCCCTCCTCTGTAGTGAGTCACAGAGGAAGCGGTAGGAGGAAGGTTTGCAAGACACCTACCATGATGGGAGGCTATAGCCACGGACTCGTGGGTACTCCAGCTGGTGGCTCAAGACCACTTGATAGAGTTCACAGAGAGACCTCCAGAAAATCCTCCAGGTCACTCGTCTTACCCACAAAGCCACATTCCCTTAGTAAGAGAGGAAATAAGCTCCCCTGCTAGCAAAAGCAGCAATAGAGTAGGTTCCCACAAAACAGCAAGGGAAAGGGTTCTATTCGCACTTCTTCCTGGTGCCCAAGAAGACGAGCGATCTCAGACCCATTCTGGACCTGAGCTCCCTGAACCTCTACGTGGAATACAAGAGGTTCTGAATGTTGTCACTGCCAAGCTTGATTCCTCTCTTACAGAAGGACCATTGGCTATGTGTGCTGGACATGCAGGATGCCTACATGCACATCCCAGTTTTTCCGCCACACAACAGATTTCTCATATTCTGTTTTCTAGGAGAGCATTTTCAGTTCAAAGCTCTTCCCTTCAGCCTTTTGTCGGCACCCAGAGTGTTCACGAAATGTTTAGTGGCGGTAGTAGCAGCAGCCTTACACAGACAAGGGGTACAGGTTTTTCCATACCTCGATGATTGGCTACTTTCGGCCCTGTCAAGGGACAGTTTGGACAGTTCCCTGACCATTACTCTGGACCTTTTCAAAAAGGTGGATATTACTGACAACCACTCCAAATCCCACCTTTTTCCGACTCAACAACTCCAATTTATTGAGGTGGTGTTGAATACCGTCCAGGGCAGATCTTTCCTGCCACTAGACAGGATGGAAATCCTGCACAAACAGGTGCACTTTGTGGCCTCACAGAGAAGGATGTCGGCCAGGATGATTCTTCGCCTTCTCGGTCTCATGGCCGCGGCAATCCCTATGGCCCCTGAGCCAGACTTCATATGAGAGTCACGCAGTGGACTCTCAGGGTTCAATGGGACCAGAAATCCAACTATCTGAACCATGAGATCTTGGTCTCAGACCCACTGGCTTGGGATCTGTTGTGGTGGCAGGACCCGGACAACCTCCGTCAAGGTATTTCATTCTGTACAGACCCTCCCTCCCAGATCCTAATGACAGAGCCTCCGGATCGGGATGGGAAGCCCACCTGGTTGCTCACAGGACTCAGGGCTCTTGGTCCATCAATGAACTCCCTCTCCACATCAATGTGTTGGAGATGAGGGCAGTACTGAATGCTTTACAGGCTTTCCAGCATGTAATACAGCCGGGGCAGCTTATGGTCCTGACAGACAACATGTGCATCATCTGGTACACAAACAAACAGGGCAGAATGCACTCATACCCCCTCTGTCGCGAAGCAATAGGAATATGTTACTGGGCAGTTGGTCACAGCCTTCTTCTGACAGCAGTTCATGTTCCAGGCATTCAAAATGTCCTGGTGGATGTGCTCAGTCGCACTTAAGCCAGAGTCCACGGGTGGGAACTGAGACAGTCAGTGGTACACAACATCTTTTAAAGATGGGGAAGACCAGATCTAGATTTGTTCCCATCCCCATCCAATGCAAAACTACCAGCTTTCTGCTCACTTGCTCCAGGACATGGTGTTTTCTGGTGAGATGCGCTGTCTCTGTGCTGGAAGGGGAGGTTCATGTACACTTTCCTTCCACTTCCACTGATGCAGAGAGTTCTTCTGAAACTTCAGGCAGAAGGGGCATGAATGATTTTGATCGCTTCCTTCTGGCCCAGGCAAATTTGGATCTCTCTGCTTCAGCAGCTGTCAGTGGATCCTCCAGCTCCACTACCAATCTGCCAAGATCTATTGACACAGGAACAGGGAACCCTGGTCCATCCAGGCCTGTGGTCCCTTCACCTTCATGCGTGGCACCTACTGACATAGCTGCTGCCCGCTTTGGGGTCTCCCCTAGGGTGGCACAGATCCTAGTGGAGGCCAGGAAGCCATCCACTAGGGCCACATATGCTATGAAGGAAGAGGTTTTCCACATGTACCACGTCTAAGGAGCTGGAACCCTTTTCTTGCCCAGTTCCTCAGGTCCTAGACTACCTCCTGTACCTCTGACCTGGGACTTACTTATTCAACACCAAAGGTCCATTTGTCCGCCATTTCTGCCTACCACATCCCCGTGAGTGGCAAAACTTTGGCTCAGCTGGAAGTGTCCAAGACTTTCTTGAAGGGGATCCTTAATTTGAAACCCCCAGTTAGGAGCCCTGCTCCTCCCTGGGATCTGAATTTCATTTTGGAGAAACTCACGCTGCCCCCATTTGAACCAGCAGTGAGTTGTGACATGCGCTACCTTTCATGGAAAGTGCTCTTTTTGGTTGCAATTACTTAGTCTAGAAGGATTTCTGAGCTTCAGACCCTGATATGTAAGGAGCCTTATTTGATTTTTCACGGAGACTGGATGGCTCTGCGTACAAATCCTATGTTTCTGCCTAAGGTGGTTTCAGAATCCACCTTAAATCAGTCTTTTCAGTTGCCAGTGTATTACCCTGAGCTTTCTAATTGGGGTGAAGCAATTCCACACATACTGGATGTACATAGAATTCTTTGTTATTACACAAACAGGATGAAGCCAGTCCGTAAAACTGATCAGTTGTTTGTTTCCTTCATGCCCAAAAGAGAGGGTGCTGCGGTTTCAAAACAGTGTTTGTCCAAATGGTTGGCAAACTGTATCACCTTTTGTTTTCAGAAGTATAATGAACCCCTTCCGGGGGAGGCTAAAGGGCATTTATCCAGAGGCAAGACTGCTTCTACTGCTCGTTTTAGGAACGTCTCTGCTGCAGATATCTGTGCTGCTGTCACTTGGAGTTCTGTCCTCACCTTCACTAGGCACTGTAGTTTAGACATTGCTTCTAGGCGTCGGGTAGGCTTTGGCCTAGCTGTTCTATAAGGACTCTTGTCCTAAGATCCCTGTTTACTGCTTACTTGTTCCTACCTCCCATGTCTCAGACTTGTCAGACTTTGACTGCTTAGGACTCAGTCCTACCTGTTAGTACTTACTGCAAGAGCCCTCTCAAAGTAAGATAGTACAGTTACGTAAGAACTTACCATAACAGTAGATCTTCGAGAGATGCTCTTGCAGTAGGTACTGCTTTCCCTCCCATCTTCCCCCTGGGTTTTTTCTACTATTTCTCCTGTCATAGCTTTTTAGCTCCAGGAGCCTACTTCTTCTCCTGTCACACCTTTCTAGGTCTCCGGCAGGAGAACTGGAGGGCGGGTGTGGGGACCGCTTCCTATGTAGCGGCACGCTGAAGTCGGTCACGTGACGGGAGGGGGTGGTCCCTGCCAGACACTGCTAGCTAAATGTTTTCCGTGTGGTTCTAGCGCCTGGCAGCTTAATCCTACTCGTTAGTACCTACTGCAAGAGCCTCTCTCGAAGATCTACTGTTATGGTAAGTTCTTATGTAACTGTACATTTTTTCCCTTTAAATTGCATTCAATTTGTGTGTTTCCAGACAGATTTTCCCAGGATATTTGTACTTTCAGCAAAGAGATACAAGGTATAAATGGATGATGTGACATCATATTGTCATTTGCTAATCCAGCTTTCATGGTCAATGAGATTTCAACAACCATAAAATGGAGACCCCCCCCAGGATAGTTACAGGGACTGGTATGAACAGTGAAAACAAACTAAAGCAATTACAAATACCCCTAACAGCTACATGGAAAGAGTTGTCTGTTGACATGGAAACAAATAAAATGTACAACATATGATGGTTTAGTCTTTCTTTAATGGCTCTGCAAGCTCACAATTGCATCTGGCTAGTTGTCACATGCGATGAGGTGGCCCTTGAACAAACATAATGTCAGGGCTCCGCCTCATGGGAATTGCCCACCAATGGCTAGTCATTGGTTTGGTGACAGCCATCGGATAGTCCTTGTAGGAACAGTACCAGTCCAAGACCTTGTAATCCATCTATATTCTGATATTCTGTGTTTGTTTTTCTCTCAACAAAATATTTATTGATTTTAAGTAACAACAGTAAATGGGTCATTTAATGAACAGTATATTTATTTATTTTTATTTATTTATTGAGTCTTGGATTACACCACCTTTGAGCAATACAGCTCATTTACAAAGGTTCCACATCAGTAGTACAAATCCAAAACAAGGTGAACAATAGATAAGGAAATAGCGGACATCAAGAATATACTTAAAAAAAAAAATTAAACTAATATATCGAAAGCAATCAAGACAGCACTGAATGTTACTCAATATACAGTAGAGTGAGCTAGAAGAGAGGGCAGCCTGGGAGGCCTTGTCAAAATCTAGGAGAGAAAGTAATGGGGTGTAAGATGGGGGATGGGAGAAACAAGAGGGAGAAGGAAATGAGTTGCACAGGAGGCGGAGTGGAGTTGCAAAGGAGGTAATGGGGATAGAGAGATGAGGGAAGGGGAAGGTGGATGGAGGGAAATGGGGCAATTGCAGAGAGAAGGGGGAGTGCTGGTGAAGTGAGGGGGAGGAAGACAAATTAATAGTAGAGGGAGAAGAGGTGGTGTTTAGCCAGGAGAGGGGGGCAGCCTAGCAGGCCTTGTTGAAAACCCGAGAGAGAGTACTATGGGTGGGAGAGAGGTAAGAGAAAGAAATGTAGGGGGAAGGAGGAGAAGAAGTTGCAAAAGAGGTGGCATGAGATAAGAGAATGGGTGGGTGGAAGAGGGAAGCTGAGGAGGAACAGGGGAAGAGCGCGAAGATGCGCGAGCAGGGAAGAAGCAGGGGTGACGGATGGAGGGAAAAAGGCTCGAGGGTAGGATTGAAATGAAGTACCAAGTGTTAAAAGTGCTAAAAGGTATAAGTACAATGATAACATAAGCAGAAGGCTGCTAAGGGCGGCAGTCACATTTACTGTTTGCTAATAGATGCTGCTAGAGTTTGCGTTTGAAAGGGACGAGTTTTGACTCAGCAAAGATGTCCCCTAACCAGGGAGTTGAGCCAGAAGGGGGCTCTATAAGCAAAAGACCGCTGAACTAAGGTGGTGCAGCATCTGGGAACAGTAAATACCTGAGTTGCTGAGCTGCGAGTACGTTGGGTACTGTGACAAGGGCTAAGGAGCTGTTGGACCCCAGGGGGTAGCAAACCAAGGTGTGTCTTCTTGGCAAGTAAGCAGGTTTGATATTGGATCCGGCCGAATAATTGAAGCCACCCAGTCTGAGCATATAGGTCACACGTGTGTGTGAGGTGGGCAGCCCCAGTAAGGAGTCTGCATGCTTTGTTAAGAGCAACAGTGATCCTGTTGTAACCCCTAGATGGCGCTATCCCAGGGGCTACTACCCCTGCCTGATTTGCCACTAACAGGTTGAGGGGCCTGGATCCAATGGCGGGTGCCTCCACCCAGAGGTCAGGGTTTGCAATAGTTAAACTAACTTGGTCACAGCCCTCTGGGACACTGCAACCCCCCTTTCTTCCCACTAGTGGCCCACACAATATATCAGAATTACCTTCCAGTATACACTTACCCAGTCTGGTTCGGCACTGGGACCTCCTGTGAAATGAGATACAGTGCAACAATCACAGTACAGTACTTTAACATAGACAAATACCTCAGGCAGTATAACTTTTCTGAAACAAGCAGCTCTGATTTATTTGGGGATATAACAAGGACAGGAAATCAGGTTAATTAGCTTATCACTCTAATAATCTACCTATGGCTCTGTGCACAGGCCTATCCCTATCAGTTACTGTCCTGGTACCCAAGCCCTAGTGGCTAGTCCAAACCGTGGCAGCTGGTAGGGCCCTTTCACCAGAGAAAGGAGAATTAAACAGTCAGCAGTACAGTAATTCCATTTGGATTTAATGTGGCAATTCAACGAGAGCAACCCTGAATTAGTACTCACGACCTCCAAATAAGATAGGGTCCTTCAATGTCAGCAGGGCTCACTTGAGGTACACAAACCTCTTCACACATCCATATAAAAGAAAGTACTATACCAGGCAGGCTGCATCTGTATCCGATCGCAATTACTGCACAATACCGGGAGAACACACAGCAGATTCAGTTCCTGACAGACCGAGTGCAATTTTCAGCAATTCTTCCAGTCTTCTACAGGGTGAGCCTGGTTTCTACTCTTCAGAGATCCTTTGATTCTTTTCACAGGACGGATTCAGTCTAACAAGCTGTTACACAAGCTGCAGACGGAACTCTGGGCCTTACGTTTTTGACTAAAACTGCACACTGAAAAAGCACAGGCTCCTTCCTTCTTCACTGCCAAAGCTCAACTGAACTCCAACTGACGAGAACGGGCACTTCCTTTGAGTTCCTCCAGTTCTTGGCTGGATTGGCTGTCACTCACAATAGACTGCTGCTGTTGGTCAAAAGGCACTGAAGTCTAAACTTCATCTCCCAAGTCACTGCCCATACAATCCTCTTGTGGCTGGCTCAGATTATGATCCAAGTTCCACATTAGTCCAAGGCATCATTTTGATAGCTTAAACCACACTGATTGGTCCAGTTCAGCAGTTCAAAACTAGAATGGGGAACTAACAGACACAGTTCTGACTGAAAAGCAGGTTAGACAAACTGTAATTTCATTATTACTCCTAAATAATTTCTGGCAAACAGTTACATCTTTCAGATAAGTTCCCTTTGCACTCCTAAGTGACTGCAAAAATGAAGTGAATTAGCAGCAGCTCAGTGGTACTCAGAAAGCACACAGTCCCCATACAAACTAATTATGTCTGCAAGCGAAGCTCTTAAAAGACAGTACCAGAGGCTCTAAAACACTCACTGATAAATGACCTAAATGCCAAACACCATTCAGGCTTGGAGCATTCAAGCAAGCTCTGAATCTTTTGGGAACCCCCATTTGCAGGGGTTACACCCTTCTGGCCTGGGAAAGCTTGGCGTCAGCGTCAAGCAAGTACCATAGTTTCAACTGCAACCCACATACATTTGCATTAGGCTACTTTACATGTAATCATCAGTCAATATATCATTTTACAAGAACAATTCTGAAACATTGCAATCGTCACTCTTTACACAGTATTACATACACATTGTACCATAACTCAAATTGTTACCTCTTGTACATGAAACCTGAAGAGAGCCCCTTCCTATCAGTGACATGGGGGCTGGATGGGGCAAGGGCACCATGATGAGGGCAACACAAGTAACTTGGAGTTAGCACTGATGCTCAGTTTGGGCAATGAGCTCGGGGACACATACACTCCCTTATGGACAACATTGAGAGGCAAGTCCACAGGCCTCCAGAGAATCATAACTGAGGTGCACCACAGGCTTTACAGCTAGACCAGTCTTTCTAGGGGGAACTGTCATAGTCTCTCTGCACTCTGAGCCTCATTAGCAGTGTACTCACTTGTCAGGAGTCTCATACAGGGGTAAGAGGCTAGAACCTGGGGCACTTTCAGCTCCAGGAGTTACAGTTTCTGAGTCCACAACATTTGGCTCGCATGGAGAGCTTTCGGACACTGGCAGTGGACTGTCAGGGCAACAAAATACTCTTCTTGTTAAGATGTATCACAGTCTGCCCCAATCATCATTTTCCTCCCTAAAACCAAACAGTTCAACCATGCACAATGATTCCATTTCATCTGATCTGATGCTTTGCACTTCACTTCCGGGAGCATTGGCTCCAGGGATGAAGCTGGGAACTTAGACAGTCAGAAGGCCCAGCTTTGTCTCCAGTATTGACTAGAGATTGCCCGAAACAATTGACTCAGTTCGTGAAGGATAGTATTCAAAGTCACTCTCACTTTCTTCCGATATGGACTGACAGTCGCTCAACTGGGACTTGTGGAGGGAACACTAACTTTGCTTCTGTAGGTGCAGACTTTCTTGATCTTTCTTAGCAGCAGCTCTAGTCACTGGTCCAGAGGGCATCTTCTAGGGGCTCAGACTCAATTAAGATTTGTCAATGGGCAGTAAATGATTTCTAGCATTGTTTTACATCTTTTGAATTATTCTCAGGCCTTACTTTTGTACACTGGCAGATCATCTAGTTTGCCACTACAATGTGAGGAGATGGTCTCCATCTGTCAACAACAAGCCTTGCCATGCAGTCCCAGATTTCTTAGCAATACCGATCTCCCTCCTGGGTTCCTGTGCTTTCACCTTTTATCATACCTTTCTTTGTTGGCCAGATTTCTTTTAGGCAGCCATGGTTTGAAACCAGTTAGTGCGCATGAGTTAGCTGGGCCTTTAACTTTGCACATACGCAAATGGTTGTCAGCTTGAACCCCATCAGAGAGACCCCAAAACACACATCTACTGGTAGTGAGCTTCTCTTCCAAACATCAGGCGGTAGGGGAGAATCCCAGTGGCATCACTTTGGTGCAGTTAGCATGTACCAGGGTGCTAATTTGTTAGCTCCATCTAGGCTTGTCCTTTGGGTGCAGGGTGCCTAGCATATCTAGCAAAGTCACGGTTGAAGCGTTCCAGGCTGTGGGTCCCCCAGGGGGATAGTAAGGAGTGGTTCTGGACTGCAGCACTCCCCACAGAAAAGCATCTCTTTGATCAGGCGACCTCAAAGTCTCTCCTTGATCAGAATGGATTCTTTGTGGGCCCCATAGTGAACAAAAAGTTTTCTACAAGTACTTTGGCTACAGTGGATGCTTTCATGGTCTTTGGTGAGAAAGCTTGGGCATATCTAAGTGAAATGGTCAGTGACCACCAGCACATTACTGATATTTCTTGATCTGACTCCAAACTTAGAAAATCAATACAGACCAGCTCCATGGGTGCACTGGTGGTTATGTTAACAAGGGGCAGCCCTCTGGGGCAAAGCTTTCCTCTGTAACGCAGCGACTACAAAGATCCGAATGTGTTGCTCCACATCAGCCCCATCTTAGGCCAATAGAATCTGGATCTCACCAAGTCAAGTGTTCTGTCTATACCAAAGTGCCCCATGTGGACGTACAAGGACCTCAATACTGGTCTCGAAAGGCAGTGGGCAGCACTAGTTGTTGTTGTCTACTTGTCCCCTCTGTCTACTGTTTCTCTGTATAACAGTTTATTGATCAGTTTCAACTTAGGACCTTCTTTGTATAACAGTGCAGTTCTCAATCAGTGGGGCGTAATTTGGACACATCTTTTCCTGCATAGAGGCTTCTAAAGCTGCTTTGATCATGGGATGCGCGGATTGAGCCCGCCAATCACTGTCATTGTCCAGCTGAGGCAGTGCACAATGTCTATTGCAGAAAAGTGGCAATAAGCAGCAGGTATGCAATTCTCAGAGCTCCCAAGCAATCCACCATGCAGTCCACTGCGTCCGTGGACATTGATCCTCCTTGTCAAACTTCAGCAGAGTGCCAAAATGTCAGGTTCTGCCAGTCGGACCAATCTCATTCTGGGGAACAGGCCTCGGGAGAGAGCATCAGCATCTATGTGGTTCCAGACCTGCCAGTGATAGGAGAGCATAGTCATGTAGATAATGCAGAAAGCCACCTGAAAAGTGGCTGGGGCACCCTGAAAATCCCTTGGGCATCTCAGCAGATTCATAGAAACCAAGCCCGGACAGATAAGGCTGTCTTTCACGGTCCTCTGGGGCCCATCGGGATCTGATAGTACCCACTGCGGAGACCAGCACAGAGAACCACTTGCTCCATTTAGGCAGTCCAAAGCATCCTGAATCACGGGGCATTGTGTACTGATCAGGGATGATCCGCGGTTTAGGTCGATAACCACACACATCTTACTGTTCCATTCTTTCTCCTCACTACCACAATGGGGGAAGCATAAGAACTTCTGGATTCTTGTATTACACCAGCAGCTACATCTCTTGCAGATGCCGTCTCACATCATCTATGTCAGCAGGTGCCAGGCGTCGAGACCTCTCACGAAATGGTCTTCGTCATACAGCGGATATTGTGCTCAACTACACACCGCATCCACATCCATTCCTTTAAAAAAACACCTGGTCTCTCTGGGCAAGCTTCTCACTGATCTTCACTTTCCATTCAGCTGGCAGAAGTCGCCCGAAATCAAACAAGTCAGGCGTTACTCTGTCATTCTTCCTTGAACTCTTGCTGCTGGGTAGCACTGCAGTGTCTGCACAATGCACATTAGCGAGATGCAACCTCTGTTTACTCGAATGTCTCTTTCAGACACATTATGAACTTGGACCATTACCCTTCTGGCATAAGCATGGGCTCTAGCAGGCAAAATACTAGGCTTGACCAGCAGTCCCTCTGGCAATTTTCCGACGCCTGGTGCATCCAACATTAATATTTATTCTTAACATCTTTACAATCACGGACCTCTCCCTGAAAAGTACACTGGGCATTTGGCGCCAGGATCAGAACTCAGGATCCTTCTTCCATACAATTCCGACGGTTCCTCTGGTTCTGTTTTTCAGCATCTCTCTGTGCCTCCATAGGCCTTCTTAATTAAAGCAGAACTCTTAAAGCTCTACTAGTCTTTGACCCTGTTTTCATAACACAACTGTGCCAGCCTTCCGAACATATGGCATTTGTTCCAATCAACAAGGGACACCATCATACAGTCCAGTGGGGGACACACTAAAGACTAGAGTCTCTACTTGTTGGCCACTCCAGCCAGAGGGGGAAAAGACAGCACAAATCGGATATACCGGAATAGGGGTAGGCCTCACTTAACCCCCCATACATGCAGTCCTTCTAATGGTTGTGAAAATGTGTCTGACAAATGCTTCTGATACCAATCTTGGAACATAATTGTCACTTGGGAGCCACTGTCTAATATAGCTCTTGTAGACACTCCGTTCACCTTTACAGTGGTCTCACTGGAGGGACCCACTATTCTGGACCAGTCTGGAGAGGCGGTAGTGGGGCCCTGGGCAACTGACCTTGCCACAAGGGCGTGAATTAGCATTTTGGTGCCCTCACTGGGATCATATCAGTACCTCTTAACCACTGATTTCTTCCCAAGCTCTCCTTGTAGCCTACTGCAACTTTGTCCAGTGTCTTTTGGGGACTGGCATTCCCTTTTCATAAGCCCATCTACACAATTATAGCAAAACATACTTTCTGAGTTTGAGCTGGCGGGCGACACTGGGAGCCAGGCGAGTGTACAACTGGAAACCTTGGTGCCATCTCTGTCTGCGGGCGTGATAAGCATTTGGAGACATCTAGTCAGTTTCTCCACTTCCATGGTCAAAGAATCGAGTTCGAGCTGTTATCAGCAGGAGATACATGGGTGGGTACCCCACCCCCAGCAATGCAGTCGGATATAGGTCAGAGCCCGTACTTGCAGGAGTGGCCTTCATAAAGGGACTGTTTTTGAATTCCGGATCTCTCTCAACAGATTCGCCCCATTGTGACATATCTTTTTCCTTGTCAGAGCACTCATTGACTGCCAACCTCAGCCCCAGAACTTCACTTGATGGGTCACCTCAGTCACACTCGAATTAAGTAACATGCAGCTATTGGTGCAGGTCCCTCCGAGGTCGTCTTTTCTCCAACTCCTCCCGAATTTCTCTCATTAACTCATCATGGGAGGTGGGGAGTTCAGTCGATCTGCCAGGTGTAACTGGAAGCAACAGCAGTTCTGAAGGGCAGACTTGAGGATCCTGTCCAGCCTGGTTCGGTCCAGTTCAATCGCCAAACTACCTTTTTCTGAGGCATTCTTGCAACAATTTTTCCAGCGAGATACATACAGACAACAACTCCCCTTGGTACTGATTGTGCATCTCTTACTCTCCACCATAGGTCCTCATCAGAATCTGGGCTCCCCACCACATTCTCCAAGGCCTCAAGATAGGCCTGTGCAATCACTTCAGGGTTACTGGCCCGTTTAGCTACGGATGGTAGCAGGGCAGGACCTCGGGCTCCTCACTAACCCTCTTTAGCTTTTTCACCTTCCGAGCATTGCCATTCTAGCACTTGGGGGCAACATAGTCTATCCAGGTCTCCCAGTCATCACTCCTTGGGGGTGGGGAGGTGCCAGAGAAGATCCTCAACCTTGATGGGGTACGTGACTAATGGCGGGTGCAGAAATAAGAGTCTGCATTGGTTTCAGCCACCATTACGGGCACTGGAGCAGGAGAGGGTGTTGGGAAGGAACACCCCAGGTGGAAAGAATAGTTTCTTCAAGTCCTCCACAGTTTCCCTCTCCCAGCAACCATTCAGCAAATTTCTCCTCAAAGTTTCAGATGAGTGGTGAGGCTGATTCCCCCAGGTCTTTACTGTCATAGTTATCACTCTCCAAGCAGTGAGGGCTCCCTCTGGGGTAATGGTCTGTGGCACTTTGGAGCTATCTATGGGATCCTTAAACTCTACTAGGGCCAGGAAAGTGTGGGTGAGCAGATTAGCATGCCCGACCCACCACCACAGGGTTTGTAAACCTTCCACCATGGAAAGTACTCCTGCACAGTGTCCGTATTGATACCCAGGGGATGTCCAGGATAAGCATAGCATTTTGAGGTGATCTCCTCCCAGTACACCACTCCACCAGCGGTGCACAGCCACTTCTGTCGGGTACCCATTTTTTTTCTTAACAGTGGTTAAGTAAATATGGCCACTAGAGCACACACAATCCCAGCGGTGAGCCTCCAAGATGTAACCCCTAGATGGGCGCTATCCCAGGGGCTACTACCCCTGCCTGATTTGCCACTAACAGGTTGAGGGCCTGGATCCAATGGGGTGCCTCCACCCAGAGTCAGGGTTTGCAATAGTTAAACTAACTTGGTCACAGCCCTCTGGGACACTGCAACCCCTTTCTTCCCACTAGTTGCCCACACAATATATCAGAATTACCTTCACAGTAAGCACTTTCACCCTCAGGTCTGTTCCGCACTGGGACCTCCTGTGAAATGAGATACAGTGCAACAATCACAGTACAGTACTTTTAATAGACAAATACACTCAGGCAGTATAACTTTGCAAACAAGCAGCTCTGATTTATTTAGGGGATATAACAAGGACAGGGAAATCAGGTTAATTAGCTTATCACTCTAATAATCTACCTATGGCTCTGTGCAGGCCTATCCCTATCGAGTTACTGTCCCTGGTACCCAAGCCCTAGTGGCTAGTCAAACCGTGGCAGCTGGTAGGGGCCCTTTCACACAGAGAAAAGGAGAATTAAACAGTCAGCAGTACAGTAATTCCATTTGGATTTAATGTGGCAATTCAACAGGAGCAACCCTGAATTAGTACTCACGACCTCCAAATAAGATAGGGTCCTTCAATGTCAGTAGGGCTCACTTGAGGTACACAAACCTCTTCACACATCCATATAAAGAAAGTACTATACCAGGCAGGCTGCATCTGTATCCGATCGAATTACTGCAAATACCGGGAGAACACACAGCAGATTCAGTTCCTGACAGACCGAGTGCAATTTTCAGCAATTCTTCCAGTCTTCTACAGGGTGAGCCTGGTTTCTACTCTTCAGAGATCCTTTGATTCTTTTCACAGGACAGATTCAGTCTAACAAGCTGTTACACAAGCTGCAGACCGAACTCTGGGCCTTACACGTTTTTGACTAAAACTGCACACTGAAAAGCACAGGGCTCCTTCCTTCTTCTCTGCCAAAGCTCAACTGAACTCCAACTAACGAAACAGGCACTTCCTTTGAGTTCCTCCCAGTTCTTGACTGGATTGGCTGTCACTCACAATAGACTGCTGCTGTTGGTCCAAAAGGCACTGAAGTCTAAACTACATCTCCCAAGTCACTGCTCATACAATCCTCTTGTGGCTGGCTCCAGATTATGAGTCAAGTTCTGATTCGTCAAGGCATCATTTTAGAGCTAAGCTTACCCCACACTGATTGGTCCAGTTCAGCAGTTCAAAACTAGAATGGGGAACTAGCAGACACAGTTCTGACTGCAAAGAAAGCAGGTTAGACAAACTGTAATTTCATTATTACTCTAAATAATTTCTGGCAAACAGTTACATCTTTCAGATAGGTTCCTTTGCACTCTAGTGACTGCAAAAATGAAGTGAATTGGCAGCAGCTCGAGTGGTACTCAGAGAAGCACACAGTCCCCCCATACAAACTAATTATGTCTGCAAGCAGACAGCTCTTAAAGAGACAGTACCAGAGGCTCTAAAAACACTCACTGATAAATGGCTTAAATGCCAAACACCATTCAGGCTTGGAGCATTCAAGCAAGCTCCTGGAAGTCTTTTGGGAACCCCCATTTGCAGGGGGGTTACACTGTGAAGGGATGTTGCAGAGGCAGAGCCGTAAACAACCAGCCCATAATCGATGATGGTAATGACAGAGCTGAAAATTGCTATTCTTAGTGCCTTGGGAGTGAGGCTATGCTTGTGCCTGTAGAGTAGGCCAATCCTTACGTTGACAGCTCGAGCTATGTTATCAATATGTTGTGAGTAGTTGAGTGAGCTATCAACAGTGACCCCTAGATATTTGAAGGTGTGGATCTGTTCAAGCGGGGTGTTAATGCAGTTTGTGATGAACAAGGGTTTGGACTTGTGTTTCTTATGGGCATTATTGAAAAGCATCACTTTAGTCTTTTTATAGTTCAGCACCAGTTTTTGAGTGCTGAACCACTTTTCCACTTCTGAGAAACTATGTTGAAGGTTATCCTGGAGGATCTTAGGGGCAGGGTTACTACAGTAGATCACGGCATCATCCGCGTGGAGCAGAATCTGTTCATGACAGGCTTGTGGGAGGTTATTCAAGAAGATACTGAAGAGAAGGGGCCCCAGTATAGATCCCTGAGGCACTCCAGAAAAGAACAGCTTCCTTTCGGAGAGGACATTGGTTATCTTGACCTGCTGCGAACGGTCTTCTAAGTAGCTTTTGAACCAGCTGACAGCATCATTCGACACCCTTGCGAGCAATAATTGTCCGAGCGGCAGTGAGTGGTTCACAGTATCAAAGGCCTTCATCAGGTCTATAAAGGCAGCCCTACCAGATGGCCTTGATTGAGTGTGTTATGTATGAAACCAGTGAATTTTAACAGTGCAGTGGTAGTACTATGACCTTTACGAAAGCCATGCTGCTGGGGACATTGGATATTGTTTTTGTCCAGGTATTCCACAAGCAGATCTACAATTACATGTTCTAGTGCTTTTGATAGAGGAAGTAGAATAGAGATTGGCCTGTAGTAAAACAGATCTTAGAAAACGGGCATCACAAAAGTTGTAAGCTGATTGGCTGATCCCCCCTGGCACCGGTGTTATTTTTTTTAACAATGCCCAGTGAAAAACAAGTGCCAATTTAGGGTGCCCCATTACTTAGAATATCTTTGGGCACCCCGAATTTGCATACTGACCAGCCGCCATTATTTCACCCTCACTTAGTGAGAGAGAGACTCCAATCCGCAGCATGACTTCATGTACCACGCTGCAAGTCCCCAAATGAAACTCCTTCATAAATGTAAAATAGCTGTCAATTTGTTCCTACCTAAATGGGTTTTGTGCTGCATTTTGCTTATCTCCTGCCACCACTTCACACGCTGATCTCCTCTTGACACGCTGTTTGTGTCCCGCTCAGCGTGCTCCTGATGTTCCACTCGGTGCCATTTCAGATCATAGTTTATTCGACACCTCACCAAGTACAGTATACTGGGAAAAAAAAAAACATGAAATAAAACAAAAACCTTAACTTTGAGACAAGAACGAAAAGCCACTCTGTGGCCCTGCAACCTTCCCGTCCCTACTGACTGAACTTCTGGGTGACTGCACGCTCAAGGGAAAGGCTCATCTCCCCAATCCCCCAAAAAGGGCTGCAAACATCAATACAATCACAACAAATATAGTAATGCACAAACCAAAAAAGTTGTATCAAACTAAAGCCCTGTGTGTGTGTCTGTGGGGTGGGGGCGTACCCATGGCAACCAACCTAAGTAGCCACAAGTACGGGAGCGCAACTAGAACAAACGTCCACAGTTTTTTAAAAAAAGCAGGCGTGGAGGGACTACTTTTTTACACAATAAATGAAATACTTAGGAAATTCAACACTAACATAAAATGTATTTATTTTTTAAAGCATATTAAATACAGTGCCCATTTTCTAAGTGCAATACTACCCTCCAGGGTGGGTGTTATCGGATATAATGGACCTTCCAGGGGCTATAAGGCCCTCCGCCTGTGGCGTTGGGCCTCATTACACCTCTGAGTGGCCCATTATATCCCAATAATGCCCACCCTGGAATAATATTACTTACATGCAAACTACACAGAGGCTGAATGGTTCTCTTACAAAAATAATGACACGCATACTTTCGAGACTGAAACATGCAAAGAATGTACCAAACTTTCCAAGATGATTCTATTTAAAAACAAGGGATCTCAAGTGATACTGAATCTTTTGCAAGAGCTGTCGATAATATGGCTTTTACGTCCATTTAATGTCAAAATTAACCATAACTTTAGACCATTCTTCCAGGTTTGGAGCTTCCATTTGCATAAAAGTATTCTTTTAAGGCCCATGGCAGCCAGGAGAATCCAGTTTTGTTCCTTTCTATTTAAATGAAACAGAAATGAGGTATCCTGATGTTCTGCACTTTGTTTCCACAGCCTGCGGTCTGCTTACCCTAGCAGCAGCCACACCAATGCGGGTTACGTCCAGAGCCTCGTGCTTGATAAGAGTGAACGGTATGGGCATTGCATGAGTTTGAAAGTGACAGTGACGAGTGGCCATCTGCCAGAGCCTCTCACCTTCACATGTGACGGTAAGTGCATCCTCTTCATCACTCTTTAATTTGGGTCATAAACTGTCACTGGCACATCCAGCAAGCTGTGCTTTATTCTTATCATTACACGTTTGATTGGATGTAGAGTACCGTTCCACTGTACTTACGTACGTGCGTGCAAAGTGTGTGTGTGTGTCTTTTTTTTTGGGGGGGGGGCTGTGTTTCTTTTTCCAAACCTGTTTTTATATGCCCATTTAAAGAAGATTTCAGAATGATTTACCATCCAAATTTCTTGATGTAGGAAGACTTGTTGCAAGACAGTGTTTCTCACATGCCCCGTGGGAGCCTAAACTGCATAGTTTTGCATTATAATAGAGGACTGACCCATTTTTGCTGGGGGATTCTGAAAGTAGTTCTTTATGGGGTACCACCTATAATATTCACATTTTGCCAACAAAATGCAGTTAAAGGGGATACTGTCTACCCCCTTAGGCCTCAAAGTGTCTTAAGTTTAAAAAACACATCTTATGATTGGGCCCATTCTGTAGAGATTGCTGATACAGCTGGTAGTTTGATTCTGATTCATTTTTTCTTTTTCAAAGTGAAAAACAGACTGTCCACCATTTTGGTATTACCTCACTAAAGTGTGTTTGTTTACAGTCCATGATCAAATCCCACTGCATCTTTCCTGGGCTTGGAACACTGCCAACACAGTCTAGTTACACATGTTGCAGTGTGAGGAGAGGACTCTATTGCATCATGACTGGCTGCACTGTTTGGGAGTGTTCCTAATGTTCAGGAAGTATGCAGTACGACTAGATCAAGGATTTAAACTAAACATGGCTGGGTATAAATACACCAGTAGAATTTATTTTAGTTTAACTAGAAAAGGAAGCAGGTAAAACAACCAGCAATATCAGTGAATTGTAGAGAAGGAAAGCTGTCATAAAATGTGAGTTTTCAGCTAGAAACAGTATGATGCAAAAACGGTCAACAGGGTGCCTTTATTTATTGATTGATTGTGTTTGGAGGATATCTGCGCTCAAGAGCCATTTTTTTTCAGAGGTGTCCAAGTCTGTCAAGTTACATAAAACAAAAGAATAAGTTTTATTCGACAGCAGACCAATACAGTACAAACCAATACAATAAACAACACGTATGACAAGAGTCATCATGTTATAAGGAGCAGTGAGTTAACAACAGACTTCCACACTTGCAGGAGGCATCAAAAAGGAGTGCAGGCTAATGTAACTAGCAGATACAGCCTAGGTACATAGGCAGTGCAGTTTCTGGAAAAGGTGGGCGGCGACTTGGGCCTTAAAGGGGGGAAGTGGCGATGGCTGTAAGCAGGAAGTTCCAGGCTTTGACTGCTCTAGTTGCAAAGGAGTGTTGGCCAAGAGTGGTTTTCCTGAATGGCAGAAGGAATTTTCAATCCCCCATCAATCGAGTTCCATATTTGTTCAGATTGGGGTGAGGAGGTTGCAGACACCCAGTGGCATTTGAGCAAGAAGTGCTCTTTTGCAGGGAAGGGCTTCTCGTTGAGGTTAACTCAGAGGTGGAAAGGAACCAGTTGATGGCACGGTATAGGTCACAGAAGTGGGAGTTTGGTTTCATGTTGAGTGTAAACCTGTAGGCTTGGCTGAACGCTACTGAGATTCTTTCAAGTATGGTGTCATTGGCTGCAGAGTAGATGGCTGCACCATAGTCAGTCCTCGAGATTCTTCAGGTGTGAGGTTGTGCTTGTTTCTGTATGGCAAGCCCAGGGGTTGGTGGATATGTTTGACCAGGGAGTCACCATGAGATGTGAAGGATAGGGTAAGAGTTGGTTTTTTTTTTTGCTTTAAATGAAAGCTGTCATGAATGTGAGCTCCCGCCCTTGAAAATCTTACCCTCCGGTTAAGCTTTTTACAGTAAGAGTGGTGTTTTTCTCACACTGCAACTTACTGTATTTTAATTCGCAAAAGTCTGAAACCCGGAAGTATGGTGGACACAGGGGAGGCTCCATTTGTTGAAAAGTGAGCGGTGCGCACCTTTTCAGCAAATGGAGCCTCCCCTGTGTCCGCTTGCATTCGGCTTCAGACGCTTATGAATTAAACAGTTAGAGTTGCGCGCGAGAAAACGCTTCGCCTTACTGTAAAAAATGAACCGGAGGGTAAACTTTTGGGGCGGAGCTCACATTCATGACAGCTTCTTTAAAGATTTTATTGGGTTTTTGTGTTATTGAAGGTACTGTAACAATACAAGTACAGGAAATGCATCAACTTTGAAAATAATGTAGCTACAGAAAGAAACTGATCACAATATACATCTGGTCTCAAACTAGGAATTACATCCAAATTTCTCCAGTTTCGTGCTTTAAAAAGATCAGAGATTACTCAAATGAGAAACATTAGTTACCATAACTATTATGCCGTTAGATTCCAACAGTCAAGAATTATAAATAAAAATAAACAGCATGTCTTCTCCATATTTAAAACAAATGAAAGCACTATTAATAGTCTGACAAAGGGCATTCTGTCCACATCATAAAAAGAACAGTTTCACAAAAGCATTTTGTCCACAGAATGAAGTTTGGGAAATTGACAAAATCAATTCTGTCCACAAAATTATATATGTATGTATGTAAGTTAGTTTTACAAAATGCATTTCATCCACAAAATGAATTATATAGAGTTGATAAATTGCATTTTCTCCACATAATGAAAGAATTTGACAAAACATATTTTGTTCAGAATACCGGTCCCACCACAGCCACACTACCCCACCCCACAATATCTGCTCCTCAAGTACGGAACACATCAATATCTACTCCCACCACTATGTGCATCACCTTGCACTTTTTGGCATTGACTTTCAACTGCTAAAACTTTGACCATCTCTCTAGCCTTTGCAGGTCTCACTGCATCTCCCTAGCCCCCTCTTTGCTGTCTATCTTACCACAGAGCTTAATGTTATCTGTGAAGAGACACATCTTGCCCTTTGGGAGGATGGCAGAGATACTGCAAGGGAGACTTCAGGGTATTAGGCCATAGATGGGTGCACAGCAACAGTGGAAAATTATTAAAACTGGGCTAACAGAGGCTACAGAAGCTTGCACCAGGACTAACAGCAAGAAGTGCAGAGCCAGGAAACCATGTTTGCTGAACAGAGGAGTGTTGGAGGGGGTGAGGGCGAGGGCGAAGAGAGCTGCATACCAGAAGTTCAGGAGAATGAAGAAGGAAGAGGACAGGGAGGCTTATGTGAGTTGGTCCAAGCTGGTGACCAAGCAAGTGAGAGTAGCCAAGGCCTCCAGGAAACTAACTAGCGCAGGGCATCAAGGGGGGGGAGGAGGACTTTTTATTAGATATGTCAGGGAAAAGAGGAAGTGCAGATCCCATATAGTGAAAATAAAGTGGGAAGGGGAGTGAGTGGAGAAGGGAGAGGAACGAGAAGTACTAAATGAATACTTTTGCTCTGCTTTGACAAAGGAGAAGGATGGTCCACTACCACCATGGACAGGAGGGTGGGGGTGGGAGGAGGATGATGGATGGAATGATCGGGGAGTAGAGTACTAGAGGGTCTGAGGGCATTAAGGGTGGGCAAAGCACAGGTCCTGATGGCATCCACCCCAGGGTGCTGAGGGAGATGGCAGAGGTGTTGTCCAAGCCACTGGCGGACCTGTCCAGTACCTCCCTGGACACGGGATAGGTGCCTCAGGACTGGAAGGTGGCTCATGTGGTGCCCATACACAAGAGTGGCCCTAGGGACGAGCTAGGAAATTATCGGTCTGTCAGTTTCTCTCCCATGGTGAGTAAACTTATGGAGACGATACTGAAGGAGAGGCTGGTGGTGAACAGGATGCTGGACTGTATCGAAGGGGTTTCTCATCCAGGCATAGGGAGGTGATCCTGCCCCTCTATAGATCTTTGGTCAGGCCGCACTTGGAGTACTGTGTGCAGTACTGGCGGACGTATCTGAAGAGGGATATTAATTTAGTGGAAGGTGTGCAACGGAGGGCACAAAAATGTTACAGGGGATGGAGGGTAAGGCCTACGAGGACAGACTGAATGAGCTGAATATGTACACACTGGAGGAGAGGATGGATGGGGAGATATGATTGAAACATTCAAGTATTTGAAGGGGATAAACAAAGCTAGCACTGAAAGGGTGTTTAAACTGAGGAAGGGTAGGGACACGGGGCACAGACTAAGACTGGAGGGTGGAAGATTTAGGAGGGAGATGAGGAGGCACTACTTCACGGAGAGGGTGGTGTCTAAATGGAATGCTCTACCAGAGGGGGTGGTATTATGTAAGATAGTAGGAAGTTTTAAGAGGGCATGGGACAGAGCATGACGGAGGGTCCGGGTGGAGGGGGCTGAGGCCGTCATGGGAATGACAGATGAGGAGGGGGCTGGGGCAGCTACAAAATAGGGGGCTAACTGCACACTTGGGCAGACATTGATAGACCGGGTGGTCTGTTTCCGCTGGCAGATTCGTATGTTCATATATATTCCTTCTCCCATGTTACCGATGAACATACTGAAAAAGACTGGACCTAGGGCTGGTCCTTGTGGCACCCCACTGGTGTTCTCCCTCGTTTCTGATTTGACTTGGTTAACCATAATCCTCTGCTGTCTCCTTTCCAAGCAGTTTCTCACCCATCTGCATCCTTTGCTACACCCAGATCCTCTAGCTTCTTCAGCAGCCTTCTGTGAGGCACCGAGTCGAAAGCCTTGCTGAAACTGAAGTAGAGTAAATCCACAGCAAGGCCTTTATCCACTGCCCTCATTACTCAGTCAAAGAATACTATCAGGTTGGCCTAACAACACCTCCATGCCATGAACTCCTGCTGTTTACTATACTGGAGTCCATTGCTCTCCAGGTATTCCATAAAGTCCTGTCTGACTAGTGTCTCCATCAGTTTACCCATAGTAGAGGTAAGACCAATACTCAGAAGTGGAGTCATTGTGTGACAGATATCTGGCTGTTGGGTAGCCGAGAGGTAGATAGGTGTGAGGTAATCTTCACACTTTAGTATCTGCTCCATAACTACCCCATTCTGAAATGTCTATCCCCAGAACCACTACAAATCCAGTATCTGCCCTCCAGTCATGATCAAACCTCAGTATTTGCCCCACAACTACCCCTTCCCCTAATTGTACCCCACAACTACCATATACCCCAGTACCTGCCAAGAATCAGTCCACACTACTATATCTGCTGAAATAACCTTCACCCAAGTATATGCCTTGAAACCACTCCTTAGAGGTCTGAGGGCTAGGTCTGGTGCAGAAAATGGGATATTGCATAGTTGTGGGGCACCTACTGGGGTCTGGAGTAGTCAAGGGGCAGACACTAAAATTAGTGGTAGTTGTGGGGCAGAAATAGGTATGGGGTACTTTTGGGTAGCTAAACATAAGGGGTTGTTGTGGGGTACAACCTGGGGTATTTGGTGGCTGAGGACAGATACTGGGGTATGGGGTAGCTGTGTAGTTGCGTGACATACTGGGGTGTGGGTGGTTATAAGGGTGATGTGTAAAGCTACCAACTTTCCGAGGCCTAAAACTGGGACAGGGTCCATCCTAATCTTGCCCCCCCACCGTGTCACTCCCGTGGGCACCGCCGCAGACAATGCTGCACACAATTAAGTTTTGCTACTTGCTCTAGCCATGCCGCCCCTCAGTAACACAAGTAGCAAACACTGAGATTAAAACAATACATCATTCTGCTGTAGCAAATTCCTAATCATGATGTACAGAAAGTTCATTAGAAGCAAACCTGCGTTAAATTGTGATCAGACATTCGAGCTGCATGTATTGCTCCTCCTGACAGTCTCATCCCAACCCACTTATACTCCCCTCTTTTCCTGAGCAAACTTCACTTCAGTGACTCCCACCACCACACCAGATTGTTTTCACACACTTCCCTACAGCTGATTAGGTTCGGGTACCTTAGTACACTGCTGCCAGTCACTTCTGTCTAGAGTTTATCTCAGCTGCTGGCAGGCAGACGTCCACATGCACTTGTTTGCCCTACTACCCAGTCTAACTTAAGAGGAAGAAACATGATTTACCGTGCTCCCACTGACATGCTTGTGGTGCAACATAGGCGGAGGGGTTGAAGTTGCAAACTGTTGTCCAGCCCGAGCAGTGCCACAGTGGTGCTGAAATAACTGTCACTCATAGATTAGCAGTCAGCAAAAAAAAGGGACAAAACTGGGACAAGTAAGCAAAAACCAGGACAAAAGTGACATTTTGCAAAACTCGTGGGGACACGGGGACATGCTGCCTAAAATAGGGACTGTCCTGGGAAAATAGGGACTGTTGGTAGCCTTATGATGTGGGGCAGATATGGATTCATGGGGTAGTTATTGGACAGATACTGGGTGTGAGTGAGTTGAGAGGTAGCTGCTAGACTTTGGGGAAGTTGTTTAGCAAATTCAGTGGTGGGGAAGTTGGAAGGTAGATATTGGAATGTGTGGTAGTTGTGGGGCAGATGGTGGGGTGTAGGCGATTGTGGGGGAAGATACTGGGATGTGGGTGGTTCTAGGAGTAGATAC
The DNA here is from genome assembly GCA_016271365.2 of Neoceratodus forsteri. Lineage (NCBI taxonomy): Eukaryota > Metazoa > Chordata > Ceratodontiformes > Ceratodontidae > Neoceratodus > Neoceratodus forsteri. Next base: position 107,296,731 of record JADMNL010000029.1, read on the forward strand.
TTGGATATGGTACAGTTTATTTATGCAGTAATGACTGAACAGCTGGTCATTTCCTAGGGCTGAAATACCAGCCGGGGAAGGGGAGATGGTGCCGAGGAAATGACCAGCTGTGAGGTCCGTATTGCTATCATAACTCTAATCGCAATAATGAGAGTTTTTTTTTACAGGTTTTTAGCGCTGAAAACAGTTTTGTTTTGGCACCGCTGCTGTCAACATACAGTGCACAATCAGCTGAGTGTCGCTGTCATGCTGGGCATTTATAAGAGATTTCCAGCTGGCATGGCAGCCAATCAGTGAGCTAGTTTAGCTCATGAATAATTATAATTATCTTTATTTATTTCAAAAGTTTTGCTAGGAAAGTCATACTGAGCTGGTATCACCTCATTTCCAGTTGTGTCCTGGGGAGGAGGGAAGAGAGGAAACAGAACAGAACACATACAAAGTACACAAAAATACAGTAATATGGTAAATAAGTATAACAAAATATGCAAATTACAAGAAACACTTCAAGAATAAAATTGCTATTCGGGAAATTATAGAAACATAGAATTTGTCGGCAGATAAGGACCAGTTGGCCCTCCCAGTCTGCCCATTTTCTCCCTATCTACAGTATCACTGTAGACCCTACTTGATCTCCAGCTCTTCCTCCCCTTCCTTTCCACTAAGATTCCCTTACGCTTATCCCATGCTTTGTTGAAACCCATCACTGTCTTTTGCCCCACCACCTTGTATGGTAGTCTGTTCCAGGAATCCACTACCCTTTCTGTGAAGAAATACTTCCTCACATCATCCTTCCTGAATACCCCTTCCAGCTTCACAGCATTATATTATACAGTAAATTGCAGAACAGGAAAAAGGACATTAAACAGTGAGCAACAACAGAAATATAGGTAACAGGGAGTAGTGACTGATGGACTGGGGGAGAGGGGAAGTGCTGTTGTCAGTGTTGGGGGGGGCAGGTAACAGAAGCACACCCCAGTATCAGAAGCAACTGCAGGAGAAGAGAAATCACAGAGGAGAGATTTCAGAATAAAAGAGAGAGGGGAAATTGTTTAACCAGGAAAGGCACACTAAGCTGGAGCTTGTTTCCAGGTGCGACCTGGGAGCACAAGGAAGTTAAGTGACTTGCTCAGGGTCACACACACTATGCAAGTGGGAGCTGATGGGATTCAAACCCAGGTCTCCAGAGTTGCAGCTCAGTGCCCTTAACCACTACACTATACTGCCTCCTCTATGAGAAGGAAAGGAGCAGAGCAAATGGTATAGTTGTGGGGCAGATGTGAGGATATGGGGTAGTTGGGCAGATATTGGGATGGGATGGTTGTTGTGGAGCAGAAAATTGTGTAAGGGATAGTTTTTGGATAGATACTGGCGTGTGGGGCAGTTCATTAGATACAGGAGCAAGTGGTATTTGCATGGTAGATTCTGGGGTGTAGGGCAATTATTCAGCAGATACAGCAGTAAGTGGTATTTGCATGGTAGATACTGGAGTGTGGGGCAGTTATTCAGCAGATACAGGAGTAAGTGCTATTTGCACAGTAGATACTGGGGTGTGGGGCAATTATTCAGCAAATACAGGAGTAAGTGGTATTTGTATGATAGATACTGGGGTGTGGGGCAATTATTCAGCAGATACAGGAGGAAGTGATTCAGCAGTTACAGGAGTAAGTGGTACTTGCATGATAGATACTGGGGTGTGGGGCAGTTATTCAGCAGGTACAGGAGTGAGTGGTATTTGCATTATAGATACTGGGGTGTGGGGCAATTATTCAGCAAATACAGGAGTAAGTGGTATTTGCTCAGTAGATACTGCGGTGTGGGGCAATTATTCAGCAGATACAGGTGTAAATGGTATTTGCATGGTAGCTACTGGGGTGTGGGACAATTATTCAGCAGATACAGGAGTAAGTGGTATTTGCATGGTAGATGCTGGGGTGTGGGGCAGTTATTCAGCAGATACAGGAGCAAGTGGTATTTGCATGGTAGATACTGGGGTGTGGAGCAATTATTCAGCAGATACAGGAGTAAGTGGTATGTGCAGGGTAGATACTGGGGTGTGGGGCAGTTATTCAACAGATACAGGAGTAAGTGGTATTTGCATGGTAGATACTGGGGTGTGGGGCAGTTATTCAGTAAATTACAGGAAGCAGTGGTATTTGCATGGTAGATTCTGGGGTGTGGGTCAATTAGTCAGCAGATATAGGAGTAAGTGGTATTTGCACAGTAGATACTGGGATGTGGGGCAATTATTCAGCAGATACAGGAGTAAGTGGTATTTGCATGGTAGATACTGGAGTGTGGGGCAGTTATTCAGCAGATACAGGAGCGAGTGGTATTTACATGGTAGATTCTGGGGTGTGGGTCAATTAGTCAGCAGATATAGGAGTAAGTGGTATTTGCACAGTAGATACTGGGATGTGGGGCAATTATTCAGCAGATACAGGAGTAAGTGGTATTTGCATGGTAGATACTGGAGTGTGGGGCAGTTATTCAGCAGATACAGGAGTAAGTGGTATTTGCACGGTAGATACTGGGGTGTGGGAGAATTATTCAGCAGATATAGGAGTAAGTGATAGTTGCACGGTAGATGCTGGGGTGTGGGGCAGTTATTCCGCAGATACAGGAGTGAGTGGTATTTGCACAGTAGATACTGGGGTGTGGGGTACTTTGGGGGCAGATAAACTGCTGCAGAGCCTAAAGGGCAGATACTTGGGTATGAGGTAGTTGCTGGGTAGCTGTGGGACTGTTACTAGAGTGGGGTAGTTATGGGGTAGATAACTGGGCATGTGTGTTTGTGGGACTGGCTACTGGGGTGTGGTGTACTTATGAAGCAGATATTTCGGCATGGGGAGGTTGTGGGGCAGATATACTAACCAAATATGTCCTGGTGAACTCATTCATTCACCCCTTTATATCCTGTTGAACTCATTCATTCATTCATTCACCTTTATATCCTGTTGAACTCACTCATTCTTTGCCCCCCCTTTTTTTTTTCAATTCTTTGGTAACTGGGTAAGGCCCACTGGGCACAAGGCCATTTATAGGGGTGACCCAGTGGCATAGGGAGGTTAAGTGACTTGCTCAGGGACGCACAGTATGCAAGTAAAGGTTGGCTGGATGTACCAAACTTATTCACAGCTGACTGCTCTAACCTCTAGGCTACACTGCCAGCCCATTAAATGTCCATTCTGTGTACATAATGTATTTTTAATCAAACCCCTTACTTCATTTTGTGGACTGTTATGTTTTGTCAGACTGCTAACTTCATTGTGATTGGTTGGCATCCCATGGCACTCCAGACATTACCTCATGGGTTACAGCCCACCTGACAGGCTAATGATGCACATGACCCAGATCAGATTTCCAGTATATCCAGGTCCCAGGAACCCCTGCTCTCCAGTTGTAATTTGTGCATCTGATTAGGCAAGAAGCATCCAGAGAACCCCTGTCTGCTCCTTAAAATTCTAAGGTAGGAACTGTACTTTGGTTTTATCTTGTAAAAAGCTTTTCAAGTTGCTGCTTTAATTATTATTTATACTGTCTGGGGGCCCTGCTGCCCCATGGTCCTAAATTGATCAAACAGGATTATTTCACTATGTTTGCTGATCTTGCATTACTGTGTGTTGTCTCCCCAGCGGTTTCATGCTCTTCTGGGCACTCAGGATGTTTTCCTCGAGCCAGCAGGCATTCTGGGCCCTAAGTCCCATTACTGGCCTCTCAGGCAGCGTGCCCTCTGTGCCAGAGTCCCACAGCGGCCGAAGGCTCATCCTGCAGGCCCTCACCTAAAGATCCCACCACGAGTCACCTCTTTCCCGCGACTCCACGGCTCTCCCCTGGCCCTGACCCCTTAAGAGGGATCGACGCACGAGGCGCTGTTCCCCAGCGCTGCTGGAGCTCACCCTCGGGGCAAGAACCCGCCCAGGCCCACGCCTGGCCTACCAAAACCGCGAGTCGCCTCTTCTCCCCGCGACTCCGTGGTAAATCCTAGCCTCCCCACGCCTGGCCTACCACCACGAGTCGCCTCTTCTCCCCGCGACTCCTCGGTTAAAACCGACCACCAGAAGCAAGGGTGAGGAACTCGGGGGAGCTAAGGACTGAGAGTCGCCTCTTCCCCACGCGACTCCGCAGTTAAACACCCGCTAGACACGCCCGGCCCAACACCGCGAGTCGCCTCTTCTCCCCGCGACTCCCAGGTGAATCCAAGCCTCCCCCTCCCTCTGAGGCCTTCCCTCCCACACGGCCCACAGGCAAGTCGCGGCCCCACGGGAAGGGGAGAAGTCGACCGCGGCATGCTCCTGACGCTGCTCTGCGTCTCGCGACACTCGCGCCCCCACACGGAGGCGCGGATCTACCTCCAGGCCTCGTTGGGCCTTTCCCTGCGGGCGCGTCCGCTCCTCTACTAAGAGGAGCACAGCGGACCTTCCCTAACCCCTCCTTACTTTTTGACCTCCGGGCCCACAGACCTCGGAGGCTTACCGACTCTCGCGCCTTGCCCTCCCGGAGCCGCTCAGAGGGGTAGGCGCGAGGAGATGGGCCTTCTATTTTTCCCCTAGGCCTTCTCGGAGGCCAACCAGGGAGCCTGTCTGAGGGACAACGCCCCGTGGCACTACCTAAGACGCCTCGTGGCACTACCTAAGGCCACATCGCAGGGCGATGCCCTGCCCCATGAGAGGAGCCCCCCCTCGTCTCTCACCAGTGCGCCGCTTGTACGGGCGGACCCCAGGGCAGGGGCCCACACCACAGGAGCTGGGTCTGGCCCCCAGCGTCCACTCCAAATGATATTGGTGGGCAAACAAGGACGGGTGACCTTATGAGCTTGGCTGACCAAAAAAAAAAAAAAAACCTCAGTCCACTCGGGTCCCTCCCATAGCGACCCCAGGAGGACACTGCAGAGTCCATGCTAGGGTACCTCCCATAGCGACCCTGGCAGGCTCTAGCGGAGCTATCCCCTCCCTCGGTGGCCATGGTCCCCTCCCACAGCGGACCCAGGCCTACCCGGAGTAGCAATCTTCTGAGAGGGGATAGTCAGGTAAGGATGCCAGAAAAGGGAGGGGGACAGTTTTCCGGAGTCTCGTTCCCCGCTCAGACCTTCTCTTTATCTTTCAGATGGTCAAAGCAAAGAAATGTACCGCGTGCAATGCCTTCCTCCTCTCCCAAACCCCAGGCCCTCTCTGCGCGGCCTGCCTCTTGGACGATGAGCTGTCTCCGATGGAGAGAACCACGCCACCTTCCCTTCCAGGCCCCAGCACTTCAACCTGGGTGGATCCGGGCTCCCTGTTGATACAGAACCAACAAGCGGCTCTCGCCATGATGGAGAGTCAGCAGAACTTCATGCTGAAGATCATGGAGAAGCTGGAGGCGCTTACCCAAAACAGACCTCGGCTGCCCAGCGCAGAGCTCATCCACCAGAGAGACCTCCCAGAGAATCCACCAGGCACAGAGGACCCTCTTCCCAGCATTCCCATTGATGGCAATACGGAAGATAGGGACAAAGAGGAGGAATTCGACGAGGACAAGGAGGAGGAGCATGGCGTGGAGTCCGACATGGAGGACATCGACCAGCAGACAGCCCCCTCGCTGACATCAAAACTGTGTGCCTTCGACACAATCCCTGGCCTTATGAAGGTCATCAAGGCCACTATAGGCCTGTCCACAGAGGAACAGGAATGGGAGAAGACGGAATCAAAGCTGGACCCAATGATCCAGCTAAGGACCACCACCCCGGAGACCTTCCCAGTCTGCCCGGCCATTGAGGAACTGATCCACACGGAATGGCAATCCACAGACCCGGGCAGAATGCCAAACCGAAGGAACTTACACAAGATGTATGCGGTTCAAGGTGACAAATCAGACGCCTGGTGCAAGGCGCCCTCCATCGATCCACAGGTGGCGGCCTTGAGTAAGAAGATGGTGCTACCATGTGGCACCATAGCCCTTAAGGACCCCACAGACAAAAGAATCGAGGACATGTTAAAGAGGACCTTTGAAATTGAGGGCACCATGGCCAAGGCGATGATGGCGGCGATCTATACCTCTCACGCCCAGATACGCTGGCTGGAGGAACTTCAGGAACAGGCGAGTCCAAAGTCCAGGGAGGCTGAACTTTTAGACTGCACCCTCGATGCAACCAAATACCTGGCAGACATGGCAGTGGACTCCCTACGCCTCTGGGCCAGGGCGTCCGCAATCATAAATCGGGCCCGCAGAGCTCTATGGCTCAAGCTCTGGGACGCTGATTCAGAATCCAAGACTCTTCTGCAGAACTTACCCCTTAAGGGGACTCGTGTATTCAGGGAGGGTCTTCAGAATTACTTAAAGCAGAAAGAAGAGGGTAGGGACCTCCTAAGAAACCGGTCAAGACCCTCACACCTACCTTCCGCTAGACGGAGGTTTCATTCTGGGGCCAAGACTCAAACTCGTAGGGACTCCTACCCCCAGAACACTCCTTTCGGTGAAGCATCACCATCCTACCCACGACGCACGCCTTCAGCAGCTACAAGTCTCCCCTTTCCGACCCGGGACAAAGTCCGAAGGTCGAGGAAGGGATTCAAGGAAAACAGTGACTCCGTCTCACGAATCCCCTACCAAGGCTCGTGCCCCCTGTCGGACAACGGCTAGCTCTGTCGCTCACCGCTGGGCGTCCACCACGTCGGACAGGTGGGTCCGGGACGTGGTCTCAAGAGGTACACCATAGAGATTGTACCATCCTTGTTCCCCTCACCGTCCTCGTCTCCAGTCTCCAGGCGAAGAGCCTCACCTCACCAGGTACAGGGTATTCTGGCAGATCTCATCCAGAACAGGGCCATTCAACCCGTCCCGGTCCAGGAGTAGGGGAGGGCATATGCTCCATCTTCTTCCTGGTTCCCAAGAAGTCGGGAGCTAAGGCCCATCCTGGACCTCAAACGCCTGAACGATACGTGATCCACGCCCGGTTCAAAATGGAGACTGTCCGATCCACCCTTCAGGGCATCAGGGTAGGTGACTTCCTGACATCCATCGATCTCAAGGACGCCTACCTACACATCCCCATCGTCAAGAGTCACAGAAGATTCCTCCGTTTTCACATCCTGGGACACCACTTTCAATACCGGGCACTCCCATTCGGCCTGTCCTCGGCCCCCAGAGTCTTCACCAAGGTATCCATCACCCTGGTAGCCAGACTCAGGGAGCAGGGCCTAGACATAGTGCCGTACCTAGACGACTGGCTCATACGCGCTTGATCCGAGGGTCAGGCATGTGCTCACACCGAGCTCGCGGTGCGAGCACTCGAGGACCACGGCTGGGTGGTGAACAGAGAGAAGAGCCATCTCTGCCCGACCCAACAGATCGAACACCTCGGAGCCATCATCAACTCAGCAGAGGGGTGGGCGAGGCCAGCTCCGGCACGGATCCGCAGCCTCCGCAGCCTGGCCGGACAGTTAAGGTCACACCCTCACACCACGGTGGAGAAGGTGGCGAGACTCTTGGGATGCATGGCCTCCTGCATCGACCTCATCCCCTGGGCCAGGTGGCACATGCGTCCACTCCAAAACTACATTCTGGCGCGCGGAGCACCCAACGAGTGGAACCTGCACTGCACGGTCCAGTTACCCGCAGAAGTAAGATCATCCCTGGACTGGTGGGTCACCCCGGGAAATCTGACAAAGGGGGTTCCCCTGGAGGCACCGCACCCGATCCCCATCGAGACGGACGCGAGTCTATCCGGCTGGGGAGCCTGTCTGAGGGACAAATCAGCACAGGGCCCCTGGTCCCAGGCGAGTCACAGCTCTCAATCAATGTCCTGGAAATGAGGCGGTGTTCCGCCCTGAGGGCATTCCGACACATCATCCAAGGACAGTCGGTCCTGATCAGTCCGACAACGCGTGACAGTGGCTTATCGCAAAGCAGGGAGGTACCAGGAGCAGGGCCATGTCACGAGAAACCGCAAAGGTGATGAACTGGGCACAAACGCACCTATCATGCCTGGGGGCAGTACACCTGGCGGGAAAACTGAACGTAAGGGCGGATTGGCTCAGCCGACAGCAGATCCACCCCGGAGAATGGCGCCTGCACCCGGATCTGTTCCAGGTGATCCAGGAGGCATGGGGTCCAGTGTCCATAGACCTAATGGCATCAAGAGACAACGCCCAGGTGGACCACTATTTCTCCCGGTTCAGAGACGCGCACTCCCAAGGCACGGATGCCCTCTCCCAGGTATGGTCTCGGGACTACGCGTATGTGTTCCCCCCGATTCCCCTCATCCCACAGGTTCTGGAGAAAATCCGAAAATCCCGGACCTCCATCATCCTGGTGGCCCCGTACTGGCCCCGCAGAGCTTGGTTCACGGCAATCACAGAAATGTCCCGAGCCAGCCTCCGGATCCCATCCCGTCCGGACATGCTGGACGCAGGGCCGGTGTTGCACCCGTCCCTCGAACCTAAAGCTCACGGCCTGGCTCCTGAGAGGGAACGACTAACCGCCTACCGGGTATCACGAGTCGGTCAAGGCACGCTTCTCCGATCTCAACGAGCCTCTCACATCCACCTACGAGACAATGGGCCATCTTCACACAGTGGTGCCGCCAAGCAGGCTCAGTACCTGAACAGGCCAACCTCCCCACTATTTTGCTGTTCCTACAGCAGGGAGTGGACAAGGGACTGGCACCTTCTTCCCTAAGGGTGCAACTAGCGGCCATCGGAGCGGCCAGAGGCCTAGTCGAAGGGCACCCACCCGGGGCCCATCCAGATGCCATCCACTTCTTGAGGGCGGTAGACCTCATGCGACCTAGGACCAGGCCTAACGTTGCACCATGGGACCTACCCCTAATTTTGGACTCCCTAAGAACGACACCATATGAACCACTCGCTGATTCAGACCTGTTCTGGGCAGGACTGAAGACTGCCTTCCTGGTAGCCATCTGTTCAGCCAGACGGATAGGGGAGCTTGGCGCCCTGTCTTGCGCTCCACCCTACACCATCTTCACCCCCAAGGAGTAATGGGCTCCGGATGGTACGGCTTTCCAGCCGAAGGTTCCGACGAGGTTCCACAGAGAACAACCCATAGATCTACCCACCCTGCCTCGCGCAGCCACTCCTGCCGAATGTGGCGCTCCTGACCCACTAGACGTGGGTTCGGCCCTTTCTATCTACCTGGCCAGAACTCAGGTCATCCGTAAGATGGAGAGACTCTTCATCATCGCGAAAGGCCAAAGACAGGGGCTTGCAGCGTCCAAAACCACCATCGCAGGGTGGATCAGAAGGGTCGTCCACCACGCTTACACGGCGAAGCGATTGACACCACCCCAGGGAATCAGAGCTCATTCCACCAGAGCGGTATCCACCTCCTGGGCGGAGAGAGCATCGGTTTCATCTGAGGACATCTGCACGGCGGCTACCTGGAGCTCCCTACATACCTTCGCCAGGCACTACAGACTGGAACAACTCCAGGACTTCAGACCAGCCTTGAATCCCATGTCCTGGCAGGCTCCATCTCCCAGACCCTCCGATCCATCCGAATCCCACTCGGAGGTCTAAACTGCTTCTTATCTCCCATGAGGTAATGTCTGGAGTGCCATGGAATGCCAACCAATCACAATGGGTGTTTACTCACCTGGTAAAGGTGATTGTGTTGGTTGGCATCCATGGCACTCCAAGGCCCGCCCTCGGGAATGATCGGAGCGTCCAACCAGTAAGATCAGGAGGTCCTTACACCAGTCCGTCAGAATTCAATTCCGCTGCTAAAAATCAGTTGAACCACGGTTTGAGATAGTGTGTACATAATAGGGAATAAACTCAGGCCTCCGGCCTTGTTATTGTCATCATGTCGTAGCAGACCTCATCCTTCCTAGTCTATATTGTGTGTATTGTTTCTGGTACTAACATCATTCCTTTCAGCTATGGAAAATTCAAACTGGAGAGCAGGGGTTCCTGGGACCTGGATATACTGGAAATCTGATCTGGGTCATGTGCATCATTAGCCTATCAGGTGGGCTGTAACCCATGAGGTAATGTCTGGAGTGCCATGGATGCCAACCAACACAATCACCTTTACCAGGTGAGTAAACACCCATTTTGTTCAGTCTGTAGGCAACATGAATTTTGTCAAACTGCTCACTTCCTTCTGTGGACAAACTGCTTTTTATCAAACCGCTGTCTTCCTTCTGTGAACACGGTGCCTTTTGTCAAACTATTAACTTCATTTTGTAAACACAGTGCCTTTTTTATGGACAGAATGTATTTTTTCAATTTCCTAACTCCGTTCTGTGGACAAAGCGCATTTTTTTTTCAAACTGCAAATTTCATTTTGTTGCCAAAATGCATTTTAGCAAACTGCTAATTTTCATGCTGTGGACAAAATGACGTTGGTCAAACTCCAAACTGCCTTTTGTAACAAAATGTTAATGTTACAAATGGCACCCTTAGTTCTTCGCATATAATTGTTAGAATGACTTTTTCATAACTTAGAAATGAACCATGTTGAATGACTTGGAATGTGTATGAGCAATCGCTTTTTTTCTGATCAACATGGGCACTTAACTGCCCTGCTGGGTACTTCTTAGTGTCAGCAGACCTCCCCCACTCCCATGCTCTGGGCCTGCAAAAGGTGTGTTAAAATAGATTGTTTTGTGTTTGCAAAATGACCAAATTTATGCATCATAAAAATGAACTTTAGCTGTGAATAGCAGTGCTGCTAGAACACCTCAAGGATCTAGTGACATCACAGTTCCACTTAAAGGGGACAGGACATTCGCGCTAATTGGCAGCTGTTTATGAACTTCTTATTCTCAGAAATGATATGCATTCCCCTAAATTATCCATATATAACTGTACCTGAATAAAAAGTGATATGAAAAACTGTATTTTGCATTTTTTGGTTTTTATGGGCAGCATTCTGTTACAGTTCTCTTTGTGGAACCAGTACTTTGGAGTTTTTACTGTGTCATGGTTTGTGTACAGAATGCTGATTATGAGCTGCTGACCTATCAGAACTATGCTTAGAGTTCTGTGCACAGACAGTGACATAGTTAAAACTCCAAATTACTGATTCTGTGAAGAGAACTGTAACAGAATGCTGCCCGTGAAAATAAAATAGAAAATATGATTTTCATATCACTTTTTGTTCAAGTACAGTTAAATATGGATAATTTAGGGGAATGCATATAATTTCCTAGAATAAGAACTTTATAAACAGCTGGCAGTTAGAAATTATTTCCTGTCCTCTTTGAACGTCACTCCTGTGATTCTGTGATGTCACAAGAACCCATCTGTGTCATGTCCTAGCAACCCTGATCTTCACAGTCAGTTATTTATTTGATATGTAGAGCCTTTCCTTTGGTGCATACGAATAGATGCAACCGTAAGAGAGAGAGTCTTCACTGCACCTATGAACTACATAGGGGATACGTGATTGGTGGCTAGGAGATATTATTTTTATCTTCATGAGGGGTCAGTGGCCTCTTGAACCTCATGAGTGGTGAATCCATGTGTGAGGTTACAGAAGGTCAGTGACCACAAATGGAGATAAAAATCGATATCTCATAGCCGCGCATCATGTACAGTATACAAATTATACAGTTTACATTAGCACTTTAAAAGACTGTTTTGCTATCTTCTGATTGATTTAAATGAATTGCAGCTGCAGCACGGTTCATTAAAGGCTGTCCTTGTGCTGGCTAGTGGTTCAGCAGAGCGTGAGGCATGACACTCAGCAGAAGGCACATAGAGTGACGTGCACCACTGAAAAGACAAACAGTAGTGATGAACCTTCGTAGTGAGATAAAAAAATGTGTCTAGCTTGTTAGGGTTCTATGTTTGAGATAGTGCTTTTATCTTAAGAAAAAGTGCAAATGTATATTATATAAAATGTTATTTGTATTAGGATGCAGTGCGATCTAGTGGTTAAAGCACAGTCATCGGAACTGGAAGACCCAGGTTCAAATCCTACCTGAATTATTTAATTGCTGGGTGGCTCTGAGCGGCTTAACATCTCTGTGTCTGTACACCCAACTGTAAATATACTGTAGGTAAAAGCAAGACTCTGAAAACAAGATGTTGCAGTCCAGCTGGGCAATCCTGGAAGAAGAAAATGTAATTGAAGACGAAAGAAATTCAATCTCTGTAATTGCTTTGATTAATGGTCCCTGTTTCACATTATGCGTACATTAGATAACTTAGTGTTTAATGTGGTGTGGCCTTTTTCTTGATCCGACTGCATATGTAAAGCTCAGCTCCAATAACTGTGCCAGATGTCGGTATGAGGAGATAGATACTTCAAGAAGAAAAAACAGACTAAGCAGCAGCCTAAAATTGAGGATGACAAAGAGAAACAAATGAAGGTTTACAGACGCATCTGGATCACTGAAAAGGACAGACTACGCTGAGCACTTTATTAGCTAATGCACATACTGTGAAAGAAGGAACACTTCGTCTGATTAAGAGATTCCAGTTAAATGCTGGGGCATTGTGGCTGGTGACCACGTAATAAATTGATTTATCACAGCAGTTATGGACATTGAGTAGCATCCTTTTGTCTTCAGTGCTGAACTTCGTTAAAGGATTGGAAGTCTCCTGTTTAAAAAGACAAAAAAAACCCTATTGTCCAACAGGACAACAGGAGAATTGGTATCCTGGACATTCCCTCCAGACTAAATAGAATGTAAGAACATTTATTTATTGTATGGAATAATTCAGAGTTGGATGTGTGGCAATAGTGCAATATCTGCACACCCTGGCTGGGTAGTGAGGCACAAGGCACAGCAGGGAGCTTTTAACCACCTGGGAAGTGCAGTTACTGTTGCTTTGTCATACACCTGGAGTGGATTATTACACTTATAACATTCAAAAAAATGTCAAACGTGTTATATATATATATATATTTTTTTTTTATTTGGTTTCACAGCAGGCTTCCTCTTTCCCCTGAATAGCCTGAACCCTTCCTATAAAGGCATATAACTCCCCCCCCCCAAGTTGATGAAGCCATGACGGTACTCTACGATCCTGACAACAAAGGCTGATGTAAGCATAATTTCCTATCTCAGTGCCAGTCCCACTGAAGATATGCCAGTGGGGGAGGTGCCCTCAGAGTTGGCAGTGTCTTCCCCCCACCCCCTCCCAGAGGAGCTCAGACTCCACCTCTGTGACTACAACAGATCTTCCCCGGCCTGAGGAAGGAAGTTCTGCAGTTGAATCAAAGTTGGACTCCATTCCCCCACATGGTACTGTGCTGCACTCTCCGGCTGATCTGTTCTTGATTATCTTTATTTTTTTAAGCTTGCTTGCATGCATGGGCAAAGTGAACATACTGGTGGTACTTGGGGAGCGCAGGGGACTGTGGAGGTGTGTGATATAAGCCAATGGATGTAGACATGCAAGAGGCTTGCTACTCAAAAGCCAGTGCTGAGAGGACCTGACAATGACGGTGTTAAGCTGACTGATGGGCGTAAATATTTTGTAGTTCAAAGGTTGCAGGCACACCAATCGCACTGGTTTTCCACCCCATTAGCCAGCTAACTGACATTATGATCATCAGACTTTGAAGATGAACATCAACCCTCTAAGTCTCTCCCTGTGTGTGTTTTCTCCACTTTTAGTGGTTCCTGCTAGTTACAGACTGGAGTCTGGAGAGCATCTCTTTGAAAGCACTCAAAGTGGGGAAAACACTCAGCATGCAGAATGCAAATGTAACAGCATCAAGTATATTACCAGCATGTCAATAATCAACAGAAAACACCAGAAATCATTGATTTAAAGTTGTGACATTCCGTATTAGGCTTTCATAGCCTGTTTCCTTGAGGCGGTGATAATCCGTCTGTGTCATAATTATAACATTTATTACTGTCCAGCAAGGGAGGGAAGGGATCGTAACTCTGGCTGAACTGTGAGCCAGCTGATCCTTTTCCACTTCCTGGTTCAGTCTGCTCCGCCCCACCCTGACGTTTTGTGACGTGTAACCAGGAAGAGCTTGGGGTTGAGTCATTTACAAGTTTATGGGGCTCATTTCAAAAACGTTTTTACAGATGTTTAAGCAACCTTTGATAAAAAATTAAAGGTACCGCTCAACTAATATTTAGTTGAGTGGTGGCTTTCATTTTTTATCAAAGGTTGCTTAAATGTCTGTAAAAACATTTTGAAAACTAGCCCCATAGACTTGTATGGGGTGCGCCCCTGCACGCTTCCAGGTTACATGTCACAAAACAGAGTGTGGGGGCAGAGCAAGCGGACCGGGAGGTGGAAGGAGAATGGCTGGCTGGCTGGCAGTTCAGCCAAAGTTATGATCCATCCCTCCTTTACCGGACAGTAGTAAATTTTATAGTTATGGCAAAGACTATCACCACCTCAGGAAAACAGGCTATGAAGCCCAAAACTGTAACAGAAAATGTTACACCTTTACCTTAAATTACATATTGTTTATGTTCCCTTGGAAGCTCTATAACACTGCAAGCAAATATTCAGCATTGACAAATGCTTGTTTGTTAATACTCTGGCTTGATGGGTCAGACTCCATGGGGAACTTTGCGCGCTGTGTCTGCCTGTGTGGTGTGTGCATGCATGTATACTTGTAGAGATGTCCCAGTTTCACCATACTCCACGGTATTGGAAGTCAGGGTATTGATGCGCATGGGACGTAAGGACCCTCAAGCAGCTTACACTCTGGGGGAGAGGAGATAATTAAACCAGTTAAGCAGGAGAGGGATCTGGGGATCTTGGTATCAAGCAGCCTTAAGGTAGGGCATCAATGCAGCAAAGCGGTGGGAAAGGCAAACAGAATGTTGGTGTGCATTGGGGGGGCATAGCAAGCAGAAGGAGTGAGATACTGATGCCTCTTTATAAAGCTATGGTAAGGCCACACCTGGAGTATGGGGTCCAGTTCTGGAGACCACATGTATGCAAGGACATAGATGGGACTGAGAGGGTGCAGATAAGGGCAACCAAGATGGTGCACGGTATGCAGGAGAAGTCATAGGTGGAGAGGTGGAGGGAATTGGATCTGTACCCATTGGAGATTAGAAGGGAGTGGGGGACATAATAGAGACATTTAAGTATCTGAAGTGGATCAATAAGGTAAGGGAGGGGAGCTATTTAAGAGGAAGGTGGAGGTTAAAACTAGAGGGCATAGTCTAAGATTGGGGAGAAGAAGGTTTGGGGCAAAGTGAGGGGGCGTTACTTCACGGAGAGGGTGGTGGAGGCCTAGAATAAACTACCAGAGGAAGTGGTGGGGGCAGAAACTGTGGAGGGATTCAAGAGAGCATGGGAGAGACATAAAGTGTTGACAAGTGTGGGGGATGGGAGGTCCGTGACATAGGTAATGAGTAATTTTGGGGGCAGACTTCATGGCCAGAGAGTCCTTTTCTGCCACTAGATTTCTATGATTCTATTATAACATGAAAAATTCCCATGCTTCTGTAACTGGGTTTGTAGTATACTGTGGTTTTCAACTCTGCCATCTCTAATGGCTCTAGATTCTGCCTGTCTAATGGTATAAAATGCCCCTTCTGAACATACCCAGTCACAAATCCCCCCAGTTTGGCTCCTCAAACAGCATTTAAAATCATGTTGATAACCGTGGTAGTGTCTTTCATAGTTACAATACCGTGAAAGTCATTTCTTAAAGGAGTACCATGTTGTGCAGTGTTTTGATTTGTGTGTGTAGTTCTGGTGTGTCCTTCCCTTTATTTGCTATTAAAAGTATTTTCCAAATTAACCTGCTAGTTAAATACCAGTTTTATGCCCCTGGGTATCTCCATCTTTGCAAAGTTTATTGCTTTTCTTTTTCCTACAATGCCTCCTGTCCCATGTGATAGTGATGTGTCGGGGAACACTAATTCATCAAGTACTAGAGATAGGAGCCTGATGTTCTGGCCTCCACTAAATAGCTCTAATTCAATATTTTTGTTTTCTGTGTGTGTGTGTGTTGGGTCTAGCCAGCAGAAGTAAATGTTTTGCTTTTAAAACTTTTCATTTCATCAAACTACACACAGGCATAAAAAGCACAAAAAAATCACCCCAGATCACCAGTGCTATAAATAGTAAAGACTCTAGCTGTTTTCTTACAGAATAACCCACTCAGTTAGCCCTCGAGTATTTGCTGAACTGTAAATTTAGCCATCAGTGCTCACTGGATAAGGCAAGATCTTACTTCGAGAGGGTTCCTGCATTAGGTTATTACATGTAGGACTGCGCCACCTGGTGTCAGGATCGCACGGCAAACTTTTCCAGCAATGCTTGGTGGCGGACCGCCCACTCAGTGTCACGTGACAGATGTCAGCGTGACCCTATATAGTGGGTGGTCCCAGTTCTTTCCCGCCATCGTCCTACGCATGGTACCTCGCGGTAAACTGCCCAGTCGATCGCCGTTAGTTTGTCCTTCCAAACTGATTCCTTTCATGCTTTTTCCATTTTCTTATCATCTATGTCTTCTCCAACTTCGAAGAAGAAGTATGAAGACTGCAGACTCAGATTCCTCACCAAGACAGCCACCAAAAGTGTGTTCTTTGCCTAGGCCCAGACCACAACACTGCGACTTGTCCAGACTGCCAGCCCTTCAACCAGGCCACTCACAAGAGAAGGCAGCAGGCTCTGGAGGCCAGTCTCTTGAAGTAGTTGATGGCCTCGCTCGAAAAGGAGATGGAGCGCCTTAGGGAGTCCGCCTCTTCACCTTCCCCCAAGAAGAAGAAAAAGGAGAAGCACCGGGACTGGAAGCGCCACAAGGATGGATCTCAGGCCGATTACACTAGGTCTTTGACCAGCAAGGCTCCTCCCCCGCCACCTCCAGTCATAGTGGTCCAGGCTGTTTACGGGGATACTTCAGGACCATCCACTGCTCTGCTCCCGATTTCAGCTCCTTAGCCGATAAGACGGAAGGGGATTCTTCCCTTTCCCGCCCTGCCCCATCGCTCAATAAGACGGTTGCCTCTGGTGTCCATTCGGACACTGCTTGCCCATCGGTGGCTTCCGCTGTTTCGTCCGATGTTTGGCAGAGTCCAGTGAAGCCTGCTAGTCTTCCCTCTTCCCCTCCTCCTCCGGTGACTCCAACTTGGCTCCAGGCCACCCTGGGGTGGGAAGAGAGTAGTGAACAGCTGGACATTTGCAATACTCCTGCTTCCGTTCATCATTCCCCTGAAGAAGTCTCGTGGTCGGAGGGTCCTACAGCAATGTCTGTCCCTACGACGGAGACTCCTGTAGGTTGCCCGGAGCATGTTCCTTTGGATCCACTGCCTTCTCTGACACCAGACCCAGTTCCTCCTTCGGAGCCAGTGGGGCGAGTCCCAACACTGGCCCTTCCAATATCCATACCTGTTCTCATGCAAGAGCCCTTGTGTCTGATCCCGACACCTGTCTCTAGATCAGATCCAGTTCTGCCATCAGGGCCCCTTCGTCTGGCCCTGACGCCGGACCTGTTTCTGATGCTGGTGGTTCTGACGACCTTTACTCCGACGTCTGCCCCACTTTCTAGCTATATGATGGCGGGGCTTAAGCTGGCTCCCCCGACATCAGTTGCTCTGACATTCAGACATTTTTAGAGACCCTTTAATGTCCTGGACTATCCTTCGGGGTTTCCTTTGGACCTTCCCTGGCAGAACCCCATCAGGACTGGGCCTACTCTCATCCCTCAGGACATCATTATCAGGGTTATTTTCTGTACCAAGGGTACCCTTCTCACCCTTATTCAGGATATCATGGGTATCACTACCCTTCTACCCATGTTACTGCTCCTCCTCCTCCTCCTCCTCCACCTCTTCCTCAGGCTCTGCCTCAGGATTTCAAGACTCTGATTCAGTCTTGGTGGGAGGAGGCTAGGACGGAGCTGGTCACGGACCTGGAGAGCCGTCTCCCAGCACCAGCACACTCTCCTCTCAGGTCCCATCCCCTGTGAGCTTGGTCCATTCAACGGTTCACATAATGGGGACTACTGCCCAAGATATTCACCTTCCGGATTTCGAAACTCCAGATGACCAGGACCATCCGGATTCGGGGGAGGATACCTTGGAGGACTCTTCTGACCAGCAGTCTCCAGTCCCCAAGGGAAAGGTCTCTCCCGAGTCCCGCCTGAGGACCCTTCCTTTTTGGACCTGTTGAGGTCCATCCAGGAGTTTTATTGTTGGGAGACTGACAAACAGGATTCCATGCGGAAGAGACTCACCGAGCATCTCGACCTCGAGTCTTTCTCCCCGATCCCAGTTCTTCCCTGGATTGTACCTCATGAAGACCTCACAACCATGATTTAGCAACTGCCCCATTCCATCCCGGCAGTCCCCAAAAAGGCAGATCAGATCTACCGGGTGCCTGAGGGTACCGCCTTTTTGGACTTGCACCCCAAGGCGAACTCCATTGTTATTACTGTGGTTCATGATCGCTCAGCGGCCGCGAAGCACATGAGCACTTCTCCTCCACACAAGGAGTCCAGGCAGCTTGACTAACACAGGAAAAAGGTTTATTCCTTGGCTACGTGTACACTGCATTCCCTTAATTATGTAGCCCACTTGGTGTCCTTTCAGAAAGTGACCTTAGCCAAGCTGCAGGCCTGCATCCAGTCCATGGAGCCTTCGGACCTCAAGGAGGAGCTCGCCAAGGACCTCCGCCTGTCTAAAATTTCTTGAGGGAATGTCTTACGAGCCATCTATGACTGTTGGTTTGGTGGCTCGTACCTCGCTGACCACAGTCTCCCTGTGGCAGCACACTTAGCTTCACATTTCTGGACTCGCTAAGGACGTCCAGACTATGATTCAGGGTGCCCCCTTTCGGGGCTCAGTGCTTTTTGGTGGGGACACCAAAGACATTATCATGGGCCTTCAGGACAGAGGTCAGGTCCATATACCGATTGGGCATGCAGAGAGAGCAGCCCTTTCAGAAACGGACCAGGAGGCAGGGTAGACAAGCCCAAAATCATCGCCAGGGCAAGAGAAAGGCCACAGGCACTTCCTTTTCTTCCCCTCCTGCCTCCAAGACTCAGAGATGATCAGGGTGCCCTCCCCTTTCCTGTCCAGCCACCTCCTGACTTCCAACCCCCCTTCCCCTCCTCATCCTCAGAGCGAGGAGCCGGTGGGGGAGAGGTTTGCCCTCCAAGCGCAGGAATGGCAGGATGTAACCTCCAATGCTTGGGTCATGCAACTGGTGTCCCAAGGACACACCCTGGATTTTCTGGAAACCCCTCCGGAGTCTCCACCAGTCCGCTCGTCTTACGTTCCTAACCAGATTCTGCTCGTAAGGGAGGAAGTGCAGGCTCTATTGCAAATAGCGGCCACAGAGCCAGTTCCTCTTCATCAAAGAGGGTGGAGGTTTTATTCCCACTTCTTTCTGGTTCCAAACAAGACGGGCGACCTAAGACCCATACTTGACCTCAGCAGACTCAACCTGTTCGTCGAGTATAGGAGATTCAGAATTATTGACCCTCCAGGGCCTCCTGCCTCTTCTTCAGGAGACTCACTGGTTATGTGCACTGGATATGCAGGATGCTTACCTGCATATACCAGTGTTTCCCAGTCACTGCCGTTTCCTGCGCTTTGTTTTCCAGGGGGAACACTTCCAGTTTTGGGGCCTCCCCTTTGGTCTTTCCTCAGCACCCAGGTTTTTTACCAAGTGCCTAGTGGTAGTGGCTGCAGCCTTGAGGCATCAAGGCATTGCAGTTTTCCCCTACCTGGATGACTGGTTGATTTCAGCCTCGTCCAGGGACAACCTTCTGGAGGCTCTCTCACTCACCTTGGACCTGTTTTCTCGTTTGGGGATAACCGTCAATATCCCCAAATCCACTCTGATTCCCTCTCAGAGGCTCCAGTTTATTGGAGCAGTGCTGGATATGGTCCAGGGCAAGGCCTTCCTCCCTTCAGACGGGGGGGAAGCCCTTCTTGAGCAGACTACCCTAGTAGCCTCCTCCAGTTTTCTCCCAGTCAGAGTTGTGCTCCGACTTTCAGGGTTGATGGCGGCCTCCATCTCTACAGTTCCCCTGGCAAGGCTATGCATGAGGATAGCTCAGTGGACCTTGTGAGTCCAGTGGGATCAGTTCAGGGACGATCTGGACCAACTGGTCCTGATCTCCACTGCTCTCAAGAGGAATCTGCAGTGGTGGAGGGATCGCCTGAATTTGTCTTAGGGCTTCCCATTTCAGAGGCCAGCTCCCCTCTGTACACTGACCACAGATGCTTCCAATCAGGGGAGGGGAGCCCATGTAGGGGACCACCAGGTTCAAGGATGATGGTCCCACATCGAGATGTCTTTGCACATCAATGTCTTGGAGATGAGGGCAGTCTTGTATGCCCTTCAGGCCTTGCAGTCCATCCTTCCCAGGGGCTTACTTCTAGTCTAGATGGACAACATGTCAGTTGTCTAGTACATCAGCAAGCAGGGAGGCACGCGATTGTACCCCCTTTGCAGGGAGGCGATGAGCATGTGGAACTGGGCAGTCCAACATGTTCGGTCTCTCACAGCCATTCACATTCCAGGGGTTCAAAACATCCTGGCGGACAACCTCAGCACAACTTACACCCTCACTCATGAATGGGAACTAAATCAGGAAGTGGCAGATTCTCTCTTCCAGAGATGGGGGCATCTGGAACTCGACCTGTTCACCTCCCCATCTAATGCAAAACGTTCAAGTTTTTGCTTGCTCATTCCTGGGCGTGGTGCTTTCTGGCACGACGCGTTGTTGCTGTCTTGGACAGGGAAATTCTTATATGCTTTTCCTCCTCTTCCCGTTCTTCAGAGGGTGCTCCTTAAACTTCAGGCAGAGATGGTTTGAATGATCTTGATTGACCCCCTCTGACCGAGGCAAATATGGTTCCCGCTCCTACAGCAACTAGCAAGGGAATCCCCAGTTCTGCATTTTTTGATGCACAGCCTCCTCACTCAGAACCAGGGCTGACTTGTGCATCCAGGGCTCAGGATCCTGCATCTTCATGCATGGCTCCTTTAGACATAATCCAGTCTCGATTCGGGGTCTCTACTCAAGTAGCCCGCATCTTAGTGGAGGTGAGGAAGCCCTCCACCAGATCCACTTATGCTATGTGGTGGAAGCGTTTTTCTATCTAGGCGGCTTCTAAGGGGTGGGACCCTTTCACTTGTTCAGCCCCACACTTTATGGAATACCTGCTCCATCTGTCGGATTCCAGGTTATCCTACTCTTCCCTCAAAGTTCACCTTTCCACCATTTCGGCTTATCACTTGTTTGTGGATGGTATGCCCGTGGCTCAGTTGGAGATCTCAAAAACATTTCTGAAAGGGATCCTCCATCTGAATCCCCCCATTCACAACCCTACACCACCTTGGGATTTGAATTTTGTGTTGGAGAAGCTCATGCTTCCTCTCTTTGAGCCAGCGATGAGCTGTGATTTGTGCGATCTTTCTTGGAAAGCGCTATTTTTAGTTGCCATTACCTCCGCTCGAAGGATTTCTGAGCTTCAGGCCCTGTTTTTTAAGGAGCCTTATGTGATTTTTCACAAGGACTGGGTGGTCCTCAGAACAAATCCTGAGTTCCGGCCCAAGGTGATTTTGGAGTTCATACTAAATCAGTCAGTGGAACTTTGGTTTACTATCTGGTTCCCGCAAACAAAGGTGAGGCGCTTCTGCACACTCTTGATGTGCACAGAATCCTGAGATGCTATGTCCGTAGGACTAAGAATCCCCATAAGGCTGACCAACTCTTTGTGTCCTTCGCTCCCAAACCCTTGGGGATGGCCGTCTCCAAACAGTCTCTCTCAAACTGGTTGGCTAATTATATTCGCTTCTGTTATCAGAAGTACAACAAACCTCTACTGGGAGAAATCAGAGGTCATTCCACGAGAGGCGTGGCTGCATCTGGGGCCTTTCTGCATAATGTTTCTGCAGCAGAAATTTGTGCAGCATTACAGTGTGGACATTGCTTCTAGGCGTAGGGCCGGGTTTGGCCTCACTGTTCTGCAGGACCTGCTGTCTTAGGCTGTACTGTTCTGTCCTTTCTGTTGCTCCTTGTCCTGTGTTTCTCTTGGTTTGTCTTGTGAGGGACTGCTTGGGATTCAGTCCTACATGTAATGACCTACTGCAGGAACCCTCTCAAAGTAAGATAGTGCAGTTACGTAAGAACTTACCGTAACAGTAGATCTTTGAGAGAGGTTCCTGCAGCAGGTCATATCTTCCCTCCTCCTTTCCCCCAAATTTCTTTTGGGACTCCAGAACCTGTTTCCTTTCTCCTGTCTTTCCTTTAGGATCTCTGGTGGGAGAACTCGAAGGCAGGCATGGGGACTGCCCACTATATAGGGTCACGCTGACGTCCGTCATGTGATGTCGGGTGGGCAGTCCCCCACAAGGCATTGCTGGAAAAGTTTGCCGTGTGGTCCTGATGCCAGGTGGTGCAGTCCTACATGTAATAACCTACTGCAGGAACCTCTCTCGAAGATCTGCTGTTTACCCTGGACAAAAAAAAAGCTCCAAATCCTGCACTCTGACTGGCTGGTTGGCACCTATGAGGTGTTGTAAATCCTACAATCACCAGCGAAAGAGGTGCCAACCAGATGTACCCTTGTGCCCCCCAAACTGTAAAACCATCTGAGCCGGTTTTGCCCTCGAAACGATTGCCATTTTTTTCTCCCCGCTACGGAAAGTTAAACCGCGCCTCCATTTTCAATAGTACACAACAGCCATTGAATCCAGTTTTGAATTAATCAACCCAAGGGAACTAGATAAATTTTCCGTTCACTTGAGTTAAGGGAGCCCCAAACAGTCGCAGTGACCGAAACAGCCTTACCTGTTACTCCCGCTGCTCTGGCCACCGATCCTCAGGCCCCTAGCATGATACATCAAGAGATCTTATCCCAATTCCTTCCTCAGTAAACACTGCCCCTCTTTGCTGTTCCACCCCTCCATCTGAACAGCCAGCCGAAAAAAAAAAGATGTTGTAGATGGACGCTGCTCACCACATGTTTCCGGTGTCTGTCTTTACCGAACTGAAAACCTTACCCGTCTCACGCACCACAAAACCTGGAAACACAACCCAGGACTATTTTGTCTCGCGCAGCAATAAAGTAAAGAAAAACAATTTAAAATGGAAAAAAAAAAAAACATTTTCCTGTATTTTTCTTTTTGAAGACGTAGTATAATACGTAACCCAGCGGTGTAGGTTATGGGGATTACCATGGCTGGCAAGGACTGACCACTCGGCATGCGACCTCGTGGCCAAACCACAGCAGTCGTAGTAAATCCCCCCATAACCCACACCCTCTCATGGCTTATTGCTTAAATATCACAGCTCTGCTGTTGTAAATTGACTCTAAACTAGTGCTTGCTGAATCCATGGTCCCAGATACATCACTGTCACATGGGATAGGAGGCATTGTAGGAACAAGAAGAGCAATAAATCATGCGAAGATGGAGATCCCCAAGGGCCACAAAACTACCTTAAATCTAGCAGACTAATTTAGAAAAAACTCTTAATAGCAGACAAAGGGAAGGACACACCAGGACTACACACAGAAATTAAAACACTCTGCACAACATTTGTTTTTACAAATTCTGACTGTACTACTCCTTTAACATCCCCAGTGTAGACAGGGTTCCAGACTCCAGAGCTGTTGGCCCCTTACTCCAGCAATAAATCTATCTCTGTGCTGTACATTCCTCTTTGAAGTCATTTAATGAGCAGTGCAGACAGTCTACAAACTGAGGCCTGCTGGATGTGCAGAGCCTTAGAACAGCAACAGAGAACATGCATTACCAGTATGTAATGACAGCGGCTGACAAGGCATGTGGAGTCCATGAAACTGACACATCACTCTGTTTCATGTTTTTTAATGGTTTACAATTAAATACAGGAAAACTGCTTCCCTCTGATTAGGTAGTGTTGCTGGTGGCTCCTCGGGGTGGGCTGGGTGTGGTGGTCCACTGTGTGTGTCTCTGACGTTCAAAACAATGAATCACAGTCTGACATGCAAACTGCCTCCCTGACAGATAGCTGGGCATCGAGGGCCCACTATAATCCACTTGCAAACCCCAGAGGTCGAAGGGTGACAGAGTCTTTTGTTTGTAATGATTTGCAGGGGATTCCACTGTGGACCTTCTGATCTACCAGACCCTGTGCTACACTCATGATGACCTGCAGGACGTGGACGTGGACGATTTTGTTCTCAAGTTGTGCGGGCTGGAGGAATTTCTACAAAAGTAAGTGATATGCTTGGTTCCTGATAGGAATGTCTTTTGATCTTTCATTCTCTGTTTAGCCCTTGAGATTCTCACTCTGAACACTGCAGCATCTGTGCTTACGGACTGTTTTGAAATTGTTTTGTTGTTTATATGTTCTTGTGTTGGTATATGTTCATGTGTTGTTTATATGTTCTTGTGTTGTTATATGTTCTTGTGCTGTAAGGCACCATGAGCCGTTGGATAGGGCACCACATAGATACACTTACCTTGCTTGATCTGCTGAGACAGGCTATCTGAGAACATCCCTGAAGCCAGAACTCTGCTGCTTTTGCCAGTGCCAGAGTCCCTTGCTGGAGCAGACTGGGACTGGAGTAGCTACCAGCTCACCCACTGTTGGCCTCCTGCCACCATTGCTGACAGTGATACATTACGAGAGAGGCTGGGGCTGGAGTAGCTTTGAAATCCCCCCACATCCAGTGCTGCTACACTATTATCTGCAGAGACTCCTGCTAGGAGAGGTTGTGACTGGAGTTATCGTAAACTCCAGTATAACCAGTGTTCCTATGGTACACCACTAACCACAGTGACTTTTGATGAGAAAGAAGTAGTTGTGAGTGCCCCCAAAGACAGTGCTCCTATAATGTCGTGTACAGTGTCTTTAGTTGATGCAGACTAGGACTGGAGAAGCAGTGTACTAAAACTCTGGTTGGTTGCTATGCCTATCTCCAAACCATAAGCATACAGTGCACATTAGGGAATCTGGTTGTCACGGTGTGATAGCTTCACGTTATACTGCGGTATCAGAAGTCATGGCATTTATACCTTAGGCAGTGTCTGATACTGCGGTAACAGTGAAGATCTACTGTTACGGTAAGTATGTAACTATTCTTTCATGGCGTACTGCATGTTTCAGATCATTCAACTATTTTTTTCATGATTTTAGGTGTGACTGTCCTATCTGTGACAATTCTCCCTGAAACAAAAGTTTGAAGAGATTTTGGGACAATAATGACTGCTTCCAAAATACCGTGGTATTATGATAACCATAGTATTACATGAAATGCTTATTCTACCATCCAGATTTCATACCGTGACATCCCTAATACTTTCTGAAGTCTCAAACCTCAGTGCAAGGCATGACAGGTGTGCAGATCCCTGCACGTGGTAGGGTCTCAATGTTTCACCAGGCCAGACATTGTCATGTAGACTGGCTTTTACATCTGGGCCAGTACTGGCCGAGAACGGCAAACTCTTGGGACTGTGCAGTAGCACAGTGGCTAGGGGAGTTTCTTGCCTTGCTTGTGTCTGGTTCATGGCTTGAACCCAGATCATAGCTACAAGGCAGCCTGATGTGGAAGAGGCATCCCAGAAGAATACTGTCCATCTTTGGGGGGGGTCACTGCATGGCACTGCACTACACTGCTCTCCAGTTGCTGTCTGGCACTCCCAAGGAGAACATGAGGCACTGTAGGTGCTCAGCACATGTGGCATGGAGAAGATGGTGGATTCTCTAGACTAAACCCCACAGGGTGGGTCAGATGAAGTCCCTGCTCTCCCTCCTATATCAAGCCGATAAACTGTAGGCTTCTTCACAAATTAGTTTCAGAACAGAAGGTGCACAAGAACAAGTGGGCTTGCAACGAAGCTGGAAGGGGGGAATTTAGGAGGGATATAAATACTTCTTCACTGAAAGAGTGGTGGATGTCTGGAACAATCTTCCAGTGGAGATGGTGGGGCCAAAAGATTGGTAGGCTTCAAGCATGCATGCATGTGATAGTATAGACACAAAGGAATCTTGGTAGAAAAGCAGTGGGGTTGGGGGTGGGGGAAGTAAGCGGAGATCAGGCAGAGTCTGCAGTGACAGGATAGGTAGGGAAAGAGTGGTCAGACTGAGTGGGCCAAGCAGTCCTTGTCTGCCGACAGATTCTGTGTTATGTTTCTAAATCCTCCCCTTTCTGCAGGCCCAGCAGCAACTTGACTGAGCCTCAGTAAGCAGTATCCAGGGT
This sequence comes from Neoceratodus forsteri, assembly GCA_016271365.2. NCBI lineage: Eukaryota > Metazoa > Chordata > Ceratodontiformes > Ceratodontidae > Neoceratodus > Neoceratodus forsteri. The sequence continues at coordinate 107,322,817 of JADMNL010000029.1, forward strand.
CCCACTGTGGAGCGAAAGCCAGGTCTTGGAGGTAAGGTCCAGAGATGGATGCACGGTGGACATGCAGCCTCTGGTTTTTACAGTGTGACTTGGGGGGGGGGAGGACAAGGATACTGGGGTGGAAGTTAACACTCCATTAAGGGCTGGGAAAATGGCAGGAGAGAGCAATAGCAAGCACAAAAACAAATGACCTTCCATGGAGTGCCTTCAACACCATTTATTGCATTGCTGAACCAGAAATGCAAGTGTTGTTGTCGTTATGCTGCAACATACAATGTGATTGCATTGGTGCATCTGGGGCATAGACCCATCTGTCATGAGCCTGTGTGACTCACCCCCAATTTTTCCATGTTGGCTAGTACATTTGGCACCCATCACCTCCAGCACGTCCACTGTGTGTGTTTGAAAAAATAGTAAAACCTACCCTCCTCCTAGCTTAGCTACACCTCTTGTCTATCTGAGTCCTTATAAGTCCCCTTTTAGCATCCGGTACCATAAAAATATCAGTCCAATGTGATAAGAAGACCCTCATCCTCTCAGTCTCGTTGCCAGGCCCAAATGCTAATATGTTGCCCCTGTAGTACATTGCGCAATCACAGTTAGGTGACATATTGGCAATCTGGCCTGAGAACGAGGTTGAGAGGAGGAGGAGGAGGAGGATCTTTGTGCTGTGTTAGACAATTATTTTTATAATACTGGGAGCAAAAAGGGGAGTGATAAGGATTGAGTGAGGAGGACGGGCAGTGGGGTTCAGATGGTGCTGGGCGGGTTGCTACTTATAACTATCAGGGAGAATTTGTCTTACACTTAGTAATAATCTCATGGATTGGTTTAACTATTGTATCACATCAGGGTGGCCAGGAGGCAGCCATCCTGGGAGGCCTTTTTGTAGCTGCATTTGTTTTTGATGATATGTCTAGTTGTAGGGGTGTCACCCTGATCGACCAATAGCAGCACATCCTGCTACCGTGCAGGTGATTCGGGTTTGGTCGCTGTGCTGGGAGGCAGGCCAGTTGTGGGTAACTGCCAAGAGGCAGCACATCTCAGCTAGGGAGGGATAGAGTTGGGTTCTGGCACTGTAGTGCCTCCTATTGGTGGGCCAAGGAGCTTGCGCCTTCTGCAGGGGCACGGAGTGCACATGTGAGGCTGATTTAGGCTTATGCCATGGGAGGAGGGAGGAACATGGGCCAAAAACTGGGGAGAGAAATACCACACTTCATCCCCATGATGGTTACAGCCTGAACAGGGTATATATCCTTGATATCGGGGTACATCCATGGATGGCAATGAGGAAGGGGAGAAAATCTAGATTAACGTTGAGGGACAGAAAGTATTTGACTTCCAACAGGGAAAATTATCTTTAGTTGAATTCCAGTTTTTCAGGCATGAAAGTAAAAATGGTGGATTTTTCTTAAGAAAACGGTACTGCAGGCTCCGTGGCACCGAGTAATGAGTCATCACTCTGGCACGTTGGCGATCTGGGTTCGTGCTCTGAGCCCAGATGCCAGGAGTGAAGGCTGGCAGGGAGGGAGTCGACAGTGTCCTATGGACACTTCCCTTCCAGGGAATGGAGGGGTGGGGCTTGGCGAGCTGCTCTGGTAGCGACTCCTGTTGGTGGCTCCCAGAGGCATACTTGGCAGCGTGGGTGACCACACGCTGCCATATATCCCTGCCCTAGAATGTTGTCATAGCCACCCACATTGTGGGTGGTGGATGAATGCCCCAGAAAACAGAAAATGACCACCTGTAGCACCAGATGATGGCTCTCTCTCATAGGATCCCTCCTGCCGATTGCCCAGTGCATCCCACCTGGCCCCCGACCGACATCCTGGTGTAATGCTCACTTATCCCCCCCACCTCCCCAGGGGGGAGCCCGGCAGGGATAAGCTGGACTCCCGTGGGATTGTCGACAGAGCCCTGGGGATGTCCGAGACAGGCACAGCAGCAAGGTTTGGGTCCACGGCGCAGTGGAGGGCACCATCTTGCTAGCCCGAAGTAGTGGGGCTGAGGAGGCTTGGTAGGAGCACCCCACCAAAAAAAGGTGGTGGTACCTTTCTAGTAATATTTTATAATTAAATTTAAAAAAATAAATAAATCAGGCCAGCCCAGTGGTACTGAGGTTTGAGGCACTGGACGCCACACCACAACAGCGACCTGGGTTTGGGAACAGACTTGGGTCATCGGGGGTAGGCAGAAGCAAGAGAGGATTGAGCATCTGGAGGAATGCTTTCCTCTTCAGGGGGTTTATATATAATGTTTTAAACTGCTTTGTTTACTAATATTATGATTAACGACTCAAGTCATTAAAGATGGCTGCCACCAGGAGTTTTTTTTAAATATCTTCCTTTGAGGTTGCTTTTTGACTTTGCATGCTGCATTCGTGCTGTGGGTGTATTAGGGTGAAATTTCTGACAGTAAACAGCATAGCGTCACACCAAGATGTTTAATTCATTCGTAGTGGGTGTAGTCTGAGAGAAGTTACATTTAAAAACTTCAAAATCTCATATCTCAGTTCAGGAATGAAATACACTAAAAAGAAAATGGAGTTAGCGATGTTTTTGCCAAAAATACCTTATTACTAAAAACTATAGAGAAACTTTTTTCCCCTTAATGAATACTGCTGTTTTACTTCATAATTGAAAAGTGCTTTTAAAATATGATTGATTGCCCCAGCCACAGTGTATGCATTGCAGCATTGCCATCCTCTGTGCTGAAAGCAGTATGTGGGGTCCAAGGCAATGATTCATATTTCATGGAGGCTTTTCAGGTATCACATGAATATGGAAACTGATGTTGCAACACTGAAGTGCAGATTGTATTGTCTGTGGCATGACTCTGCGCAGTAAATATCTAGTTAATGCTTAGCTAATCGAGGCCTACTGTAGGAAGTGAGAGCTCTTATTGTGTTCAGTGTCTCAGGACTTTTCTGTTCTCCGCTCTGAATAACTGGCCAAGAGAAGCTGCCAGCTTTTTTGCAGCTTCAAGTGATCACATGACAGTGTGGGGAAAAGCTCATGTCGAGAGTTGGGCTGCGCTCCCTTTATGTCACCCTTGGGAGACTGCTGCTACTGTAGTTCAGAGATTCAAGGCCCTGTTTACTGTAGTTGTCTAAAGAAATACAAAATCACACATATCCCCATAATGCAAAGCATCATGGGCTGTATATGCAAATCACCATGACATTTTAAGCTGGTTCAGTTTTACGCAGGAATGCATGGTGCTAAAGGGCCTCTCACACAGTCTGCAAAGGGTGCAAACAGAAGACACAAACACACGTTTCATCCTACCCAGGACTCATCAGTGTGCCTTATCTGTATGACACCCCAGGGGAAATGAACTAGCTGCTCTAAGTTGGTCTTATGGGTTTGGGTCATGGCGAGCCCCCCCAAAAAATAAAAAAAATGCAGTTAGGCTTGAGGTAAACTTTTTGGGTAGCTGGATGAGGAGCTCAGAGTGGAAGTTTTTTTTTTTTTTTTTTGTGGTTTAGTTTAATGCAGCACGGCCATAACTGGCAACTCAGCAAAATATAACTGCCCCCCCCCCCACCATGCACTCACCCACCTACACACTTTGTTTTTTGTGGTTACCTGACTACATAGAAACATAACAAATGTGTTAACACCCTCAGGAGGTCATTTTGGTCGCTACCTTCCTGATCTGGTACTAGCATTGCTGGGTGAACCACAAAAGATTCTGAGGTTCTAAAAGGTTCTTTAAAGCCATAAAAGGTTCGGATGGTTATCTGATCTGTATCAGAACCTCTGAGTTTAAAGCACAAAACGTATGTTAACCATAATTGTCCGCCCTTATGCTTTTGTCAGTGAAGACAATGAACTCTAAAAACAACTTGGAATGATACTACACTAAGTCCAGCCTCCTTTTGGGGCTTTCTACCACCATCCCCACCAGCCTTTTTACTAGATAAAGACCTGCTAGGTGACTATATTAAAGAGTAACTCTCTATTTCAGCATGTGCTTTCACAAATAAGATGTTTCAGCTATTACAATTTACTAGCGAATACATTTTTTCATTTTCAGTGTTCCTTTTCAAGATCTACAGCACCTCTTGGTAGTCCATCTACAAAGTCTGTATAGAAAACGGCCCAGTGGCACTGAGGGTTGAGGCACTGGATGCCACACCTCATGCTACGCCGGTGATCCGGGTTCGGGAACGGACCAGAGTTGTCGGGGTCAGCCAGGGGTGGGAGGCAGGAGCTAGATTGAGCAGCCATATGGCAACTCTCCTTTCCTGGGAGGGTGGGGGTTGTGTGACTGGTGCATGTGGACCCCTGGCGGAGGCCAGGGTTCCGTTGCGACCGATGCCTAGAATCTCCTGGGAGATGTGCGGGACACTGATGCTCTGTGTCACTTGCATCATTACACGCCATGCTTCCCATTCACAACATCCCAAAACTAGCAGCCACCTCTATGAAGCCCTGCTCTACCAGCTCCAATCGCCCCCTGCTGCACTCTAGGCTGTTGACCTATTTTGGCTTCCAGTGTGGCCAGCCCGACTCCACGCCCCGCCCTGGGGGGTAAGCCAGGGAGGCAATACCAGTAGGCTCCCCTGCCGGAATCCTTCTTCCGTTGTCATGTGGGTTCACGCTGGTGCATTGGCCCTGCCCTGGAGGGCAATCCAGGGGGTATCCTCTGCCTGGAACTAACTCCCAGGGGTTGAGATGGGGGTCTGGGATGGGCTGGGGCTGAACTTTGGCAGTGGCAAGGAAAAAGCATACTAAATTTAAAAAAAAAGTCTGTATAGAAAACATTTGCCTTTCCCCAGTTAACCTCACAGTGCTTTTGTTTTTAATATCATATGAACATACAAAGAAGCCAGCAGAAGAAGGTCATTTGGTCTATCAAGTCTGCTCGTGTTGCAGGGTCCACAGCTTCAGCTACTGTGCTCACCATGACAGCAGACTGTAATGTCACAAACAGCAGCTCTGTGGTTAGCAGGGGAAGAGTCACATACATTTTGAAAGACTCTGTGAAATTAACTGCTGCATTATCTACAATATTTAGTAGAACAAAGCGGGGGAAGTAAAAGAAAAGAAATAACTAGAAAGTAAAGTTTGGGGGGGCGCGCTAGTGAGCGTGATGCTGTGAGGACACGTTTTTTCAGAGCACCAGAGTCCCAGCAAAAATAAGAAATATCCACCAAATGTTTTGCTATATTACTAGCATCCACTTATCAGTAAAAATCTGCGGTATAGAATGGACGAGTACCTGACTGGTGGCGCAAGTAAATCCAGCAAGGGAGTTGGGAAAAGTGGTCGGAGGCAAGGGACTGCAACGCAGGGCCTAGTAGGAGACAAAATATCTCTGTCTGCTGTCAAAATGACTTCTCTAGGCTGAGAGGTCACAGAACAGCTAATGTCAGCTCTAGATGCTCATCTGACCAAGCTGGAAGCTACGCTCGACACCCGACGGAGGCCCAGGCAACACGCATTACAGAGGTGGAGGAGCGAGTATCCCGTCTTGAAGACATGGCCGATCCACTACCACAGAGGACTGCAACCCTTGAAAAAGAACTGGAGGAAACAAAAGATCTCTTGGATTACCAGGAGAATTACCATACATGCCTCAACTTAAGGGTCAGAGGGCTCCCGGAGGGCAGTAAGGGACCTTCTGCACTGGAATTTTGTTCTGTGGTGTTGCGGAAGTTGTTTAAAATGCAGATGAAGGGAGGTAGGCTCAAGCTGGAAAGGGCACACTGCGCAGTTGCACCTGAGCCACCTGCAGGACAGCCGCCTCGGCAGATCGTCTTCAGATTTCACAACTACCAGGATCGAGAAAAGGTATTGGAGGCCTACCGAAATATCCCTGAGCTGAGATTTGAGGGCGTGAGTCTGTTCCTGCTTCAGGACTACTCCATGCGTGTGCTGCGGAGATGGAAGGCCTTCGGGCAGGCGATGGCTCAGCTTCGTGAGCTGAAGGTGGAACACTTTTTGATTTACTCAGCCATCTTGAAAATTAAATTGGAGGGAGCTGCATACTCGTTTCTTGAGGTGGAGAAAGCGGAGAAGTTTGTTGCAGAACTCAAGAGGAAGGTGGGCTGAGAGGGGCTCCTGATATTTTAGGAGTTGTCGGGACTTGTGGCCATTATTGTGTGGTCGCTGTTATGAACTTCTTAATCTCAACTGGATAACTTGGGGACTGATATTGCTGGTTGGATCCTGGAAAAAATGTAACTTTGGAGAGCACCCCTGTGGATATCCCTACCTGTGAATTTTTTTTGCCCCTATGGACAGAGAGTGGACATATGATGGGGCCCTACCTCCTGCTTGGTGAAAGATGAGGAGGCAGTTAATGAAGAGGAGAGATCTGGAGAAGCGCGTTTCAGGTAGGCCTGGGGGTAGGGGGGGTCCGAGGACCCGTGTTAGTTTAAGTCATGGGGCTCAGCTCCGCCTCCCATAGCCTGGGTCAGGCTGGTGAGCATTATACTGGACTTATATTGGTTGCCATACAATGTACAGGGATGGTGGGGGGGGGGCCAGTGACTTATAACGTATCGGGGGCAGAGAAACAGGGTTAGCTATGACCTGATAGGGAGTTGGGTTGCCAGGGATTTCGGGGGGGTTGATTAGGGTATTGTTTGGGGATCTGATCACATACAGTATCTATAATTGTTTGATGGTATATAATTATGTAGCCGTTAATTTAGTGAGCGGATGGATGTTAGGAAGTTAACTTAAGGGGAATGGATTTAACATCATATATTAATCTGAACAGCTGGGACTCTGGGCTCAAACTTGGGTCCACGACACGTTCAGGGTTGCAACGGGTGTGCAAAAGAAGTTGCGGGATGGGGAGGGAAGGTGGGGGATGGGGGCACTCAGTTGTGTTGGGGAAATTTGTGCTCCCCAGGGAGGGAGGAGGGTGGATCTGAAAGCTACATAGCTGTTGGTTTGTTAGGGGAAGTATAGTAAGATATTATTTTCAGAAGGGAGTTAATATGTTGATTGAAATCACTGGTTGTTATTTGAAAATCTATGTTTACGACATTCTACAAGAAATACTGCTGTATGCTGGGGGACGGAGTGTTGGCCTCTGTGGGGGTAGGAACGGATCATGTGTGTGTGTAATACAGAGGGGGAGTAGGGACAAATTAAGAGAGTCTAATGGGTAGTACAGCCCCAGTGAAAATACTTTCTTGGAACATCTGGGGGTTCTCTGCTCTAATAAAGGCACAATGGGTCTTGTCGGCAATCAGAAAGCAGGGGCCACAGATTGCCTTACTGCAGGAGACCCATCTTACACAAAGGGAACATCAGAAACTGGTAACGGGTTGGGTAGGGCACTGTATTGCAGCTTCATACAACTCACATAAGAGAGGGGTAGCAGTGCTGATTCACAGACATCTCCCATTACAAATATTAGGAGTAGTTACTGACCCCTGGGAGGGACGCTATGTGTTTGTGGAAGGGTCTCTGTATGGAGAAAAAAAATCAGTGTGAAGTGTGTACACCCTGTCTCAGATTGACCCGCAGTTTTATCAACAAATGTTGGATTTATTAGTAAGAGAGCAGTTTGAGGGATTAATAATGGGGGGGGTCTTTAATACTCCTATGCATCCAGTTCTGGATCATTCACAGGAATGTGGTAGGGATTCGATTGGGGTGAGGAGATGGAATCAAGGAATGGTGGAGCTGGCTATGGTTGATAGCCGGAGAACTGCAAATCCTGGTGCCAAGGAATATACCTTTTACTCCAACCCACATGGTACATGGTCCCTGCCTGGATTATCTCTATGTCCCTAGGGGGTGGGTGCATAGAATTGGGAAAACCCAGCACAACCCAATATATATTTCAGACCATGCCATGGTGTTGCTGGAATGCAGTTTTACAGTTGAGAGACATACCCCTCCGCCATGGAAATTCCAGAGGTACTTATTGAATAATAAAGATTTTGTAGAATTTTTGGAGGATCAATGGATAGAATACAAGACGCATAATGAGGGGTCAGCGGGGGGTTTCTGGGAGGCTGGGAAGGCAGTGCTCCGGGGGACTATTATAAGATATGTGGCTAAGCATAAAAAGGCTCAGAGGCAAAAGAGAGAGGACCTGCTAGAGCGAGTCAAACAGCTGGAACAACTATCTGCTGTTAACCATGGTACAGAAATTCGTAAACAGCTTACAGCAGCAAGGGAGGTCCTCAATGCTCACACTATTACTGAGGCTCGTACATCTTATTTTTTCTCCAAGAATAAGTTTAATGAGTGGGGAAATAAACCGGGCCCTTTGTTAGTTAAGCTCATTAAAGGGGGTCATACACAGATGAGAATCATGGGTATTAGAACCAAAGCATGAGAAATAGTAAAGGGAAAGGATGAAACTGAAAAAAGGTTTGAACAATTTTATCAGGAGCTCTATACATCGGAATATGAGGGGAAGGAGGAGCAGGTACGGGCATTTTTGGAAGGGCTGGAACTGCCGAAGATCTCTAAAGATCAGGGTGAGGCTCTGAGTAAAGAGATTACGGAACAAGAAATAAGAGTAGCAATTCAGCGTCTGAAAACAGGTAAAGCAAGCGGACCTGATGGGTACCCCATTGAGTTCTATAGAGCCTTGCAGGGTCAGCTAACAGGGACACTACAGAAAGTGTTTCAGGAAATCCGGGAGGGAGGGACATTGCCTGGCTCCTTTTTGGAGGTGGTGACATGCCTGATACCCAAACCTGGCAGGGATGTACTGGAATGTGCCTCACACAGACCAATCTCCCTTTTAAATAGTGATGCTGAGATACTGGCTAAGGTATTAGCTGGCAGATTGGACCAGCTGCTACCGAGCTTGATTCATCTGGACCAGACAGGGTTTGTTTGTGGTAGGCAATCATATCATAACATCAGAAAATTACTGAATGTGGTCTGGCTGGCGTCAAAGGCTAAAGGGGAAACTGCAGTACTGTCAATGGACGCTGAAAAGGCCTTTGACAGGATTGAAAGGGGGTATCTATTTATGGTACTCAAGGAATATGGGATGGGGGGAATTCCTTGGTTGGGTCCGTGCCCTTTATACTGGTCCCACAGCTTGGGTATTAGTGAATGGTGTTGGGATGGGACTGATTTTGTTGCGAAGAGGAACACACCAAGGGTGCCCTCTTTCGCCCTTACTGTTTGCACTGGCTATTGAGCCACTCGCAATTAGCATATGGAATGATCCAAGGATCTTGGGGATTATTGGTAGTAGTGGTCAACAGAATAAAATAACTTTGTATGCAGACGACGTGCTGCTTTATGTTAGGGAACCAGATGGTTCTATACCTTCTATTCTGGCCTGGATTTAACAATTTGCAGAATTTTCTGGCTATAAGATTAATATTGCAAAGTCAGAAGTAAAGATTTGGGGTCAGCCAGAGAGGGATAGGGGAGGAGAGTGTTGGGGTTTGAAGTGGGTAGGGACTTCCTTTCAATACCTGGGTATTCACATAGGTAAAGATATAAACTCAGTTTATAGGCTGAATTATACCCCCCTAATTAAGAAAATTGAGGAGGACCTGCGTAGATGGAGGGAGTTGAGTATATCTTGGCTCAGACGTATAAATGTGATCAAAATGAACATCCTCCCAAGGATTTTATACCTGATGCAGATGCTGCATGTTGAACCCACCAGAAGAGATTACAGACGCCTTGAGAGGGCATTTTCGGAGTTCCTGTGGAGGGCAAGAAAACCTAGGGCAAGTAGTAAAAGGTTGCAGGGGGACAAGGACAGAGGGGGTATGAATTTTCCGGACCTGAGACTGTATTATCTGGCAACCCAAGTCAAATAGAGTGACTGGGTTTATGGGCCAGATGTGTCGGGTTGACTGGACTTGGAGGAGATGGGCTCACAAGTAAGGCTAACAGCATACTTATGTAGAGACGGACTTAAAAGATACAGGAGAAACTCGGATAGGAATCCAATGGTGGAGGCAAGCCTTATTGCTTGGAGAAAGTTGAAGAAGTGGCTGGGAGCTTCCCAGGATGAGACATTGTTATTACCGATTGCTGGAAACCCAGCCTTTTTGGCAGGGATTGAGGACCCGGAGTTTAAAAAATGGGAGGAGAATGGAATTAGGTGTGTTAGGGACCTTTATGTGGGAGAACGGCTGGCATCTATGACGGAGCTCGGGGGGTACCACCTGCAGTGAGGTACTATAGGCTGCTGCAGGTAAAGTCCTATGTTAAGGGCTTAGATAGGGCGATAGCCTAAGAATCACCTTTGTATCAGCTGGAACACCTGATTGCACAGGCGAGGAATGGTGCAACAGGTTTGATAGGCAAAGTAGTTAGGATGGGGAGAATGTTCCTGCCAGATCGCACATGAAAGGTAAGAAGGCAATGGGAGGTTGACCTGGGTAGAGAAATATTGGAGGAGAATTGGTGGCAGATGTTGGAAGTACATAAAGGAATACTCACATGTAACAGATATCAAGAAGCCACATATACATTTATGTACAGATTATACTGTCCTCCTGCACTGGTCCATAAATTTAACCCCATGGTGTCCTCTATGTGTGGTAGAAGTAATAGAGATTTGGGTACTTATATACACTATTTTTGGGAGTGCCTTAAAGTGAAGCAGTTTTGGAGGGAAATAGCACAGGCACTAGATGGAATGCTAGGTGAAAGCCTTGAGGCAGACTCCCTAACACTGTGATTTGGGATCAGGATAGAAGGGCCGGATGACTGGAACCCCATGCCCAGATGGGTACGAATCCTGCTGACCTTAGCCCGGCAATGTATTTTGAACACCTGGGTTTCGGCTGCTACCCTAAGTGTGCAGCAATGGAAGACTCTGGCAGTTCAGGTTTTGGCCCTAGAGAGACTGACATTTACACTGAAAAATAAGGAACAGAGATTCTGGCAGGAATGAGGGGTATTTATAGGATCCCTCTCACTGGAGGAGATACGTATTCTCAATGAAGGGCTTTAGAGTCTTCTGATCACTTACGCTGGGGACGCAGTGATAGAAAAGGGTTTATGCCCCATAGAGGCCTTTGATTGAGAGAATCCTGTGATTGAGAGAATGCTTTGCAAGCTACTAAGCAATTGGCATTATTGATGTTTTATAAATATATAAATGTACAAACATAGGATGTCAAATGGGTTTGTGTTTGTTTGTTTAAATGTATGTAGTTGGATAAAGGGGATAATTACTTGTAAAATGACTGGGGCAAATATGATATATAGTATGATATGTATGCTGGCAGATTGCTCCAATAAAAACTTTTTATGCAAAAAAAAAAAAAAAAGAAAGTCAAGTTAAAACATAATTAGTATAAATTTAGTGTTTTTAAGTTTATATTATAATAGAGAGTTGCTCTTTAAAGGGCAGCTGACACCTTCAATAGAACTTTAACAAAACATAATATTTAGACACAGTGTGGATTGTGTTTCACATTAGTTCTGTATTCCTCCTCCCAGGTATTTATTACTGGTGAAATTTTCATGAAAACAGGACCTTTGCTCCTGAAGAGTTAATCTATTCCTGTTGCTTTCTCCCTACCTGAGGTCATAATGCACTGATTGTGACATCACAGTTACTCCCATGGCAACAGATTGTGATGTCACAGCAGAGGATTATGACTTAAAGTAGGGAGTAAGCTAAAGAAGCAGATGAACTGTAAGGTATAAAGATAATGTATTGAAGCAGAGTTCCTCAGTAAATAAATAATGGGGAGGATAAATCTATAGAATATATATGGAATGCAAGCTGAATTGTGTCTAAATATCATGTTTTTCAAAGTTTCCTTTTTGGCATCAGCAGCTCTTTAAGCTTCAAAATCATGGTTTTAAAAGGTATCAGAACCTTATTAGAACCTTGAAAAAGAAGTTCTGATAAGGTTCTTTTACAGAAAATGGCATAGGTTCTGAACTTATCTGTACCGGTCATATCGCTAGTCATAGGTCTCTTATGGCTAGTGTGTTGTATTAGGTTTATGTTGTTTAGAATATCTTACATGTGTTCCTGTTGAAAAAAGTGTGCATTGTAAATTAGAATTTATCAGAATCCACTGAATGGAATCAGATTTCTTGGATTCTGGGCGTTTATGTTTTCTTTTTCTGTAGATAGATAGATATGTACACAGTATGTCCTCCAGTGCAGGTCTGGATGTGAAGGCAGGCAGTGATGACAAGTCTCAGTGAGTGGTGGCTTCATGTCTCTCATCCCCCCTTACTGCACACACCCCTTCCCCAGCAAGCTTGTTCAGCACCCACCCCCTCAATTCTGGTCTTTAGTCATGTCCACCCTCCTCTGTGGCCCATATAGCACAGGCGGCTACTAGAACCACTATTGTTATAATAAATGTATTATAAGAGGCACCTTTTTATCCTAGTACCCCCACCGCATCACCAGCCAACTCCCGAGTGTGCATCACAGTCGTGTCCAGACTCCCAGCAGCCCTCTCCCCACGTGGTGGCTGACTGACTGATTGAAAGCCCTGGGTAGCAGGCACTACCAGATGCTTTTTTAGACATTTGGTGATGACAGCTGCTCAGGAGCTTTGATCAGCCACCACTTGGGGAAAGAAAGGAGCTACTGGAAACCCTAAGTTCTGTTAACGAATACACCTCCGAGGGGTCAGTCGTGTGGTGCTGTTGAGGGACGAGAGGATCAATCTGCTGCAAACAAACACCACGCTGTAAAAAAAAATAGTGCAAGAAAAACAACAGCAGTCAGAAACAAGGTCGGGTACATCAGTGACCTGACCAGACAGCTCAGCCCCATTGAAGTGAAAGGGACATCTTTTTGTGGAGGACTTTGCCCCCCCCCGCACCCTCAACAAGAGAGGCATCGCTCCCCACACCCCCTGGACTTAAAATAATCAACTCTGGGGGGGTCATAGATTTCAGGGACGGGAAGAACACCGGGAAGGGAGAATTAGGGTTTGTTCTGTAAATAAAAAAAAAAAAAAGAAGAAGTCACAGCAGCAGGAGACCTGACAGGAACCGAATTGCGGTCCCAGGCCTCTTGCTGTGCTGTGTGCTGGTGCCCCAGCCGCTCCATCATGGGAGTGGCTCGACCAGCACCCCAGCGCATGGCTACTCAATCCCTCTGCAGGCTATCCATAGACTGACAGAGGTATCGGTAATTCACTACTGCTGTTCTACCCCTGTCGCTCCAATTCCATACGCGCTTTCCACAGTGCGGTTTTTCATGCACTATTACTGCAGCGCTGTCTTGATCCGGTACCGTGTTGGGGCACTGAGATAAAAGAAGCTGCCTCATATAATAAGTTTATCATAACAATTGTGGTACTACTGTAGTAGCCTGCCTATTCTATATGGGCCGCCAAGCAGGACGAACACACATGAATGCAGGGTACCGAGTTTGTGAGGAGTCAGGTGCTGCTGAACAGGCTTGGTGAGAAGGGGGCATTTGCCACAAGGGGGGGAAGTGAGAGACATGAAGCCACCACCTGCCGACACTTATCATCATCATCCTCATCCTCGCTGCCTGCTTGCACATCTGGACTGGCACAGGAGGACTTACCGTACTGTATCCTAAAATTATCGACACCAGCAGATCACCGTGTGATCCTTCCCAAATTGGCCTGCAACACCAGTAGGACCAAAACAGACAGAGTCCATAAGGTAAAGGGAGGAAAAAGGGTTGGGGGACAGCTTTTCTTTTGGCCTACTGGGTGCTCTTCTGGATTTACTGGGTGGGAGGAGGTTCTTTTAAGTTTGTATTCATAGTCTATTATAGAATCAGAACTTCTGATTGCGGCAATGATTCTGAATCTGATTCCTAAGCAGGTATCCAAATGGAATCCGAGTGGGAATCAGATGTTCTGATTATCCAACAAATACATGACAGGACAGAATCGGCAGAGTCCGAGCAAAGTTTCAAATGTGGAAGCTGCTAAAAGCTACTTTCCATACTAGTTATCTTTCAAAGTAACTACCAGCCTTTTAAGAAAATGTAATTACCAGTTCTGACGATGATTTTTTTTATTTTCCCCCCTCCCAAAGTCAGTTGCCATTCTCAGGGCTTCCCCCCTTTTTTTTTAAATTAGTAGTTTTTGCGGTTTTTGACCACCGTTTTTCTCCCGTCCCCATCTCAGCGCGAACAGTCACATGCACATCACGCCTCAGACTCCCTCCCTTCATGTCTCCCCTCCGCCTGTGACGCCACTGGACCTCCACCCAACAGCGATGGAACTACGGAAGGGTGACAACTTCCCTGGGAGAGGAGAGCTGCCATTAGGTGGCTCGATCCAGCCCAACCCCCGTGCCGGCTCTCCGGTGACCCGAGGTCATTCCTGAACCCAGGTCGCCGGCATGGCATGAGGTAAGGCATCCAGCGCTTCAACCCTCAGTGCCACCGGGCTGGCCCAGGGCTTCCTTTTTGACAGCCAGCAAGATGCCCCTGTAAACGTCTTCCCCTTACCATCTTGAAATCAGTGGTGCTCCGATAGTGCTTTAGTGTATCCGACTAAAGGAATGTCTGTTTTAACCTAATGCTACCTTTGAAGTAGATTGTTCTGTATTGGCTGACCCTTTTATCCCTGACTGTATTGTACTGTTCAGTTTAAGATGGCACTTAGTTCCAAACCCTTTTAAGCCTAATATTTCTGTGTAATGCACTTTCCTGTTAACACTGTAACCTTCCTTTGTTTGTCCTTACTTGTGGATGCTTGTGAAAACAGGCAATGTTTGCTCACATGCCTTTTCCAGTATAAAAAATAAACTGAAACTGAAAAACTGACTAGCCTCCATTGAATAGTGCTGGTATCCAACCTATGATCTGGCAAAATATCCAACCAAACTTGGAAATAGGCTCCAAGGTCTGACATACAGTTGGATCTGCCAGTCAGATCCATGGATCCAACCATCAGCTCTGTGATCCAACTAACAGAAAGGGTCCGACCAAACCTTGGAGGTATAGTCCAGAGACGGGTGCATGGTGGACATGTAGCCTATGTTTTTTGTAATGTGACTGGGGGTGGGGGGGGGGCATGGACACTGGGATGGAAGATGATCATTCTAGGATGTTAACATTGTTTGTTGATATCCGAAGTCCAGGTTTTGAGGTGCTATCCGGCACTATCCCACTTATTAGGATAGTATCTGGGTGACTCTATTTAAAAACATTCTGCAGTTGGACCTTTGAAGTGAGATACATCACGGAACTTGTATCAGGTGTTGGAATGGCAGGTTTGCTCCAGGCCCAGAAGACATGTGACGAATGACTGGACAGCATCTCTTCATTCCAACACACTGCCTTGAGGATTATTGTCTTACAGGCCCCTTCTCCATCCATCTAATAGGGCCCACCTTTCTGCAAACCATCTTCCAACAGGGAGAGCTAACATCCACAGGGTCACTGCTGGTATCAAAGCTGCCCTAAGACCAGTCCAAGACCAGTCATGGAAAGGATGTTCAAGTGTGGTATGCGGTTGCATCACTCGTGCTGTGGTCTGAGTGGTTAGCCTCCGCAACGCTGGCTGCTTGAGGTAGAGAGCTGAGTTTATGGCATAAACTCAGGTGACCTATCACTGTAGTACAGCTCTAAACTGCTGCACTGTTTGATCAGCTAACTGTATAGAGGATAATGTATGAGCAGCCATACACAACAAGCCTCTGTCTGCATCGACGAGAGATTTCCATGGCAGCCAGGTATCTCGAGAGCAGCACAGGCTTGTCTGTATATGGAAGCCCATACATTATCTTTTAGTGTATGATTACCCATACCATTTCAGACACTCTGCTTGCTTTCAGTCAATCGGTGGTTGGGGGGTCAGGTGAGGCACTTGAGGTTGATGGTGGGCTCAAATTACTGACTGTGTACTGCAGCTTTTTCTGTAAATTCAACTTTAAAAAAAATAGTTTCTAGCTCGATTGGATAGAGGAAAGCAGCTGTTTGGCAGCATTCTGAGTTGTTGTGCAGCAGTAGTGACATCACTACTGCAGCACAACAAGCATATCCCAGGAATAGAATTCCATGCATAACAGGGTTCCTCTATACACTATATTAATTTTTCAGCATTCCACAAGAGCATATTCATTGGCACTGAGTATTGTGGTACCATTCTGGCATGCTGGTGACCCAGATTTGCATCCCGAGCCCAGGATGTCTGGAGCAGAGGCTGGAAGGGAGGGCTCAGAGTGTCCTAGGGATGCTCTCCTCTCTAGGAGGGTGGGTTGTGCTGTCTTGCCACACCAGAGACTCCAGAGGGAGGCTTGGTGGAGGTGGTCACATGCTGTTTGGTGTCTCCCCCCCCCAGGCTGCCGCAGCACATGCACAAATGTAGGTACTGAGCTGGGAGAGGAAGGGAGCACTTAGAACAGGGAAAGCAGCCACCGATACACTGGATGATGGCTCCATGGAGGTATACCGTGTACAGGGCGACCGTGATCGAGCACTTACAAAAAGGGTGACTCAATCACGGCACCTGTGTACAGGGCTACCTGGTAGGGTAGCGAGCGGATACCGGGGTGGGCAAGGTAGGGCAAACAGATGTATGTGCGTATACACACACACACACACACACTGGAGGGGAAGGTATGTGGGAGGGGGTGTGGTAGGCAGCTGTTGAGCTGGACTGTTAGCATGGTGGGGTGGGTGGTCGCTTGGGAGGTACAGGGTTCGGGTCTGGCGCATTGTTTTTTTTTTGCTGGCAGGTGGCTTGTTATTTTCCCAAGTGTTTCACTCCCCCTGACATGCACCCCTGGGTTGAGAATCCATTAATAGAGTGTGGGGGGCACAGCCCCTGCATTAAAATAAAACCTGTGGGTCTATAGGGCGCCGCCTATCTCGCTTGAGGAGGCATCGCTAAAATTCATTTTTGGCGATGTACACGCGCCGTAAGGTCGATCGATATTCCATGATCGCTGTTATGACAATGAATCCTCCATGGATGCACCTCCCACACCATGCAGCCCTGCACTGCACAGAACTCAGTGCCCCCTACTACTCAGCCCCCACACATTGGTGTCACTGTGGTGGTAGCATCAGGGAGCGGTTCAGCAGGGAAAAGCCTGACTTGCAGTGGTCTGGTGGGGTACTGGGCATCTGTAAGGTGGCATTAGTAACTGACATTGAGTCTTGCTGGCAGAAAAGAGTGTCCATCAGGAAAGGCGTGAAGGAGAAGCATGTTAGCAGGCAGGTAAGGAGCATAAACAGAATAAAAAAATTAATATACAACTGTCTGTTCCTCGGGAGCGGAAGTGATGTTCCATCATCGCACCTTCTGTGGCAGGTTGGATATTGTGGGTCACAATACAAGGTCCTGCCTCCTCTTGCCATAGGCCAGTGTGGCTGTGGGGGAGAGTGTTAGACTGAGAGGTGGGAGAGATAATAGAAGGGGAAAAAACAGGGAAGAGTGGCACTGTAAGATGACCTGGTCTCACGGGAGGATGACCTGGCTGCAGTTGAGGATGGCCTGGTCACTCTGGAGGAGGATCTGGATCTGGCTGCACTGGAGAATGAGCCCGTCACTCTGCAGGATGACCTGGCCACAGAGAAGGATGACCCAGTCATACTGGAGGGTAATCTAACTGTATTGCAGGGTGACCTGGTCCCACTGAAGGATGACCTGGTCCCACTGAAGGATGTCCCGGCTGGATTGGAGGGTGCCCTGGCAGCACTGGAGGATGACCCCTTTGCACAGGGCCCATTTCAGCAAGTAAGCTATGGCACCACGTCCCGGAGAAGCTTCTGGCTGTCATCAAGAATGTGTGTGTGTGTGGGTGTCTGATACAGCTGGGCAAAACTTTTGGGTTTCGTTTTCCAATTCCACCCCATTTTGGTTATAGGTCCCAGTTTTGTTTTTAGGTACAAGATTTATGAAAGAAGACATACATTCGTCTTTGCATTTTTCTTACAAATCATATGCAAATAAATTCCAGTCCTACCCCCAGCTACTGACCTCCCCTTCCCCAGTGAGTATGGCCTTTATAATGTAACCCCCAACTAGGGACAATAAGAGTTGGTTCCTCCTTCCCCAATCCAGGCCAACTGCAGGTTCTAATGACTGAAGCACAGGCTTCAGAACCAGGAGACTCAGCTTCAAATCCCACCAGAGCAGCTTACTTACTTTCTCACTCAACTGTATGACCTGAACAAGTCACTTAGCAGGACCCCATCGAAAATGAGGTATTGTATTTCAGCTTAATAAAGAAAAGTAAAAAATCAGGGTGATATATAGAGCTGTCCTTTTTCAGTTCTCTGGGGCAGTCTCTCATTCTGTCCAGTTCCGGTGTGGGGAATTTGTGTCCTTTTTTAGTGGCGATGCTGATAAGGGGGTCCTATACTGAAGAGAAGGTGCTGAGGAAGAGGTAGTTTGCCTCGATGCACATGGGAGTCGGTTGGACTGCGTTCAGTTTTTCAGTGTCCTGTGTGTTTGTACCTTACTCTTGTCTCATTAAACTACCAGTGATGGTTTACTTAAGGCGTGTGTGTGTGTGCGCTGTCTTTTCCGGGTTGTAGCTGTGGTGATATGAGAGGGTTCTGACGTTTAATGAGCTACTACAGTTTGGGAATGGGACCAGTGAGACTTGTGTGACTAGCCCCCCCCGGCCCACCATCACTGACCTTTAGATTGTGTATGCACGGAACCGTTTTTAACATGTTTTTGGTGGGGGCTGGGAGGGTAGTTTGGACCAGCTTCTAAATCTGATTCAAGTGATTCCATTAATGATCAGTTTGAACAGGAATTGCTGCTTTTCAGACCTTGGTGGTTTGTATCTACACGTCACTTGCTGGAATTCCATCCACCCTCTGCACTCTCCACCCATAGATAAGATAAGTAAAAATGTAATTGTTCCACAGGATTGAACTTTAGGACTATGATGCCCTATATAGCAAAGTTGTCCTGTTACATAATTACAGTTGCAGGTAAATAATGCAGTAGCTAAGCATAAAATGTAACACAAATCAAGAATTGCATACTTGTCAGCGATGATCACAGCACACAGATTTCAACTTCAAAACTGAACCCCTTGACTTGGGACATGGCTTATTAGCACATAATCTCTTTAAAGAGCAAATCTACTGTAATGCAAAGTGTAACACTAGATCTAAACCAATTATGTTTTAATTTTGTTTTGTAGTTTTCTGCTGTTCAGTCATTTTCTCTGTTCTTTGTCTAACTTATTATTGCAGATAATGCAATATGTATTTTGCTGAGTCTTTCGAAATGTATCTGATACCCCCCTGCTGACCTCACAATTGCTATCTGTCTGACATCACAGTCTGTTGCCATGGTGAGCACTATGATGTCATAAACAAAATCACAGTCAGTCTAACTGGGGAGAGGCAATGTTTTTACATAGATTTTTGGCTCGACTACCAAGATGTGCTGTTAACCTTGGAAAGGAACATCCAAAATGAAAACAAGCATTTGTCAATGCCAAATGCTGGCTTGCTGGCATTGGCATTGGTAGTGCAGGAGTTAGACAGATGCATCATAGCAATGGCAGTGAAGTATTGAACTGATGCCAACCCACCCCCACCCTGCAGAGAGTGACAAGCATTAGGGTGTCCCTTTGGGTGTCTGGTAGTGCAGTGCGGGAAAACATGTTGGGCAGGATGTGAGAAATGACAGCTGCACAGTTCATAAGGAGGTGTAAGCACCATTGTTGAAAATGTGGCATGTGAATATACCAAATTTGAAGCTACTAGGTGTGTGGGAAATATGCAATGCGCTTGCAACACTGCCATTTTATGGTGATTGCACCAAATTTTCAACATAGGCATTTTAGCACCTCTGCTCATGTACAGTGTCACTGTTATTTCCTCAAAGTGTCCCAAAAGTGATTTCGCGACAGCCACCACGCTTATTCTCGCACCAGAAGTGCGAAAACACATTTTGGGCAGGATATGTGAAATGACGGCTGTACTGTTCATCAAGAGGTGTGGAAAAATGGCAATGGTGAAAATCCAGACTGAAAATATCACAAATGCATGACAGTACGAGCGTGCATGCAATCTGCCAACGCATGCTCGTAACACAGTTATTTTATGGAGTATCATCACCAAATTTTCAACATAGGCATTTTAGGTCCTCTTCTCATGAACTGTCTCACTGTCATTTTCATAATCTGACCCGAACACTGATTTCCCACAGCAACTGCGCTATTGTGCGCCGGAAGTGCAGAAACACATTTCGGGCAGGATGTGGAAAATGACAGCTATACTGTTCACAAGGAGGTGTACAAAAACAACAATGCTGAAAATCTGGCAGTAAAATATTGTGGTCTTGTGAAGTTTATGAGCCTGCGTATAACTACATAACCTGCGGCTAAGTAAAACAGGCATTTGTTGGTTTTTCCACCAAATTTGGAACTTAGGCTTTTTAAAAGGGCACCTCATGAATACCACCACTGTCATTTCGTTAATGGGCCCCAAAAGGTGATTTCGTGCAGTGACTGCGAAATTACCTTTCGAGGCCGATAAACGCCATGACAGTGACAGAATTTATGAGGAGGGGCCCCAAAAAACCTATGTTGAAAATTTGGTGCAAAAATTCCAAAAAATGCCTGAGATATGTAACAAAGTTGAAAAAACCCTGTCTAGCCCATTATACAGCTTACCGGCATTTCCTCAGTTCGCGGTCGGCTTTGAAGAGTGCAGACCTGTTCCCCGTCCACCGATGATCGTCGCGCTGGAGTCCGGAGGTAAGTATGGGATGGGGTGTGGGGAGGCAGGGTGCGCAGTGGTGGGTGCAGGTTGTGTGTGGGGGCAGGAGAAGCGCCGTGGGACCGTTTTAATTTACAGGTAAAAAAAAAAAAAAAAACACGCGGGGCGTTTGCCATGTTGGGGTGGGCTCCCAGCGTAGCAGAAGGATGGCTGGGGGCTGTGGAGCCGACAGGGGATTGGGCACCCCGTCGGCCATAGGATCAGTTGCCACGCTGGGGTGGGCTCCCAGTGTGGCACCCTGTACTGGGGGGGGGACAGTGGAGCCGACGGGGGATTGGGCACCCCCATCAGGCATGGCATCAGTTGCCAGCGTGGCACCCTGTACTGGGGAGCGAACGGCACGTAGTAAAGTGGACATAACTTGTAAACAAAGTGCTGCTGCATGACGAGCTTGTCTCTGATTGCAGCGGCACTTTGTTTTGAAGTTTTGTCCACTTTACATAATGTTGGTGTCAGTGCTAGCATGCTGGCTTATTGGGGAATGAGGGACGCACCTACTGATGCGTGCCCTGCATTCGTCCAACAGCAGCCGTGCCCCCAAAGCTGCACTCTCCCAATAAGTTGACTGCCGCGCAAGCGCGGCAAGCCAACTTAAAAAAAAAAAAACAGTATGCTGTAGTAAATTGTTAAAGTTAAAACATGATATTTCTGAAAGTACATGCTGAAGTGAAGAGTTACTCTAACATTACCTCCCCACATGCTCAACAGAAAACAAGAAGTGAGGGAGGGAAAGAAAATGAAGGTTGTTCTTTTTCACTGATGCGAGCTAGCATGCTCAGTGCAGTGTGGACTTGCTGAGTTAGTACAGGATGCATGATACCCTGAGATAAGCAGGTGAAGAGGCAGGGGAGTCCAGTGGCTGTAGTCACACATGGGCTGCGACATCCTGTGTTTAAACAGCTATTGTCTGCAGACTTTTATTGTGTTCGGCCAAGAATACCATTAGAATGTGTAATTAATTTTGTCTGGCACAAATGGCACTTCTGAATGCTGACATTTTTTGTTTATTGTTCTTATTAGTGGTTTGGTTGGCATAAGAGCAAAACTTGGTTCAATCTATATTTCTCCAGAGTATTCAGAGGTGGCTTCCTGCTAGCAGTGCCTGTAAATTTGCACATGCGTACTCACACACACACACACACACACACACACACACACACACACACACCCACGCTACCAAAGTTGTCTGAAATTTTACCCTCAGTACTGTGGACAGCATATTCACAGTACCCCAAAGTTCTTTACAGTGAGGTAGGTAAGGCAAGGCAAAGTTTATTTCTATGGTGCCCATTCCGGGGACTCTGGGCACCTTACATAAAAACAGGTAATGGAGTAAAAAAAAAAAAAAAAAAGACATACATAAATACATATTTAAGCCGTGATAAAAACAGATAAAAATATTAATAAGTTCAGTAACTACCGGTAAGTCATTTCAGTAACCCTTATTACATTAGGTTAAATATCTATGTCTGGGAAGGCCAGAGAGAAAAGATTGGACCTGAGACGGCTCTTAAATACCTCAGCTGAAGTGCCCTCCTCGATGGCAGGAAGAAGCGAATTTCACAGAATGGGGCTGTCAACACTGAACACCCTGTGGCCGGCAGTTTTTAATCTCCTGGGAATCGCCAGGAGGCCCTAGAGGAGGAACAGAGGGAGCGGACTGGGGTGGCAGGTGTTAGGAGATCAAACAGATTGCCAGGGCCCAGTCCATGTAGGGCCTTGAAGGTGAGCAAGCCCACCTTGAAGATAACCCTCCACCTGACCGGCAGCCAGTGCAGTTCACGCGGCACCAGAGTTACATGACAAGAAGCTCGAAAGGCCTGTCAGTAACACACAATGCAACTGGGCTTCTAACTGCAGTGACAGAAGGTACATCCCGAGACCCCGAAGTAAAGGGCATTACAGTAATCAAGCCTGGACATTACAAAGGCAAGAACCAGAGTAGGAAGGTCCTCAGGCAGCACTAGGAGTTTGATCCTGGCGATGTTCCTCAGTTGGTAAAAAACACTTTGGACAACTGATGATACTGGTAGTGTAGGAAGCTTTATGGTGTATGTGCAGCAGCGGAATACACACACATATGCACACTGCATTAGAACACACACACACACAGCGTTCGAACCAGTATGCTGTCTCTAGGTCGACACTTTTACCATGACTGGCATTATAGTGCCAGGTTGCTGTAATATCGGCGTGGGACCCTGGCACTGCTTTCCGAGGGACTTGCACCCCCTCCCTGAATCAACTCCAACTTGGAGTTAATTATAATAGTTACAGGGAGAGTGGGGGGCAGAGCACCCTGCATGAGGGGGACAAAGCCCCCCCCCAAAGAAAACAAAGTCTCCAGTGAACCTCTTTATGCTGACCGCAGTTGCGGTCGACATAAAGGAGTTGCTGTAATGTCGGTCGACAACAAAATTGTCAACTGATCATCATATCTGTTTGAACCTACCCCCCCCCCCCAGTAGTGTATATCCCAAAGCAGCCCAGTAGAAGGATACACGGTCAGGATCAGTTGAATGGCAAAAAGTCCTTGGTGCTCTTCAACTATGTCCATGGTGGCAGTACACCATGTAAGCAGAATAACTGAGCTCCTGGCTATCTTCTTTCACGGTTTGCAAGAAACAGTTTGGGAAAAAGTGTTGGTAGTTCCTGGCAAACTAGCTCCGTTGAGACAAACTGTATCTAGCCATCCCCTATTGTGATTACCATTCTATCTGGGTAGAGAATCTTGTACTGAATATGAGCAACCCTTAGTTTCAATTTCCCTATATTCAGCTTGACATTGGTGGACTTGAGGAGTCGGATCCTGGAAAAGAAATAATCGCCTTCCTTCCCAGAGCAATTCCTTTAGGCCACGTATTTTTCCCAGAAAGTGTTATTTATCAAGATAATTAAAAAATGCAAAAGATAAATGGTCTTGGCTTCTCTCCTTTGACAGGGTTCAGGCGGGGAGATTGGTGGGCCCTCTCAGTTATATAGGTTGAGCTGTATGGCGATGGGCCTGCCACCTTCTGTAAAAATGTCTGTACAAACTGAAGACAGTCAGGATTTTCGGTGCCCTCTGGCAGACCAATTAACACTAAATTATTTCACCGGTTTCTGCCCTCCTGGTCCTCTATGCATTCCTCAAGGCAGACCACTTTCCTTCAGAGGGCAACCACTTCTGGCTCTAGTCGCACTTGATGGTCCTCTACCGAACTGATTCTTACCTCTGTTTCTCCTACCTGAAGTGTAAGTTGTTCCAGGGCTGGCTGGAAAGCTTTAATATCATTCACTAGCTCCAAAATCTCTTCCTTAAGGAGCTACTGATGGCTCATAAAACTTTAAAAAACATAATTAGGTACAATTCTGCCCACATTCCATTCATATTTTATATTTTTCTCTTCCACATAATTTATTACTAAGGAAAGTTGCATGAATATATGATAGTTCTCCCTTAGAGGTTCTTTAGAGTCCCTCTGCCTCTATAGGTTGCTGCCTACTTCAAGTCATTATCCTCTGTTATGACATCACAATCTGTTGCCATTGGAGTAACTGTGATATCACAAGCAGTGCTCTGTCACTTCAGGAAGGGAGAAAGCAGCAGGAATAGACAAAACTCTTCAGGAGCAAATACCCTGTTTTCATACAAATGACCTCAGTAATGAATAATGGGGAGGAGGAATTTGGCACTAATGAGAAATACAAGCTGGACTGTGTCTAAATATTAAGTTCTGTTAACGTTCTCCTGAATGTGTCACCAGCTCTTTAATTCCACCAAGCTCCATTAGGAAGCGATCGGCCATCAGCAACTCTGTTGAAGGAGGTGAAGAATGGTCCAGAGAGTCGGGTGTAACTTCTAAGTGGGATCGCTTTGGCCTTTGGCTGCATTCCGAGGAGGGCTGCGGGGTTGTGAGCCCAGAGCCCCATGAGGTTTTCAGGCACCATTTCTGCTCCGGATGCCAATTCTCCCATTTGCCCAGTACCTGCTTCACAAAACAGCCCACAGAGATTGTTGGAGGCTAAAAATACTGTTTTGTTATGCCTTCTTAGAGTTAAATACTCTTGGAGCTGACTTCACAGGCTGTCACACTGTCGGTTGCATCACGTGACTACACACACCCCACGGCTTCACACACACACACACTCTCCCATTTTGCATTAGAACCCACACACACACTTTACATTAAACACACACACACACTCCATTAGAACCTATACGCACACTGCGTTAGAACCTATGCGCGCACACACACACACACACACTGCATTAGAACCTACACACACACACACACACACACCATTAGAACTTGACATTTATTTATTTCTAGTCTCCAATAGCGCTTTTAAAAGTCCAAAATTTCCATTGCTTAACCTTAAAGCAAAGTGGCCTAAGAGTGAATGTAAGGGACGTTTGGTCAGGACAGTTGAGATAACATCTTATGTCACAAGCCAATCACAGTGTCCCATTCTTGGACTCCAGTGTGTAATTAAGGAATAATCTATGATAGAGTGTGGGTTGGGCTGGGATTTACCCATGGCTTAGCTGGTTGGTAGCACTCTCACCACAGGGCCAGGAAAAGCAGATGCTCATGCTGTCAAGCCCCGGCTTGTGGTAGAATGCTGAGGACAGAAACAGTACTGACATTCAACAGTACAGTGGGGATATGTCCCTAATTGTCATTGCCTGCAACTACAGATATCCCCCTAGCAAACAAAGCAGTCAGCTTAGAGTAAGCTGTCCTTATTAAAAAAAAAAACTCTCTGCATTAATCCATTTGATAGGGGACAAGATGCATTCCAATAAAAAATGTTCTCCTCTTTAAGCAGATTGCTCCGTGAGAACATTATTCCCACTAATATGAAACAGAGGTGACAGACACCCTGATGACCTCTGTTACAGTGATTCAATTTCCGTATAACTGGATAACGAAAGCCACTGTCCTAAGTGGGATGCATGGGACTTCTGTCTCCTGATACAGACGGCACTGTTAGGAGCTCGATAACTGACTGAACGGCTGACTTGTGGGGGGAGTGACAAATGGCACCTGTCCTAATGAAACAATAGAAGATTGATTTGAGCAGGCAAGCTGCCAGAACACCAGAGTTGTCAGAAACAGCCATGGAACAGGAAAAGGAAGCACCTTCATCCCACAGCCCTCTGTACGTCTCTTGTGTCTCCTCACTGTGCAAGACGGCAATGCAAATGACAACCAAGACAATTTTAGTTTTAAATAGCACTCATCCCACTGAGCTATAAGCATGCTGCAAATGTCCTACATCCACAGGCACCCAAAAGAGAATGAAGTAGTGCATACATACAAATGCTGAAGCCCTGTTAAAGCCAGATTAAAAAGTTGCATGTGTGTCTGTGTGTGTGTGTGTTTTTTTTTGGGGGGGTGTAACTTAAAAAGATAGGTGTTTCAAGTTCATCTTAAAACACTCCAGCAAAGGTGAAGAACATAGAAATTTGCTGAAAGTGCATGCCACAGAGCAGTTTGTCATCACCTCAGATGCTCTGTCCCCAGCTTCAGCCAGGGGACCGCAAGGAAATACATGGAATGTAAGTGCCTGTTTGGGGCATATGGGACAAGGAAGTGGGGATTGCCCAGTTTATTGAGGGCTTTATAGGTCGTTTGCCCATGAAGGACCCTAGAATGATTAAGCTTGGACTGCTGACACACTGCCCTTAGCTCCCCTCTCCCAAGCTGTAAAACATACTCCTACCTGAGTAGCTGTTGGCACAACAGGACCAACCTCACCCATAATTCAGAAGTAAGCTCAAGCAGCTTGTGCAATATCCACTTAGCCTCCCCAGCTTTTCATCAGCCAGATGCGATACACTGATTCTAAAAATGTGGGACAAAGGGGGAACATGTGGGACACATCAGCAAATCCTCAAAACAGGAGCACAGAACATTGTGCACATTTGTGCCTCCAAGTTCACAAAGTCAGCTGCTCGTTGAGCAGCATTCTGCAGATCTGGGGACGGATTTTTAAAAGAAGTCCCTTTTTGGCTCACGTGTGGAAAAACCTTGTGGGTCCTTAAGATTTTTCTACATGCACTGTATTTTTCATTGCTGAGCTGTTTGTGACTGGTTCCACGACTTATGGCAGCTTGGGACCTTTTTTGGCACAGCTGCGCCAAAGTGCTGTGCCTGGTAGTGCCAGGGGTACCTTTACCCATAAGACAGGAGTAAGTTCTGTGGGTGCCCCTGACCCCCACAAATGACTCTTCCACCAAGTCCAACAAGCACCTCGCAAGTGGGCACTCACCCTCTGGTATTCTCCCATTTCACATTGAATGTGCCACACGGGGCTGTCCTGCATGTCCCTAGGGTTAGTTGATGCTCCCACAGCTGCGCAGCCACCCGAGCATAAAATAAGAGATCCCACCCTAGGACAGAGGGTTTCTGAGTTATAAAATAAGGGTCTGTCCTTCATAATGTGGGACAGTGGAGAGGTATGCCTCTACTGATTCACATTGGGAGGGTGGGTGAGCTCAGTTTGAAGTGCGGACTCATCAAGAGTTCCAATAACTCCTGAAGTTCAGAATATGCAACTTGAACAGCTTGAACACTTCCAATCCAGATTATTTCGACTAAAAATTATAAAGGGAAAAACTGCAATATGCTTACCCTTCCCCTGAAAAAATACATCTTTGGGCCATTTAGTCCCATGGATTCAAATGGACCAGAAGGGTAAGCTCAGCTGTATCTGCAGGCATCTTCT
Source organism: Neoceratodus forsteri (assembly GCA_016271365.2). Taxonomy (NCBI): domain Eukaryota; kingdom Metazoa; phylum Chordata; order Ceratodontiformes; family Ceratodontidae; genus Neoceratodus; species Neoceratodus forsteri. The sequence goes on from JADMNL010000029.1 coordinate 107,350,159, forward strand.
ATAGCTGGACATGGGTTCAAAATGAATTTAAGCTCAGCGCGCGTTTAAGGCACTGATCTAAATCAAGGAGCGGAGTTTAGTCACTAGATTCATTTTAATCCTGTGTCCATCTTTAGTAGATGCCGGGACATGTAGATGAGCTGAACCATCTGACTCAGAAGGGGGAGGAAAGGATGATTGTGGCCCAAAAGGACATGTACCACCTCACAGGGCTGACTCATCAGTGTGCCTCATCTGTGTCTCAACCCAGGGGAGAGGTGGACCAGTCCTATGATGACCTTAAGGGTTTGGGTCATGCTGAGCTCATAAGAGGAAAGCAGTCTAATAAGACAAAGAACTTCAACACAAAAGCACTGAGGCATGGGTTACCCAGGAAGGGCATTGGCAATAACGCCAGGTTTTAAAAAAAATAAAGCCAGGTTTTAAAAAAAATATATAAGCGAACATACAAAATTTGCCAGCAGATAAAGGCCTAGAGGTCTATCAAGTCTGCTCGAATGTGCAGCTAGCACCCCTTATTCTGCTGCTGCCCCTCCCTTCCCCTTCATTAACCCTCCCCCTTGTCCTGTCCCATCCCCTTTTGAAGCAGTCCACTGTTCTACTGGATACCACTTCTGCAGGCAACGCATTCCACCCAGCCACCACCCTCTTTGTAATAAAGTATCTCCTCATCTCCCTCCTGAACCTTCCTCCCTCCAGTCTCATATCATGGGCCCTGTTGTCCCTCCCTTCCCTTACTTTGAACAGCCCCTCTGTACCTGTCTTGTTTATTCCTTTCATGTACTTAAAGGTTTCAATCATGTCCCCCCCCGTCCCTCCTCTCCTCCAGTGAGTACATGTTCAACTCCCTCAGCCTCCTCTTGTATGATGAGTCCCCCAGCCCCTTGACCATCTTTGTCACCCTGCGCTGCACCCCCTCCAGTAACTTAATGTCCCTCTTCAGATACGGGCACCAGTACTGCACACAGTACTCCAGGTGCGGTTTAACTAATGACTTATACAGTGGCAGAATCACCTCCTCCCTCCTCGAGGATATACCCCTTGCAATACAACCCAGCATTTTGTTGGCCTTTGCAGCTGCCTTCCTACATTGTGTTGAGTTGTTCATTGACCCTGTAATGAGCACCCCCAGATCCTTCTCCTCCTCTGTCTGGGCTAGCTGCACCCCCCAAGCTGGTAACTGCTTGGGTTCTTCATCCCAAAATGCAGCACCTTGCACTTTTTGGCATTAAACCCCAGTTGCCAGGTGTCTGACCAGGTTTCAAGCTTTGCCAGATCATCCTGCAACCCCTGCCATCCCCTAGGTCATCCACCACTGCTTCTACCTTGGTATCATCAGCAAACAGACTGATCTTGCTCTTGATGTCCCATGATATATCTGCAATGAATATCCCAAACAATACTGGTCCCAACACTGAGCCCTGTGGAACACCGCTCGTCACTTGATGTGAGAGCTCCCCACCCACCACCACCCTCAAGTACGCCTTCCTGAAGCCAGTTTCCTACCCATCACACCAGTTTTTACCGCCCTATGCCTACTGACTTCCCAGCCTTCATGTGGCACCAGTGAATGCCTTACTGAAGTCAGATACAGGACACCCACTGCATGGCCCCTGTCCAGTTGCCTAGTTGCCCAGTCATGGAACTCCACCAGGTTGGTTTGGCAGGATCTGCCTCATATGAAGCCATGCTGTCTGCTGTCCTGTAGTCCTTTGGCCTCTAGGAGGGTCACCAGCCTCTCTTTCAGGATAGTCTCCATTAGCTTACCCACGATGGATGCGAGGCTCACCGGTCTGTAGTTTCCCAGTTCATCCTTGGGGCCACTCTTGTGGAGGGGGCACCACATAACCATCCTCCAGTCCTGAGGTACACACCGAGATGTAGTGAGTCATTAAATAGGTCTGCCAAGGTCCTGCAGGACCTCTGCCAGCTCCTTCAGTACCCTGGGATGGATGCCATCTGGGCCTGGCGCTTGTCCACCCTCAGTGCCTTCAAACCCTCCGAACTCTGCCCTCCATGATTTCCCCCATTTATCACCCTCCCCCGTTTTGCCATTTCTCCCCCTTTGAGGTGTCACCCCTCTTCTCTTTGGTAAATACTGAGCAGAGTACTCATTTAGTGCTTCTGCCTTATGCCTCTGCTTCCACCCAACCCCCTCCTTCCTAATCCTTACTATGTGGTCCTTACAGCTCCTTTTCTCCCAGATGTAGCTAAAGTTGTCCTTCTCCCCCTTCTTAATGCCTTGTGCCAGCCTGAGTTACGTAGATGCTTTGGCTCCCCCTACTGCCCTTGTCACCTCCTTCGATTCTGTCAAGTACTCCTCCTTCCCTGTTTTCCTGTACTTCCTAAAGGCAGCTCTTTTCCGCCTTACCTTTTCCATGACCTCCTTGCTCAACCATCTCGGTTTCTTAGCCCTAGCCTTATTGCTCTGGGCCTTGCAGGGTTTTGGTTGCCTCCACTATCCCCAGCTTTATGAGCTCCCATCTCTGGTTAGTGTCCATACTAGATTGAATTCTGGCCAGGTACCCTTTTACCACTTCCCCATCCTCCCAAAAGTCGGCCCTCCTGAAGTCCAGCACTCTTGTGCCAGATCCACTCCTTCCTTGCCCATATTCAATGTGAGCCATACTGAGGTGGTGGTCACTCCCTGACAGTGGTTCCTCCACTGTAAGTTCTCTCACAAAGTCCCCATTTGCCAGCACAAGGTCAAGGGTATTCCCTAACCTGGTTGGTTCACTGACCATTTGCAGCAGGAAGCTGTCCTGGAAGGCATCCAGCAATGCCTGCTCCCTTCTGTTCCTGGTTGTTGAGGTACTCAGTCCACTCCTGGCATGTTGAGTCCCCAAAATCACCACTACCCTTCTACATGAGTCCTCCTGATCTGTCCGCTAGTTCCCTGTCTAAGTCCTCCATCTGAGATGGTGGCCTTACACCACTCCCATTCTAGAATCCTATTCTTGGAATCCTGGATTTGCATCCAAAGTGACTCCATACCACCCTCCTCTCCTTCCTCCCTTACACACTTCAGTCCTTCCTTCACATATAGTGCCACATCCCTCCTTTCCCAATCACCCTGTCCCTACAAAATAACCTGTACCCTGGTACAGACAGGTCCCAGTCATTGTATCGGGTGGCCCATGTTTCTGTGATGGCTGCAATGTCCACCTCTCCCTCTGCCATGAGCACCTGTAACTCTGCAGTTTTCCTCCCAAGGCTCCTAGCATTAAGGGTAACCACCTCCACCCTCCCCAATCCTGCCCGTCTTTACTAGCATCACCAATAGCACTTGCCATTTGTCCTTTGTCACTGTTGCAGGGGGTAAGCTCATATGGTTTCCCAACCTGTGGTCTCTGCATATCTCTTGCCCAATTGCCACCCCCACTCCTAGTTTAAATTCCCAGCTTCCTCTATGTACTACTCCATCCTCTGTTTCAACACTTTCTTTCCCTCCTCACTCCAAGTGTAGTCTGTCCTTGGCATAGAGACTACTGTCCTCCCAGGTCCTCCACCCCCACCCCAACAGCCCATACTCTTTAGCACAACACCAGGTTCTTAGCCATCCATTAAATTCCTCTATTCTCAGCTTTCTTGTTGTGCTTGCCTGGCACTGGAAGTATCTCTGAAAAAGTTACTGATCTTCTGCCCCTCATAATTGTGTTAGTTCCTCAAACCTCCTCTGGACTATTTCTACTGTCTTGTCAGCCAGGTCATTCATCCCAAAATGTATAATTAAATGAGGCTTGTCCCTACCCTTCTAGCATATTTCAGAACAGACTGTCCCACCCTTTCTGCTGTCATTCCTGGCAAAGAGCCTCCACCCAAATCATTCTACCTCTCCCCTTGCTACCCCACCTAACTCCTCTTAGTATAGGTCCCCAGCACTAGATTTCACCACTCTTACTCCTGCTTACTTCATTCACTCTCCCTCTCTCATTTCCAACTCCTCTTCTTCCTCCTGCATTATTTCCCCTTTTGCCCTGTTGCAATTTCTCCCAGCAGAACTTCTCCCCCGCTCTGGTTTGGTCCAGGCATTTATCAATTCTCCTCTAATTTCATAATTTCCTCCTCCACCTTCTTCCTTTCTAGCAGTGCACAACTATTTTCTGAAGGCCCATCACAAATGCCCGCTCCCTCTCTCTTCATAGTAACCTGTTCTCTCCTTTCCGCTCCATGACTTTTGCCACTTCTTTGCCTCCCCTCACAAGTCCCTATCTCCTCCTTCCATTTGTCTTTTGTCTCCTGACCTGGTTTCCCCGGCAGTCGTTCTTCCTGGCCTGGGCCCCTTTGTCTCTGCTTCCCTTATTCTGACCCTCTCCTCACCACTGTTGGCTTAAATTGCCCTCCCTCATCTCCCCTTCTTCCTCCCTCCAGTATTGGGCTAAACCCTTCCCAATCTGCCTTGCCTGTCTTAGTTCCTCCTACAGACCCTCAATCTCCTTTCTAAGTTTCTATATGTGGTTGCACACTAAACATCCTCCCACACTCCAGGCAATTTTTAGAAAGACTGATGTACCACAGTTGTTGCAGCCTACCACCCTACCTATTGCTGTTGTTGCCCACCAGCGACCCCCCACCCTTCCAGATGCAGGTTACCAAACACTCCCCCATGTCTCCCCTCTATCAGTGCAAAACATACTTTTCTTATTTTCCCTTACCCCCTTTGTTGTACACGTTTAGACAGATTGAGCAACTTCTTTTTATATTCCTATCCTTCCTATCCACACTCAAAAAGAGACTTTAAGTAGCTATTGCACATCCTCCTTTCCCCAATGCAATAGCAATGCAAAGAAGTAACAATGAAAGCTCCTAGATTTGCAGTTACTTCCCTTCCGCTGAGATAGCAGTCACCGCTTCACTTGCTGCTGTTCCTTTCCTGGATATCTGCTTCTGCTATGACAGGTGCATATCCTTTGCCCATTTGAGGAAGTGATCAGAACCTCCCGGTATAAAGGAAATACTGGACTGAATTGTGGGACATGTAATCTTCCAGAAACAATCTGGTAGCTGAGGCCCTAGTCAGAACATTAGCACCCTTCCCCCACTCTGCACTAAACTTTGCAGCTTGTAAGCCAGCAAAAATGAATCAAATTCTCAAAGCCCCCAAAATGGTTTGCTACCAAAAGAAACAGGACTCCAATTCAAACAGCTTCACCAACAACACATCAAAATAGGCTTGAAATTAGAAGATATAGGTCTCCAATTCAAAGAAACAGCCCCAGTTAAATCACACCAAATAGGTTATAAATCAGAAGAAATAGGCCTCTACAAATGCAGCCTGCTACATAGTGAAACATCAAACAAATGAGCCCACTTATAGCTACCAAAACAGGTTTCAAAATTCCAACAGCCCCAAACAATACCCTGCTAGCCCCTTAGAAGTAGTAAGAAAGAAAAGAAATAACCTTCTACCAAGTAGAATCCTCAAGAAACAATGTAAAAACAACAAGAAGAAGCCACTGTACTGTAACAGATCTGATCCTGTCCCCTTCTGCATATTCTGCAGATTATGTAATCCTATAGAAAATTAATCTTCAGTTTACCTAAACCGCTGAATACTATCCCGCGGTTTATGTACTGTAATATTTTTTTTTACAACTCTTTTTTCTCTCCTGGGTCCGGGCATCCTTTGGGAGTGCCTGCTCGGCTGTGCCTGTCACTCCCAGCCTGAATCCCTGCATCTCCCAGGCTCTCCCCCCAAATGACTGGTCAGGTCCAGCCCCCCGGATCACCCCCCGGGAAAGGGTCCACCCTCCCATGGTGGCTGTGTCTGTAATTAGAGGTACCTACCAGTCATCAGGTGGCCCATGCAGAGTCCTGGGTGCATTGGACCAGCAATGGGATGTGGGCATGCCCCTGAGGCCTCCATTATCTCACCGGCTCCAGAGAAGGTTTTTTTTTTTATCCTTGTTTTTGTTTCCCCATGCAGAGCGTGGCTGTAAAGGCAGCACTATGCCACAGCTCTACCCCCTTTACGTACGTGGTGTTGCTACATCGAGCAGCTCCGACTGCTGCCAGAGGTCACTCTAAGAGTGATCGCTACCCTGAGCCCTCCCTGGGAACAGACAGCAGTCCATCCGGATGCTCAATCTCTTCCCTCCCCTGCGGGGCTCCTTCCCGATCCCGTGTCACAGGCATGGTGTGAGGTGTGGCATCCAGCGCCTCAACCCTCAGTGCCACTGGGCTGGCTATGTACTATAATATTAATCCTTAGGCTGCCAACAGAATTAGAACATATAGGAATTCTGGACTGATGTATCAGTCCGTGGCACAGCAAGGGTTAATTCTCAGTTTAAAAAAAATAAAATTAGAATTCTACTTCTGACAAAATTCTGCAGAATTCTGGCATAAGTGGAATGTGACAGTTCTGCACAGCTCTCATTTATAGGTGCTGTAGGAGATGTCTCAAAGGAAAACACGGCTTACCTGTTGACGCTCTCCTGCTAGTGCCTATACTACCGATTAACAGTTCTATGTTAAAAAAAAAAAATTTCTTGCTTACTTTAGGTAGTGATATTTAAGTTTTAAGCAGTGCTGGCAGACTTCCATTTTCTAAGGCTGGCAGCAACTATCGCGTGGGAGCCACTCGTTCTCTCGCCCAGGATATGCTTATTTGTCCCTGTCGCCTTAGCACATTGCCTCTCCCTGATCCTCTCTGGCCACTAACTTGAGTTCACCAATTCAGCCTAACTCTGGATTTGTTCTCTCAAAAGCTTTCATCAGCTCTCCCTACTTTCAAACAGGCCTCCAGACAGACTTCTCTAACTCTGTCTCTGGCTTTGAGGGTCCACCTCCCCCACACAACCTTCAGCAACACTGTTTTTTAGAGCTTCCCCTCAGCTCCGTGTTCTACAGGGTTTTAACCCTTACCTCCTTGCAGCTTCCAGCCCCAAATAAAATACCCTTTCACACTGAGATATGCTCATTTTATTCAGCTCCTTGTGACAGGGTTGTATAAGACCCTGTCCCATTTGTTATACAGAGAAAGTTAAAAACAAGGATCTATTTTTATGTCCTCTCCTATTATGTCAGTTGTCTGTCTTGTGTAATCAAATTTGTATTGTGGAACCTTGGAATTGGCCACTCCTATGGTCCCACAATTTTCCCCTGTTCATGTCTTCCTTCCTTCCTTCCTTTCTTCTCTGTGCTGTGCTTAAAAATATATGTGAATCTTTATGTGAAGCTGGGATGCCTTGTTTTGCAAATGTGTTTAATTTGTATTGTTGACATACTGCAGACAGCTGTTTGAGTTTATTAGAAAAGGTAGTAAGCTGAAATACAGGGGGTTTGACCTTGAGCAACCTTTTACCTTCAACAAGCTTGTTTGCAGTGGTGTCAGCAGGAAAAACAAACTCTGGCCAGAATGTCTTAATTGGCTGCACCTGTTGAGATGACTGGATGTACTGGTCACAGGAAAGAAGTTGACAACGTTTGGTACATTGTATGAAAACAGGAGATAAAACTTAAAGAGAACAGGGAGGGGTGGTGAATGTGGCCTACCTGGATTTCAACAAGGCCTTTGACACTGTCCCACATAGGAGGCTAGTAAACAAGCTGAGCAGCCTGGGAGTGGGTCCCAGTGTGGTAAACTGGGTCAAAAATTGGTTGAGCGCTAGAACACAGAGGGTAGTGGTGATCAGAGTTCAATCCAAAGAGAGGGGTGCTAACCAACAGGGCTTGGACCAGTCCTCTTTAATGTCTTCATAAGTGACATTGCAGAGGGGCTGGAAGAGAAGGTGTGTCTCTTTGCAGGTGACATGAAGATCTGCAACAAGGTTGACACCCTAGGAGGGGTAGAGAAACTGAGAAGGGACCTAAGCAAGCTTGAGGAGTGGTCAAGGGTGTGACAGCTAAGATTCATTGCAAAGAAGTGCAAGATCATGCACTTGGGGCATAGACATGCAGGGGAGGAGTACATGATGGGGGGGTACTGTCGGCTACCAAACAGGAAAGGGACCTGGGACTAATCATATATGATGATCTAAAGGTTACCAAACAATGTGAGAAGGCTGTGAGGAGAGACAATGGAATGCTGGGGTGCATAGGGAGAGATCTCCAGCAGAAGGAAGGAGGTGGTGATGCTACTGTATGGAACATTAGTGAGACCTCATCCAGAGTACTGCATACAGTTCTGGAGGCTGCATCTTCAGAAGAACCACTCAACAACCACCTCCCTTCTCAGGCTTACCGATTCCATCCTTTCAGAGATGGACAATGGCCTGATCACCTGGGTCATCTTTGTCGACCTTGCCAAAGCTTTCGACACCATTTCCCATTCTCTGCTTCTTGATTCATTCTTCTCAGATGGCCTTGCTCCATCAGCCACCAACTGGTTTAAATCCTACCTCATTGGCAGGACCCAGTTGGTGAGAATCCTTGATTCCATCTCCCCTCCACTCCCCATCAACACTGGTGTCTCTCAGGGCTCAGTGCTTGGTCTCCTACTCTTTTCCATTTTCCTTAATTATCTTTGCACAGCCTGCTCATCCTCTTCTATCCACATATATGCTGACAATACTGTTTTGTACAGTTCCAGCAAAAACCCTGGTGCTGCGCAAACCAGCTTACAGCATGACTTCAACCAAGTTCAGCTCTGGTTTGCTTCTCACCAGCTTTTTCTAAATGCCAAGAAGACAGTCTCAATGACCTTTGGCACCAGGCAGAGACTGTCTAGGCTCCCGGCCCTACCCACCTTCCACACTCTTGATGGGACCATCTTGGAGGACACCTCCTCATTTAAATATCTGGGAGTTTGGCTGGACCAACACCTCAACTTCTCTGTGCATATCGATGCTATCCTGAAGAAACTGCGCCCCAAGCTTGGTGCTCTGTACAGGAATCATAGTTGCATCCTGCTGACTGTGAGGCGCGAAATTGTCCAGAAGATGATACTCCCCATCTTTGACTACTGTGACGCAGTCTATGGTGCTGCTCCCAAATCTTCCCTGACCAAGTTGAGCACTCTCTTTAACTCCTTCTGCCACTTTGCTATCGACTCCCCTTCCTGCTCCCACCACTGTGAACTCTATCGCTCTCTAACCTTCCTTCCACTATCTCACAGACGCATCTCTCACTGTGCCAAACTAACCTCCAAATTCTGGTTTGGGGGGCTTTCTTCCTATCTCTCATCCTCTCTCTCCACTCCATCTCCCCCCACCCACTCTCTCAGATCAAATGATGCCAGCACCTTGACGGTCCCTCCCCACTCCATCCTCATCGGTCAGACTGGTTTCACCCATCGTTTCCCTAAAATCTGGAATTCCCTCCCCCAGAAATATGACACTCCTCCTCCAACTACTCCCTTATCTCTGCCCTACACAATTAACTTTCCCTTAGCTGTTCCTGCTTTAACCCACCTTAATACCTATTCCCAGTTTCTGCCTTCCTACCATGACCCTCCCTCCCAGCAGGGTTCTCAAAATCCTGAAGGGGAAATCAAGAAATGGCTATCCCTTCTCCTCATATTCAGTTCTTGCCTCTCTCCCCTCTCTTCTCCACCTGCCCTTCTGGGTCACCAGTGTGTACAACCTAACCCCATCCTTTTTACTTCAACAGCACTTGTGTACTACCTCGAGCCTGCTCCTGGTACACTCATGCACTATAAATGGTTCTCTCACTATTACTGATTTGTACATTTATTTGTTCTTTTGTATGATTTTGGACATGTATTGTAATTTACTCAATGTTCCACTACTGTTTATTGTACAATAAATTGTGTTCCAACTGTTGCACAATCTTACAATGTTGTATTGTTTGTACTACCCACATACTATTGTAACTGATCATCCTTCACAACCCTATGTAACCCCTCCCCCCCCAGGTCGCACCATGAGACGAGCAACTTTTTGTTCAGTGTGCCCTCCTGGTGAAACATTCCAATAAATAAATAAATGGATATAGAAGCAGCAGTTCAGAGAAGGGCAACAAAAATGGTGCAGTGGCTGCACCAAAAGTCATATGAGGGGAGACTGGAGGATCTCAATGTGTATTCCCTGGAGGAGAGGAGAGAAAAGGGGGATATGATGGAGACTTTCAAATACCTCAGGGGTGTAAATAAGGTAGAAGAGGGTGGCATCTTTAAAAAAAAAAAAAGATATTCAAAAAGAAGGGGCCAGGATATGAAAATACCGGGAGGTAGACTTAGAGGTAACGTGATAAAATATTTTTTCACAGAAAGGGTGGTGGATCCATGGAACAGCCTCCTGGTAGAGGTTGTAGGGGCAAAAACAGTAGGGGAATTCAAAAACGCATGGGACAGACATAAAGGAACTCTAGCGATAGGAATGAGAGGGTAAGCCTCAGATCATTTAGGATCTGTGGTATATGAAACAGGTAGGGAAAATGGGCAGACTAGGTGGGCCAAGCGGTCCTTATCTGCTATCAAATTCTATGTAACAGGATGAAGAATTTAATTGCCAGATGAAAACATCTTATAAAAAGAGCAATGTTTGTTGAGAGAGAGAGAGAGAGAGATTGGAAAAGATGCCCTTAGAATAAGGACTTTGTTTTGTTTGGACTGCCTGTATAAGAGCTATCCTGCACAATTTTATTATTTTGTTACTGGTAATAATAAACCGCTACTTGCAAATTTTATGACTTCTCCTGGTTTGCCTTTGCTTCCTGACTGATGCCTTAAGGACACTTCTCAGCTGCTTCCAATTTTCCAGTTAAGAGCTAACTGCAAATTTGCAGGTCTCCCTGCACAGTTTTCTTAAAGGCCAACTTGCCAAATTCAGGTTTGGCTCCCATCAGAGCTCCTAACAAACCCTCTCTGGTCTTGAAAGTGATGGGGAGGGCAAAGGGCAGCTCTACCCCGTCACGCGGGGGCAGGAGTATCAAGGCTGCATCACATTTTTTGTATGGGAAGAAACACTGTCTATGCTTACTTAAGCCAAGGGACAGAATGATTTGCCTGGGGGGGGGACTTTGACAGGGAACATGCAAAAGGGTGCGGAAGGGAGCTAACTAATGGCTGGCACAGAAGATAAAGAGTGAGAATTTCATACTTATGTTTGGTTAATGTTGTTATTAAATGGTTTACTGTTGACACACAAGAAAAAATGGATGCTTGATATATATATACACTGTATATACACACCGATTTAAAAAAAAAAAAAAAAAAAAAAAAAAAAAAAATGGAAGGGGCTGGGGAGGAACACTGGCATGAATGGGGATGGCTGTGTCCTGGGTAAGGTTCTGCCCTCCTCCTGACCCACTATCAAACAAATAAATATCAGAGAAGCTTACAGTGTGCACCTGGAATGGTCAGGGCATTTCTTCCCCAGTGAAATGGAAAAAAGATCCTAAATGTGCTTAAACGTGGCAATACACAAATTGCGATGCTGCAAGAAATGCACCTTACTGCTCAAGAACATTCAGAGTTGGCCATAGAGTGGGTTGGTCATGCAGCTTCCTTTAATGGGCACAGGAGAGTGGTGGCCACATTGCTGCACATAAACTTGGCTTTCATTGAAACCAGGGTGGTGGTAGACCCTGGTAATGGCAGATACATCTTTGCAACCTGCATGATTTTTGGGGAAAGGGTCACACTAGGGAACATGTATGCCCCTGCTGTGCATGATCCAGTCTTTTGTGATCTGGTGCTGGTCTTGCTGCAGAAAGAACGGTTTCCCAACCTTCTTTGGGCTGGGGACTTCAGTTGTGCACTGGATTCCAAATAGATCAGGAGGGGAACGGCTACCATAACTGATGATTGTTAGATGGGGAAGTGGGCTTAGTGAATTGGATCTATTGGATATGTGGGGGAAGGCTAACCTGGGAACCAAAGAGTACACTTTTTTCAAAGCCACCAGATCATGGTCCAGAACTGATTATGTGATAATCCTCAGAGTATGGTATCAAAGAGTGACTGGTACCCAGATAAGCCCATTCTTGGTGTGGGATCACATCAGGGTACTGTTGTGTCTTCATATAACCCAAAAGAAGCCAGAGGGGAGGAGTTGGTGGTTCCTTACATATATGCTACAAAATGAGCATTTTCATCTAGGGAATCTGTCAAACCTCTACAGAGACACAAATGCGGCATGGGCCCTCTCGAAGGCTATCTTCTGGAAAGACAGAGCCTTTCATGAGAGGGGCTGTAGTGGCATTTATGGCAGCCAAGCACAAGAAAAAGAGGGAACAGTTTAAGGAGATGGCAAATAAAAGAACTGGAAGTTAAAACCTTCAGGCAGCCATCTGAGAAATTGCATAGACTGCTTACGGAAGGGGGAGAGAGAGAGAGAGAGGCAGTGAACTAAGAGCTGTTCCAAGCATTTGAAACAAGTTCACACGTTCGAATCCCACTGCAGAAGGACATTTATACACTATATGATCTTCACTGAGCAAGTGTCTTTTTTTATGCCCTCCCCATACTTCAGCTCCTCCCTGCTGTACAAAAGGGATACAGTAGAATACACACACACACACACACACACACACACACACACACACAGAGAAATTAAGTGCTGCATCTGACCTGTGCAAATACATACAATAAAATTTAACTAGTTGTTACCAACATACACAGGAACTTAGTTAAGAAAGAAATCCAATGATCCCTCAAGTTCTCCCCCCTGCCCCAGCTTGATGGGAATAACCTGTCACCCCCTTTTCTTCAAAGTACTTACCTAGATTAAACTTGAAGGTAGAAATAGTGTTGACTGACATCACTCGTTTTGTAAGTCTGTAAGTCTTCATCACTCCCTGCGATCTAACACTTGTGATTTTATACTCTTGAGGAATGGCTTTGACTTTGAAATTTAAAGCAACAGTGCAACAGAAGTTTAGTCACTTCTGACTTGTTGGCTTGGGATGAGGGTTCGGTGTACTGGTGGTCCCACCACAAAAACAACAAAAAAAAGCGCTGGGTTGTTATTGCACTATTTCAGTAACTACAGTGAGGATAAACTTGTTAAGATACAAGTATTATTTGGAGCCGATGAATGAGATACTGAATAAATAATGTGTTATCTTGGCTGCATGTGTTTCATACTCTCATGTTTGAAGACAGATTTTTTGGGGGTGAAAAAATGCTTTTAGCTCTGTAGCTTTGCATAGACCCTTGCTGGCTGGTTCCATCAAGCTACTTTGACACGAATCCCGCCAACATGCCCTACAGCAACGCAATGCCCCTGACATCCCTGACATCACCACGTCTCAACAACGACCACGGAACACACTGAAACCAACTGCCACACTTGACAGTATCAATGCGGAGGGGGGGCTGTACTGCCCCTGCACCACCCCGTTTAATATAACAGACTCTACGTCTTACAAACAGTGAAGAAATGGCCAGTCCTGCTGCCCGCACACCAGTCACTGCAACATACTGTCGGCAGCAAAAACAGCTCACTGCAAGTGTGGTCGCTGCAGCTGTGTCACTGTGTAGGTTTCGCTGTTACAGCATCGCTGTAACAATGGTATACCTTGCTGGCCCTACCATCCTCACTTAACAGGTAGCGGTCCAGTGGGATCCTTCCTAGGAATGCCTGCTAAAATAAACTGCCTGCTGTTTCTGAAAAGAAGGAACATGCAGTGGTTCTCCACCAAATCCTGGAGAATTGGAGCTGCAGTGTGGCAGGGTAGTAATGCTGAATATTTCAGGGTGTGTATGTGTGCGGTCAGATAAATGCAAAACAGCCTGTTAATGATTGAAACTGAGGTCAACCATGCTGCTGCCTCTGTGTTTAAAAAAGAGACAGAGCTCTATGATAGAACACAGGGGAAACCCAATAAAGTTGAGAAAAGGAGAAGGAAACTTAATGAACAATATGTTTCAAAAGTTGTATTGTAACCCTCTTCTTGGGATGGAGCTTACCCAGACTGCTGCTGCCCTCCCAAGGTCCCTAGAACAGCTGCCACTCTTGCTGCCAGCTCCGTTCCACTTGACTGGATGTATGGCAGTGGGAGAGAGAGAGCATGGCAGTGCAGATGTCCTCTTCACCTTCTGCACATTTTCAGCAGTGGCTACGGCTGCTCTTCAGAGCCTTGTCCCCTGATACTGGTAGAGGGGACCGAGAAACACCAGTGACACCGTCATTTTTAGTGTCTCCTGTGCCACTCCATTAAATGCCACTGACAGCATGAGAGAAGGAGCATGAGCTGCAGGAGGCTCCTCTGCAGTGCTTCCTCTCCTCCTGGCTGGTGACATCCAGACCCACTACCCCACCACCAAACTACACACACCGGCTGGCAACCCTAGGGAGGCTGCAATGAATAAAGGGGCCAGCACACACCTGGGGCAAGAATAAATGAAAAAGAAGAATGTTTGGAGAATAGGGCTCCTACATGACGCAGCTGTCTTGCTGACCTCCAACACTACCTACTGGCCAATCAGAGGCTGGGATGCCCAGCAAGCAGCCACAAAGAATTGTGGGAGGAAGATATAATCAAGGACCCTCCCATTGTACTGGCAGCTAAAAGGGTCACTCAGAGGGCAGGACAGGGCAGAAGGACTAATGGACAGCCCTGTCTGTCCAATGGGACACTGATTTGAAGTAAAGACGTTTCTGGGCTCTTGAGGAGCTCATGCCAATCTGAGAGAGAGGTGCTCAAACCTGCCACTTGTGAGATCAAGAGAGCTGCCCAGTCAGGCCACCAGTCCTGCGAGCACTTACCAGGGTTCAGCCTGCAAGCTCACTGTGAGCCTTATCCTGGGCTTACACTATTCGGAAACTGTGTCAGGGAAAGGCATCTGTTTATTGAAAGCTGTGTAATTGTGGCAGATGGGCATCTGGTGAAAGAACTTACTGAGAGTCTTCTTTTTTGTAATCCATATTTTATTGAAAGTTTGTATAAACATACATCAAAATATCAAGCATGCATGCATACATATGACAGACAAGTGAACAAAATTGAGGATAAGGTATAACTGTCTGCATGTACCATATTGTATGCAATATAAAACCACCAACCAGGGAAGGAAAAAGAAGAGAGAGAAATAAATACTACATTTCTGTGAGTATTACACTAATCTAAGACACTAAACATGAAAAATAAACCCTCTACAAACTAATTATCCTGCCAGTATTAGAACCACTTGTTATTATGTTGCAGTTTTTAAAAAGGTTCCTGAATATCACAGAATTCATCTAGCTTATTATATGCCACCCTTTCATAGCTAGCTCTAACAAAAAGATCCCACAGCCATTCCTTTACAGCAGGTGTGTCTGTGCTCCTCTAATGCCTTAAAATAAAATTTTTTGCCATAATCCAGGCCGCATGGAACCAGTTTTTGAAATTCAGAGCACTGTGTCAAATCTGAACAAATTCACCAAACTACTAGTTTTGCTGAACATACAATATGTCTCTTAATCACTTTTTCACAGATTGCCTTTATGCCCTTCCAAAAGGAAGTTAAAGATGAACACGGCCACAATATGGGGGGAAAGCGTGCCTTTTTCTGTTAAACATCTCCAGCACAATCCATCCGTAGATATACCTAGTTCTACCAGCCTGCAGGGGCCATAGTACCATCTGTGAACAATTTTATATTGTATAAGTGTACTTTGGGTTCTCTACAAGCTTTTAAGGTCGTACACCAAATCTGACTCGATTCTTCAAGTGAGATTGAAGCCTGTAATTTGTCTTGCCATTTACGTAACAGGGATACCAAAGGGCCAGACTTGGAATCTACAGTATATGTAACCCCCTACAAATGGGGGTTCCCGAAAAGTCTTCCTTGAGCTTGCCTAAATGCTTACTGCCAGGCTGGTGTCCTGCATTTTAGCAGTTTAAATGTATTGCCAGAGAGTGCCTGTATTGCCTCTGTGTACTGTCTTTTTAAGAGCTGCCTGGATTGCAGTCATAATTAATCTGGGAGGGATCTCTGTTAGAAGATGTACTTGTTTGCTGATCATTTATTAGAATAGTAATAATATTGCAGTTTGTCTAACCTGCCTTCTTTGCAGCATGGACATTTCTGTTTATCGCCACCATCTTGGTCCTGGACTGCTGAAATGGGCCAATCAGTACCTTTGGGGACTCTGAAATGGAGCCTATCCCCAGGGGCTTTGTGGGAGAAAAATTCTGTAGGAATTGTAGTTTTGGGCTTATGGCGCCTAAATGAACTTGGAGGGGGAACTCTTGTTGTGACTGACAGAGGAATCAGCCAACCGAACCTTTTGGGTCCTGGGGAAAGTCCCAGACTGCTTGCAGTTTCAGTTCAGATCTGAGTTGGGAAGTGAAGGAGTAATAGCTCGAGATAGTCGAGCAGTAATCCTGCATAGATTCGTGTGGGAGAACTGTGAAAGGGCTGAGTTTTGGCCTGCCTGCTGTCCCTGAGAGGGAAACTGAAGTTTATTCGGACTGAATCTGAATTGTGAGGACGATTTAAGCCACAGAACTGTGACCAGGCTTTAACCTGAAGAAGACCGAAGATTTGCAGAATGCGATCAGTCTGTCAGGATTTCCAGCCACCTTTGAACTCCCGGTTTGTGCAGAGACTCTGTAATTGCGACCGGATAGCAATCTGCCTGGTACAGTAGAATTTCTTACATGTAAATGTGCTGTGTACTGCTAGTGGGTCATGATTTGGTTCCCCACTGTGTGCTGAACTGTGTTCTGTTTGCTGAAGGCTGTATCCAGCTCCAACAGACTAAATCCGTTTGCATCTCCATTTGGCCTAGTCCTTGCCACACTGGCCCAGCCAGACTACCCACTACACAGAGAAAGTCACTGATGAGAGACCTGCCTGGGGATCAGCCCCCTGCTCAACGCCTTGAACAGGAATGATGCCTCGGTGATTTGTGTGGGCCCTGCTTCTCCTGGCACTCCAGCTCAACAACCTGCAGTCTCGATTTCATCCTGCCTGTGTCCTGTATTGGGTATTGTGAGTAAACATCAGGGTAGCTCCCTGCAACAACAGCTAAATCTATAGTGTTGTCATCTGATTGCTTTGTTGTCTTTTACTTCACGAACTGAGCCCTCCAGCTCCAGATTACAAATAGTGTGTGTTGTGCATGTTGCTTTCTTCCATCACAGTGCCCCAACCAGCTGTGATGCTGGCCTACCCCAGGCAACGGTCCTGGCTAGCCCACCTTTTTCCTACCTGGGTACCCAGAGTGTGTGACTGTGTAGGGACTCTGAAGTGCATGTATAACTGTCTGATTGATTTAGCCTTTAAGCCAATCAACCTAATTATGCCCCTCCCTTGTTCAAGTCCCCTGAATAAATCAGGTCTAACTCTTTTTGCATTTAACCTGACTGTGGTTCCAGTTTGTGCCAAGAGTACTGTACTGTACTGTTGCTATTTGCTGTGCATATCCTTGTTTTACAGGAGTCCCCAGGGTCGAGCTAGAGGAACCAGACCTGGTGGTAAGTGCAAACAGTGTGGGTAATTGCATGGTGAATAAGGGTCATTGTGAAAGTGATTATTGTATATTGTTCAGGCCACTAGAAGGGAAAGAGGGGGTTACAGTGTCCTGGAGGGCTGTGCCCAGGTTAGCTTGACCACTAACAACCCTGACCTCCGGGTGGAGGCACCTGTTTCAGTACCCAGGCCCCTTAAACTGCTACTAGCCAAGCAGGCAGGGGTAGTAGCCCTTGGGATAGCGCCACCTAGGGGTTACATATAATCTGTTTGTAAAGACTTTCGTGTCCATTATTTGTTGTGCAAATTTTATCTAAGGTGTGTATTGAAGGGAAGACTACATCCTTGTTTATGTTGTCTCTAAGAACATCTCTGAGTTGAAGATGGTTGTAGAATTCCATCCTAGATAGTTGGAAGTTGTGAGAGATTTGTGAAAAAGACATCTGGGAGGCTGAAACATGATCAGTAATATCATGCAAGAAACAAATGCCTTTTGATTCCCATGCTGCCCAATCTATGCATTTGCCATTCATTCTTAAAATATGGTTACCCCATAGAGAGGCGGGGGGGGTGTATTGGGATCCCACTCTAAAGTTGAAGCAACTTCTTTCCAAGATTTATTTACTTGGCTCAGGACCAGGTTCAAATTAAACAGCCTTGCAGTATCAGAATATTAAATTACTCTGGAGTGATATTGTCCTTTTAAAGGAGATCTACTGCCTAGGATGCTCAAGCCACTGGAAAGATAGATTAGTCAGCACTTTAGTCTTCTCGAAGTCCAAAAAGTAATAAAGAATAAAATTACCTCATCGCATGTAAATTTCATTTTCCTGGGGTTGCAGCCAGCATACTGAGAACAAAAGGTACATATGTACCATGTCGGTGCTCACCCACATGGCATATATGCACCTTTTGTAAAAAATAACACCTGGCATATTAAATACAGAGATTTTAATTTCTCCGTACCATATGGGCAATAGAGAGGTAGAGGCAAAACTGCATCATCGTATCGTGGTATTTTTCAGCGAGATCGCTCAGGGGGCAGCGCTCTGGTTCTCAGTATGCCGGCTGCACCCCTGGGACATGAAAATTTACGAGCGATAAAGTAGTTTTATTCTTTATTACATTTGGGACTCCGGGGGAGGGGATCGGGGTGCTTGAGCCGCAATCTATATGCACCAGTGGCTCGAGCATCCTAGGCAGTAGATCTCCTTTAATAGTACCTACCCAGCCTGGTGTATCTTGGCTGTTGTTTAACACACTGAGCCGCAGTAAAAGCATTATGTCTAATTTTAAAGTTGGGTAGTCCAAAGCCACCTTTATCTATAGGCTGTTGAAGTTTTCTCATAGAGATTCGCTGGGTTTTGTTTTCCTATAAGAAGTTCCTGATCAAAATCTGAATCTTGTTAAAGAAATGGGAGGGTATGTGATTCAGTAAGTGCTGCATAAGATAATACACTTTAGGAGCATGCATCATGTTGAAGGCTTGTGTTTTGCCCCAGAATGAGAGAAGCATTTTGTTTCATCTTGTAAAATCTAGTTCCGTATTATCTATAGGTGCTGTAAAGTTCTGAGTAAGCATACAAGACCCAAACCCATTTACAAAAGTTGCCCAGATTGTATCCATTCAGAATTTTAATTGAATGTATAAAATAATACATGGGGTGGTGTGTTTAATGAGAATATAATTAATGGTCTCCGTTTTCTTGTATTGCAAAAACCGTGTGTTAAATGCCGTAACACCTGAGTAGGTGTTACGGCATTCACGCACTCCGTTCCACAACAAAGCGCTCAAGGAAACTAAAGATATCACGTTCAAACTATCCTCTCACTTCAACTGCCACTGAAAAAAAAAAACACTTACCTCCATCCCAGATAGCCTCCAGCAGCCTCACATCAGCTATAAGTTTAAAAAAAAATCTTAGACCGATTCCAAACAGCGGACGAAACAGTTAGTTGAAGAGCAAGAAAAACCGTAAGCACAACGACCTTTTTTGGAGAAAGCGGATCCCTTCAATTATATAAAAATAAAGTATAGGGAGAAGTATGTAAAACACAAATTAACACACCCTTGTTGTTGGATGGCATTCATAAACCCGAGGGCTTAGCCCTCGGGATATCAACCAACCTCGGTGTGTAGCAATTCTCAACACACTTTTCCCCATACTTTATCCTATATATAGTGTATAGCGGAGTGTTGTTCTATATAGAATTCCATCCCTTTCAAAATGCTGTTGTACCACAATTCAAAGGTCATGGAATGTGATTCTACCCTACTGTGGTAGAACAGCATTCTAGAACTTCTAGAGACTGCATGAGTCAGTTTCATTTTGAAAGCAAAACAACTCACAAATACATATTTTACACAGTACTATAAACTATAATAAATACAGTATGACCAACTCTATGCACAACCAGTGTGTTTTGCCACCTCGGGGTTCTGATTCCCATGGACCTCTTAAGCTTTGCTCTCAAGGTCAGGGGGAATCAGAACCCCGTTGTGGCAGAACACACTGGTTCTGCACAGTTGCCCATCCAGTATTCTCTATTTCACACACAAGGTGTTGGATGCTACGTACGCTGGAGGGGTTTGTCTAAGCATCCAACACAGAGGGTGTGTAAAATTCGAGTTTTACACCCCCCCCCAATGTTTTATTTTATATAATTGCTGGGAAGCAATTTTCACCACAGCAATTATATAAAACAGCAACATATTGCTGTGCAGCCGGGATGAAGTGCGGTCCCCGACTGAGCGGCTGCTGAAACCTTTCTGTGTTTTTTTTTTGTGTGTGTTAAAAAGTTTAAAAGGAGGATTCAAACTGTTGGCAAATTTTTTTTTCTTTCATTTTCTTTCCACCAAGTGCTGGTGGTGGTTTCTGGGTTTGGTACAGTATCTGGCGCTGAAACAGAGAAGAGTGGGGGCTGGCGCTTGCGTGGAGGGAGGGAAACCTGGCATGTGTTTGCCATTATAATCAGCAAGTTATAACGGCAAATTATAACTGGATTTCCCTATGGGGAAAAAAAATGCTCCCCGGTAAATATAATTCCATTCTACCCTGTCAAAGGCCTTATTAGCATCCAGTGAGAGCAGAGCAGGTTGAGATTGGTTTGTTTCTGCAGCATGACTAATGTGAATGATTTTGCGGAATAGGTCAGAGCTGCGGCATCCAACTATAAATCCTACCTGATCTGTGTGTACCAGCTGATGAATAATCCTATTTAGCCAGTTAGCCCAAATTTTGGCAAGAATCTTGCAATCTACATTAATTAGATAGACTGGTCGGTAATTCTCACATATCATAGGGTCTTTGTCTTTTTTGGGCAACACAGTTATGGTAGCTTCTCTCATAATAGTGAGAGGCAAGGATCCGAAATCAAAAGCACTGCTGAAGGCTCTGTGAAGAATGGGGTAAGATTTTGGGTAGTAGCTTTATAACATTCCGTTAGCCTGTCAGGATCAGGTCCCTTTCCCTCAGGAAGAGAGTGGATAGCTTTCAATATTTCATCTAGAGAAATTGATTTATTTAGTGATTCCCTGTCCTGTGCTGAAATAGACAGTAATTTAAGATTATGCAAAAATGTATCAAAGTTATCTTGACTAAAGCAGACCTCTGATTGATATAATGAGGAGTAATGTTCCCTAAGTTTCTGTAATTTGATTAGTTGTAAAAACTAGTTTGTTATTCCTGTTTTTAATAGATGTACTGTAATTTTGGTTGCCTCAGACATCTTTCTCAGCGTGTGTGCAAGTAACTTTCCTTGCGCTTCCCCCGCTTCCCAATAAGCTTGTTTTAATCTGAAAAGTGCGTATTCAGCTTTTTAATTCTAAATTGTGTTAATGGCAAATTCAATATTGATGATTTCCCTGTGTAAGCTTAAGTATTTGGCTCCTGTGTTCAAGAAAAGGTTTTCTTTATTCTTTAATTTTTTTCCAGATTGTTTAATTCAACCTCCTTGAGTTTCTTTTTGTGTGAGGAAAGGAGATTATGTGGCCCCTAATGAAGGCCTTAAATGAGTCCCACAAATTAGGTACAGTTACCTCTGCATTATCATTCAGCTCCAAGAAGAATTTTATCTACTCTTCTAACCAATCAGGGAATTTGCTATGATTTAGTAAACTACAATTGAATTTCCAACTTCTCTCTGAAGGTAAACTTTCTCCTAAAACAACATCCATGGAAACAGGGGCACGATCCGAAATGGAGATATTTCCAGAATTACTTGCAGTAAAGCCTACTAGAAGTGATTTAGTGAGGAAAACGTAGTCCAGTCTACTGGCTGAGCCATGTCTATTAGAGTGAAAAGTGTAGTCCCTATCTTTAGGGTGGATTAATCTCCAACTATCCACTAAACCGAATTCTTTACAAAATATTTGTAAGGTATTAGAGGAAATAGCGTGTTCTGTAGGGTATGTATAGGTACTGTCCACATAAACCTCTGCCACTGAGAGTCTGTGCCTGAGGAGTATTGCTTCAGACTGAAGCTGCTGAGCTGCACAAAGCGGAGACAGGGGCCAGCATCCTTCCCAGGTTGCTTCGGAGCAAGGTAAGGGGGCTTCTAACCCTTACCTAGTGGGGAGGATTGGGGAACAAGGAGCCACGGGGCACATGCCCTGAGTACATGGGTACTCTCAATCTGGAAGGGAGTTGGTCTGTGGGGGTAACTTCCGGGGTCTGGGCTCTTTGGGAACCTAAAAGTGGCTGCATAGTGCTTCAGTGACCGAGGGCTGAACCAGAAGGTCTGTGCTGCAGCAGCAGCATGTTTGGGAGAATCCAAAGTGCCTCATCTCCAGGCTGTTGGGGCCTGTTCCTGACTGCTGCCTTCCCTGCTGCTGTGTGCTGTCCGCTGTGTCGGCTGGGCTGCTGTATCCTTTGGTCATGTGAGTGCTGGCGTTGCTGCCTGTTTTTTTTTTTTTTTTTTACTGTTGCAGTTTGGATTTCTGTTACCACATTTACATTACAAGTTGGTTTTCAAGTGTGTTCCATTTGGAGTTCAAGTTCTTTAAATTGTGCAAGCACACTGTGGCCTGTTGGGGGGTTAAATTACAGGCTTGCTAGATTTCATCAAGTGCACCACCAAAAGAACCCAGGCAACATAATTAGCATGCCTGCAGCGGGACTTTAGTGTAATTCCTGAGTACCCAGTGTCACAGGTTCTTACATCATACTTGAAATCATAGTTTTATTACTGGTACCAGCTGAAGAGTTTACTGCACCCTGTGTAGTATAATTCATCCTTTTGTGCCCCTTGATTGGGCGGGTGCTTCATAGTCTGTATAGGATATGAGAGGGTGGTAGTGACTCACAGTATAGTGGTTCCCAGGGGGCATTGCTCTAGGGTGTGAGTGCTCAAGGTGACTTGCAACTGTCTAACCTGCTCTTTTTCTTCTAGCTTCCAGGCCTGTGTTCTTAAATAAAAGCACTGTTAATATGTTGAATTTCACTTCTGAGTGAGTGCTCAATTTGTATAACTGGACTGGAGTGTTTATTTTTTTTTTTATCATGTAACATTTTATTATTTTTCACACTTAGCACAGCATTAATAAGGAGCATATAGCAATACCATCTACATCAACAAAAGGCCGGTCTAGATACATTCAAAGTCAAGAAATAAAAGATTATCCGAGGAGTAGTAAGTGAGGTAGGAGATAATCAGGAAGCACAGTTCGCAGTGGTGGGAAGCAAAAGCATGGACTCCCCTCAGAAAGGGGGAGAACCCTATCCTTCATCCTAGCCCGTCTTTAACCAATGGGGGGGGTTTGCAGCTGGAGGGGTGCAGTCATACAAATATGCGAGTGCAGATATGCATCCCACTTATGGTGGTAGCCAGCCAGCTTACCCTTGGCTGCCACAGTGAGTCTCTCAAAGACTGCCAGCCTAGCTATAGCCGCACGCCATTGTGAGATTGTGGGGGGCGAGGGGTTCCTCCATTTTAACAGGAGAGCCCTTTTCACCTCCATGACTACAGTCAGTACCCATGCTTTACTGTAATGGGGGAGAGTGGTCGGGGGGGAAGACATCTCCCAACAGCAGGGGGTAGTGCTGAAGGGTGATTTGAGTGCCTACTATAGTTGAGCAATCCTTTAGGACTTGCGTCCAAAAAGTATGTATGCCAGACTGGAGTGTTTATTGGTGACAATAACAACTGTTTTATTGGTCCCCAGGGGATAGCCCAGTCTGGTGTAGGGTGATGAGTTGGTACTGCATCCCACTGGGTGGTACTGCATCCCACTGGGTGGTACTGCACACACATTTGACCCCCTTCCTCTCTCTGGGTGGAGGTACCACGCTATTACATATTTATTCTGGGATGAACCCTCCACCACAGGAGAAAAATAAACCCAACCCCCTCAACCAGGTGGGCCCTGTACAGTGACCAGGCAGTGGCATGAACCCGGATGGGGCGATCCAGTGGTCATGATATAAATATCGAAGCTCCAGGTGGTCCTGCTCAGCTGGCGTGGAGGTGGGGGTGAGGGACCTGGTGATCCAGGTAACCCTTATGCAACCCAAACATTTGTACAGTACATGAAATGTTGAAAACTGTTAAGGTTTAGAGCGGTTTTGGAAAATAATGTGTGTTTTTGTAAATGCAGGTGGAGGAACAACCACACACCTGCTTTTCATGGAGTGACCGAAGGGCTGGCCCCTCATTTCATCCTGTGTTCTGATAATGTCTATTACTAGGGCGGACATGACACTACCAGCTACCTCTTGTTTTCCATGTGTTGAATATATGTGGCCCACCCCTACGTTAATCGTACATGAAAGCCCTGAAATTCTGTGATTCCCAGCCATGGAATTTTTTGCAGAATTTGGATCATGCCATGGAGTATATTTGGTGCCGCAGAACTTGTTGTTGGTGAATTTTCATTGAAATATACAGTTTTTCCATGATGCCTGGCCCTTACCCCTCACTTGTTTATCCTGAAGCCGCTCCTGTATGCCTGGCATGTGATGTCATCATTGAAATCACATCATATTTTAGCCAGCAGCAGGACTGCATTGTACCATAGAAATGAATAAATCATGTCGCAGAAATCAAAAAATGCTGCCGCAGAAGCCTAGGACCCCTGCCCCAGAAATAATGAATAAGTAGGGTTACCACCTGTCCCGATTTTCTCAGGACAGTCCTGATTTGGTCAGCTGTGTCCTGCAAAATAACATGAAAAATACTTCATGTCCTGACTTTATAGTAGATAAAATATTTCCTGACTGTCCTTTAAATGATGCAAAAAAACTATAATACTTTAGCTAAAATACCTTAAAATGATATGAAACACTAGAAACAACTGAAAAACTACAACACTTAATCTTAATTCTGATTATTTAGAGAAAACAAGTCTGTTGCATTGGTCGAGATTACATATTGTCCTGCGAAAAATCATGTTTCAGTAAGAAATGTCCCACTTTGGGCTTCTTAAAAGGTGGTAACCCTATGACTAAGTGCCTCAGAGCACTAAGGGCCCTGACATAGACGACCGTCTCCACAGAAACCGTTGTGGTTGATCAGTTCAGAAAACAATGGTACACGGGGCGCAGTCACCTCTTGCCTCCAGTGTGTGAGCCACCTTCTTGCCCACCCTCACAGACACTTTCCCATCTGGAAATGCATCCCTTTGGCTTGGCATTTATACAGTAGAGCACAGATGTTGCTAGACCTTTACAGTATGGGGTTAAACTGAGCTGCGGATGCCACTCTGGTGTCACAGCCGACACTTTTGGTGCCAGTAGCCTCAGGCTCTGTTTTTCATCCGATCGTAGTAGCAGGCAGATCTACACTGAAACTATAGAGCTGCCAAAGGAACATAAATACTGCAGTACCAAATTTAATCATCTAGAAGGTGCACTGCAGTATAAGTTGCAAGTGACAGGGGTGGCGAACTTATAAGATGCGACTGAGTGCAGAATTTGTCCTTACTGACAAGTATACCTCCACATGTGAGTGTTACTAGAGTTAAATGAGAAATCTTACTTCGAGTGGGAGCTCTTGCAGTAGGCTGTTACCATTAAGACTATGCCGCAGGCATTAGGACCCACCAGCAAACTCTTAGCTAGCAGTACCCAGCAGGGGCTGCCCCCTGACATCAGCTCTGCCCAACATCGGCCATGATACAAAAGGGGGCAGTCCCCGACTCCACCTCAGTTCTTTTCCCACCGCAGACCCGCTCTCAACGGTTGCTCTTGGCTTGTTGCTTAGCAGTTCAGCAAGGTTTTTTCAGTGTTTTCTCCTCATCAGTCCTTCTTTCCATTGAGTGTTCGTCATTCTATGTCTTCATCACCATCATCGATGTCCTCGTCGGGACCGAAGAAAACAAAGTGTTCCTGTGGCTGCCAGATTGCTGCCAAGGATGTCCACGAGGCCTGCGTGCTCTGCCTTGGACTGGACCACGACACCCAGGCCTGCAGGATCTGCAGAGGCTTTACCAGCAGGACATGAATTCAATGCCTGAAGGCATTGAAAGCTCACCTTCTAGAAAAGCAGGTCGCCGTGATGCAGAACTCTCAAGGGGAGAAGTCCAAGCACAAGGACAAGTCGCACCAAAAGTCCCTCTACAAGGACCATGGACGGTCCCGTCCGCGCTCCCACTCACCCCATAAAAAGGCTTTGCCGTCAGGCTGTGGTGGTTCCGACTGCTCACACCACTTAAGACACTCCCAGGACTGGGGTAGGCCTTCCAGCCATGCCAAGACCCCGGCACCAGTAGAAGGTAAGAAAGGCCTGGTTGCTCAACCGCCACCGTCTGTGAAGGTGAAGGCCACGCCTCTGCTCCCCCCTTCTACCTCAGGTAGTACTTCTAAATCTTCCTCTTTTGTGCATGCTTAGGCCCCGCCAAAGAAAACCTCAGTCTTAGCCCTACCCGGGGCTCCGGGTAAGGCCTCTTCAAAGGAGCGGGAACCTTCTGCAAAGTCGCCCTCGGTTTTCCACCCTTCCAGGACTCCTGTCAAACAAGACCCAGCACTGGTCAAGCCTAGTGACCAGAACCCAGCCTCGGATACTGGAGCCAGTTGTTATTTAGTCCAGGCAACACTGGACAAGGTACAGTCACCGGTACAGAGGGCCTCTACCCCAGAGAACAGCTCTGTGGGCACTTTTCAGGATCTTCCTTAGTTGCCAACTTCACTGATTCTTCAGGACCCTATTATGCCCGACACCTCAGTTGGGGCAGCGGCATCCCAGTTCAACAAAGAAGAGCTCACACAACTGATTCAGTTTTGGTGGAGCCAGGTCAAGCTGGACGTTATCATTCCTAAGCCCAACCCGGCTCCAGTACCTGATAAGGCAGAGGATCAGACCACTAAGGGCAGCCATTCGGTGCCACCCAACAAACCTGCTCCCGATGACCGACCCAAGCCTTCCAAGTCCCGCTGTCCTTTGGTGGTCCGTTAGCGCTCCAGGTCAAGGGACTGTCGACGGCGCCAGTGCTGTCGGTTGATAAGCCGGAACCGGTCACCTCACAGGAGCAAGTCTCATATCAACCATAGCTCTGTCAGTCACCACAGGTGCTCCACCAGCCATCATCGGACCCATAGCTAACGTCTGTCCTCCTACCGTCGTCGGTCCCCCAGTTGACCTTGGTTGGTCAGTAGCCGGCACTAAGTGGGCAGAAGCCACTCCAGGTTGGGGTCGGCTTCATCCCATTCTGACAGGGGCAGGTCTTATTGTTCTTCCCCTTTAGACCAGTCCCTTTCAGGAGAGAGGGTTTCCCCGGACAATAAGGAGACCCCACCCTCCCGCTTGCCTCCTGACGATCCCACTTTTGTGAACATCATGAGACAAATCCAAGCCTCCAATGGATGGGAGATGGAGGACCTGGATCTGGAATGCCGGAGGTTGGTCAAATACCTGAGGCAAAATGAGCCCAAGCCTCTAGTGGTCCCTCCTTTGGTGGATACATTCCAGGACCTGGAAGCATCCAGCCACTACCCCAGCAGTTCCCAAAAAGTCGGTCAGGCTTTATAGAGCACCGAAGGAGGAGCCCTTCCTGCTGGAACAGCGTCAGGTGGACTCAATGGTCATCACAGTGGCTCATGAGAAATCTAAGCAGCCGAAGCACCTTAGCTCACAGCCTCCCAATGCAGAGTCCAGGTACTTGGACCAGGTGGGCAAGAAGATTTATTCCACCTCTACCTGCTCCATACAGTCTTTCAACTTCCTCTCGCATATGGTTCAGTACCAAAACGCGTTGTGGGAGAAGGGCCAGGAAGTAGTAAAAGCCTTGCCAGATTCAGCTCAGAAGACCAAATTACTGGAAATCCTGAATTCGGGGTTCAGATGTAGGCATGCATGTTTTATAGGCCTCATACGACACTGCACACATGGCATCTAGGGCTGTGACTTCCAGCGTTTGCCTTAGGTGCCACGCCTGGTTAAGGGTTTTCTGATTCTTCCAGGAGCTGCAGTCCAGAATCAAGGATCTTCCCTTCCAAGGTTCTGTATTGTTTGGGGAGAAGACTGAGAAATTAATCTCTTTTCTCCAGGAGTCCAGGAAATCAGTTTGATCCATCCGGAAACTTTACTCAGTACTAAACAAATATTTTTGCTCAGTATTCACAAATGAAGTGGAGGAGGTACCTAAACCAAACAATAGAAACACTCTGGATAGGGGGGTTGATACCAGCCCATTCACAGGGAACTCTTAAAACTGAAGGTGAACAAAGCAATGGGGCCTGATGGGATTCATCCCAGAACTCTAAAAGAACTAAGGGTAGAACTAGTGACACCACTGACTACCCTCTTTAACAAATCACGGGAGGATGGGGTGGTACCCGAGGACTGGAGGAGGGCAGATGTTATTCCACTTCACAAAAGTGGGAGCAGGGCAGAGGCAGAAAACTACAGACCTGTTAGTTTGACCTCAATGATAGGGATAATGACGGAATCACTTCTGAAGGAAAGAACTGCTGAGTACCTAGAGGCAAGAGGGGCACAGGACCCAAGGCAGCATGGATTCACAGTGGTAAGGTCATGTCAGATGAATCTAATAGATTTCTTTAACTGGGTGACCAAAGTAGTAGATCAGGGAGGGGCTGTGGACATGGCCTACCTAGACTTTAGCAAGGTATTTATTTTCCAATTGTTTAACCAGGTGAGACACACTAAGCTGAAAGCTTGTTTACAGGTGCAACCTGGGAGCACAGGGAAGTTATGTGACTTGCTCAGGGTCACACAGTATGCAAGTGAGGGCTGTGGGATTCAAACCCAGGTCTCCAGATTTGCAGCTCAGAGCCTTAAACCACTGCACTATACTGCCTCATTTTTTTTTTGTTACTTTTTTCCCCCAATTATTGTTTGACACAGTCCCACACAAAAGATTAACATACAAGTTAGCCAGCCTTGGAGCAGGTCCCAAGATGCCTGGGTAAAAAATTGGCTGGAGAACAGGACAGAGAAGGTATTAGTAAACAGTGTCCACTCTGAAGAAAGGGGGGTTACTAGTGGGATACCACACGGTTCAGTACTAGGACCGGACCTCTTCATTTTGTTTATAAGTGACATTGCAGAGAAATAATCCTTATTGACAAAGTACCAGTCTGGATTCTGTTAGGGTTTCTTCACGGGCACCACACTCACTGACATGGTAGATATTATAGCCTCAAAATTAGAGGATGCCCTGTCGGTGGGTGCAGTGATCATGGATTTATCAAAGGCCTTCAATACTGTGGCACATGGACTGTTGGGAGAACGATTAGAAGAGGTAGGACTTGTGGAAAATTCATTGGATTGGTTCACATCTTATTTAGAGAACAGAACTCAACAAATATGTTTTGATGGAATATTATCTGGTAAAGCGAGGGATGCCCCAGGGCTCTATTTTGGGGTCAGCACTTTTCCATATATATCAGTTAGTTGACAGTGTAAAGTATTCAAACATTCGCTTATATGCAGATGACGCTATCCTGATCTCCAGTGGAAAAACCCCAGAGATTATGGAAGTGCATCTGCAAGAAGACTTCACAAGGCTCTACACATGGTTATCAGACTCAGGGTTGATAATAAATAGTAAGAAAACAAAATTTGTGGTATTTCAAAAGGGGGGACGGTATAGGGTAAAAATAAAAAACAAGTACAAATTATAACACCACAGAATGAAGTACTAGCCCAGGTCTCCGAATACAGATACCTTGGGGTATGGATCGATAATACCCTAAAATGTGAACACCATATAACTGAAATAATATCAAAGGTCAATAAAAAGCTGGGGGGGTTTAGGCAGTCCAGCTTCTGTATAAACAAGTTAATGAGGGAGACCATAGTAAACCAATTCCTTCTCCCTGTGCTTGAGTATGGTAACCATGTGTATGGCCTTGCTACAAAAGGAAATGTTGTCTAAAATTGATGCAGTGTATAGTCGTTTAGCTCGATTTACGCCTGAGAAAGGATTATTGTGAACATCATTGTAATTTATATGAGGAACTTGGTTGGCTGACCCAAGAAAATGAAAGAAGGCTAGTCTGGGCAAATCAGATATACAAGGTTGTAAATATAAATCAGCCAACTTATCTTTGTGAGAAATTGGAAAGAAAAACCTATGCCCATAATTTGAGAGGTATAAATATGAGAAATTTTGAGTTCCCAAAATTTAAAAATAAATATATTAATATGCACTTTCCCATAATTATGAATAAATTATGGAATTCCCTAAAATTAGTTACAGTAAAGCAATATGACAATATCAAGGCCTTTTCAACTAGTTTGAAAATTGAATTGAAGACTAGATGTGAGTGTTATGGGTAGAATCCTCTGTTTATTAGAATATGAGTTTTATTGTACCTGCCTGAAGGATACAACATTTTAAATGTGTTATACATTTGTTGGTGTATAAATTAATGCTGTATGACTCTGAATGATTGTATTTATATTATACGTTTGTAATAAGTCTCTATTTTGCCTTTGTTAAATTTTGTCACTATTTGTAAGCTTTTAGCTTTTGAAACTTTTCAATAACAGGACCATCTTGTAAATAGGACGTACAGTCCTAATGATACGTTTTTCCACCTAATATCCTGTATAAAAAAAGTTTTTACTACTGCTAAAAATTGCAGAGGGACTGGAAGGAAAAGTATGTCTCTTTGCAGATGACACAAAGATCTGCAACGGGGTTGATACACCAGGTGGGAAGGAAAGGATGAGAAGGGACTTGGCAAGGTTGGAGGAATGGTCAAATGTATGGCAGCTTAGATTCAGTGCTAAGCAGTGCAAAGTAATGCACATGAGAAACAAAAATCTAGGGGAAGAGTACACAATAGGGGGTGAGATACTGACAACAACAAAAATGGAAAGGGACCTGGGGGTAGTCATATCAGATGACCTAAAGTTGGGCAAGCAATGTGAGAGGGCAGCAAGGGGGGTTAGGGGGATACTGGGATGCATAGTGAGAGTCATCACCAGTAGAAAACAGGAAGTTGTTATCCGTCTGTACAGGCAGCTGGTGAGACCCCATGTGGAGTACTGCGTGCAGTTCTGGAGACTCAATCTCCGCAAGGACATAGACAGGATGGAGGCAGTCCAGAGGAGGGCAAATAAAATGGTGCAGGGTCTGCACCAGAAGACATATGAAGAGAGACTTAAGGAGCTTAATATATATACCCTCGATGAAAGGAGGGAGTGGGTGACATGATAGAAACTTTCAAGTACCTCAAGCAACTCAACAAAGTCCAAGGGGGTAGTATCTTTCAGAAAAAGAGGTGTGCAAGAACAAGGGGGCACAATTTGAAGATAGAGGGGGAACAGCTCAGAGGTAATGTGAGGAAGTATTTTTTCATGGAGAGGGTGGTGGATGCATGGAATGGCCTTCTTGAGGAGGTTATGGAGTTGAAAACAGTGAGGGAATTCAAGAATGCATGGGACAGACATAAGGCAATTCTAGGGGGTGGGGGTAGGAGGAAGTAGGCTGTTGGTTAACTAGGATCTGCAGCTTATCCATTAGGTAGGGAAATGGGCAGACTGGGGTGGGCCAAGCAGTCCTTATCTGCTGTCAAATTCTATGTTTCTATGTTTAGAAGGGGGCCCAAAAGCCCTTTCGCAAGCATCCTTTTCGCAAGTCCTCAGGGTAGAACACCCATGGCCAATTTGTGCAAAGAGGCGGCTTCAAGAGGAAAGCCACAACCCAGCAGTTTGGAGACGCTCCCTCTAGAGGCCCAAAGTCTTCCCAAACCTCTCTGCCTGCTCCCGGATCCACCCAATGACTCCCTCCTGACACCCTCTCCTCCAAAGGAGGTGCAAGGGGAGGCAGAGTGGGGCTGCTTCTCCCTCCATTTGGGAGGGTGGAGCAAAATCACCTCAGACCTCTGGGTCTTAGACATCATAGGGAGAGGACATACATTGCAGTTCAAGCAAACCTCTCTGGAGAGTCCACCAAGGTCCTCCCACTATCCTCCTTCCCACATCCCATTGATAGAAGGAGAGATCCAGGCCCTCTTGCAGAAAAAGGGCAATAGAGCCAGTTCCACAGGGGCAACAGGGAAGAGGGTTTTACTCCCACTTCTTCCTGGTACCAAAGAAAACGAATGACCTTCGGTCCATCCTGGACCGAAGCTCTCTAAATCACTTTATAGAATACAAAAGGTTCAGGATGGTGACTCTACCAGGTCTCATTCCTCTGTTACACCAGGGAGATTGGCTCTGTTCCCTGGACATGCAAGATGCTTACATGCATACAGAGTTCTTCCCTCCCCACCAGAAGTTTCTGAGGTTCCACTTCCAGGGGAGGCATTATTAGTTTTGGGTCCTACTATTTGGCCTCCCCTCCGCTCCTCAAGCCTTTATCAAGTGCCTAGCGGAGGTAGCTGCAGCTTTCAGACACAAAGGTCATTACGTCTTCCCTTACCTGGATGATTGGCTTTTCGCAGCTCCTTCAAGAGCGTGTCTTATTCACACTCTTGGAGACACCTATACACTATTCCGAGAGTTGGGGGTCACCCTGAATCTTCTGAAGTCATCCCCAGAGCCTAGCCAATGACTCTCCTTTCTAGGGGTGGTTCTGGACATGATCCAAGGCATGGCTTTCCTCCCACAAAAAAGGGGGGAATCACTTGCGGGAAGTAGCCCAAGCGGTTTCCATGACCACTCAAGTCCAGGCCAGGACTTTCCTCAGGCTTCTGGGTCATATGGCGGCGGCCATCCCTGTAGTTCCCTTGGCTCACCTCCACATGAGGGTCCCTCAGTGGATGCTCAGGGTGCAATGGGACCAAAGATCCGATGGTCTAGACCTATTTGTCCTTATCTCGGACCCAGTCAGAAGAACCCTTTCTTGATGGCTGAACCCCTCCAATCTAGAAAAAGGAGTTCCTTTCTGGCAGGAGCTGCTGAGCCGGATCCTGACCATGGACACCTCTGAGCTCGGTAGTGGAGCATATCTAGGAGACAGCTGGACCCAGGGTGTTTGGTCTCCAGACGAGCACAGGCTTCATATCAACATCGTAGAGATGCGAGCAGTCCTCAACACCCTACGGGTGTTTCAGGAGGACCTAGCAGCAGGCTCTCTTCTTGTCCAGACAGACACCTCGGTCATCATTTTCTATATCAACAAGCAAGGGGGCACACATTCATACCCCTGTGCAGGGAGGCAATGAGAGTATGGTATTGGGACCTGGAACCTCAGATCAGTCTAGCTGCGGTGCATGTTCCAGGCATCCAAAACGTTTTTGCCGACAGCTGAAGCTGGTCATGGTCCAAGGCACATGAGTGGGAGCTACTCCAGTCAGTAGTGGACCAGCTCTTTGACACGTGGGGCCTTCCAGAGCCGGACTTCTTTGCGTCTCCATGCAGTGCCAAACTGCCAAATTTCTGCTCACGAGAGTATGCGCCTGGTGTTTTTTGGCCAGATGCATTGTCCCTGTGTTGGACAGGGAGGTTTCTGTACACCTTCCCTCCCTTTCTGCTAATCCAGAGGGTTCTCTTGAAGCTTCAAACAGAGGGGGAGCGCATGATTCTTGTTGCCCCGCTGTAGCCTCAGCAGATTTGGTTCTCACTACTTCAGCAGCTAGCAATGGAACCTCCAATTCAGTTGCCTCGGAGCTCGCACCTATTGTCTCAGGATCAGGGCATGTTGGTCCATCCAGATCTCAAGTCCCTGCACTTGCATGCATGGCTCCTGCAGACATAGTCAAAGTCAGGTATGGAGTCTCTCAAGAGGAAGCGGATGTTCCCATCTCTGCGAGAAAGCCCTCTACTAGGTCCATGTATGCTATGAAGTGGAAGCGTTTTTGCTTGTGGGCTTCGTCTCATCACTTAGACCCGCTTACCTGTCCAGTGAACTCAGTTTTGCAGTATCTCCTTATTAAGTCAAGGCTTGAGCTACTCCTCCATCAAAGTGCATTTGTCGGCAGTTTCAGGTTAACATATGCTGGTGGAGGGAAAAACCTTGGCCCAACCGGATGTGCCCTGAACCTTTTTGAGGGACACACTGCACATGAGACCTCCCATCAGAGATCTGGTACCCCCCTGGGATCTCCTTTTTGTGTTGGAGAAGCTTACCCTTCCCCCTTTTGAACCTGCCACAGATTGAGATCTATGTTTTCTTTCCTGAAAGGTATCCTTTTTAGTTGCTGTCACTTTCGCTCGAAGAGTTTCCGAGCTTCAGGCCTCGATGTGCAAGGAGCCTTATTTGGTTTTTCATAGGGACAGGGTTTCCCTAAGAACACATCCTAAGTTTCTTCTAAAAGTGGTTTCAGAATTGAGTCTGAATCAAGATGTCAACCTTCCAGTTTATTATCCTGACCATTCTAATATAGGGGAAGTGCTGCTGCACACCTTGGATGTCCACATGGTGCTGAGGTATTATCTCAAGCGCATTGCTCCTCACCGCAGGTCGAAGCAGCTTTTTGTGGCCTTTGCACCTCAACACCTCGATAAACCAATGTCAAAGCAGACTATATCTAGGTGGTTAGTGCACTGTATAGTTTACTGTTACAATAAGTACAAGCCTCTTCCGGGTACTGTCAGAGGTCATTCTACCAGGGGAGTGTCTACTTCTTTTGCCTCTTTGAGGACCGTCTCTATTGGAGACATCTGTGCAGCGGCTACTTGGAACTCAGTGCACACTTTCATTAGGCACTACAGTCTGGATATTGCTTCCGGGCGCAGGGCCCGATTTGGCCTAGCAGTCCTCCAGGAACTTCTCCCTTAGCGTGCCTTGTTTCAGCACTGTAGTTTTTAGCTTCCTCCCAGGGTTGCTTACATTCCTTCTCACAGGACTGCTTGGGACTCAGTCCTAATGGTAATAGCCTGCTGTAAGAGCTCCCACTCGAAGTAAGATAGTACAGTTACATAAGAACTTACCGTAACAGTAGATCTTCGAGAGGACCTCTTGCAGCAGGTGTTGCTTTCCCGCCCTCCTTCCCCCTGGTGAGTTTTCAGCATCTTTTTCAGCATGCATCCACTTGTCAGAGCCTGTTCTCAGGTCTTCGGCAGGTGAACTGAGGTAGAACCAGGGACCGTCCCCTTTTGTACCATGGCCAATGTTGGGGCGGAGCCAGAGTCAGTGGGTGGCCCCTGCTGGGTACTTCTAGCTAAGAGTTTTCTGGTGGGTCCTAGTGCCTGCGGCATAGTCCTAATGGTAATAGTCTGCTGCAAGAGCTCCTCTTGAAAATCTACTGTTACGGTAAGTTCTTATGTAACTGTACTTTACTTGCCACCAGCCAGTCCCATTTCTGTAGCTGTTGGGGACATTTATATTACTATACATATACTATACTTTACTATACCTTTGGTTAGCTTCATGAAAATTTTAGTTCTGTCTTGAGAGTTTTTAAGATTATTTAGACTTGCTGCCGAAAGATCATAGTTTAAAATCGGTGTAGTGACATCATCTCACTGTTAAAGGGACATTGCCAACTGTTGTTGCGTCACATTATTTTTAGTTGAAAACCTACATTTTATGATTGCTTACTTTCTTAACATTCATTGCTGTTGCTGGTTGTTTTCTCTGCTTCCTTTCTTAGTAGAACTGAAATGCATGCCAATGGTGTAATTATATCCACCCTTGTTTTGTTTCAAATCCTTGATCAACTCTTCTTGCATACATCTTGAACATTATGCCCCCCCCCCAACAGTACAGCCAATCATGATGCAATGGGGGGTGGTACTACACAGTTCACAGTAAACAGTTGCACACAAACAGTGAAACAGCAGTGTAGTCTAAAAGCACTTCCCTGTGCTTGAGAACATTAGCAGATTGTGGTGAAACCCAGGACCATAGCTGCTACAAATTATGTGGGTTGCCCAGGGAAGGGGGTATAGTGTGTCATTAGCTACATGGTGATTTTATAAACAGCATTGTGTTGTTGTGTGTAGATTAGCAACCAGAGCAGATAGAGCAGAGATCCTGTTGTTATACAAATGTCCATAGTAATAAAGTAGTAACAGTTACACATACAGAAAAATGATTAAAATATGCAAAATTGTGTCTAAATATTACATTTTTTCAAAGTTGTCCCAATGGCATCTGAATCTCTAAGTTTCCAAACTGTAACATAGGATATACATACCATTGTTTGCCTGTTCAGTCCTTGGGGCTGGGAGAGTATCCCCCCCCCATGATGGCAGTGACAGCCCGGTCCTCCACTAGCCCCACCACTCATGCTTGTCGGTCATTAATGTTGCAGGGCCTGTGTACCACCAACCATCATCTTAGTGACACTAGGAGGTCCCCCTCCCAGTTTTCTTCTGCAGTTCCACCCACCGTGCACTAGAGAGGGCCAGCAGCCCTTATGTATGTATGTATGTATGTGGTGGTTACGAATGCCACCGCCTACTCCAGGAGGAGCAAGCTACCTGGCCCGTGACAGGAGTTGCTGTGGTGCCAAGAAGGTGCCCCTCCCTGGACTGGGTGAAACTGTCATTGATGGCACCATGCCCCACCCCTGGTCGCCCACACATGCGTCTTGAGTCTGCTTCCAAACCCAGTGTCGCGGGTGTGACTGCGTAATGTAGTGCCTCTGCAGGCAGCCCTACCATAGAATCTTTAAAAAGATTCTCCAGCTTCCAGAAACATAATCACACTTGACATCAGAAGAACTCAAGTTACATAGAAAGGGATTTCAGGACATTCCATTTTTTTGGCAGCATGCGATAGCTCCTGCCTGTTGTCATTTGTACTCTTTTGTACATATTTAAAGATCCTTGTTACATTTAGTGTGTGTGTTGGCTGTGGTGAGGCCTGAGGAGTGACATGTCAAACAGAATGTAGGACCAGTTTAATTTATTTTCTAGTCAGTTTATCCCCAACACACACATATTTGCATACCCATGATACATTATGCTGGATTTGAGACTTTGATTGCATATGTGTTTACAGAAACCTCACAAACTGGAAAATATCTGCCTTCTTGTATCATTTATGCATCCTACAGTATCTAGTATTCTTTCTTATCAGCTTTTAAATTACTTCACCTCTTTCACAAGCTCAGTACAACATTAAAGAGGAGTTCAAGTGTATCTGCTTTGAGGCTGCTGAAGTAACAGTAATAGCCCTTCTTTATAGGATTCACTTTGTGGTCAAAAGAAATTGACAAGTAGGGGAGTAGTTTTTTTGTTTTAAGTTTGATCCTGACCGCCCAGATATTGACGGTGATAGGGTAGCTGCTTTTACCATTGTCAGATTTTACCCTCCCAGATGTTGGCTGTGATGGGGGTAGCTGCTTTCACCCTTGCCAGATTTTACCCTTGCTTCCTAGATGTTGGCTGCGATGGAGGTAGCTGCTTTTACCATTTCTAGATTTTTATCCTAGTCTCCCAGATGTTGGCTGTGATGGGGGTAGCTGCTTTTACCATTGCTAGATTTTTATCCTAGTCTCCCAGATGTTGGCTGTGATGGGGTAGCTGCTTTCACCATTGTCAGATTTTACCCTGGCTTCCCAGTTGTTGGCTGTGATGGGGGTAGTTTTTACCATTGCTAGATTTTACCCTTGAACCTGTATGTGGAAATTCTTTGGAGTTCAGGAAGGTTAATATTATCGTAAGTTTTTTACAAGCAATTTATGTTCACAGGATAGCATAGCTGACATGCCACATCTTATTTCCAGTGGGGTCCTGCTTCTGCAAGAACAGTTTGAGGCCTTTCAGTCCTGTTGGTACTTTGATTTGTCACTGAAGACATTTTCATTAAAACAGAATCTTGCTTTTTTTTTTTCTTTTTTTAAGACTCCACCTATTTTTGCTGCTTGTACCTATCCTGGAGCTGTAATCCTCTGCTTGTGAGATCAGAATTTGCTACTGTAAATGATGCTGATGTCACAAACGGAAGATTGCAACTGCAGGGCAGATATAAGCAGCAGAAACCAATTATGTGAAGCCATTATGTTTTCATGCATATGTTTAGAATGATAATGAATGGAATGTCCTAAAAGTTGCATTTTTGGGGAATGGTACGAGACGGAGTCCTACTGATGCCAGCTTCCATTGTTTTGCAGTAAACTGGTAAATCACTTTGCATGTTCATCTGAATAGGCATCAGAAATGAGCAGAAGGGGCCTTGGTGTAAATTTGTTTGGAAGGAAAGCCCCCCATCTGAGCTACAATACCCTGGCAACATTGACTACAAGTCTGAGTGCAACTTTTTGATTTGAACCTGCAACTTTCAGACCAGAGACAAAAGTGCTAGAAATAGTTGCAAAGAATCCTTTCACTAGTGAAAAAACTGTGAATGCAATCTAGCTAATGAGCACAACTGTGCAATTCATACACTTTGACATTTCCATTTTGTTGGTTACTTAAAATAGTTAATTCATTTATTAATTTTATTACTTACCCTGGAAAAGCACATTGATCGATATTGCTCTTTTTCAAGTGCGACCAGCATTTATAAGAAAAATACAATGCAAAATATAAAATCACATAATCACAGTATAGCATATGGGAGACGTTTGTTGTTCATTGAATTCCATGAAAAGAGAGGGTTGTTGTACCATCGATGTGACGTAATATTGCTGTTGTACCATCCTGAGTACGTCACATTGATGGTACAACAACATGGAACGTCCTTGCACATGCACATTAGGCAATGCTCAGCTCCGTGTAAACAGCCGTGTGGAAGACAGATCTATTTCAGTCATGGGGAAACGGGCCGCAGCGGTGAGATCCTTTCAAAAAAAGATAGCAGCGCTGATGAATGGACACAGTCCTGATGTTCAGCATAGGTGGGTAGCATCTATTTAATTTAAAAACTTGAGTGTGTGACAGTGTTAGAACATGGACCGAGCGGGGCTTCTTCTTGTCATGTTCGGGGGGGGGGGGAGATGAGCAACAGCACAACCTCTCTGTGAGTGTGAGGTAATCACAGCCACAATCAAGAAATAGTCAATTGATGCCCATACACTATACAAGACAATGTATGGGCATCAGTTAACATCGCTTTATTCACTTCTCGAGGTTACCATGGCAACTGTTTAAACCTCAAGAGCAAGAAAACTGATCATCTGAAAAACGTGACAAATGTTTCTTAAAAACAGGTACTGATCTATTGGTCTTAACTGATTCTGGTAAATGGTTATAGGTGCTTGGTCCAACAAAATCAAAACCTCTTTGCCCAAAACTAGTTTTACGAAAAATAATTTTGAACAAAAATAAATACCCCACTTCCCAAACCTGCATAGATTAATAATCCGTAATCCAAGACAAATAACAGTACGATGACTTTGCTAAGAGAGCACAAGTTTCTGGCAGAAGATTGCTCCAGACCCTGTGTAAGGAGCCCAAACCTTGGTGTATAGTTTTCGTCCTAGTTTTATCAGTTCATTTTTTCGTGGTCACTGAATTTTGCATGTTCTGAGCGCGTGCAGCCTCTGCTGCTGCATGAGACTAAAGCAGTGAATGCATCTATAAAAAGATGGTACCTGCCAGCTCAGTAGCACCTAGTGGTGAGGTGCTGACTTAGCACACTGGTGGCCTGTGCTTGCACCATGAACCCAGATCAGTGGGAGGGTAGACTGGCAGGGAAGGTGCAGAGCATCTGCGTGAATGCTTTCGTCCCCTAGAGGTACGGAATGACACAAACTGTTCCTTGTGCATCTCCTGGTGGTGGCCCAGTGGAGGCACTCTTCATGGCATGGATAACCACACACTGCTGTGTGCCCCCTGGAGGTCGTGACATGTAGTCATGTTGTTGGGGGTGCCAGGATGGCAGAATGTGGCCCTTCCATATGACAGCCCTCTGTGCCCCAAAACCACCAGACCATTCAAGTGACTGTTTCTTTACCCTCCGACCATCACCCCCTGACACCCCTAAGGTGCTCTCCTCCTGGTGGCAGGGAGGCCCCCTGGCAGAAATATGATGGAAACAGAGGGGGTGCTGGAGGATCCCAGGGATCCTGAAGGTGAGTGACAGCAGTGGGGGGTTAGCTCGGTGGGCAGATGGGGGCTTGTGTGTGGCCTGGAGAAGAAGGAGCATGGGAAGGAACAAAAAAAAAAAAAAAGGCAGGATAGTCTGGCCAGCCCAAAGAAAGACTGTGTTTTGCATGTCATCCCAGGACTGTGATATTTAGGCACTCGGCTCCTGAGGAGGGAGGAGTGCCGACCTCACAGCATTCCCACCTGCACCCGCAGTTGGTCGACCAAGGAGAGGTATTGGCGTCGGCTTTGAAGATAGCATCTCACCTGCCTTCCTGGTTGGAGGAAAGGTACAGCTGCATAGGCCATGATTGCCATGGTGGGAATAGGGAAAACAAAGGGAGAAATGGGGTCAAACAGAAAAAGAAAGAGGGGGTAGCCATTGTAGGGACTGGTATAATCATTAGTCTGAGCTGTTTATGCAGAACTGATTGGTGGCACTTCAGTTTGTCATACTGGAACACTGGTGATCCAGCTGACCTGCTTCTTGGAAACTAGTGGCCAAAAGGAGGACTCTAAAAGCAATTTTCTAACATACTTAACATATGACTGGTAGGATGGAAGAAGACTTGTTGCCTGTCATGACTGCAACCCCATACCCCCCCCACACACTTCTCAGTGGTAGACTCTGTTTATGTTTGACTCCTGTTAATATATGTCTTATCTTTCCTTAAATGTTTCTGTTCTTTCCGAGTTTACTATGTTACTTGGGAGTGAATTCCATAAACTCACCACTCTCTATGCGAAGTAAGCAATAAGACATGACAGGGTGTGTGTTAGACACTAACACATGGCTAGGAGGTGTAGTGAGGCACGAGGCCACAGGCCGATTGCATCCAGCCTCCTAGCCGTGTGATAAAGTGTCTAACACACACCCTGGAGTGGCTTATTGCGCTTATGAAATGGCTATCAAAAATACAGATGTATGTGATAGCTAAAATGTATAGTATTTTATAGTAAAAAAGTTTAATGTTTGACTTAATTTTTAATAAAATAGTTCCTCAACCTACTTTTTTTTTTTTTTTTAATTGAGGACTTTTGAGCTGCTAAGGCTTCCGTACTTGTGCTCACCTGCACGATGTTATAGAGAGAGCAAGCGAGCAGGTGAACCCCACCCCTATAACTGACATGCTCCCGATTGGACTCACCGCTGAACCCCCCCACAACAGTGGTCAGTAGATGTTTCAAAGTCTTAATTCAGTCACTTAGCAGATGAATTTGCAGGCTGAATAGTGGCACAACAGCAGACTGAAGCAGTTCGGGCAGACTCAGAGGTGTAGGCCGAGCTAGATGCTGCCAGCAGCATGAGCTTTTATAGTGCCAGAGATTGTGCCTGGCATGCCTTTTGTGTGAGCGCGTGTATTGCCGAGCAGGGGAGACACCGACTTTTGAAATGGGTACAAGAAATCTAGTTGGTTGATTTCTCACTGAAGCGACCAGAAAACATTTTACGTCAGCTTTAAACTAAGCCTTACTGTTTTCTAGTCGCTTTAGTGAGAAATCAAGATGGCTGATTCTTTTTTCTCAACATTCTATTTTGGGCTTATTTACTAAAATCACTGCTCAGCTTATAGCCGGTACTTTTTCCTGTGTGTTAGAAATATTAACATACAGTCAGTGGCCAGTGAAATTGCTAGATTTCTTGTACTCATTTCATAAGCAGTATTTCCACCTATCCCCACTGACAAATTCCTCTTGCAGTTGCTTATTATGGACCCTTGTGGTATATCCAGTTTGTTTATTAGAAAAAGGGTCTAAAAACTGAATTTTCTGATTGGCTTTAAACATTCTAGCAGCCGTATGTTAATCTTTACCTAACATACATGTAGAGCCTAATCATATGCTGAACAATGTTTAACACTGTTTAAAAAGCATTTTTATGGCCCGGTGGCACTGAGGGTTGAGGCACTGGATGCCACACCTCACTCCACACCGGCGACCTGGGTTTGGGAATGAGCCCGGATCATTGGGGGTTGGCAGGGGAGGACTGGGATTGAGCATCCGATGACTGCTCTCCCAGTCCTGGGGGAAAGGGTGGGATCCACACCACGCTCTGGCAGTCCCTGGGGATGCCCGGTGGTACTTCGGATGCACAGGTGTCTGGAGGGGGGGAGCACGGCAGACATCTGCACGTTGGTGCATGGACATCATTGCACGTCCGTGCTCCTACTGGGGAGAAAATGGAAAAAGGCTGGGCGCGACCGAGCAGCTTGATGTCCGTGCCCTGCCATGTGGGAGGACTGTCGTGGCAATCACGCTGGGGTTGGTACTGTACAGCTGGCAGGGATGGGGAGCCTGCAGCAGATTAGCCACAGCCATGCCGGACCCCTCCATCATGCGAGTGAGCCTGCTGCTCTCCCCGCAGGCAGGGCCTGCGGCTGGATGCCCCACCGGTAGGCACCGCTGCAGGAGTGAAAGAGTTACGATTTAAAAAAAAAAAGGCATTTTTATTATTGTAAACCCCCCATGGTGGCTTACCAGATTGCCTCCCATTGCTCTGGTTCCCCCAGTATGTCCACGCCACCTGGCCTGAGTCCTATGGTGCCCCAAAGCCTCCGCCTGACCCTGGTGTGGTTCTGCAGTTGAACAGAGACCAGAGGAGCTAAACCACAGAGCCACTGCATTATGGCAGCACAAATGTGTGAGCCAGCGGCCCGTGCATGTGCACAAGTGCATAATCATGGGGGGGGCGTAGCCAGCAGCAGAGCTGAGAACAGCTTTTTTCGGTGGGTTTCCAAATGTGTGGGGAACTGATAAATAAAACTATATTTGTTTTAAAGCAGAAGTCTTATAGAAATATCCATCAGAGAGAACTAACTACAAGCTTCTAAACGATACCAAACTTACCCGGTTTGGTTACTAACAAGCAGCAGAAATGGTCCGGGGAAATAAAGTGAACACCAGTATGGAAGGAGCCTGAATGAAGGGGAGTAAACAGAGTGGAGGCAAGGATTCCTATTCGGGTTCAGAGGAGCAACCAGGATCACAACCGACTAATGCAACACTTCTGAAGGCTATTCAAAGCCTAGACATAAAAATAGAGGAGTACAACTCTGAGCTAAGGCAAGTGAACATGAAAGCTGGTACGCTGGCTGAAGAGATGCAGGAGCTAAAAAGCATTCAGATAAGGTCCTTTCGATGGTGGCGGGTCTTTCCAAGGAGAATAGCCTACTAAGGTGGCATCTGGAGAATGTTGGAAACACTGTACACACTCACAATATTAGAGTGTTAGGTCTTCCAGAGCACACTGAAGGGGACTATCTCATACCCTTTCTGCAAGAGTGGCTTAAAGAAATGCTGCAAATTGAAATGGACTTTGGCATCATTAATGCCTTCAGGATCACGCCTCGTGGTTGCAGGCAGACAGCAGCTATGGGAGACCAGGTTCCTCATACAGTCATGATAGAATTATGCACCTCAATGGAAAGAGACAGTATGCTGCAACAGGTGAAATCCTTGAGTCCGATCACCTTGCAGGAGCATAAAGTTAAGTTCTTCCCAGATTTAAGTTATACCACAAGGATGCGGCGTAAAAGCTTTGACGGGGTGCGAGCTCGTCTCCAGAACTTGGGAGTGCAACATGTACTCCTTATGCCAGCTAGCCTCAGAATTGTGTATGGCAGCAAGACTTACCAATATTCAGAGGTTTCAGAAGCTGCTAAGCTGTTAGACAAAAATCGAGAAGCAGTTTGGTGCTTGCGATGCAACTTCTGAATCGGAAGGGGACAGAATCACTATACAGGTCTCAGTTTTAAAACAAGATCTTTTGTGGGTCAGAGGGGGAAAATTTGAGCAAGAATTATAGGAATCTGGACGTTTTCCACTTGTGTTCATACCTCTAGTGGTTTAGCTGAAATATTAAATGTGTATGGCAATTCATGTTTGCTAAAGGATGAGATAAAATAGTGCCTTGTGTAACTCCTACTGGTTTTATTCCCTGTTTGCAGAGCTGGAGAGCTCTTCCACAACTGTATGTGTGCTAAGTAAAGTTTATTGTTTTACAGTTAACTATTTTATATAACTAAAAAACTGCTTAATTTAGTTATATAGCTTCACGATAGCCAATACATATGACTTAGCTTAGTTTTCCCTGCACTCAAAAGAACAGATACAGTTTATAAGACTACTGTCATTTTGTTATTTACCTGCTATTTGGGTTGTAAAGAGTTAAAAACCGATGTTCGAAGGTGGGATGTTTAACCCTTTAAGAGGGTGTTCGTTGAGTTTTCAAAATATGCATGTTTTTCCTGCTCATGGCAGCAGTGGCTAATTATAAGGGCAATTTTAATTATAGGAACCTTGTTTAACTTTATGGACATTTGTGGGGTATAAATGTTGATGAGATCTTCAAACCCCCATGTGATGTAACAAAATCAGGGGTGCTCTAGTTCAGATCTACTGTAACAATGT
This sequence comes from Neoceratodus forsteri, assembly GCA_016271365.2. Classification (NCBI taxonomy): domain Eukaryota; kingdom Metazoa; phylum Chordata; order Ceratodontiformes; family Ceratodontidae; genus Neoceratodus; species Neoceratodus forsteri. The sequence continues at coordinate 107,394,206 of JADMNL010000029.1, forward strand.
GGAAAACATATATCTATGGTAGATATTTTTTGTATGTGCCTGCCTGATGTAATACTGTGTAATGTATCATTACATAATCAAATAAAAAATAAGTTAAAAAAAAAAAAGACGTGCATAATAATTTTCTTACTGCAACTGCGATAAAATGAATGCCTCTCCAGTGCTCCCGGTCCCCCAGTCTAGCAGGGTAGTGGTCGCTGACATGGAGGAGGCACAAGAAGAGCCCGTAAATGTTTTATTTAAAGAGGGCCAATAGCGCTTCTGCTCTGCTGTATAAATATTAATGAGGCAATATGCATATGAATGAGGGAACCTGCCTGCTGCCTGGGAACACTGTATTTTGGCAGCAGCAACAGACCAGGGGCTAAAAAAAATAAACAGGGCACAGAAGCTACTTTAAGACTGTGGGACATTAAATAAATAAAAATGTTTATTCTAGCTGCACCAGAGCGTCAAAGTAGGACACTATATGGACTGCCTCTGAAGTGTTTGTGTCAGCAGCCATGCTTGCAGTCTTTGACCCCTGTTCAGCCAGTCGAAAGGCCAGGATTTGTTCCAAGGACTTGTGGGACTGTGTAAAGGACTTATGGGGGAAAAGCAGGGGGAAAATTGTGGTGCCCATTTAAGAACCAATCAGCTGTCAAAGGAGCCTGATAAATATTTATTTTTCAAAGGGACACTTGTGTCAGCCAATCAGGAGCTACCCAAAGCTCCCAAAACCCAAGAGACTTTTGGTTCTGAGTTCAGTTTAATGGGAGCCCCTCCACAGGGAGGGGGGCTCTGGCCACTTACTAAAGAAATGTGGCTGCAAGGATTAAGAGTGGTCTGCCTGGGGGTTGCCAGCTACCTGTCCCCCAGGGCCTGTGTGTTGCCTTTCCACATCTGGAGAAAGTTGTCTAAGGAAATCCTGACTTGTGACTTTAGCTGTTAGGGAGCTGTAACGATTTGCAACCTCAGTGGTGAGAGCTCCACCTAGAATGTTTCTGGGTGAGACACCCTTCTTATGAATTTCAAGTAAGATGGAGACCTACTTGAGGGCCAAGTTGCCACTAGTTCCAGGAGGTGCTCACTTCTGTCTGTTACCCTGCGTTGACTCAGCGTCACACAGAGGAATGGACATTTGTCCAAAAGGATGGCTATGGATAGTCCTGGTTTGCAAAAAATGGTATGGGAGTCTCCCTGGGGAAAGGAGCTTGCCGGTGATTGTCTAAGTGAATTTGCTATGTGAGAAGCATCTGGTTTGGCTGGGAGACTTGCCTGGGTCTTCAGAGTTTATCTGCAAAAGTGGGAAGAGAGATCCTCTTCTGGTTGTGAGCACCTGCACAGTGAGGAAAGTGATGTCCAGTATCATCGGACTGTTTGAGTAGAAGGTGTGTGCCTTCAGCGTAAGGTCCAGGGTCTCCTGTGAGGCCCATTTGCATGTGCCAGAGTCTCCCTGAGACTGCGTTTCCAGAGACTGTGTTCTGGATATGGAAGGACCATGGCTGCCATGCTGGCAGTGAGGTTGAAGATGCCACTGGTATCCAAATTTGTCTGCATGCCAGTAACAGAAAAGAGACCATCATGAAGATCAGCGTTGGGAGTCATGCCTGGATGTGGGGGGGTTTGAGACGTACCAGCCCTGGTCCCTGTGCTGGTCTGTGTTCCAGATTGAGACTGCAACCTAACCAGTGTTTCAACTGCTAAAAAAGCTGAGAGAAATGTTTCCAGCCTGCTAAAGCTGCAAGAGCCTGCTGCAAGAAAGAGAGCACATTGCAAGCCCCTTGCTGCCAGTCTCAGCCAAGTTCAAGTGTCTACTCATTGTGTCTACCTCAAATCTGCTGTCTTCTAACCTTTGCTAATGTCGCAAGAAAATAACTACAAAACTGTGAGTACAGCAGGAATTGACCTACACACAAGAAACTGTAAATAGTTAAGATCGAGTGTTTGCCAAGTTCAGTAGTGAAACTAAACTGCTGCTAAAAGTCTGGGTTTGTCTGTTTAGCTAAAGGATCAAGCCCTGCCACGTAGTTAATGCAGCCGAGTGAAATTTTATACTTCTGCTTTAAATTAAGCACACCAAAGCCATCCAACCAGCTGCACCACTAACAGGCCTGCCACGTTTAGTAGTTGGTGCCCAGAGACAGGATTGCGGGGTCTTTATCTGGACTGGGGTCTAGTATCGGTTTGGGGGTCTGTCCATTCATATGGTTAAAGCAGCTAGCTAAACTAATCCAATACAGTCTAGCCCAAGGTTGGTGAGTGGCCAGCAATAAAAGATGTTTAAAACCGAAAGTAAAAATGATTGTTTCTGATGAGAATGCCAAATCAGACTGTTGTTGCTTAACTTCTACCGCCACCCTCCCATTCCTAACCCTCCCCTTTGTGACTAAATTGTTGGTTAATTGTTTTACAAACTTTGTCTCATGAGCATGTTATCTGTACCCCATGTGAGCATATTATTAGCTTAAATCAATAATTTAAGGTGTTGAAAATCTGGTTCCTGGTTTCTGGTAATCCATGTGTGGAGTGACTAGATGGGGAAGTGGGTAGGTACAGCATCCCCGGGGGTTGTACTGCTAAAAATCAGACACACTTGTAATTTTACTATGGGTGGAGGCACCACACTATTTATTTTTCTACCTTGGGTGGGAAAGAATCCTTAGTACATCAAATATAGGAACCCAGGCCCCTCAACCTTGGCTAGGCCTGCAAGGCAAGGATAGTAGCCCGTGGGTACACTGGCACCCCTGGGGCTACATTATAATAGCAATAAGGCACTCTCAGGAGTTATATTAATGGTTAGTCACCCTCTAGAGGCATGTAGCAGTCAGCTACACCTTGTGCAATATTACACCCAAAGGGGGTGATTAACTGACCATTAACATAACCCCTTGTCATGCCTTATTGCGTAATTATTTATTCCCAGTACTTGGCATAGCTCTGGATCCTTTAGCAAACTATACAGCATAATGAAGTCTCCCCTTCTCCAGGCTAAACATATTAAGGGCATTAAAAGCACATATTCATCCCAACTGGCCATCACAGTATGAAAGCGTTTTCACATGAGGTATCTGGCTCCTCTGTAACTGAAGTAGTCCAGAGATATAAATGTGTCCAACTGAGTCTCTTCAATATTAAGACTACAGTGAAGTCATATTTAGAACAGTGTGATGTTGTTGAAGAACAAGCTGTGCCTAATTACACCGAGTCAAGCACAGCTCGTTCCTCCACGTCATCAGAATGTTCTACAAATGGCTGCAGTGTAGTAATAATCCTGAAGAGACTCAATCTTCCATATCTGTGGAGTTCTGCCAGGTACAGGCGAGCCCAATGTGTCATTTAACAGAGCTTTTCGTGATCTTTCAAACTATGTCAGCCCCTCTACATGGATGTGTCCCTTTAAGTCTTTAATATCAGGGAAAACGTTTTACAATATAAAACCATACACAATTCAGCTTGTCATTAATTTCTGCTACTTTTCTCTCCTCATTCTTTACTACTGAGGGCATTTTCATGAAAATGGGATCCATGTCCCCCCAGACTTTATATGTATTCTCTTGATTTAGCCACTGATAAAGTCACAGTCTTCAGCTTATGACATCACAATGTGTTACTGTGGAACTTATGGTGATGTCACAAACAGAGGATTGAGATTTCATGGGAGGTTAAAGCAGAAGCACCAGGGAGACCAAAATGTGCTTTTCGTGCAATTATCCCCCGAGATAAAGAGAGGAAGGAAATACTGTACATAAAATTAAATATATGCTGAATTATATCTAAATATCATATTTTAAAAAGTTTTCCTGGATACTGGAAAATCCTTTTACGCACCTTAGTGCAGGAGAACCTGGAGCTTAGGGTAACTTATAAACATGGAACACAAAGCCACTTTGAACATCCCCCCTCTTTTAAAAAAAGACATGACTTTTCCTCCCTTTGAACTTCAGTCACTGATGCCCTACTGTTCTTTCTGAGTTTACATAAAGCTTGATCCAACTCATAAAACTTTTAATAGACTACTCTAAGAAGTATGTGAGTTGATGAAAACCAGAAGGAGAGTACAATAGATGGATAGTGACATATCTGTCTCTCTCTCTCTTTCTCTCTCGATGGAAAAAGGATCTCTCGTTCCCTAAGGAGTCTTATTATTTGAAAAAATGGTCCTGACTGATGGCTACCCAGAAACTAAACAGTGGCCGTCAAACAAAGTGGCTACTTAGTTTAAGCTTGCAGTTTGTAGTTGTTTCTTGAATACCAGGTACTCTCTCTCTCTCAGCATCTCTTCATTCCGTTACACCTTCTGGATTCCTTTCTCCACTATCTACTGTAGTGCTCTAGTTTCAGCAAGCACTGTAATACCTGCCGACTTCCCCCTACAACAGTACCCTGCAGGTGCCAGGCTGCCAGCAGCAGCAGCAGCACCAGCAGGGCTAAACAGCTGGCCAGCACTACGCCTTGTTCCCTTCCCTCTCTTCCTCCCTGCAGTATATGAGCATGTGCTTTGAAGAGCAGTTCCTTAAACTTACACCACCTCTGGTTGTAGCACACTTGTCATTGGTGGAATGATTCCCAGGCCACTGCAAAACCCAGTTCTTTGTTAGATTTAGATGCTTTCAGTTTTGCCAGGATAAGAACATTCGAGAATTGATTTGCGTGTATATTTATATAACGTACGTGTGTGTGTGTCTTTATAAATTGGGTAGTGACAGTCTTGAATATTGATTCACTGAGAGGGCACTCTAGCCATGTCTTTTTTTTTTTTTTTTGAATAAACCACACAAAATTAAAAGGTCCAGTAGAACTGACCAATTTATGTACTGGAATCCGGGAGCCACTGATCAGTTTGAAAATGTTTATGTGCTGCCATTTTCCCCCAAGTGACCGGACCCATTTTTCTCCATTATGTCGAGGAAAAAAAAAAAGTACCTTTCAAAGTAAACAGAAAAGTATTGTTTTTTTTTTAAATTTCAGTAACTCTGTTCTCCCTCCTGACCTACACCACTCACAGTGTTCATCCTGAGCTGCTGCAGTCTCTCACTCTCTCTCTCGCCCGACCTGCAGTGTGCCAGACCATGGGAAGTTTTGTGAAACTGTTACCACAGATATTAGCATGCTGCTGGAAAGACCAAGCAAAAATCTTGGTCTTGCTGGTGGTCACTCTTTACAGTAACTAGATTAGCTCCCTCCCATTCCCAAACATAGTTAAGTAGAACAAAACGTATTTATTTAAAAAAAAAGGAAAAAAAAACACCTTTTCAGTTAGTAGCTCCTGCCCTAGCTGCTTTCAATCGCTAGTGCCCACTAGTGACAACATGAAAGCAGAGGGACTATTTTGCACCCAAAAAAGGAAATGTTTTAATATTTTACATTTTGTTTTTAAATTGCAATATTTCTCTACATATACCCATTTTATAAATGCAACAACACATGACAGGGTGTGGGTTATGCTCTGATAAACGTACTTTTGGGGCAGCAACTCCCTATACCCCTAGACATGCGTTCATCAGAGCATAATCCATACCCTGTCATGTGTTATTGCTTATATACATGCATTTGTATGTATATATGTGTGTGTGTATATAATAAATGATAGAAAAATGTAGTGTATGAGGAAAAGCCATCGAGGAAGCTAAAAAAAAAACAAGCCCAAATGGTGAGTGCGTTCCTGAACTTTCTGGCTTCCCTTCACCAAAGATGGCATGATTTCACAAGTACACAGCATTTTTCTGGTGTGTGTTGTATATAATACATTTGGTTAATCGAAAATGGCTTTATTCTAACATTTTTGGGAGATTTTAAAAAATGTTCCTGCCAGGTAGCAGTCAATCCTTAATGAACTTGATAACAATTGCAGCTGACTGTGGAGAAGGCGGCATCGTTTAGTCATGACTTTCCAGTCATGTGATTGTGAGGTAGCGCAACATGGCTATCACCAGCTTCTGTGTTGTGTGAGTGTTCCATTACGTGGCTTATTTACATATCTCTGTGCTTGAAAACAATTTGGAACCCCTAGTAGCTGTAAGATATGTTCAATGATTATTATTTTTTTCATTAGAATGTTGCTTTTAAAATGTGCTTGTTTTGGGAGTGAACTCAGGCTGTTTGGAAAGCCATTTTTTCATGAATGTTTGTTGGTTTTAAGAGCACCTGTTTCACTGCTTTCAAAAAGTCCCCATTTGCAGGCTGCAGCTTTCCTATGTAGGACTTTTATAGTTCAAATTCCAGAGTTTTTAGGTTTCTCTGCTTTGGTGGGGAAGGGATTCTAGTATTGGAAGTAGCTGGCCGCACAATCCCTTCCCCTTCCTGGTTTGCCAGCTGGCTATAGCCCCCCCCCCCTAGCCCAGGCTCTGACAGTTTGTTACCTCTTCACTGGAAGAGCGCTGGGGTGTGCTCCATTGAAAACAACCGCAGTGTCATTTACGTCCATTGTTATATACTTTAGAGGTCTATTCAGTTAAAGTGAAATCCACCTCTAAGCTACCACAGCCTTTATTTTCTTATGGAAAAGTCATAAAAAAAACGCTCTGTGTATGTGTGGCCACTTTCATTTAAAAGAAATATAACTGTGCCATCTCTGATTGTTCCATTCTCTAAACACAAAAGCCCAAGCTCTGGGAAAGAAACTAATGATGCTGAAAGTATTAAGTTTCAGATCTCTGTCATTTTTGAACAAAATAAGCAGCTTTAAAATCATATTTTTCTATTTGTTTTTTACTTATATTTTGTAGCTCAAAAAACTACTGCATCAACTTTTACCAAGTTTATGGCCCCAACCCTGTGGAATTCTCTACCTCGTCAGGTATGAGATTGCCCGACTGTCCAAACTTTTAAGGGGGCACTTAAAACATATCTTTTTAAACATGCATATAATGATTTTTAACTGTTATTAGTTTTGGATTAATTTTATTGTTTTAGTAATATTGTTTTTATTATGTGATGTACAGGCACCTTGGTTCCGGAAAGGCGCCTTTCACAAAGTAAGTTTTGATTGATTGATTAATTACCAAACTTAGCAGGTCATGCAGTGCCAGTTTTCAGGTCTCTAGGTTGAGAGACAGCCAGGCCCTAAATGGCCGCACATTGAGGTTTAACATAAAGTGCCTTGTCAACTTGGTACCACAACAGACCAACCCATCAGTGCAGCATTAGTGTTACCGCTCATGACGCCAGTGACCTGGGTTCGAGATTGAGCCCATATCATCGAGTGCTGGCTGGGGGGGGTGGGGGAGGACTGAGCATTTCAGAGGAAGCTCTCGTTCTCACGGGAGGGTGGGTCACCATCTTCTGTATTGACCACAAGTGCCAGCGACACTGAGGGCATCTTGGGAGGGTGTAGATGCTGGCTGTGGATGCATGCTGAGCAAGCAATACGTGCACATGCATATTTGTCCTCCTAGAGTGCCAATGTCTTCCAAGGATCAGGCAGAAAATACCCCAGCCGATGCAGGATGACGCCTTGGGCTCCTCGCAGGCTCTGCACCACCAGTGGTGGCATCTCTCCCTCACGCTGGCTGAGTTGATTTGAGGGGTCCAGCCCCCCCCCCAAGACCCTGATGAAAGAGTCCTGGCATGAGGGTAATCCATGGGGACAATAAGGGAGAGAGGCAAGTCCCAGAGAGCGTGAATGAGAAGGGGGCCTGCTGGAGAGAATGGGGTTTAAAAGAGACAGCAAAAAAAAAAAAAGTGCGGCACCACTATAATTTGTATGCACGGTATATGCTTTTATTTTAATAAACACAGTATTTCTTATGGCTAGCTGTTTGTCTCCATCTGCCAGGAACAGCTTGTACCGTGCATTCTGTAATGTAACAATACATACACCCACATGTCCTGGACTGTCTGTCCTTCCTTCCTTCCTCCCTCCCTCTTTCGTTATGTAACTTTTTCTCTCTCTCTCTCTCTCTCTCTCTCTCTCTCTCCCACCATTCACTAATGGATCCTGCTGTGTATGAAGAAGAACCTGCAAGCCCCTTATGCCATAAAACAGTACTCCTTTTAGCCTGCTTTGGATTTTAAAAGGCAACATTTTTCTCGGGAAGTGCTACACCCTCTGAAATGTTCCAGATCAGCCCCTGCACCATAGTCCATCTTTTATGATATCCCATCCCTGGCCATTGTGGCTAGGGGTTATCTTACTAGTTTTGTCTCTGTGTGCCATACCCAGCTAAGTAACACTGCAGAGAAGGCATTGAGGCACAGCTATATATCACATCATTGATGTGGGCCTCATTTAGACTCTCATCCCGGTTGTCTTCCCCTTGGATGTGATGTGATCTTATCCAGTCTATCATCTTAGCTATAATCAGATGTTTTCAGATGGAACTCTGTACAGCTCTGTCTGTAGAACTCCCTCATTTGAATTCCAGCCTGCGTTCAGGAGAAAGCTGATGACATCAGCAGGGGTCCTGTCTCTCTCTCTCTCTCTCTCTCTCTCAGTGCTGCTTGTGTACCCAGGTACCAAGTACTGTTATGCCCAAGGTGGGAGGCGGCGATGATGTAGCGCATCACGACAGAAAGGAACTTGAATCAGCAAATACCAGTCCTGGACTTGTCCTGCTTCATAACAGGGTAAAAAGCAAAGTGACTTATGGTTTCAAAGAATGGATGGATGGATTTCCTAACCTAAGGTCATCTTTTTACAGTGGACAGTCAGAGAAGCCCTTCGTTCACTAACAGCCATGTGGTGTTTGTTCTTTTTGCCAGTAAGCATCCCCTGGGGAGTCATGAGTACATTCAGCACTGCAGGAAGTTTGATGTGGACATACAGCTTCACCTGATGGAGAGGAAGGCCATCCGGAAGGACATCGCGAGAACAGTAAGTCCTGCTGGAGGCACTGGTTTCCCTCGAAATGTTATTTTTAAATTTTAGAATGTGTCATCTTAAAGTGGCAGTTCATGTAAAATTATTTTTCACATAGTTCATTCTGCACATCCTTTCATTCTGTACTTATTTTCAACCCTTGTTGTTAATCCCTGATTTTTTTTTTTTTTTAAGTTTCATGGTGCCACAGTTCATGCTATGTTTGACCATGTTAGAGCTCAAGTTTTGTAGCCTGGCAGCTGACTCAGTTCAGCGGTAGGGCAACTACATGTGACACTAGCAGCTCGGTTTCGGATATAAGCCTAGGGTCATCAGTTGCTGGCTGTGAGGAGGAGGATGGAGCTTCCCAGAGGATGCTCTTCTTCCTCTTTTTTTCTGTTCTGCTTTTGGCACTGTCTGCAGGCAGGGTAGTCCCTAAAGGCTAGTGGCATGCTGGGATGCATTGGGAGGGGAATCACAAGCAGAACGAGGGAGGTGGTATTGCCACTGTACAGGGCCATTGTCCACCCCCACCTGGAATACTGTGTGCAGTTTTGGTGACCACACCTCAGAAAGGACATCGATAGGCTAGAGACAGTGCAAAGATGGGCAACAAAAATGATACAGGGGTTACACCAGATGACATATGAGAATAGGTTGAGGGAATTAAACATGTACTCTCTGTATCAGAGGAGGGAGAGGGGAGACATGATCAAGACCTTCAGGTATATCAAGGGTATAAATATGGTACAGATGCAGGAACTCTTTCATGTCAAGGAAGGGAGTAGAACAAGGGGGCATGATCTGAGGTGGAGAAGGGGAAAATTCGTGACCAATAGTAGGAAATTCTTCTTCACTGAGAGGGTGGTGGATGCCTGGAACAGCCTGCCTCCAGAGGCCGTAGATGCCAAAACAGTCGAGGGGTTCAAGAGAGCTTGGGACAGACACAAAGGTATCCTTCTCCAGAGGGGCATTGAGGGAGAGAGGCAGAAACTGATAAACCTTGGGCAGACTAGCTGGACCTTGCAGTTCCCTTCAGCCATCATCTTCTATGTTTCTATGCAGTACCCCAACTCTGTCCCTACTCACCTCTTGCTGGCATTCCCTGTTGGCAGCCCATGTCGGAGGTCCCTGAGATCCACCAAATTGTCCACCTGAAACTTATGTTTCCCACTGTCATTCAGCAGAGGTTGTAGGGTGTCATGAAGTGCTGCTGCACAGGGTTTTACCTTGTGTCAGTTTCCCTGCGGTAATGCAGTAATGTCAGTGTGCAGGCATGCACTTTCCCATGCACGCCCCGCAGATGTCTGCCGCTGCTGTCCCATTCTTCTTGTGGTCCTGGCTTGGTGTACTGGATGTCACTCAGATGCTGGGTACCACCATCCCACTCCCCTTTTGGTGGAGAGCTGTCCCTGGGATGCTCATCCAACCTCCCTTGGCTGGCCGTCTGACACTCCGGGCTCACTTCTGACCTCAGGTCATCAGCACCATGAGTGTTAGATCTATCGCTGCACTGTCAAGCCGTCTCGAAGATGCTTCTCTTCTTCTGAAGGAGAGGGTGTCTGTAGCCCGCTGTGCCAGTGCTTTCTACAGTTTCACAGGTGGAGTAGCAGTGTGAGCTCAGCAGTGGGAAGGACAGATGTGTGGCACACTCTCGCACATGCCTATTGCATGTGTGGCTGGGAGTACATTGCCCCACCATCCAAGGGACTGGGGAAGTAAAGTGGAAAATATTCTGGTCCAGCAGGATGAGGCAGGTACACTCGGGCTCTGCTGTGCCTATCCACCAAGCACAAGGAGCACCCAACCACTGAACCTGGAGGGGGAAGAGGTCTCGTGGGGTAGGTAAGAAGGCAGTCTGTTGTCTGGGTGAGAAGACATGGCTGAATATTTGTCAGTTGGATGAGGGCCTTGGCTAGACAGTTGAGCATTAAACAGTAACTATGAAAAAAAAAAAAAAAAAGTTTTTTGGCAGCCTGGAGTAATTCCTGATGTTCCCAGGATCCAGTAAGGTCAAGGGGCAGTGTCTGTCGCATGCTAGCTAGACCATCTTGGTCGCAAGAAAAATGATGCTGTTTTTTTTTTAATTTTCTATTTATACAATTTTCAACTGATTTCTATATGCTGGACGTAGACAATTTCATTTCTAGGATCGTGGATATGTCCCTTTCCACTTTAAATCTTGCCGGAAGTCTTCAAGCTGGCTCCTCCCGCCCACCCGGGTGTTATAACCCTTGTCTCCGTCCCATGATGCCAGATCTTCCTTTCCACTGGAAGATTCAGCTTGCCTCCTTCGTGCTCCTACATTTTGTAGGCCCTGGCTTCAAAACCTTCAGTTATTCCAAAACTACGTCTAGTTTGCATTAGCGATTGCGGCTACTTACCTTCGATTATGGAAGACAAGTGTTCTCCCGGATTTCTCCAGTGTTCCTGCGGCCAGAAGATGACGCTCTCCCGATCCCACTACACACGTCTCTTGCCTCGTGTCGACTCACTGACACCTCAAGTGCAATTTTGTATTGCTTTTCATCCTAATGTCCTCGACGACCATCTCGCACATCTGAAGTTGGGGCTGGAGAAACGGAACCCTCCGATGAAATCTAAGGAGACTTGGTGGGAGGTTTCCATGGCTGCGGGATCCGCTGAACAACTGGAACACATGCAAACCTTCGAGGAGGAAGTGGCTCAGGCCACAGAATCTTCCTGTTGGAGCTTCTTCGTTCTGCTCAACCTGGGCTCCACCTTCTTGGGTTCCTTCCAAGAGTCGTGCCAGTCTCTCCTGACTAAGGGGAATAGTCCTGCAGGCACGCATTCCTCTCGGTCCTGTAAGTGGGAAAAAGACCTGGGACCACGAAGACGTTTTTGGGATCGGGAGAGATCTCGGTCTCAGGAACCGGCAGTCTCAACCTTGCTCAAAATTGCCTCTTTGGCCGCTGGCTTCTTGACTTTGCCATCTGCCCAGTCGACCATTGTGTCGATCGACGATGTTGAAATCATCATCAACCTGATCGACCCATTGTCGCCGACTCCGGTTGACAACTATCTCGATCGGACTCCGGTCCTTACTTTCCCAGATGAGAAGACCCAGCCGGCTGGGAATCCGATTGAGGAAGTGGTCCCCAACCCAAGGAAATCACCAGTCCCGCCGATGTTTCCCGAGCGACCTAGTCGGCCTGTCTAATTTCGATCGAGGTCCAGGACCCCCCTCAACTGAAAGGGTGAGGAAAAGCCACAAGCGCTCTAAAAAAAGAGGCAACACTATTGGTCGTCCTCCTCGGATGAGGAGAGGCTCTGGCGGAAACTCTGTTGGGGCTACGAGGACCTCATTTGGCAATAGCTGATTTTGACTGGGCACAAGCCGACCCCAGCTTCTGCCCTGGCCATTATGTGGCTTTCACCTTCTAGGCCAAAGCTGAAACCTCATTAAAGGACCTCAGTCTACAGAACTTGAAACCTATTCTATAAACTGGTCTCTCCACCGATAGTGATGGAACCACCACCCAAGCAGCCTGTGGGAGGGGCTCCTTCTAAGGAAGACAGGCCAGATACTGGGCTTCCCCGGTGTCTATCGGTCACTGTCACCCTGGACCACCTTTGGCGGGTCAAGGGTGACCTGGGTGGTCGACTGCTGTGTCTGGATTCCTCGGATTTGGATGTAACCGGCCTACATTCTCATCCTGGGGATGATGAATCAGCCAGTGGGTTAGAGACAGAGGAAGGTCCTTCATCCTTCCAGGGCATTCTTCTCCTCATCTCTGAGTCCACAGGGATGCCCCTGGAGCCAATCCAGGAAAAGGTGGAGTACCGTCTCACAGACATCCTCAAGAGAGGGGATACCCTGATGGAGGCCTTTCCAGTGGCCGAGGCCATTGTTGACCTGGCCTTAGAACTCTGGCAGTGCCCTGACTCTTGTCCAGCTCCATCTGCCTGCATGGCCTGCAAGTATGCAGTGCCCATGGGGTCCCTCGCAGGATTCACAGAGCACCCTTCGGCCGAGAGCCTGGTGACCGCCTCTGTGTTCAGGCATACTGGTAGTTCTGCCGACATGGACCGACCTCCCGAGAAAGAATCCAAACTTGTGGATTATTCAGCCAGGAAGGTCTATGCAGCCTCTTTAGGCATTCATCAGGCAAGTTCGGCCATCATCATGGCACACTTCTCCCATGCCCTTCATTCGTCTTTGGATGAAGTCCTCCTACACATCCCAGCGGACATGCAGACCACGGTCAAGCAGGTCTGGGATCAGGGCCAAGCTGTTGCCAAACAGCAGCTTCAGACAGCCCTGGACACTGGAGATTTTAGTGCCAGTCTGATGGCAGCCGCAGTTGCCTCTCATCGCAGGGCTTGGCTGAGACTCTCCTTCTTTCCCGCGAATGCTCAGCACAAACTAGCTGATGTGCTTTTTCATCCCAGGTGTGGCTGACCACCTTCAGTGTATTGAGCAGTCCAATACCACCTTGGATGCTACTTCTGCTAAGGGTTCTTTGGGCAAGAACCAGCAGAAGAAGAAGAAGAAGCCTTTTCGGCACTCTTCCCCTGTAGCACAGCAACCCTCCTTTCAAGGAGGGCAGCAGTGACAGCAGCAGCAGGCTCAAGCTTGGCACCTCTGGCCAAAGTGCAGGCCCTCCCAGGCCTGTAAAGGAGGCCGAGGTTCCCGGTCCTGGATCCTCCTCCTCCATGCCTGCTCAGTGACAAGGCGGGGCTGCTTTCCCCTCTCCCTTAACGCCAGCTTTGGGTCCTGGACCGGCTCCACCACTTCCTTTCTGCCTGGTCCGCTATTGCCACGGACATGTAGGTTTTCAAAGTGGTTGGCCAGGGTCTGCCTCTGGAATTCGAGCAGTACCCTCCAAGCTGAGCCTGCGCCCCTCAGGAGGAAAAAGTATCCATCCAGATTCAGTCAGCTCTTTGAGATGACATTGCTCGGCTCCTCCTCAAGGAAGCAGTAGCTCCAGTGGCAGATCCTCCAGCAGACCCAGGCTTTGTCTCCAGGTACTTCATGATGCCCAAGTGGATGGGGGGGCTGGCACCCCATTCTAAATCTGCACGACCTGAATCAGTATCTCAGGTCACACACCTTTCGGATTGTCACTCTGCCCCAGATCATACCATCCTTGGAGTGAAACATGTGGTTCTGTTCACTGGATCAGCAGGATGCGTTCTTTCACAACCCAATCCATCCTTCTCGTCGGCAGTTTCTCCACTTCAGGGTCGATGGGACCCTGTACGAGTTCCGAACCATGCCGTTTGGCCCATCATTGGCCCCACAGGTCTTCACCAAATGCATTGCAGTGGTGGCAGCCCATCTCAGGTGTTGGGGGGTCAGAATTTACCCCTACTTCGACGATTGGCTCTTAGTAGTTCCCACCCAGCAGAAGATGAAGAGGTCCAGGGATCTGGCCCTCCAGACCTGCTCCCAACTCAGCCTCCTGATCAGTGAGGCCAAGTCGGAACTCGTGCCTTCCCAGGTGATGCGGTCATTGGGGCAGAGCTCGACTCTCGTAAATCCAGAGCTCAGCTTCCAGCAGACAGGGCAGAGGTTCTCTCATCCTTAGCCCAATCATTTCTGGTTGGGCAAGTGCGCCTTGCCCAGGACTTTCTGCACCTTCTGGGTTACATGGCAGTGTGCACCTCAGTGGTCTGTTGGGCCTGATTGCACATGCGCCGCCCCCTCCAATGGGAGCTGGCTGCCCAATGGACTCAGCGCCATGGTCATTTTGACCAGCTGATCACTGTAACCCAGAAGATGTGGGACGCTCTCTAATGGTGGACCTCCCCAGAACAGTTTCAGGAAGGGATCCCGTTTGTCCGCCCCGAGCCGACGGCCATCCTTACAACCGATGCCTCTGTCATGGACTGGGGAGCCCACATGGGGGACAAAAGGGCCCATGGGTTCTGAACCCCTGAGGAGTCCCGATACCACATCAACCTGTTGGAGCTCAGAGCAGTCAGACTGGCACTGTCAGCTTTCACTCCTCAGCTCCGGGGTCAAGTGGTTCAAGTCCAGACGGACAATACCATGACCATGTACTACCTCAACAAACAGGGTGGCATGTACTCCCATCTGGTTTGCAGAGAGGCGCTTCACATCTGGACCCCTCGTCAGCCGTTTGGAGGTGGATCTCCTAGCCTTCCATGTGACAGGAGCCTCAAACCATCTGGTGGATGCTCTCAGCTGCTTAGGCGAGACATCCTACGAGTGGTCACTCCATCCAGAGGTAGCTTACAGTCTGTTCTCCCACTGGGGCAAACAATGGTGGACCTGTTTGCCTCCAGGGAAAACACCAAGCTGAGGCTGTTTCATGCCCACCCCTCAGCAGGGCTCACTGCAAGGGGATGCCTTCTCTAGGCCATGGACCCCAGGCCTCCTCTATGCCTTCCCTCCATTTCCCTTGATCCACAAGATGCTCCTCAAGGTGAGGAGGGACAAGGTGAAGGTGATCCGGGTAGTCCCAGACTGGCCATGCCAGTTCTAGTATCCAGATCTCCTCAGCCTCAGCTGCATGCCCCGAAGCGGCTTCCAGCACGCCCGGACCTGATCTCTCTCAATCAGGGGAAGGTATACCATCCAGACTTCAATCCCTGCACCTCACAGCCTAGTACCTGAGCGGCTATAGTTCCAGGCTTTGGGTCTTTCCGAGGATGTCCTCACAGTGGTGGAGGCATCCAGAAAGGAATCGAACAGAAAGTGTTACACCTTCAGATGGAAAAGGTTTTCCATTTGGTGTCAGGGTAAGGGCCTGGACCCTTTGTCCTGTCCAGCAGCTAACATTCTGAACAACCTTTGGTCTCTCTCCAAAGGGGGTCTTCAGTCATCGACCCTTAGGGTGCACCTGGCAGCCATCTCTGCTTACCGGGTGCAGGCTGGTCAGCAGACGTTGGTGCAGGAGACAGTGGTTGGGCACTTTTTCAAAGGCCTGGTTCACATATCCCCTCTGGTGAGAGAACCTCTACCTCGGTAGGATCTACTGCTGGTACTGGCAAAGCTCATGGGCAAGCCATTCAAACCAATGCACAAGTGTGAGTTGTCACAGTTGTCATGGAAGATGGCCTTCCTGGTGGCTATCCCATCTGCCAGAAGGACAGGGGAGCTCCAGGCACTTTCGGTGGACTCCCCTTATCTGGTCTGCCACAGGGACAAGGTTGTCGTACGCCCCCACCTGAAATTCCTTCTGAATGTGGTGTCAGAGTTTCACCTAAACCAGGTGTTAACTCTGCTGGTTTACTACCCCAATTACACCTCAGAGGCTGAGTACAGGCTCCATACTTTGGACCTGAGACATGCTATCTTCTATTACAAGGAGAGGACAGCAGAAATTCGGGGAGAGGTTTGACAACTGTATGTCACCTATGCTGAAGGTGCTTCTGGGAGACCTGCAGCAAAATGGACTATTGCAAGGTGGATCACATCATGTATTAGTCTGTGTTATGAGTTGGCGGGCATGGAGCCTCCCAAGGGGATAAGAGCTCATTCTACCCGCCATACCGCTGCATTGGTGGCTGCTTCCAGGGACATCCCTTTCCAGGAAATCTGTGGGGCTGCTACCTGGAAGTCAACAAACACTTTCATTACCCATTACCACATCAACCTTGAGTCACGCTGGGATGCTGGTTTTGGGGCCTCAGTTCTCCAGTCTTTGTTTCCTAAGTAGGGGGTGTGCGCCTTGCCTCCCTCCTCCTGGAGAACTGCTAGCAGTCTGCCAAAGAGTGTGGATGAACAACATATCCATGATCCTGGAAAAACAGGTTACTCACCTGTAACAGTAGTTCTAGGAGTGATATATGTTGTTCATCCACACAGACCCACCCAACCTCCTCAGCTGCGGACACACAATACCTAGCTTCCAGCGGGCTAAGATCTGGCATCATGGGTGGAGCCGAGGGTTATACCACTCGGGTGGGTGGGAGGAGCCAGCTTGAAGACTTCCGTCAAGAAGGTCTTCAAACTGGCTCCTCCCACCCACCTGGATGGTAAAACCCTCGGCTCCGCCCCATGACGCCAGATCTTCCTTACCGCTTGGAAGCTCAGGTTTCCCCCTTAGTGCTCTGCGTTTTAGGCCTGGATCCTAATCCTTCGGAATTTCCAAAAATTATTTTAAAGTTCACTAGACTTCCGTTTTCATCTTCCCTCACGGCTGCAATGGATAAATCCACTCCCGGCTTCCGTTGGTGCCCTTGCAGGCAGAAAATGTCCCGGACCTGCACTCCACGTGTGTCTACTGCCTGGGTATTGCACACGATCTGCAGGCCGGCAATCTCTGCAACTCCTTCACGGCTTTGGTTCTAGAAGACCGCGCTGCCTGACTCCAACTGAGGTGCCCCGAGAAATGGTATCTGCTGGTGAAGTCGAAGGAGGCCCGTCAGGCGGTGTCCGCAGCTGCGGGCTCCACGGAGCAGCTGGAGCAGTTGATCACCCTCGAGGAGGAGGTGGCCCAGGCCGCGTCTTCTTCCTCCTCGCCTTCGGCACTTATCACGCTCTCCTTGGGCTCCTCCTACACTGCTTCTTTCAGGAGCTCGTCAGTCCCCTCTCCACTAAGGAGAAGGACCTCGTGACTCACACGGTAGGTCAAAGAAAAGGAACCGAAAGGTAAGTCCCACCATCGGACGCCAGGGAGCAGGAGAGATCCCTTCCCAGACCTATTGGCTCTCGACTTTGCCCGAGGTTGCGGCTAAGGATGCTAGCTTCATGGTGTCCCCGTCAGGTCAGCCGCCTGAGACACCCGTCGATGCGGTCGAGATTGTTCTCGACCTGTTGGATGGGTTGTCGACTGGAGAAGTCAACAACCCTTCTTCACCGGTTCCCCCGGTGGTTACCTAGGACTTGCCCGTGCCTCCTGTGCCGAAGTCCCAGGTCAAGGACCCTGAACCGAGGGATGAGTGGGTTCCCCCACCCCCTCTTCCACCCACCATCAGCGATCCCGAAGGTCTTGGTCTCGGTCCTCCTTCATGTCGGGTGGGTCCCGCTGACATCTGCGGTCTTAGTCCCGGCATCACGGAAAGCAGCATCGCCACTCGTCCTCATCGTCCTCTTCAGAGAATATGCTCTGGTGCAAGTTGCGCGTCGGCGCTATGAGGACATGATGTGGCAACAACTCTTGTTAGTCGGTAATAAGCAGACTCCATTGCCTTCTTCTGCCATTAAGTGGTTGTCGCCCGAACAACCGGAGCAACCCCTCATTGTAGTCGAGCAGCCGACTCCAGCACCGGTTGCTCGGCCGAAACCGGCTGCTGCATCCTTTGTGGTATAACCACTGCCTCCTCAACCAAAGACTGGGGCCCCGACCAAGGATTCTCAGTCAGGTCAGGGTTTGCCCCACAGGTTGTTGATCACCTTCACCCCCGATCGGCCTCGGTAAGTGGAGGGTGGCTCAGGCACTCGGCAGCTGTTCGCGGACTCCTCGGAGTCTGACGACTCCTCCTTGTACTCCAGGCCCCATTGACCTGGAATCTACAGAGGGTCAGTCAGTGGACAAGAGCCCATCCTCGTTCTTGGGAATCCTTTGGCTCATCTCAGAGTCCACTGGGATGTAGCTCGAACCCATACAGAAATGGGCCAGATATCCCCTTACGGAGATACTGGACTGAGGGGATTCCCCCACGGAGGCCTTCCCTGTGGCTGAAGCCATTGTTGGCTCGGCCCTGGAGTTGAGGCAGTGGCCTGCATCCTGTCCTGCACCTTCGGCCAGGATGGCTCACAAGTACACAGTTCTCACCGGTTCCCTCTCCAGTTTTTCGGAGCATCCTTCTGCGGAGGGGCTGGTAACCGATAGCGTTTTCCGGTGCTCGGGACCGGGAGTCCAAAAAGCTGGACTACTCGGGGCAAAAAGTTTACACTGCTTCCTCCCTAGGTCTTTGACAGGCTAGCTCGGCCGTGCTGATGGCACATTTTTCACACGCCCTTATGGGTTCCATGGATGAGGTGATTCCTCATCTCCTGGCTGACCGTGAACATGACCCAGAAGATGTTGGACGGCCTACAGTGGTGGCTCGTCCCAGCTCATCTGCAGGAGGGTATCCTGTTTTTCCACCCCGAGCCAACGGTCACTCTTATGACCAACGCCTCTCTGATGGGTTGGGGTACCCATCTGGGGAACTCTGAACCCACGGCCTGTGGTCCCCTCAGGAGTCTCAATGCCACATCAACCTGCTGGAGCTTTGAGCAGTTCGACTAGCCCTCACTGCTTTCGCTCCATTTGTACGGGGTTAGGTGGTTCAGGTTCAGACGGACAATACCACGACCATGTACTACCTCAACCGTCAGGGCGGGATGCACTCCTTGCCTCTGTGCAAGGAAGCTCTCTGCATTTGGTCTCTCGTGATCAGCCTGGAGGCGGATCTCCTAGCCATCCATGTGGCAGGAGCCTCCAACAGTCTGGCCGATGCCCTCAGCCAGATAGGCGCTGCATCTCACGAGTGGTCTCTCCTGCCGGAGCTAGTGCAAGACCTGTTCTCCCATTGGGGCACCCCTCAGGTGGACCTGTTCACTCAAGGGGAGAATGCAAAGCTGAGGCTGTTTCACACCCACCCCCCCCCCAGCAGGGCTTGCTGCAGGGGGATGCCTTCTCGAGGCCGTGGACCCCTAGCCTCTTTTACGCCTTCCCTCCATTTCCATTGATCCACAAGGTGCTTCTCAAGGCAAATAGGGACAAGGCGCAGGTGATTCTGGTAACCCCAGACTGGCCTCGCCAGTTCTGGTACCCAGATCTCCTCAGCCTCAGCTCCAGGCTCCCGAGGCGGCTTCCAGCCCGCCTGGACCTGATCTCAGTCGACAAGGGGAAGGTTCTCCATCTGGACCTTCAATCCCTGCACCTGATGGCCTGGATCCTGAGCGGCTAGAGTTCCAGGCCTTGGGTCTTTCGACGAGGTCCTCAACGTCACTGAGGCACCCCATGAGAGTTGACTAGAAAATGCTATGCCTTCAAATGGAAGAGATTCTCCATTTGGTGTCAGGACAAGGGGTTGGACCCCTCTTCCTGTCCATTGGCTAATATTTTGGACTACCTGTGGTCCCTTTCTCAGCTATGGCTTCGTTGACGACCCTTATGGTGCACCTGGCCATCTCTGCTACTGGCGGGCTGGCAGCAGTCAGTACAGGAGAAGGTGGTCGGCGCTTCAAAGGCTCAGACCACATATCCCCTCCAATGCGAGAACCTCCACCTTTGTGGGATCTACTGCTGGTATTGGCTAAGCTCATGGACAAGCCATTCAAACCGATGCACAGGTGTGACATCTCTCACCTGTCATGGAAGACCGCCTTATTGGTGACTATTACATCAGTCAGAAGGATGAGAGAGCTCCAAGCACTTTCCATCGAGTCTCCCTACCTGGTCTTCCACAGGGACAAAGTTGTCCTTCGCCCCCACCTGAAGTCCCTTCTGAAGGTGGTGTCGGAGTTTCACCTTAATCAGGTGTTGACTCTGCCGGTGTTCTACCCCAGTCACACCTCGGAGGCCGAATATAGGCTCCATACTTTGGACCCTAGAAGGGCGTTCACTTATTATAAGGAGCGGATGGCTGAAGTTCGGGGAGAGGTTCGCCAGCTGTTTGTCACCTACGCTGAAGCCACACCTGGCAGGCCTGCAGCCAAGCGGACGATAAGCAGGTGGGTCATCTCTTGCATAGATCTCTGCTATAGGTTGGTGGGCATTGAGCCTCCCAAAGGGAAAAGAGCTCATTCTACCCGCCATACCGCTGCTTCGGTGGCTGCTTCTAGGGACATCCCTATCCAGGAAATCTGCAGGGCTGCTACCTGGAAGTCAGCACACACCTTTATTTCCCATTACCACATTGACCTTGAGTCACTCTGGGATGCTGGTTTTGGGACCTCGGTTCTCCAGTCCTTATTTCCCAAGTAGGGGGTGTGCGCCTTGCCTCCCTCCTCCTGGAGAACTGCTAGGAGTCTGCCAGACAGTGTGGATTGAACAACATATCTATGTCCCTAGAAATACAGGTTACTCACCTGTAATAGGAGTTCTAGGAGTGGTATATGTTGCTCATCCACATGACCCACCCTACCTCCCCGGCTTCGACGCTCAACCTGGCTTCCAGCGGGCTAGATCTGGCATCATGGGGCAGAGCTGAGGAATTTACCACCTGGGTGGGTGGGAGGAGCCAGCTTGAAGACCTTCCGGCAAGAATTAAAGCGGTAAGGAACCTGCCAGACAGTGTGGATGAACAATATATACCACTCCTAGAGCTCCTGTTACAGGTGAGTAACCTGTATTTTCTCCCCACACTTATTCAATTTGGGTTACAGAATTTTTTTTATTAATTTATTACCAGGAGAGACACACTAAGCTGAAAGCTTGTTTACAGGTGCGACCTGTGTGCACAAGGAAGTTAAGTGACTTGCTGAGGGTCACACAGTATGCAAGTGGGGGCTATGGGATTCAAACCCAGGTCTCCAGGTTTGCTGCTCAGAGCCTTAAACCACTGCGCTATACTGCCTCCTAAATGATAGAATATAAAACAGTTGGAAAAAGGGTGAAGTCCACAAATATATATGGATCCACATATGACTAATTTTTTTTTGGTAACTTATGCTGCTCCGTTGATAACGGTGGACGGCATCTTCTGTATGTTTCCATTAGACAAAAGATGCTCCTGAAATGGAGACTTCTGCCCATACACATTCCTGTTAATTAAAAAAACTAACTGGGGGCGCAGTGGTTGGAATTCCATCTGCGATGCCAGCGACCCGGGTTCGGGAATGGACTCGGGCTGCTGGAGGGCCATCCAGGGGAGACGGAAATGAGCGCCCAACGATGGCTCACCTTCTTGGGGGGAGGGTAGATACACGGCTCAGCACCTGCTGACTCCTGGCGGAGGCTGGGAGCACAGCAGGACGTCGGCCCCAACACACTAGGGAGTGACAGACGTCAGCGTATGCCTTGACATCAGTGGCATATCACTCACAGGGAGCAAAGCCGAAAAATGGCGCCGGGCCGATTGGGTGACGACCCTCCAGAACCCTTACCACCGGGCTCCCGGACCTCGATATGCCGTCCCAGCAGCAACCCAGGATTGTTGGTTGGCTGCCAGGCCATTCTCCTACGGAGGTAAGAGACCCGCCCAGTGAAGGAATACACTGGGGTTACTTGGGGCTGGCTGCAAAGTGGGTCGGTAGGGGTCGGGAGAAGCCGCTTTGGGTCAGTTCACATGGGGCCTGAAAGAGAGACTGGCCAGGTGCGGGAGGAGTAAAAAAAACCAACCAAAAAACTAACTAAGTAAAATTCAAGAGTCTATTCAAGTTGTGCAAGTTGATGTTAAACTATAGGTGTTCAAGTATAGCCAAGAATACTGTTGAAAACCTGAGGTCTGCCATATTGAAAGTGATTTTGCAGCTTCCAAGAAAACATAGTGAAATAGTAATTTAAGGCTGGAATTCGGAAGGGACTCTAGGTCCATCATGTCACCGTTTCCCCCACTTTACAAGCAGTGATGAAGTATGTAGACTGTGTAAGCATGAACCAGTTTACAGGGATCCCTCACCCACCCTACTACCCAGGACATTCAGTGATTCCCTTGGTAAGCAGCAATATGATAAGGCTTACCATGAATGCCTGTACTGTCTTTTAAAAGCTTTCCAATGTATAATTCAGAAATAATACAGCTTACATTTCATTAGTTGCCTTTATTTCTCTTGTATTTTTTTTTATTATTAAGGATATTTGCATGAAAATTTGTGTTTGTCTCTCAGACTTGAGGTCTGTTTACACAAAGCATTCTACACCATTGTGAGTGGTGCAGATTAGCTGATCCACTGTCAGCGGGTAAGTGTAAACCCCTTTGGAAGTGCAGTAAGCTGATCTCTTTCAGCTCCTGTGGAACTCTGCAGTAGTGGGAAGCTGATCCGGTGCAGGAGTGAGTTTAAAGCTGTGTTTACACGGATGCTCTGTATTGAATCTTGGGCAATCCCTGTGCTGCCTCGACCTCTCATGCCTAGCTTGCTTCTTGTTCACATGGCTTCACTTAGCGCTGATGCAAGCCACGCTGGAAAGGGGCCATAAGTGCTGGGGTGGGGCAGGAGCAGTACAGCTTGTCCACACAGCTGCATACACTGCTTTGCTCTGGAACATGTCCCTAGCTGAGCAGCAGTTGGGGAAGAGGAGCAGAGAAGAGCTTACTGCGATTGGGTAAGTGTTCACACAGCCACATTTGCACCATAGCAACCCGAGCAGTCCAGTTACTATGGTGCAATTGTGGACATGTTAACTGGCCTTTAGTCCCTGTATGAATGCCCCACACCAACTGAAGTGATGTACTTGCAGTGTTGGAGTGTTGTAAGCCAGCAGAGGGATATAAATAAACTACGTGGGTAGGGGGGAGCCAGGCCGCCTGTAACACTTCCACAGGTTCTGCTCTGCTCCACAGCTCCTGTGTGTGGACACACCAGAAATGGCTATAACTGTGCACTTCACACACAGGGGCCTCAATGGTGCCAAAACCCAGTGTGTGTGTAAATACACCTTTCATTTCATCATACTGCTTTTCCCCTCAAAGGCCTCTATTTATGACATCACAGTCTGTTGCTGTGGAAATGATTATGCTGTCACAAGTAGAGGATTGTGAGATGCAGGAAGATGAATCACAGGATGTTTTGGGGGACAAAGATCCAGTTTTCATGCAAGTGTCCTCAGTAATAAAGAATTGAAGGGGGATAAAAACAGGAAATACGTGAAACAGAATTTGATTTATTTATTGAATATTGGAAAATTCCTTAAGTGGAGCTCTCCTCTAACTATTTCACATCTGCAAAATGGCAAATGCAGAATCAAAATGGGGAGGGCAATTTACAGGATGGGAGAAATGTGTAATCTGGGCCACTGTGCCAGTGCAGTGGCAACGCACTGCTTATGACGCCAGTATCCTGGGTTCCATGAGCGAAGTCCATCACCGGAATATCAGCAATAGGAGAAGGATAGAGAATCCCACAGGATGCCCTCCTTCTCTAGAGAGTGTAGTGGTCTTACTTCATGACAACACTGCCACCTGGGTGACCACAGGTGGAAGTGACTGGGGTGGAAGGGAGGACATCGGCTGGTTCCACATAGGCTGTTATGCAGCTGTGTGCACTTGTGCACACTGGAGCCTTGGCTGCCAACGTCTGGGGGGGGAAGGGTAGAAAACAGAAGAAATTCTTAGACTGCAGGGAGAAGTCTGGTACACTTATACCCTGCACCGCAGAGATGCCACCGTATCAACATTTTGCAGGCAGTGCTCCACCAGCTGGTATCACTGGGCCAAAAAGTCCATATTGACACACAAATAAACACAGGAAATCTAAAACAGAATACAAATGTATAGTGTTGCTTTAATAAAATAAAATACAGCAGTAGTGAGGACTGCAGTACACAAACCCAAACCAGGAAGGGACGGAGAGTTGAAACCACCTTCCTTCTGCCTGTACCGAAATGTCTTGGACTACTGAACCAGAATAGTTGATGAATGATGTTGAGAAGAGGTTACCCATTCAGAGAAGCTGAGTGGCAACCATAACATGAGAGGGTGCAGTCTTAAGCTGGAGGGTGGGAGGTTTAGGAGGGAGGTCAGGAAGCACTTCTTCACAGAGAGGTGGTGGACACTTGGAATGCGCTGCCAGAAGAGGTCACCTCGTTGAAGACAGTGGGCAGCTTTAAGAGAGGCTGGGACAGGTATGGGGAAGAGTAAGAACCTGGGTAGGGAGGATGGGAGGAGTGGGGAGGGAGAGCAGGGACATTAGCTCAAGCTGTGGACCTGCAATATGAGCAGACTTGATAGACAAATGGCCTTCTTCTGCTGGCTTCTTTGTACATTCATAAGGGTTGTGTGGATAATTACCTGTACTGTTTCAAACAGGTTGGAAGGTGTTGCATATCTGTGAAGACTGATCAGGTAGTGAAATATCCAACTTGGTTATTCTGGCTAACTGATCGAATATGTGAGCAATAACACACAACGGGGTGTGGGTTAGTCTGGATAAATGCACACCTAGGGGTATAGTGAGGCACGAGGCACAGCAGAGCTGCTCCTAGATGTGTGTTTATCTAGACTAACCCACACCCTGGAGTTTGTAATTGCACTTATAAAATGGGCATCCGTCGAGAAACTGAAATATTAAAAAAAAAAAAGGTAGCAAAACAAAAAAAAATGATTTGATGTGAAATAGTTCTTCCACTTTGCTTAGATTGCTAGGGATGCTGTTATGTGAAACACTGTCACTAGGGGTGTTGAAGAGAGCTGTGGAGTTACTAGGTTAGGCCGCAGACAAGACCGCGATTTTGCTTTTGGTCTTGCTCACAGCAAGCTACCATCTGTGGTAGCAACTCCTGAGAAAGTCCTGCTAGTCTCTGTGTACTTGGGGCTTCGGAGGGACTGTGCAGCGTTCAGGTGAGGAGGAGAAGGGAGCAGCTCAGTAGGGACAGTGACAGTATGTTGACGTAGAAACACTTTTTTAGTGTTGTGACACTTCATTTTTCATTTGTGGGTTCCTGTTTCACTCGCTAAAATAGTGCCATTAAGTGAGGAATCAACACGGTGGGTTTGCGAGCCTTGAAATGGGGCGGCTGAGTGATATTTTGTTTGGGGTGCTTATCGTTTTGGGGGGCTTGTTTTTAAGTGTGGTTTATTCAGAATAAGATACAGTTGGCAAGGGGTGCCAGCCAATCAGCTTTCATTACTGTCTTTACCCATTTTATAATCTCTAATAAAGCGTTGACACTCCATGCCTCTGGATAGCCAGCTGAATAGGTCTGTCCACACAGACTTGGTCCAGCAGATATATTCGTAGTGGAATGTCTGCTGGTGTAGCTGCTGCCAGGCTTAGGATCCTGTTTTTGTGCTGCGTAGCAGCTGAGAGTTATTAGTTAATCCTGGCTAACATAGAAACATAAGCCATGTTTACACAGCCACTGCACTGTTACCTGCAGTCCACTCCACTCTTGCTCCACACCACAATCATGTCTGCAGGACCCCCCTCTCAGCGCCGATACAAGCAACGCTAAGAAGACCTGTGAGTTCAGAGAGGGTGGGTGTTGGCATTTGTCTCACGCTGCGCACTCTCATCACATCCCCCTCCCAGATGGCACTTGCTCATAATGGGCAGACTCCCCCTTCCAGCCGACACTTGCTTATCACGGGAAGACTCATGGTACTCCCCCACCCCGCTTGCCATCAACTTATGCTAAAACAGAAGCAGATCTTTCTTTTTCTGCTCAGTGTTCATCACTTAGTTCCCCAAACTATTTAAACACGACAAACTGCTTGTAGCTCAGAAGAGCATCAGGAATCTGGTGCTGGTCCCCCTCCATCACATCGCTGGTAGAAACATTACAGCCTCTGCATAGATCATGTTGTTTGCAAAAACTATGCAGTGATTGCTAATGGAGCAGAGGGCGGACGCTGGGAGTATCCATCTCATGTTGGTGCATGCAGTGCAGCCTGTCTACATAAGGAAGGGAAGAAAGGGAACATTGGGTAACCAGGAGTAGCACACTAAGCCGAAGCTTGTTTCCAGGTGCGACCTGGGAGCACAAGGAAGTTAAGTGACTTGCTCAAGATCACACAGTATGCACCTAGATGGCTGTGGGATTCAAACCCAGGTCTCCTGATCTGCAGCTCAGAGCCTTAATCCACTGCGCTATACTACCTGCTCACATAGTTGCTTACACCCTTTGCTCTGGAATGCATCTTTAACTCTGCTATAGCTCCGGGATAGGATGAGCGAATGACTTAACTTGATCTGATAAGTGTCCACATTGCCACATTTGCACTGCAGTAACCCAAGTGCTGGGATTTGTGTGGTACAAATGTGGCAATGTAAACAGGCCTTTAGAGAATGACAGCAGAAAAGGACCAATGGTCTTCTAGTCTGCCCATAACACCCTATGTTAAAGGAGGCTGCAGGTTAAGGCTCTGAGCTGCAGATCTGGAGACCTCGGTTTGAATCCCAGAGCCACCTAGGTGCATACTGTGCGATCCTGAGCAAGTCACTTAACTTCTTTGCGCTCCCAGGTCACATCTGGAAACAAGCTTTGGCTTAGTGTACTACTCCTGGTTAAAC
Source organism: Neoceratodus forsteri (assembly GCA_016271365.2). NCBI lineage: Eukaryota > Metazoa > Chordata > Ceratodontiformes > Ceratodontidae > Neoceratodus > Neoceratodus forsteri. The sequence goes on from JADMNL010000029.1 coordinate 107,421,025, forward strand.
AATGTTCTCTGTCATACCCCAGACCTTTCTGTGTTGCTCCCTGTTGTACCACTTATCCCCTGAGGAACAACTAAGCCCTTAACTCTCTCCCAACCATGTTTAAAACCATTAATAGTTCTATCGCCTACCATCTCCGCTGGCAGACAGTTCCACTCTTTGTAAAATAAAAACATTCTCACGACCCTCCTGAACCTCCCCCACCAACTTACACTCATGACGTTGTGTTCTAGGTTCGCTACTCTTGTTCAATAGTTCCACGCAGTTCACCTTGTTCATTCCTTTCAGTAACTTGAAGGTCTCGGTCATATCACCCCTGTCTCATCTGGCCTCGAGAGAGTACATGTTCATTGACCTAAGCCAATCCTCATAGGATCTTCCCTGTTGGCCCTGAATCATTTTGGTTACCCTATGATCCTAACAGATTGAATACCTCTGGCATCACGTGATCTGAGCATCTGGATTGCCTGGTGAATAGGATAGTGCAATATCTGCACAGCACTAGTCTGAACATATTCATATAGGGAAGACAGATTTTCTTGGAGAGGGCGTCATTTGTAGCTGTGTAAAGCATAGGGTCCTGTTTTTGTGCTGTGTTGCTGCTGTTAGTAGTTCCTGTGCCGTCCCAGAGTGAGTAGGTCATCATTTATTTTCCTGTGATAAGTAAAGGAATTGGCTGTTGTCTTTTCAGGTCACGGATGATGAGAGACTTTCAACCATGAACCATTACATTCACCTCCAGGAGAGACCTATTAAACAGACCATCACCAGGTAAGGAGGATGGGCAGATCTGGTGACGTGCAGAAAGGGGATGTACTGGTGCTGTGGATTCTGTTACCTGTGCTTTAGTCTTCAGGATAGGGAGAGGAACTGAAAAAGGAGCTAGTGGAGGAAATTCATGAGATGACAATGAAAGGAGAAATTTTTACTGATGGGGGATTTCAGTATGCCAGCTGTGGACTGGAACACCAGTGTAGCTGCTTCAGCCAGAAGTGGAGGCATCCTTGATTCACTCTAGGAAGTTGGACTCAGGCAGCTTGTGCTTGATCCCACCAGAGACGGGGCAGTTCTGGATCTAGTAATGACCAGCAGGGATCGAATCGCAGATGTCCAGGTAGAAGGGCAACTGGGATCCAGCAATCATAACATTGTGTGGTTCAGCATAGGGACAGAGACTCAGTCAAGTCATTCTAGGACAAAGGTTTTAGATTTCAAAAATGCTGACCGCTGAAATGGGAAGGGGTATCAGAAGAGCCCTGGAGAGAATGGGGGCAGGATGGGGAGTGGAAGAACTATGGGAGCATCTTAAGGAAGCCTTGCTGGAAGTAACAAACCAATGCATCAGATTGGTATCTAAAGGCAAGAGAAGGAGAAAGCCACTGTGGTTCTCAAGAGAGGTGGTGGGAAAGGTCAGGGCAAATAGGTAAGGGTTCTGGAACTATAAGGAGACCCACAGGGAGGAGGACAGGGAGAAGTACCTAGAGTGTCTAAGGGAAGTAGGAAAGGCACTAAAGAGAGCAAAGGCATGGAGTGAGGAAGGTTTAGCAGAGTCTTAAGAAAGGGGACAAGAAATTCTTCAGGTGCATCAGCGAAAGGAGGAAAAACAAGGGGGGGATTGCTTGGCTCAAGGGAGAGGAATGCAAGGAGGGTGACATGGGAAAGGCAGAAATACAGAATAAATATTTCTGTTCAGTATTCACAGAAGAGGGGGAGGGACAGGGGCCACAGCAGTACAGCAGTTGGCAAGGGGGTGAAGAGGTAGACAATAGGCCATTCACATGGGAAAGAGTCCTGCAGGAGCTCACTAAATTGAAGGTGGACAAAGCGATGGAACCAGATGGCATACACCCAAGGATATTAAGAGAACTGCGAAGGGAGATAGAACCTCTGGCAGCCATGCTCACCAAGTCATTCAACACAGGGGTGGTACCAGAGGATTGGAGGAGGGCACATGTGGTCCCTCTACACAAATCCAACAGCAGGGAGGAGGCGGGGAACTACAGGCAGGTCATCCTTACCTCAGTAATGGGGAAGATCATGGAGACTTTGCTTAAAGAAAGGATTGTGGGGCATCTAGAAGCCATCTGAGCCCAGGACCATGAGCAACATGGATTCAGAGAGGGGAGGTCATGTCAGACAAATCTGGTTGATTTCTTTGACTGGGTGACAAAGGAAGTAAATCAGGGTGGGGCAGTGGACATTGTCTACCTTGATTTCAACAAAGCCTTTGACACCATCCCACATAGGAGGCTGATAAACAAGCTTGGTTAGCTAGGCATGGGGGACAGGTGGTAAAGCGAGTTAGAAACTGGCTAACAGACAGGAGGCAGAGGGTGGTGGTAAATGGTGTGCAGTCTTGGGAAGGGGGGGGTGACCAGTGGGGTGCCTCAGGGATCGGTCCTGGGGCCAGTCCTGTTCAATGTTATACTGCATACTGTGTGACCCTGAGCAAGTCACTTAGCTTCCCTGTGCTCCCAGGTCACAGCTGTAAACAAGCTTTCAGCTTAGTGTGCCACTCCTGGTTAAACGATTGAACAATGTCCTCCTTAGCAGCATTGCAGAGGGGCTGGAGGGATAGGTCTGCCTGTTCGCAGATGACACAAAGATCAGTAACAGAGTGGATACCCCAGAGGGGGTGGAGAAAAATGAGGAGGGACCTGGGGAAGCTTGAAAAATGGTCTGAGGACTGGCAGTTGAAGTTTAGTTCAAAGAAGTACAAAATTATGCACCTGGGACACAGAAACCCTGGGCAAAGCTACAGGATGGGGGAGGAGTTGCTGACAGCCACAAAGGAGGAAAAGGACCTGGGGGTTATTATTTCAGATGACCCGAAAATGTCAAAGCAGAATACTAAGGCAGCTGGGAGGGCCAGTGGCATGCTGGGGTGCATAGGCAGGGTTATCACCCAGAAGGAGGAGGGAGGAGGGAGGGAGGAGGAGGGAGGTAGTGATGCCATGATATAAAACCATGGTCAGGCCTCACATGGAGTACTGTGTGCAGTTCTGGAGGCAGCACCTTCTTAAGGACATTAACAGGCTGGAGACGGTCCAGAGAAGGGTGACTGAGATGGTACAGGGCTTGAAACACAAGACTTATGAGGAGAGATTAAGGGACCTCAATATGTACTCTCTGGAAGAGAGGAGGGAAAGAGGGGACATGATAGAAACATTCAACTACCTAAAGGGTATAAACAATGTGCAGGGGAGACATTTTCCATTACAGGAGGAGCACGGGAATGAGGAGGCATGACATGAAATTGGAAGGTTAAGAGGGAATGTGAGGAAGTAGTTCTTCACAGAGAGGGTGGTGGATACATGGAATGGTCTGCCTCAGAAGGTGGTGGGAGCGAGCACAGTGGATGGATTCAAGCATGTTTGGGACAGGCGTAGGGGAACCATAGAGGTACAGCTGCAGGTGGGTCGGAAACAGTAATCCAGTACAAGGGCTTCTGGACTGACTAGATGGGCCAGGCGGTCCTTATCTGCTGACGATTTCTATGTTCGGTCCTGAACTTGGTGTCAAAGGTCACAGCGTCTTGCTCAGCAGTGGTAATGGTGGAGAGGAGGAGAGATCATATGGGGAGGGGCAGAGGCCTTGGTATCTTGCTTTAGTATGCTCTAATACAAGTGGTTGCCTTAAACCCTGGGACTGTATCTATTCATGTTTTTTACCAGGTTAAATGCTCTACACCAAAGGCCTACTTTCAGGCATGACTCAAGTATGCACAGTGATCTGTATACATGCTGCAATGCACTGCCCACCAGTGGAGGGCTGAAATGATGATGCGTTATATGCACAATAAGGAGAAAAGGAGATCCTACTCCATTTTATCAAACCAAAAATATTTTTTCACTGTTGAGCAAGACTGAGTCTTTTCAATATTCATTGAAGACTGCCCCCCCCACACACACACACACTCAAATGTACAAAATTGTTTTATAATAAAAGAGAGCTGGATCTTCTTTTCTCCCTATCAAACATATAAGGAGATGGGGCTGATGGCATGCCATCATGTCAGCTCTCCTACGGTGTGTGATGTTTTGCTGCATGTAAACAAGCCCCTCTGAATGGTGTGCCTATATGCTACTGTTATTGGTTGAGGGAGTGCTCCCGACCAATCAGAGTGCTCCTTTCCCCCTTCGCATGAGACACTCTTATTCTGTGAAGAGCATCTCATGCACAGATTCACTGGAAACGGGAATGTTCCGGCAAGGTTTTTTAAAATATATTATTGATTGCACTCGATCAATAATATTAATAAGTCTTCTCATTGTTACTGCTCTCCTGTATAAGAGTGATTTCACATGCCTTCAGCTTGAGCCAGAACAGCTTTGTTTTTCTCACTCCAGCCGAATGTGTGTGAAACCACTCTTATACAGCAGCGAGTGGCTCTGGGGCACTTATTAACATATAGTACCTGCACTTTAAAGCACTTTTGAGAGAAATCAGATTTATCTGCAAATAGATAATGTTAGTGATTGCAGATATACCCCCCATACCCATCTAGCAAGATACTATGTCGTTCCATGCAAACATTTTATCTTGCTTAGTTGTGATGTCCCAAAGTCCTGCCGTTCAAAGTCACTGTGTTCCCAGTCTAAGCACAAAGCTGTGCTTGATGCCTGACAGGCATTTCTACACAGCAACTTGCTAATGCTGCATTCAGTGGATCACAAACTGGCATTCCTGGCAGAATACACCTCAGGACGCAGTGTGATTGCAAAGTAATGATAAAGGCGAAACCCACCGTTACTGACCCTGATATTTGGAAAATTATCAGGGTTGACTCTCTCTCTTTTAGTCTGGTGACTCAAATGGACATCTGTTGACCAATGGCTGTTCTGTGTCCTGGCCGATATTTAAGCAACTAATGAACGTATAGCTCACGGACCACGTAACTAAATATAACCTCCTGTCTGCTGCCCAACGTGGCTTCAGGAGATGGCACCACATTTGTATACTAACTGTGCTCACAAGTGATAATTTGTCAGACAGTGACACTGCTGGCCTTCTAACTGGAGCTGTATTCTTTGCCTTCCTTAAGGCATTTCACCTGGTTGATCGTTCACTACTCTGCCCCAAGCTGTCTGCCCTTGGTGTCTGTCTAAATGGTTTGCTAACTATCTTTGTGGCAGAAAGTAGCAAGTCAGATTGAATCCCTCCATGTCAGCCTTAGCGGACATAAACAGTGGGGTTCCCCAAGGATCAATATTAGGGCCCCTTCTTTTCTCCTCATATAGTAACCATCTCCCTGATGACGCTTCTAAGCGCAGCACTCTTACTGGATGCTGATGATCTGGTTCTGTATCACAGGTCTGTGCATGTCCCAGTGACTTGCCTGCACCTGTTGGACTCCTTCACTCTCATCCAATCTTGGCTATCTTACAACAAACTAATACTTGATTTTCGAAAGATTGAGGCCACACTGTTTGACTCCACCCCCAAACTTCTGTCAGGCATGCCTTGCTTCTTCCTTCCCTGGGCCTGTGGTTCCCTCCTGGAGGAAGTCGACAAGAAGGCAACAGTTTTAAATATGTAGGGGTCACGCTTGACCCATCACTGAAGTTCTGTCTTGGTATCATCACAGTATGTAAGTCTGTCAACTTTAAACAGGAAGTTGACAGTTTAAAATACTTAGAAGTCACGTGTGAACCGTCACAGAACTTCTCTTTTTCATATCATCACAGTATGTAAATCTGTCAACTCTAAACAAGAAGTCAACAGTTTTTATTATTTTGGGGTCAGGCTTGACCCATCGCTGAACGTGCCTCTCTTTGTATCATCACAGTATGCAAGTCTGTTGGCTTTAAGCCGGGCATGGCCAACAGGATTTTACATTGCCCACCCCAAAAGGCACACCTAGCTAATGTGCAGGGAGTGCTGTTGCCAAGCCTGACCTACAGATATGTATACAAAAGTCTTTTTTCACACAATGTGGTGGGGTGAGGGTGGGGGGGTAGTTTACCCAGCAGGGTGGTCAAAGTTTACAAGACTAATATCTTCAAAGACAGGCTGGATAAATATTAGAGAAACTCACCACTGTGGATGTCCTGAATACACTGGAATGGCTCTCTCTGCAGAATTGGCATTAAGGCCCATGTGATTGATTTTATGTACAGATACATCACAAACAAAGTTCTGTGTGTATCGCTGGAGCTTCTGTGCAGCCATACCATAAGGTCTGGCCACAGGGCTGGAAGTTGCCTTGAATTTGTGCCCCCAAGAATCAACAGCAGATAGGGCCAAATACCTTTTCCTATGTTGGTCTAAATATGTGGAACTCTCTACAGGTCCAGTGGAGACCCTGCCCTGATCTTATACCATAGAAACATAGACTTTGACGACAGATAAGGACCACTTGGCCCACCAAGACTGCCCATCTCCCTACCTATTGGATAAGCTGCAGATCCTAGTTAGCCAATAGCCTACTTCCTCCTAGCAATACCAGCAATAACTGCTGTGAAAAACTGGTACCTAAGACAGTCTAAGATGGAATGTGATTCATGGTCAGGTCACACTGATGCACAGAACTGTTTGTCATGAATGCTGGATACCTGTTGCTACCAACATTGATATGATGTAGGGATAGAATGGGAATTGCACTGGATTTAAATTCTTGTACTGTGTTTAACAGAGTTTTTATGAAGGATTCCCCCTCCTTGAAAATGAGCCTCAGCTCAGTGGTTTATGATGTCATTCCTTGATTTTCCAATAAACAGTAATGATGACGACGATGATGATTAAGATTAAAACATTAAAATCTCACAGATCTGTGATATAACTGCTGGTGAACAGGGGATGGTCAGGATGATCAAATAATCTTCTTTTATCTCAGAACCTCTGCTGTGTAATAAATTATAAAATGGGTCCAGCCCAGTGGCACTGAGGGTTGAGGCGCTGGATGCCACACCTCGCACCACGCCGGTGACCCGGGTTCAGCAGTGGACTTGGGCCACCGGGGGTTGGCAGGGGAGAGGGTGAATTGAGCGTCCCTGGACTGCTCTCCTCCCTCTGGGTTGGGCATGGAATGCACATCACACTGCAGCAGCACCTGGCGATGGCCGGGTGTGGCACAGTTGCAGTGCACAGAAAGGGGAGGAACATGGCAAGACATCAGCTTACTCACAGACGTCATTGCACTGTTGGCTCCTGGGGAAAAAAACTGGAGGAAAAACTGGCTGGGCGCGACCGAGGCAGCTTGATGACCGCAATCCCGCCGACCCGGGGGACTGCCATGGAATCAGACTGGGGGGTCTGGTCCCACTCGGCTCAGAGAGGCATGGGGAGGCCCTCCTGTTGGTTGGCATGGCCGTACTGGACCCCCATCATGTGAGTGAGCCTGCTGCTCTCCAGGGCGGTGGGGGCCGGCGGCTGGATGCCCCCACTGGGTGTGCCGCAGATAGCGACAAATAGTGATATGATAAAAAATAAATTATAAAATGGGTAAGAGAAGCCAAGACCTCTGATTGGTCAGATGTGATCATGTGACCACGTGTTCTTCCAGTACAGCAGCTTAATTTTCTGAACCTTATTACTCGGTGTAGGGATGCCATTTTATTTATTTATTTTGACCTCCTACTGGTAGGCCTGTGCCCCCCCCCCAATCTGGTCCAATCCCCAGCCCCATCACCCTGCTTCTCATGGACTTAGCAGACTTTCCTATGTCTGCCCCCCTCATGGCAGGGTGCGGCAGGATTCCCAAGTGCCACTGAACAGGATTCAGTTTGGGGTAAAGTTGCCACATCACCAGTGCAGGGCCTCAGGAGGGATCAATCCATCATTCAGCCCCAGGCCCACTGCTTTTTCTCCTTTTCTCCCATGCCCCTGAGACAAAGGCATGGGGAATGACGCAAGCCTGCATGCAAGCACGGTGCACATCATTCGCCAGTGTCTCAACTTAAATCGAGCCCCTCCCAAGTGCAGTGCCACCTATGGTCACCCAAATGGCTGCACCGGAACTGACTGTCCTCCTTCCCTGGAGGAGGATAGTGTCCTCTGGGATGCTCAGTCCTCCTCCCCTGGCAGGCCCCCAACGACTGGCACTCATTCTCAAATGCGGGTCGTTTGTGTTTGGCGTCACTACCGCAGCACTGATGGGCTGGCAGGGATGCCATTTTGTAACATCACTAAGGTACTTCAGGGTGTGTGTAACTGTTATATAAGGTCACTTCTCAGATGGTTAAGGCACTTGGCTTTGCCTTGTATCTCATTCCGCGAGATGTGCTGTTATTCCCAAAATAATGCACTTCCTGTAATACCCAGTTGTTTACACTGAGTTGTACTGATGTCGTCAGTTGTCATTTGTTTGCTAAATGCTAAAGCCCCTTTCTTAGGTATTGTTCATTAAAACCATAGTGAAAGGGGCTTTAAAACTACCTCGAGCACATGTTGAGTTTTGACCTGTGCGATTTTTATGGACATGCTCTCACTGATATTTTTACCTTTTATTCTAGACAAGCGCTGACCCTGCTTTTTGACACCTTCCATAACGAAGTGGACAGTTTTCTGCTGACGGAGGTGAGTACTCTGAGAGCAAGTAGATCATATCTTACTTTACCTCTCTTCTCCCCCCCCCCCACTTACTTTCTCCAAAACTCTGACCGTCGGTCCCTCACCCTCCCTTTTATGAAATCTTCTGCAGGCCAAGTTGCTTTCTCCTTCCGGTTCCCTAATCTCTGGTCTTCCCTTCTGTCTGCTAGCTGCTCTGCCTCCTCCCTCAGACCCCTCCTCCGGAACTTCTATACTCCCTCTTGTAACTGCCCTTGACTGCATTATGACCTGGCTTTCAACCCCTCCAATAATCACAATTCTTAGACAACAGAGTGGAGGGGTTGCAGGATAACAGATTGACCAGACCACAAACTTCAAGTTCAACACGCAAACTCTGTGTGGTGTTTATTCATAATACAGGAAATAACCTTTAACAATGGCATATTCCTTCTTCAATACATTAGTTTGTAGCAACAGACTATATATGTCCTTTCTCTGCACTTAGCTAGCACCTACTGAGTCGCTGATCTCTGCTTTAGCAACTTTTCAGTGAAAACCCTTCATCCCTATGTGGGCCTTGTTTGCTCTGGTAATGGGGGCTCAAAAAGAAAACAAAAAAACAAGCTATAGACAAAGAACCTCAATGCAGAATCACTGAAAAAAGGGTTACCCCAAAGGGCACTGGCAACAAATCAAGTTTCAAAGAAATACAACATCACACATACTTCCATAATGCAAAGCATCATGGAATATGCAAATCACCATGACATTTCAGACCTCTTCATATTACAGCAATTTACATGCATTTTAAATAGCACAACTAACTTAATTTCTATAATAGTCACCTAGTACTTTTTACCATTATCAAAAACACCTAGTGTCATGGTATTTTCAACATTCACAGGTTTCATAAACTTAAGGTATATTATGACATAGTGCTATTACATACTAAATCCAACAACGATAAACACAGCCTGTTTTACATATGCTTGGAGGTCACCACAATAACCTCCCTGTACGAGGACCTGAGAGGGGAAAGGAAAATTGAAGAGGACATTATAGCATAGTCAAGAAAGGGAAGGGGGTGTCCATAGGTGGCCAGCCTTATGGACTAGAAATTGTAAAGGATAGATTAGGCTAAGAAATAGAAGAACTGTTGCAACAGATTTAAGAAAAGGTCAGTCCTCAGGAGTGGCAGGAGCTTCCTGTCACAAACAGCTTACCTGGCTTTTTGCACATGGTTTGTACTAAATCTATTCTTCAGTGCACCTGTCCATTAGTCATAGCTACTGTATGTGTATTTTTTATATTTCCCTCTGCACAACTCCAGAACAAATGGTTTGATACCTTTTATTGGACCAACAGGGATGTTACAAAAAGAACAAATAGCTTTAGCTTTCGGACCAACAAGTCCTTCTTCGGAAGCTTAATGACAGTTATTTAGAAAATCCCATTTTATTAACACTTAGAACATGCAGAAAAAACAGAAATAATTCTCATTGGTTTAAAACAGGCATTCAAAACATAATTAAAGTGATGTCAGAGAGCTTGAATATCTTAAGTGTGCTTTCAGCTGAATCAAACAAAGGTCGAAAGTTGTCCAGAGATAACAGCAGGCAGAACGTTCAACCCACATATATTATACCATGTATCAGTCTAATGAATAACAAAGCACTAGGATTTTCTACTCACTAAATTATATGTCAAGTGAAAAAAACTCCCAAAGACACATGCTTCAAGAGTGGGTTAAGCGCACACCAGTAGAAGCTAGTTTTAACTCTGCTCAGAACTCTGTTAGTTTGAGAATACGGCACAACTGTAATTTGCAATTTCTTTGATATTGTTGCATTTAATTCCACTTCCAACTCTCCACAGGATGCATCTGGAAATGAGCTGTTAACAGCTCAGTGTGTCTTTCCTGGCAAAACTTGACTGACTGACTAATTAAATGTCTACCATCCCAGCTTTCTTCTCCTTATACTCCATAGGCCTGGTTCACGAAGGGCAAGGCAAGGGCTTGCATCAAGTTCTGCATCAGATGCATTTTTTTGGCACAGTTGCAGTATCCACTTTGCCACAAACTGCACCCAAGTCACAAAGCTCAGGGCATTAGTGACAGTTTTCCCAATTTACGGCAGCTTGCGCCAAACATTTGGTGCAAGCCCTGTAAAAAGAGTACCCAAGACTGCTGCAAGTTAAAGTTGGTCTAATTTGTCAGTCATCACATGGGATTGAGAATCCCGATCGCCAGCCAGGGAATGCCAGACGCCCTGTGCGCCATATGTTCGGCGCCCCTGGGGCTCGTGGCATTCTCGAGCCTTTTGTAAATTGGGATCCATGTTTCCTTCATTTTCATGATAAATTATTCTATTATTTATTTATTTTTTTGATAATGCACACGTCCAAAGATTGGCTTGCATGTACGTGCTAGCTTGGTTACATTCATGTGAAAGGCAGTTCTACGGTAGCCTGTTTGGCTGTTGCGGTAGGGCCTGACATGACTTTGGAGTGTTGTTCTAGGGAGCTTTTAGGTATCCTGCTGGGCTAGTGGGCTGATGCAGTACTGATGGTCTCTAGTGGTGTATGAGGGAGCCTTTTGGTAGCCTTTGGGCTGATGGACTGATGTAGTACTGACAAGTCATAGTCGTGTGCTCACAGAGCTGTCGTGTAACCAGCTGGGCCAACGGAAGGATGCAGGAGGTACTAACAGTAGGGTGCCACAGTATGTCAGTTTCAAGGTATACAGAGGTATCAGAAGCCACAGTATTGGTACTGTGAAAAATTTCTGATATCGTGATAACCGTGGTTAATAGTGTACCATGATTTTCAGGCCTTTCTGTCAAATTCTGTGTTTTTGGGGGTAACTGCCCCTTCCATGACAACTTTCCCTGTTACAAGAGTTTCAGGAGGCTTCTTTTTTGCAAATTACTTCCATAATGCCACGGTATTACTATAACCACAGTATTACATGTGACAGTTATGCCACTAAAATTTCATACCGCGACATCCCTAACATTATGTAGGAGTGCATTAGGGAGATCTTGGGTGGCCACTGAAACACAGAAACATAGAAGTTGATGGCAGATAAGGACCGCAAGGCCCATCCAGTCTGCCCTTTTTTTATACCTTATGAATGTGCCATAGGCTGGTACTCTGTCAATGGCCTATCTATTCATTCTCATCAGTATTGCTCCCTTATGCCTATTCCATGCCTGTCTGAAGCCCTGCACTGTATTCATATCCACTACTTCCTGAGGTAGGCCATTCCATGCATTCACCACCCTTTCTGTGGAAAAGAACTTCCTCACATTACCCCTTAATCGGCCTCCCTCTAATCTCATGCTGTGTCCTCTTGTCCTGCTATTTTTCTTGTATTGAAACATGTTAGATGCTTTCACCTTGTTAATGCCCTTAATAGACTGGTACAGCATTGACTGCTTATGGGATGTGTGAGGGAGCTCTCTAGTAGCCTGTGAGGCTGATGAACTGATGTAGTACTGAATGTTTGTAGTCGTGTGTAAGGAAGCTCTCAGGGAGCTGCTGAGCTGATAGAATGATGCTCTATTGACATCTCATTGTGGTGTGCAGGTTTGCTTCTAAAACTGAAGGATGTGACCCCTGTGTACACAGATTTGCACATCTTCCTAAAGAATGTCCTGTTTTATGGCCATGCTGACCACAGCATTTTCAGTGACAAAATGCTGCTATATGAAATAGTGAGCTTTGCCTGTCTGGTCAAGGCAAGACAAGACAAGGCAAAGTTTATTTCTTAGGCACATCAACTCATAGGTGCAGGGCGCCATACCATAAAGACAGAAGATCAAATGTATTGAGTAAACAAACAGTCCCTATAATTTAAAATGGTACTTAACTACACCAACTACAAGAGAATCCTGATTAAAAAGATATGTGTTCTAAAGAAAAAGAATAATAATAATAATCAGCATTTACATGGTGCTTTTCATACGCATTGTATCCCAAAGCACTTTACAAGCAACGCTAGACTGGTAGTGAAGTGACTGAAAGTGTAGTGGCAGCCATATCACACATCAACACCCACACACAGCTTGGTCAAATGCATGAACTGGTTTTATGGGAAGGGGAATATTGGCCAGGATACCGGGCAGAGTCCCCTACTCTTTGCGAAGAGTGCCTTGGCTTCTTTTACTTCCACCTAGACACCCACCAGGATAGCACCAGGATGGGTATAAGGGACCCTGGTTTAACATCTCATCCGAAGGATGGCACACCCCACAGTACAGCACCCCCCCAATACTGGACTCGGGTACCAGCATTTTTAGGTACGAGCTCACTCTCGGGACCAGAACCCATGTCCTTCTGGCCCCAAGGCGAATATGCTGCTAACTAAGCCACGCTCAGACCTAAAGAGACCTTAAGGGCATCCACTGTGCAAGCAGAACAAACATTTGGGAGCAAGGAGTTTCATAGCAGTGGCACAGCCTCCACAAATGTGCCGTCTCTCTACTGCTTAAGATGGGATTGGGAGACCACCAGTAAGCCCACATCAGTGGAGTGGAGGGGGCAGATAGGGGTGTAAGACAACAGGAGATCTTTAAGGTAATTATGACCTAAACAATGTAGAGCACTGAATATCAGAAAATATATCTTGAATAGGATGCGTCATTGAATTGGCAGCCAGTGCAGATTGCATAAGACCGTGTGATGTGTTCACTTCGAGACGTTTCTGCTGCCAGCAATTCCTCAGCATTCTGGACCAGCTGCAGTCGGCACATCAAACCTCCAGATAACTCAATGCTTTAAAGGGCAACCAATGCCTCTAGAAAAACTCTGAGAATATTTAGACAATGTTTAACTTATAATTTAAATATTTCCCACATTAGTCTTCTTTGTTCTTCAAAATGATCGATATTGGCATGAAAACTAAATCCTTGCACTTAAGAATTTCTGTTGTTCATGACCAGTTAAAGTCACAGTTGTTTCTTTGTGACATCACAGCCTGCTGCCAAGGAAGCATCTATGATGTCACAAGCAGAGAACTGTGACTTTTGTGGGGCATAAGCAGCCACAGCAGATGAAGTCTTAAGGGACAGAGATTCAGTCTGCATGCAGTCTCCTCTGTAAGAAAGCAAACAAGGGACAGAGAAAAACAAAACCATATGCAACATTAAGAGTCGTTTCTACATATGTTTTCTGAAGCTTCCTTTTCAGGCTCGAGCTGGTCTTTAACCCTGTCGTAGGGGCACCACTTCTAGTAGATGATAGGCTTGTTCCAACTCCATGCCCATTCCATTTTTGGCTTCTAATGGATGAGTACGGACAAAGGTGCTCATCAGTGCCAGTGATGGTTTTGTACTGTAGATGTCCATGCTATAGGAACTGGACTGAGACCACCACAATTCATTTCACATAGGCCCCAGAATAGCCCTCAGCTAACTTGTTTTCATCCATGGCTGACTCGGACTAGGTTTTAATTGATGGCTTAGAGTTGAAAGCCTGTTACCAAGTGGACATCTACTGATCCACCCAGGCCCCAGAAGGTGATTGGATAAACCCCATGCATTGGCAGGCATGCCTGCTCAGCCATCTAGAAGACCTGTGTTCAGTGGCCTTGGAGGTCTAGTCCCTGAGTCCATGAGGGCTAGATGTATCAGAGTAGCGATGTGCCAACTTGCTCGGGATGGGGGGTGACTTCCTTGTATAAAAGCATCCCTACTGGCCGTAAAAAATGGCACTGGTTGTATAGCTAGCCACTTGTCATCTTTCTCAGGTGGCAGAAAAGTGTGCTTGATTGAGGTCCCACTCAGGATAAAGACTGTGCCAGGAACGTCAGAAGCTTTCCATTTTGGTACTTGGCTTGCTGCCAATATGACTGTGCCATGCTGGGATTTGAACATGCAGTCTCAGTGGTGCAGTGCCATTCACGGTGCCACAGTGCAGGTTGGGCTTAGTCAGTCAGATTCCTTTACCTACTGTACATTTTAAAGCACAGTGCAGTAAGCAAAGGCACAAAGTACACACAGAAAGAAGTGGAACCATCGATGGCAAAAGGGGATTTTGCCTTACAGCTTAAAAGTTAATTGGTGGCATAATTGGTGTTCATTTTGACACCAAAGGGTCCTCATTTTGTACATATTCCCCAGATAAGACTTGAGACCACAAGCAGAAAACCTTTAATTTCCTGTCTGCACATGAGACTGTCACTCCAACTACTCTAAACTCCCTGTTCAAGATGGTTTGGTTATGAGCCGTTCTAGTTCTATGTGGGACACCGATTCTCGGGAATAGCCATTTATCTGTGGTGCACTGGGCTAGGTGGATGCAGGCATGCCACAGAGGTGGTATGACCTATCTCCAGGAGATATATTATGTCATCCTGAAATTCGGTCTCCCAATCTACACTATACTGAGGTCAGGAGATCAAATTTCAAAATCCCAACGGAGACTTGTGTTATGTCCCCTAACTAAAATTACCAACTCTGAAGGGGAGCAGACCTCGGAGTTGTTAGTAAAGTTGGGGGGGGTTTGCAAAAATTAAACTTGTAAAATGTTCCCCTACTGGGAACTGAACCCCATCCCTGAAAGCCTGCTGGCTGAGCTGCAGGAGCATTAGTGCTCCACACCACGGAGCAGCTCAGCCAGCACCTCGCTCCGCCGCCCTCAGAAGGTTATGCCAGGCAGAACCATATACTGGAGGTGTAACCTAGCATTTCACTTTTGGGCAGAAATGTCAGGCACCCCTCATTTCAGGATACCAATGTTGGGACCCTCAGCTTCGGTATCCTAATAGGATACCTCTCCAGGGGAGAAGGACAAGGCCACTTCAAACTCAAATACTTCCCCCTCCTCCGAGGATGATTGAAGAGCGGGACCTGGGGTCTGAGAAAGATAGTTATCCATACCTTCAGCAGTCAAAGTGAGATATCGCAGTTCAGTTAGGGAATATTGGAATGGGGTCTGAGGTATTAGGGGTGGCCAGGAAACTCTAATTAAAAGAAAAAAAGAAGCATTTAATTGTAAATGTTATCAGTTCACAACTGAATCCAACGCTCTTCTGTTGAGTAAGTGTTGCTAGCCTCCTCAACAGTACCCAGGGAGCAAACACTTCCTTGCAGGAGTATGAAACCCCCCTTTTTTTCTGACTGCACAGCATCGTACCTTGAGAGAATTCTGCCCTCCTGGTTGCGGGTTCTATACTAAAGACCGTCTTGCTCTGCAAGCATTTCAAGATCAGTGACAAAGAAAGGATGGAACAGATGTTGTGGTAGGAAATTGTTTCACAGTTTGCATTTGTTTGATTCCAGATGGTCCCCCCCCCCCCAAGGTTTTTCAGGTTCTCTCTCTCGCTGCTCTGTCTGCACTTTCATTGATTAAATTTAATTAGATCCCCTTAAGTAAGCTGCCTTGTTTGTTTAAAAGCTTAACCCTCTACTCGCGTGTACAGGGTAATTCCTTTCTAGCAGGGAAATCTGTTTAGATTGATAGTTTTAATTCAGATTAGCAGTAGCAGTGTTATAATCCTCCTTTAACTCTTTCATGGTCCAGTTTCCTTATGTGAAGCCTCCTGTAGGCGGTGTGGAGACTTCTGTATAAAATAAAATGTGTTTTTTTTTTTGTTTTGTTTTGTACAGTTTTCCCACCTTGTTCGCCCTAACTATCTCCTTCAGACAGTTTCCCCTGGCCCCATCTCCTGGCATCTCTGGGGCTTACCTTGTGCTCCATTGTCCTCTGCCACAGGACTACAAGGGGCTGGTGCAGTATGGGGCCAGCGAGGGATCGGGCTTCATCCTGCAGCAAAAAATGATTTTCCTTCTGTTTTTTTTTCCCCCTGAGTTCACCTCACGTGAAACGGGTGTGATGTGCAAGCTTCGCCTTCATGAAGATGCCCCTGGTGCCTTGCATGTGGGGTCCCTCCCCTGTGTGGTCCCAGTGTGCTGCCACTCAGAAACCTCCAGGTGGCAGGCAAACAGTGGGACACACAGAGCTATCATGGGATGCTCAATCCTCCCTTTTCTGGGTGTCCCATGTCCATTCCTGAACCCGGGTCGCCGGCATAGCAGGAGGTGAGGTATCTAGCACCACAGCCCTCTTCGCCAATGGGCTAGATGTTGTGTGTTTTTAAGGATTTATGAGTTGCTGAATTCAGTCATCTACAACACCTGTAAAACTATAAATCTTTCTGTTATCCTCACCTTCCTCGCTATCCCCATCCCCAATCCAACTGGGAAATGAATGTTTAGAGGCCCGCTTGACTCTGACTAAAATGTTTTTATGGCCCACTTGACTCTGACAGAAATATATTTTATGGCCCGCTCTTGGGCCGTATTCTAGCAGGACCTGCAGTTATCTGGCCCACTCAGGACGATGTTCCCACCCCCCCGCAAGTACCGCAAGGCTGCTTTCCCATCTCAGAGGTTCTTGTGACATCAAAGGCCACTTAAGCTTCACTGTCATGGTTTATGATGTCTCAAGGATCCTGTCGATGGGAGCATAGCCTTGTTGCACATCCTTACCCATCTGTTATTCCATTTGTAGCATTGTCTAGATATTGTAGTTTTAGTATTCGGTGTAGGCCATGATACTGTCTACCTTCAGGGCTTCTTCCACTGGCTGTCGCAGCTCAAGTGTGACCAAGGACTCAAGTGAGCTTTGGGGAAGGTGAGCCGAGACCCCTCCCCCCAGCAGTAACTGAACCCCCCCCTCCAATAGCTTGCCTCTGTGGCATGTAAATGAAGCACGAAGGCACTCATGTCTGCTGGCAGGAGGTCGGAGGGCACAGTGAGG
The DNA here is from genome assembly GCA_016271365.2 of Neoceratodus forsteri. Lineage (NCBI taxonomy): Eukaryota > Metazoa > Chordata > Ceratodontiformes > Ceratodontidae > Neoceratodus > Neoceratodus forsteri. The sequence goes on from JADMNL010000029.1 coordinate 107,438,275, forward strand.
TAGGGGCTGCTGTTAGCAATGTAAAGGGGGGCATAAATGGGGGAAGGGAGGATTGCATTCAGGGTGGGAAAACCCTGATACCCTGCTTACCCCTAATATCCTGCTGATTCACGGTTGGAGAGAAGCACCCCCCCCCCAGCTTATCACCCTTGACCAAAGTGTAGGGTAGGAGATAGAAGAGCTCACTGACAGAGATACAGACATTTTAAAAGTGCTTCATTTAAATTATATCCTCCCCAGCAACACTCTGCTGTGCTCTGATCAACCTGGTGTTTTAAGCTCAAGAGGTTAGATAGGTACCCTTTTAGCTGTGCTTATTATATCATGCTGGAGTGGTTAGGAGTCAACGGTCAAGCTGAGGGGCTAGAGGGTGGAAATTTCCAGTATCTTTCCATATTTTGCCTACTAGAACCAATTTATTTTTTTTATGTGGGGAAGGTGACAGTTTATGTAAGTTTGCAGTTTAAGAATGGATTACATCTTGGGGCGAGCAGAGGGGGAGAGCTGTCTGAACTAGCTTACCCCTGGTAACTATGCCTACATGTTGCTTTATGTTCAATCATGGCATGCTTCAGTGATTTTATGACGCAGGCAAATGCAAACAGAGACCACCAAGACTGTGCCACCTGGGAGGCAAACTGGAAATAGAACCCAGATCTCTAGCAAAGGAAGGTTAATGGCTTGTCTGCTAAGCCACCTCTTGGCAAACTTTTTCATAAGAGTTTCAGGCTGCATTATAAATTGAGGAAAGGGTCCACGAGAAGTGTAGGCCCCCTATTCCAACCGATATTGTGATCAAGCCTCCGTTCTTGTTACTCTTGTGTTAAAAGTCCATCGTAGGAATTCCAATCCCCAAGAAGACAAGAGCTGTTTCCATCTCATTCTGAAAACAATGGGCTCCTCTGTCAACATTTAACAATGAACACTGCTCCGTGATTGTTTACAAACCACTGTGATATGCACACTGAGTCCAGCTGACAGGAACGTACCAACTAGGCCAGGGCTTGTTGCGCACATTAAGCCCAGCTGACAGGAATACACCAACTAGGCTGGGGCTTGCATGAATGATTGATGAGCAAATTTTACCTTTTCTTCAGAAATGCAACTCTTTGTTTAAAATGAAGTATAGACATTTAATTTCAGTTTTCTTGGGAATTTCAAAATTCTGGTACTTTAATATGTGTATGTGGGGGGGGGCTTCAGCCTTTTCTTGCCACAGATACCAAGATGAGGACCCTGCTCACCCCAAAAGAGGTGGGCTTGTGTTAAAGGAAATCTTTTGACTCACTAGCCACTGGTTTGTGGAAGCCTAAACAGTTAGGAAATTATGTGGCTTTCCACAAAAACTGCATTGGCACAGTTTTTTGTGAGTAGTTGGGGTGCCATGCAGTCAGTGCTGTGCCCTCTCCTCCTTTTTGATTTTCAGGTGACCAGCTCTGGGGAAAGAATGTCCCCTACACTGAAAAAGGTAAGCTTCTTGGCAAAATGTGGAGTATGCTCCGACCTGTTTACAACAAAGCTCCATCAGGTGATAGTTTCCTGGATTTTAACCAGGCTGTGTTATCATCTACTACTCTGCCCTTGGGTGGCCCTTCCTTGAGAGCCACCGTCACATGCACTCTGCCCTGCTGATCTATAAGTACTGGTCTAATAGCCTTTCCAAATACCTATCCTCTCTGCTAATGCCCACCCCTACCTTTAACCTGTCTCCTTAGACACCCCAACCACCACTCTTTTCTTACACCCAGATGTCGCAGGTCACTTGGTAAAGGAACTTTTGTTTGGAGGCCCTCCTATACAACTACTACCTTCCTCTTCTGTCCTTTAAACCTCCTCCTCACATTGGTCATTGTAGAGCCTATTAAGGGAGCTGCTCCCCATGTCATGTATCTTCTCCTCTACATCCCCCAGATGGGTCCCCCACTCACTAGCAGCTGTCCACTTGCTTAGCTTCTGCTCGCAATATTTGCTGCAATGGTCCCCTTTAGGGCATTTGTTTATTTGGCTAAGATGGACTCATTTAGAGTGTTTGTTTCTTTGGCTGTAATAGTCCCCTTTAAGATGTTTTTCTTTGACTGCAGTAGTCCCCTTTAGGGTATTTTCCTTTGGCTGCAGTGGTCTTTTTTAGGGTGTTTGTTTCTTTGGCTGCACTGGCCCTCTTTAGGGTGTTTGTTTCTTTGACTTCAGTTGCGAAATTTAGGATGTTTTTCTTTGACTTCAATGGCCCCCTTTAAGGTGTTCATTTCTTTGGCTGCAATGGCCCTTTTTAGGATGTTTGTTTTTTTGACTACAATGGTCCTCTTTAGGATGTTTTTTCTTTAGCTGCAATGGTCTCCTTTAGGGTGTTTTCCTTTGGCTGCAGTGGTCTCTTTTAAGGTGTTTGTTTCTTTGACTGCAATGGTCCCCTTTAGGGTGTTTTTTCTTAGCTGCAGTAGTCCCTTTATGGTATTTACCTCTTTGGCTGCAGTGGTCCCCTTTAAGGGGTCTGTTTGATTAATGGATGTTCTGTTCTTATTATTCTGTGCCAACTGTTTTGACTTGTTTGTTTTGCACACCTTATGGTTGTGCTGTTATTGTTAGATTTGCTGTGTTATCTTGTGTGTTTCTATTATTCCATTGTTCCCTTCCCCCACGATGCACCTGGGAACTAGCTGTACAGCTCAGTGTGCCTTCCTGGAAAACTGTTAAATAAATTAATGATATAAATAAATAATCACATACCCATGTTGGGGGGCCACTCACTCGGTATGATGTTCTCCATAGAAATAGAGAGCGATCAACTCTTGGTGGATCTGGAAGACCACTACACTGTGCCGGTCAGCTTCAGGCCCCATGAGACTTGGGGCATGTACTGAACATTTGCACTTCAGCATGAGGTGGACTCTTGATTCAAATAATTTTCTGGGTCTAGTGGACACTGCAGGCATCATGGTCACCTGTGGGGCCGGGGTCAAAACCTATAATAGGGCTAGATTAACCACTGTCAACACCCTGATGATGCCAGAGTGCTCCTACCCAGTGATTTGTGTGACACAGCTTGCCATAGTGTAACCATGAACTGCACCATATGATATCACTTGGATGTTGTGTGATGCACAGGTGGTTGAAATTTGGGACCAAAGCTGGCAAGCTCATTCTGGTATCTCATCATTAGAGACACCAGGGGTGCTAATAGTGGTGAGGAGGGGTTTTCTCATGGGTGTCATTACAGCCAAGAGGATCAGGCTGGCCACCCTCTTCTAGATGATGAGTAGTCAACCTAGATCACCTCAGGTGTGTGTGTGTGTGTGTGTGCGCGCGCGCAGCAGAGAGGTGCAAAAAAATCTTTCAGCCAGCCCAGTGGCATAGACAGTTGAGGCGCTGGTGCCTTACCTCGACCCACGCCGGTGATCTGGGTTCGGGAACGGATTCGAGGTGCCGGGGGTCAGTGGGGGTGGAGAGGATTGAGTGTCTAGAGGACTGCTCTCTTCTCCGGGGGCGGGATCTGGGAATGCATCGCTCAGCAGCAGCCCCCAGTGGAGACTGGGGGCACTGTCTGATCATGCACTGATGGGACAGAGGGAGAAAACCAGGAAAAATGGCGCCTGATGAGAGCAGCTTGATGGCCGTCTGCAGTTTCGCCACAGCACCCGCCTTGATCCGCGCTCTGCGGGGAGTTATGAGCAGGGCTCCCTGCGGCCCCGCTGTGGGGGGGAAGCCATAGAGTCTGGGTGTCCATGGCAGAGGCGGGCGGCGGCTGGATGTCCCCAAGGGGGGAGAGCAGCTCAGGCAGCCAAGGAGGGATAAACAAATACTAAAAAAAAAAAAATTTTAGTTCTTCAGAGTCAAGACAGGGCTACTGTTAAAGGGATATTGTCAACCCCCTTAGGCCTTAGGGTGTCCCTAGTTTAAAAAAAGGGAATTTTATGATTATTAACATTCTATAAAGACTGCTGATGCAGCCGGTAGTTTGATTCAGATCCTTTTTTTCTTTTAAAAAGTGAAAACTGACTGCCCACCATACTGGTGTTACCACACCAAAACATGGATTGTTTACATTTCTTGACCAGCTCCCACTGCATCTTTCCTGGACTCAGGAACACCCCCAACACAATCTAGCCAATCATTATGCAGTGGGAGTAGAGAAGACTACTGTATCATGAGTGGCTGCACTGTTTGAGGGTGTTTCTAATGTTCAGGAAGTATGCACTTAGAGTATTTCGGTGATTTGAAGCAAAACAAAGCTGGACATAACTATACATTACCATGCATTTTGGTTCTAATAAACAAGGAGGTGGATAAAACAACGAATTTTAGAGGAAGTAAGTAATCATAAAATGTGGGTTTTTTACTTAAAAAAAATATGATGAAAAAAAGGCTGATACTGTCCCTTTAAGTCCCAACAGGACAACACTTGGTACTGAGCTACAGATATGGGACACAGAAGGGGTATAAATGAGGGAGCGGACAATAAATAAATCGTTCCTACTTTTCTCCTAGGAGGATAACCAGATCAAGGCAGAGAGACTGGTCCAGTCTGTCATGGCAATCTGCAGTGCGTTGGCGGCAGTTGAGACGAAGGAGATCACGAATGCGCTGAACCAGCTGCCTCCCTGCTCTTCTCGAATACAGTCCAAACTACCGAAGGTAAGGGAAAGAGCTGGTGACAGAACTGGAATGACCAGCACACCAGCTTGGGTCACTGGGGTTCTACACTGGCTATTGCTCATACTGCGGACTCAGCAAACCCATAAAACCCAAGTTTAGTGACTTGGCGTGTGCCAGGTTATCTAGGCCCGGTGATCAATGAAGTGCACAAAGCGGAGTGATATCTCAGAGGCATCATTATCTGTGCTGCGGTAATATAAGTTTGTTAGAAAAAGTGTATTTTAGAAGCACACCTGATAATATTTTCTAAGGGTTTATTTGAGTCTTGGCACAACATTCTCTCTCCCCGATTGCTGAAACATTGAAACAATTCTTCTGAGTGACGCAACATACAACGATGATAAACCAGGTATTGTTAATAATTCAGGGCTTGTTGGTTAGTGACTTGAGAAATACTAGCAAAATCTTATCTAGGGTAATGCTGTTCAGGGGTTTGTACATCCAAATTGTTGGGAAGTAACTCAGAAAGCTTCAGCAAAACCAGATCTAGAGTACCTCAAACTAAATGTATCAAAGTAGTATACAGGAGGGTAATATCCCTGTCTAGGGCACATCAAATTCAAGGCATTACAGAGATACTAGAGTAGCCAGGTACAGTTGCCAGGTGGACCTTGGGATGAGGATTTTAATTAGTTGCAGGACCTGCAGTGCCACACTCCTCCAGGGCACGCTGTGGAGGTGTGGATGCCTCTCAGTTTGCAAAAGGTTGGTAGCATGCTAGTCTGAACTGGTTGCAGTATGGGCCATAATTTGCCAGCCACAGAGCAGGTTGGAGTGGAGTTCAGGGGGTGCCCACTGCTGGAACTCTTCCTTTGCAATCTCCAGGGATCCACTATGGGAGCGAGAAGGTAGTGCGTAAGGTGTCAGCATGGCTCAGTTGGTAGCACATCCGCCTCTGGACCAGAAGGTCCCGGGTTCTCATCCCACACCGGAATGGACTTGCGCCTAAAAATCGCTGGCATCCGAGTGCAGTACTGGGGGGGTGCTGTACTGCTGGGGTGTGCCGTCCTTTGGATGAGATGTTAAACCAAGGTCCCTTCTGCCCATCCTGGTATTGTCCTGGTGGGTGTCCAGGTGGAAGTAAAAGAACCCAGGGTACTCTTCGTAAAGAGCAGGGAACATTCCCAGTGTCCTGGCCAACATTCCCTTTCCCATAAACTGGTTCATGCAATTATCCAGGCTGTGTGTGGGTGATGATGTGCGATATGGCGGCCACCACACATTCAGTCACTTCACTACCAGTCTAGCATTGCTTGTAAAGTGCTTTGGGATACTGTGTATAAAAAGCGCTATATAAATGCTGATTCTTCTTCTTCTTCTTCTTCTAAGGATGGGTCCCTCCAGTGGGTGGCAACAACTGGAGATGAGAGGGGCCCTGGAATGGCAACAAGCAGCAGTGAAGCATTGCATGCCACTGCCCCTCCCAAGAGAAAGCACCCTGTTGCATTCAGGGCCCCAGCAACAGTGATGCCTACTGGGGGTTTCAGCAGCTGGGAAGACAGACTTAGAAGATGGGTACTTTTAACAGGGGGTTATATTGTTAGGATTACTAAGACTGTGCCTCAGAGTAGGAGGAGGGAGGAGTAATGTGCCATCTCCCAAGGGTGACAGCAGATAGGGTACTTCCCAGCACAGATGGACTGGTTAGAAAAGTGAGAGGGATGCCAAATGTCACTGTTCACCTGGGGACGAATGATCTGACAGGAGGGCCATGGGAGCAGTGAAGACGAGTGTTAGGATGCTGGGTCAGTGGTTGGCCTGGTGGCGCTAAGGGTTGAAGCACTGGACACCACACCTCATGCCACGCCAGTGACCCGAGTTCAGGAGCGAACTCAGGTGCCGGGGATCGGCAGGGGAGGGATTGGACTGAGCGCATATTAGGCTGCTGTCCTATCCCAGGGGGGGGTATCAGGGAGCCCAGCACTCCAGCAGTCCCTGGTGGAGATTGGGGGCACCGCAGAGCACTGGGCTGCATGTAATTGTGTGGCCGACGCTGACAGGGTTGCCGTGCACCAATGCGTCGGGGAAGGGGGGAGCAGCACAGAACAATGGAAAAACGCAGCTTGTGGGGTAGGCAATGGCACCAGTTCCCCATGGCCTCCGCCTGGTTCTCCTTGGCTGGCCTTCCAGTTCCTCCCTCCAGGGCACACCTGCAGTCAGAGTCTGTCTTCTAAGAGAGCCCAAGAGGCGTAGGGCTACCTTCCCCGGGCAGGTGAAACTGGGGGTGCCAGCTGTGGGGGGGAGGAGAGAGAGAGAGGAGGCACAGTCTGAGAGATCCACAGGTGGGCAGGATAAAGGACTGGATGCCTGAGAGATGGCCCCACAAGCCGCAACTGGAGTGAAAGAAATTAAAAAAAAAAAAAAAGGATGCTGGGTATGAGGCTTAAGGGGCTGGCTGTACTGTGACCTTCTCAGAGGTGCTCACAAGGCACAGGCTGGTTCGGGAAGCAAGAAAAACTGAAAATCTTCCAGTTTAACAGTTGATTAAAGGAGAGCTGCACTGAGGAGGGGTTTTGCCTCCTGGGAGACTGGGGTGCTTTTTGGTGGGATAAAGGTCTGTTTAAACCAGATAATGTTTATCCTAATAGGGAGGGGGCAGAGGATTGAGGTGCACATTTCAGGGTATTTAAAGTAGTGGGGGGAAGGAAGATTGGGGTTAGGGACATCTGTGAGGAGAACTAAGGTGAGGGAGACCTTGCTATCACTCCCACAGCTAGTGAGGGCAATTAGGGGGAAAAGTGGAGGGCTAAGTCAGAAATCAAGTAGGGTCTGCGGTATTACAGTATGTAGGGAAAATGGGCAGACTGGGTGGGCCAAACAGTCCTTATCTGCCATCAGTTTCTGTGTTTCTTTCCATCATTTTTTTATTTTTTTTTGCACTTACCCCAGGCCCCTAGGCAGCCACTCCTTTGGACCGGCAAGGCCCACCGCTGTCCCGGTCCATTCGCCATCTGCCACCTCCATCTTGCTGTGACCCCGGATAACCAGACGTTTCCATTTGTTGGGAGGGCCCCTCCCCCTTGGGGGACAACTGGTAGAAGAGAACGTCTGAGGCATTCCACATATCCCAGGCACAGTGAGGTCGGCTCAGACACCTTCGTGGCTGCGGGGACCGGCGGCCAACATCCAGTCAGCCAGGAGCCGATTTGAATGGTTTCTCCCCCACCCACCCACACCGTGCTCAAGAAGGGCTGCCTCATGCCAGCTTCCTGGGTGGGGACATTCATGGTGCATCGAGGACACGCCGCCTAGAATGTCAACCCAAAGCCACCTCCAGGGGTTGACAGAGAGTGTAGTATGAAACCTTCCTACCTCCCAGAAAGGAAGCATCCAAAGAACACTCTCAAGTCCCTCCCCGCCGTACTCCACTCCTGACACCTGGGATCGGGTGTGAACCCGAGTTGCCAGCATGCCGAGCTAACACCCTTCACACAGCACCACGGAGCCGGCCTAATTTCTGTGTTTCTATGTAAGTGTAATATAGATAGGAACTGTGAATAGGGCATACATCAGAGACTGGGGATCACGTTGCAGAGGAGGGAGGGAGGTGACAAAGATGAATTCGTACAGGCAAGGAGTATGGTAGGTCTGGTCAGCAGAAGGGGGAATGGTAGGTGACAAGGGTACTGGAGAGTGGTCTGCTTAGATTCCAGAAGCCTCAGAACAAAATGAGTGCGCTGCAGGCGGTGGAGGCAGAGACTAAGATGGACATGTTCTCTGTATCAGAAACCTGTGCAACAGGAAACAATGACTGGGACCTTGTAGCTGTTTGTACAGGAGGGACGGGCAAAAAGGCAGGGGAGGGTGGTGGCTAGCACTGTACATCAGGGAAGGCACAGTGGCCATAAAACATATTACTCTGGGTTTGGGGGGGAGCGCACAGAATAGAAGCGGTTTGGGTGCAACTGACAACAGGAGATGGTAAAAAGATTAGAGTTGGAGGGGTGTGCAGACCACCAAACCAGAATGAGGGTGGGACATTGAATTAGGGGAGGAGATCAGGAAATCATCAGTCAAGTGGGAGGTGGTACTGGTAAGTGGCCTGTATGTGCCATATGTGGACTGGGAAATCCAGGCAGCTGGCGGTACAAGAAGCGAGGCACGTGCAAGATTGCTTTCTGTATTTTTTTTTGTCTTTTTGTAATGTAGTGTACTTTTGTCCCTTACCAGCTGGCTCCCATTGGTCCTGTCCACTCATCCAGCCCCATCACTTGCCTTCCCCAGGACTTTACCTCTCCTTCTTAAACCCTGGCTTACTCCCCCAGGGCAGAGCCATCAGGAGGGGGCAGCTACCCCCTGCCAGAGACCTAGGTAGGTGGTGTGGGGCCTGCTGTGAGGGTTGGAAGTCCTCCTGCAGTGACTGGTGCTCCATTTTTCTTGTTTTTTCCCCCAGTGGATGCCAAGAAGAGCTCCCAGCGTGTGTGCATGCAGACGTGTGCGTTGCACATCACAGCCTGTTGGTGTCCTTCCCCAGTTCCACTGCTGCACTTGCATGCCACCTCTAGTCACCCAGGTGGCAGTGGCACAGTGAAACATGACCCCCCCTTCCCGAGGTGGAGAGTGTCCTCTGGGACACCCAGCTCACCTCCCCAGCTGGCCGTCTGACGACTTGGATTCGTTCTCAAACCTGAGTCATCGATGTCACGAGCAGTAGCGCTATCACTGCGATGGCAGTCAAGACTGCTTTCTCTTGCAGTGGGTCAGTGAACTCGCTAGAGGGGGGTCCATCCTTGATCATAGTCTGTCAAATGCTGAGATAGAGAAGGAGAGGTGAGGGAACCACTGATATCCAGTGACCACAATACAGTGTGGCTTAACACAACCGCATGAACACATCACGCCAGTTCAAAATCTATGCTCCTGGACTTGAGAAGGAAGGACTTTGGCAAGATGGGGAAATGCTGAAAAATAGGCATGTAGAGGTAGAGGGAGAGGAAGGGGCAGAAGCCTGATGGCAAAAAGAGGAGTGTAACAAAAGTGACTGCATCATGCATGAGACAGGTGGGGAAGAATAAAAAGCACAAAAACTGACCTGCTTTTCCAGAGGGGTAAGAGAGGCAGTAAGGGCAAAAGGAGTAGCATTCAGAAAATACAAAAGGGGGACAGAGCAAGGCCAACTGGGAGGATTATCTGAAAAAGCTGAAAGAAGCCTGAATAATTGTAAGAACAAGTAAAGCAGCGACAGAGCTGAGACTAGCAAAAGGGATCAGGTAGGGAGAGAACATTTTCTTTAGGTTGCAAAGAGGAATACTAAGGAAGGTATTATCAGTTTAAAGAAGGAAGGGGCAATGGAGGAGGATGGAAAAAAAGCTGTTTTACAGAATTATTACTTTTGTTCAGTATTCACTGTGGAGGTGGGGGGAGCCAGTACTAGAATGTGGCATGCAGGCCAAAGAGAGAGGGGGTGAGAAGACTGGAGCTAGGACCAGTCTCGGAGGAAGGGTGCTCAGAGGCCTTAAAACTCTGAAGATGGACAAAGCCCCAGGTCCTGATGGAATGCAGCCTAGAGTGCTGAAGGAAGTGGGGCAGATGCTGGCAGCACCGCTGACAAATCTGTTGCATTCTTCTGTTGAGATGTGGGTGGTTGCAGAAAACTGGAAGGTAGTGAATGTGGTGCCGCTTCGTAAGAGCGGGGATAGAGATTATCCAGGAAATTCCAGACCGGTCAGTCAAACCTCGATTGCAAGCAAGTTGATGGAAACCACCGTTAAGGAACAGATTGGAGAATTCTTGAAGGTGGAGGCAAATGGGTTGCAGGATGGGAGGCAACACAAGTTTGTCACTGGGAGATAGATCTTGCCAAACTAACCTGACAGACTTCTTTGATTAGATCAAAAAGGTAGTGGATAGGGGCCAAGCAGGGGATGTGTTGATTTTAGTAACACCATTGATTCTGTTCCACACAGAAGGCTAATAAAAAAAAAACAAAAAAAACTAGGTGACCTGTGGGTAGGGAACAAACTGACCAGGCTAATGGGGAACTGGACAAGGAGAAGGACACAGAGGGTGATTGTCAGTGGAGTGCACTCAGAGCCCCATGGAGTCATGAGCAGAGTGCTGCAGGTTCCAGTTCTGGGACTGGTGCTCTTTGGTATCTTCATTTGCCATTTAGGAGTGGGAATATGGCATACAGTGTGTCTGGTTACTGATGACACTAAGATCTGTGGCACAGTGGACACTATGGAAGAAGTAAGAGAAATGAAAAGAGATCTGGGATACTGGAATAGTGGTCCAGATTATGGCAAATAAAGTTCAATGCAAAAAGTGCATTGTAGGTCTGCCCGCTGGTGCAGCGGTAGTGGAACCACCTTCAGCGACTTCGGTTCAGGAATGAGCCAGGACTGCTGGAGGGCCAGACAGGGGAGGATGGCTGGACATCCCATGGATTCTTGCCTCCTTGGGGGAGGGAGGGTACCTGGTTTCTGCTACTATGCTGCCACCTGGGTGAGTACAGGTGGCAGTGCCATGGAACCAGAGCACAGGTAGGGGAACATTGGCACTTTGATGTATTGGCATCAGACACACCATCTCATGACGCTTGAGGGTGGGACAGAAAAAACATGGAAAAATCCCCGGCTGTGCAGGATGCCACCTGTCACCCTGTCACAGGTCCCACACTGCCGACTGAGGCTGTTGCTCCTTCAACGGATGCTAAAATACTGTTCTGGGGTAAGAGGTGACTCCCGAACAGCCCTTCCCATGGGGGAGTGTAATCCATGGGGGTACAGAGGAGTGAAGTAAGTCCCAGGGATAGCAGATGATGGGGCAGGGCAGAAGGGAGCCGGTCGGAGTCAGAGGAATAAAGCACAGTAAATTAAAAAAAAAAGGACAGTCTTGTACATCAGCAGAAAGAACCCTAAAATGGACTACTGGATGGGGGAGTAAGGGTGATGCAGACAACTGAGGAGAGAGACCGGGGGAGGGTCATCCTTAGTGACAGCCTCACATCTGCTCAGTGTAACAAAGCATATGGGAAGGCAAACAGGTTACTGGGATGTATGGGAAAGGGATTTGATAGTAGAATAGAGGGGGCGATAACTGACTCTGTGCAGGTCCCTGGTAAAAGCCGTAGCTGGAGGGCTGCACACAGTTCTGGAGTTCACACGTCAAGAAAGGCAGGAATCGCATAAAGAATAGACAAAGGAAGGCCATGGAGTTGATCCAGGGCAGCAGGGGAGGTAATATGAGGAAAGACTGTCAGACCTTAACAAGTAGACCGTGGAGGCCAGGAAGGAAAGGGGGGGGATATGATTGAGACATCCAAGTTTTTGTGAAGAATCAACCGGATTGATTGTATGGATTTGTTCATGAGGAGCAAGGAAAGAGTAACTAGAGGATGGAGGTGGAGCGTGGTAGTGGGAAAGCTTCAAGAGGGACATAAGCAATCATTCTTCATGGAGCAGGTCTTGGACGTAAGGAACAGACTGTCCAGAGAGGTGGTTGAAGCCAAGACTGTGACAGGGTTTGAACTTGGGTGGGACAGATATGAGGGTATAGTGGGATCACAGACAGACGTGAGGGAAGGGGTTGATGACCAGCCACTAGAGCAACCTGATCTCTTGATCCAGCACTGCATCAGGCCGAACATTGGCAGACTAGATTGGATGGCCCTCTGGGTCTTTTTTTGCTGACACTACAGTCAATGCTTCTATAACAGGCGATGCAGAGTACAAAATGGTGCTAATGTAGGTTCAAGGAGAAATGGTTGCTAGAGTAACCTTCAGGAGCAAAGCTTGGGAGAGTGACCTTGGCAACCATTTCACTAGAAGCAGGAGCCATCACCTTTCTGTACTTTCCACCATCGGTTACATGTAATGTATAAAGTAGAATATATAGATTAACTAACCCCCCTTCATTGACAACAAGCAGATTCTCAACATCGAGTTAGTTCCATGACATCAGAGGCATGAGAGCAAACTAATGATGTGTTGGGAATCTACCGAGTTCTCAATGGGGGGGGGGGGTTGTTATTTTTTCATAATACAGTGTGAGCCTGTTTTTCAACCCCCAGCATTTAAACAATTTACAGTTGAATTCTTGCAGTGTGCTTAACTGCAGTGGCTGTAACTAGAATACTTTCCTGAGGTTCAAACTGCTGATTTTCAATCGGCACATAAGGCTGTCTGCTGGCCATGACAGCTCAGCTCGCACTTCCAAATAGAACTTACGATCGATGCTGTAATTGGTTTAGGGGTACCCTTGTTCTGAAATGTTAAGAACAGCAGGTTCTACATTCTGAAATGTGAAGAACAAGGCTGAGAAAACACCAGAAAGAGAGAACACATATAGTTTAAGAAACAATAGCTTATATAAAATCCACACTCTTAAAATAAACAATAGATATGGAAATATGACCTTTTCCAGTATAGTGTCAAAGCACTGGGGAAATATAAAAAATCAAGAAGATGAAATTAAATTACACACAAAATTTTTTCAAGCCAAAATTAAAAAGAATATAACGGTGACATGTTTAAACTGTCAGTTATGATTACTTTCAATCTGATAGTATTGATTGGTCACTAACACTCTGTTGACTCTGATTGGTCACTAATACTTTGCTTACAAAACTTCTGTTATATGTTTACCATGTGTATCATACGAAAATCTGCACTAAATTGTGTTGTCCTCTTAAAGGCTGTATATTGTTTTTATCACCTAAAACTTTCCTCTAATAGCAACTGTGTTGTACTGTATAAGTATACTTTATTTTACTATGTTTTGAAACTATATTGATGATTGCACAGGACCATCTTGAAAACAGGACCTTTAGGTCCTAAAGATGTATTTATGACAACTTTCTCATATAAAAATAATGATTTTTACTACTACTACTACAGAAAAACAGGCTCACAATGATTATACTGTGATTGAAAATGTTCTTTTCTCTCTAAATGTTCTGTTTACTCTCAAACCACTGAGGAGTTCCAGATCGGAACACAACTGTATCATGAGCACCATAACACTAGAAGGCACGTGTTAAAAGGTTGTGACCTGGCCCGCTAGAGCAGCAGCAGTAGCGCTACTGCTTTCGATACCAACTCAGGTTTGGAAGCAAATTCGTGATACTGGAGGGCCAGCCATAGGACTGCTGTCCTCTGGGGAGGAGGTTGGGCAGAGCTGGCCCAGAGCAGAAGCTGGGAGAAAGGTAGCCTGAGCCAGGAAGTTCAGGAGATGTGGCAGACGTTGGTGCACATCGGTGCACGTCATGTGGCAGTGCGAGGTGTGCATCATGACATCACTGCACGCCTTGTTTCTCCGGGGACAGAAAATGGAAAAGTCTGTCGGCAGGATGATGAGGAGTGCCCACAGACCCTGTACCTAACCAGCTGGGCATGCTGGCCTGAACTGGATCCATTCTCCAGAGAGGCTTGGGGAACCTCACCGACCCCGCCGGGGAGGGTGGGCAATCCCTGGGGGAAGACAGCCAGCAGGTAAGTCCTGGTGGATGTTGGGGTGACAGGGCTGGGGTGCTGTTCAGAAGGAGGGCCGATCGGGAGGAGGAGGAGATGAAAAAAAAACAGGTCATGACCTGGATAGTAGAGTTGGTTGGGAACCTTATTTCAGTTAGCACATTCTTTACACAGCATACCTGTTCGTAGCTGCTTATGAAACATGGGGCAGACAAGATGTAATGGACATAGAGTCCCTTCTGACTTTAACTTACTATGTTATGAACAGTAAGTTACATGGGTAAAACAGTTACAACAGTAAGACGACATATACAGGACAGGGGCAGCAAAGCTGTATGACAACCTTTGCAACCACAGTTTTCTCCTTCTCCATGCATTATATACAGAATAATGCATAGGAGTTAGTGAATTATGAGTGTCTTTACACGCCAGTGGTGTATGATAGCCATAAAACTCAGATGTAACTCTGAGGTTTATGCAGACATCACATACTTAGGGCATGAAACAAAAAAAGAATTGCCAGCCCACTGGCACAGTGGTAGCACTACCACTCGTGGCCCAAGTTTGGTAGCAAGCTTGGGGAATTGGAGGACCAGCCTGGGGAGGAGGATAGAGCATCTGGAGGACCACTCTACTCCTTAGCGGGGGGGGGGGGATTGTAGGGTCCGGTGTATGTCTGGTCTGTAGTGGTAAGCTAGGGGGAAGGAACCTGGGACTGCCACAGAGCGAGCAGAAGGGGCGTGACAGATGCCAATGCAGGTGCGTGGGCCGTGTGTCATGGTGTCATTGCATGCTGCACCCCCTCGGGGAAGAAAATGAAAAATCTTCGGTGGCAGAAAGGCACTTGGACCATCGCAGGCCCCAGACTTGACTAGTTGAGCTCGCTGGTCCAACTACTGGATCCGTTCATGGTGGCAGATTGGGGACCCTGCCGAGGGCAGAGGGCAAGCCCTGGGACATTATGTAAGTCCCATGGATGTTGGGGTGATGGCTGGAGGGTCCAGGTTGATGGGGACTGACCAAAACATTGGGGGGGAGGAGGAAGGAAAAAAAAAAGAATTCCAACTACTTTCTGTATTTAATTTTTTTCTTTATAATTGTTTTTGTATGTCCTTGCCTCCATCTACACACACTATCTCTACTGTTTAAAAAGAAAATAGATACTAACAGTCTGCTCCCTGTGCGTGTCATCACCAAACCCTCCACCTTACAAAACACTTGTTATTTATGTAACTCTGTTGACCGGGTGAGTGTACTGACAGCGAGGGCCTTTTTCAGGCACGACCTGGGTGCAGCAGTGCAAGTTATAGAGGAAGTACAATGTGTCAGATAGAGGACACATAAAAGAAACCATGGTGTACTAGTATACATGAACTTGATAGAGAGATTATAGTAAGTTTAAAAAGGGGGATGGACATTTGGAGCTTAATTTATTAATTTAATTTATTTATAATTGTAAATGGAGTCCACTCTGAAGAAAGAGGGGTTACTAGTGGGGTACTGCAGGGTTCAGTACTGGGTCCAGTCCTTTTTAATGTCTTTATAAGTGACATTGCAGAGGGACTGGAAGGAAAAGTATGCCTCTTTGCAGATGACACAAAGATCTGCAACAGGGTTGATACACAAGGAGACATGGAAAGGATGAGAAGGGACTTGGCAAGGTTGGAGGAATGGTCAGAAGTATGGCAGCTAGGATTCAATGCAAAGAAGTGCAAAATAATGCACCTGGAAACAAGAACCCAGGGAAGAATACACAATGGGGTGGGGGTGAGTAACAACAACAAAAAAGGAAAGGGACCTGGGGGTAATCATATCAGATGACCTTAAGGTTAGCAAGCAATGTGGAGAAGGCAGCAGTGAGGCTAGGGTATACTGGGATGCACAGGAGAGGTATCAGCAGCAGAAAACAGAAAGTTGTTATCCCTCTGTACAGACAGTTGGTGAGACCCCATCTGGAGTACTGCGTCCAGTTCTGGAGACCCCATCTCTGCAAGGACATAGAGAGGATAGAGGCAGTTCAGAGGAGTGCAACTAAAATGGTGCAGGGTCTGCAAGAGAATCCGTACGAGGAGAGACTAAAGGAGCTTAATATGTATACCCTTGAGGAAAGAAGGGAGAGGGGGACATGATAGAAACGTTTAAGTACCTCAGTGGAATCAACAAAGTCCAAGAGGGTAGCATCTTTCAGAAAAAGAGACGTGCAAGAACAAGGGGACACAATTTAAAGATTGGGGGGCAGTTCCGGGGCAATGTGAGGAAGTATTATTTCACAGAGAGGGTAGTGGACACATGGAACAGCCTTCCCGAGGAGGTTGTGGGGTCTAAAACTGTGGGAGAATTCAAGAATGCATGGGACAGACATAGGCAATTCTTGTAGGGGGGTAGGAAGAGATAGGCTGTTGGTCAACTAGGATCTGTGGTCTATCCTGTAGGTAGGGAAATGGGCAGACTAGGTGGGCCAAACGGTCCTTATCTGCCGTCAAAGTCTGTGTTTCTATGTTACTCATCTTGTTGCTCCTGCCATTTCTGTTATGTTTTCAATTTGAAAATAAGCAAAGACTCACAGCATAGTCTTTTTCACTGGCACAAGTAAAGACGTAACTGTTAGAAATAGTACACGGCTGCATGGCAGAAATGGTAGGATCAACCAGAGAAGTTAAACTTTAAAAAATAAAGTGTTTTTGGGGGATTCATTGATGATATACGTTACAAGGGTGAGCAGGGTGTTATGAAATGCTATAATGCATGACTGTGATGTCACAACTAGGGTTTATGGCATTTGAAGAATACTGTTTTTATGTTGATATGGGGGTCACCCGTACACATAGCACTATATAACGCTGCAGTACAGTACAGTGAAAATTTGCTGCTTAGAAATTCTAGCCATCATAATGGGTTTGAGAGCAAAATCATTCCTCAGTTTGGCTTCAGCCGCAGCTAGGCCCAAGCTTCAGTGTCCACCTGCAGTGCTGATCCCAAGAAATCATCCTTTCCTCAGAAGCTGTGCCCATCTCTGTCGATCTTTTTTTTGTTTATACATTTTGTAATTTTTGAGATAATGCTTTGTTGGAACATTGTTGATGAGCTGTCTTGCCTAGCTCCGATATTAGAAAAATGGTGTACTCCTCCATTGTAGCAGATTGGGGGTACAAGCAAACTCTGGGTTTGAATTTGTTTCTTCATGCAGCTAAGTTTGCTACCACAATGTTTTTGAGATGCTTATCTATTCTTCAGCTAAGAACATATTCAGCCAGTGTGGCAGCACTGCCACTTGTGATGCCAGTGACACAGGTTTAGGAATAAACCTGGGGCAATGGAGGGCTGGTGAAGGGGAGAAGGTTTGGGTATCCCAGTGGATGCTCTTCCTCTCCAGGGTGGGAGGTTGTCTGTTTGCACTGCGTTAGCACCACATTTGGGCCTACAGCTGGAGCAGGAGCACAGGTTGGGGGGGGGGGGATGTGTAACGTGTATCAGGCTCACCAATTGCCTGCATGTGGATGCACTTCCATGCTGCTGTCTCTAGTGAGAGAGCACTGGAGAAGGAGAATGTTGGCTGAGAAAGGATAACGCCCTCACTTTCCAGGCTTCACACCGTCCACTGGGCTCACGGTCTTCTGTGCTGGATTCAGTCTCCGCAGGGGGGTCCTCCGCCACCTCCGATGGCCCCACCAGGGAGGGAAATCCCTGTGGGCTACAAGGTGACAAAAGTAAGTCCCAGATACAATGGTTGACAGGGCTGGGGGTTGGGGGGTGCAGAAGCGGGTGTGACTGAGATGGTGGAGGAAAAATAATAAAAAAAAAAAATTTCGAACATATATGGGCAATCACATGGCTGTAAGAGTGGTCTCACACGCATTCTTAAGGTATGAGTACTGTGAACCGAAGGCAAGTGGTTCTGATGGCCTAAGAATGTAAGTGAGAGCTGGCCCAGTGGTGGAGAGGGGTGAGGCACATTGCACCTTACCTTTTCCCACGCTAGTGTCCGCAGTTTGAGAACAAGCACGGGTCACCAGGGGTCAGGCGGGAAGGGGGAGGGTTAAGCATTTGGAGGACAGCTCTCCTCTGCATGGGTGGGGTGGCCTGCCATCTTGGCCCTTTGCTGCCCCCCCCAGGTGGAGGCATAGGGGTAGCGCTGACAGTCTGAGCAACACAAAGGGAGGGGCCACGATTCCGTCAGCGTGTGCACCTGTTTGTCTATGTGCCACTGAGGCAAGGGGGCAGAGGGAGAAACGTGGAAAAGGGTTGGTGCGGGCTAAATGAAGCCCTGCCCACCTACCTCCGTCCTGCACCATTGGCCGGTCACTTGCTCCAGCTGGACGTGTATCACTGGGTGGGGGAGGATGGCCCTCCCCTTCCCTACCCTGCCACAGGGGGAAATCTGCGAGGGATTTCAAGCATGGTGGTCCAGTGCAGCTGGATGCTGCGTGAGAGGAGACGGGGACAAGGCTGAGAACCTGCATACACCACCCACAAGAGAAAAACTATGGCAAAAAAAGAATGTAACTGAGACCACTGTTACAACTGTCAGACTGGTCTTGTCACCCATATTAGTATATTATAATGTATGTTAGAACGCTGTTAACCTTAGGAAATCATCATTTCCTAAGGTTGTTAACCTATCGATGTGACGTAGATATGTTGTTAACCTATCGATCCTACGTCACATCGATAGTTTAACAACAGCGAGTGGTCTGCGCAGATGCGCGCGCTTTTTCCAACGGGAACGGACTGAAGGGAAACCCACGGGAAGGACTGAAGGCCGTGAGCGTGACTTTTTAAAACGTAAGCCATTTAATTTTGATAGTGGGACCATACTATAAAATAATGTATGGTCCTCTATCGGCAACAGTCAATTTTAACCTGCTCGAGGTTGCATGCGACGTAAACCTCGTCGTCGTTCTCGAGGTTTACATGGTCGCCCTGGCAACCTCTCGACTGTTAACTGACCGGTTAACAATAGAGGACCATACATTATCCTCTATATAAATGTGTGGTAAGTGCCTGTTAAACACCATAATCAGCAGTCACACAGCTTTGTTATGCTCTGTTTAGAATTTTAAAAATTGTTAACCACACTTCAGAACTTCCAAACAGTGGCATAACAAAAAAGGATGCACCAGAGCTCCATAATTCTCACACATAGAATGCAAACAGTGTTTTTTTGACCATACACTATAAAAGATGATGGCTGGGGATTGGGTGACAACCACGCTGAAATCACCTCTCATGGTTGCTAGGGCCTACAGTAAACCTCTCGAGCTGCGCGCTCTAGGTTTACCATGTTGCCCTAGCAACCACTCAAGGTGATTACAGCGTGGTTATCACCCGATCCACAGCCATTATCCTCTATATTATTGCTTAAGCTCAACCAGTAATATAATAAATATTTTAAAAACTTTACCTGAATGTGCCCGTTTCCAGGGCAGGTGAGCGTGAGACACTCTTGACAGAATAAGCCATGTCTGCTGAGCTGATAGGTTGGCAGGTGGGGCTAACCCATGTGATTATCCAGCCACTCACAGCTACTAGTTCTACTCACTGAAACGCCAGTATTAAGAAACAGAAATTCAAATAGCTGTTGTATTCTGTACCATTTTTTCCCTTTAACAGTGGATGAAAGTGACCTAGTTTTCATTGTTTTGTTTCTTTCTGGACAGGATCCAAGTGCTCTGGTGAAGAGAGAGAGTCGAGGTAATATGCTTCCCTTCTCCAATGCCGCTTTTATGTTTTTTCTTCCTTTTCAAAACACTATTTATGTTTCCTGGCCGAAGTCCCCGAGCTCTGCTGTGTCAAAGGTTTCTTTAGCTCTGCCCCAGAGTAATATACATTAGGTCAGACATTTACATGACAACAACATGGATGAGGAAACAAACAAAAAAAAGGACACTCACCCGACAAGGGCACAGGGAGAGACAATGCTCCAGAAACGTAGTGAAACAAACATGTTTATTGTGTGGATAACATCCAGCAAAAGGACAGGAGTGGTGAGCAGCAGAGTCGACCTCAACATTTTGCGTAACAGTGGTATTTTTTGTTTGTTTTCCTCTAGTGAAGTTATTGGTTAGCACCATAGACCTCTGAGCGGCCTTTTTTTTATTAAAAATTTACACCAGTACAGTGCCTTTGGCGTACAAAATACATATCTTTGTAAAGGCTTTATAGGATTCAGCATATGTCATTCACGAAACATGTGGATAACATTTATATCTATAAATAAATCAAATAGAACATATATGAGGAGCAATAAATATTCGATTTTCTTCGTTATCCTTGCAGGACTGGGATCTGAGACATCGTCAAACTATTCCTTAGTCCTCCTCCCCCCCACCCACAGGACAAACAGGGGACCCAGCTTGACATAACGAAAACCCATTTGCGTCACTGTAATTCAAAATGTTCGTATCTATTGTTGCATCTGGCTATAGGTCTTTCCATTGAGTCCAGTTCCCCCATTACTTTATACAACTGTTGAATGATTGGTGGATTACTCTGTCTCCATAGGCATGTAATCGCCTTCTTGGCCACCAGAATATATGTAAGAAGAAGAGAACCTCTAGATATTTGTAGATCATCTGTGGGTACCGAGAGAAACACTAACTCCAGGGTAAGACCTGCCTCCTCTCCCACCAGTTCCACCAAAGAATCAGCCACATCCCGTCAGAACGGTCTCAGAATTGGGCAGGACCAAAACACATGTACATACCCAGTCCTGGTTTCACCACACTGTCTCCAACACTGTCCCACTGGGCCTATAAGGAATTCTGCCAAATTTACAGGTGTATTAAAAAATCTATTACATGCCTTCCAGGCAAATTCACACCAATATGGTGCATGTGACGCACCCAAGGAAGACCCAGCATACCTGGTCCAGTTCTCCTCCGAGACTGGAGCAGGCAGTTCCCTGTTCCAAGCTTCATTCTGAGCGGCCCTTTTGTTGTTTTCAGCAACAATGATGATGAGACTCGGCATACACTCATTTGTTTATTGGATCTTGGTAACCGGGTAGGCTTACTGAGACAAAATGTTCCCTTTTAAGGAGCGACCCAAAATTAATTACAGACAATACAACAAAGTCAATTCAGTGAATACACAGAAGTTACAATAAATAAAAACACATACAAAGGTCAGATATTAGTTACAGGCCAGAAACACAGGTGTCAGATTGACTGGCTAGACAACTGATAGCAGTAGTAGTAGTAGGAGAAAATACGGTAGAACAGTAGCTTGCCAAGTGTAGCAATCACAAGGACTACCCCTGTAAATAAGCTCCTTAAGGGAAGATTTAAAGCTAATAGAGTCTGGCATCCCAGCCTTGTCGTCCTTGCCGCAAATGATCGCTGACCAGCATCAGTGAGTGACCATGCCACCGTAATGGGTTTAGTGCAGTGGATCGAAGAGTTCTGTTTTGCAGTTTGACACCCATTAACCCACACAGGTTTTGTGTGTGTGTGTGTGTGTGTGGGGGTTCATAGCTCATGCACAGCACAGGGTAGTATAGCCACACCTCCAGAGAGGGCCAGTTCAACTGAGCAAGAGCCCTGGAGTGATATTCTCTGTCGCTGGTGCAAACACCATGGAGCCTTCCGATCACCTCAGTGCAGTACATTGCCCACGTCTGTGCTTTTTCCTTGCTGCATCTGATTTCACTGCAGCTTTTCTTTGTCATATCACCCTGAAACTTATTGTCGGTGAGTGAGGTAGTGTTCTGCACCAGTGAAAAAAATATGTCTTTTGTGTACTTTTTCAGCACTGCACAGATCAACAGGAAACTAGCACGAGTGATTTTTTAGTCTGAAGTAATGCATACTGCTTACAAAACAGCTGGAGTTAACAAAGCCAGTTTTTACCAGGGCTCTGCATAATTGAATTTACATCTACTGTACATAACGCATGTAAATAAAACAATAAAATGCAATGCGTTATATAATTATAAATACTAGGGCTACATGTCTAGGTTTACCTGAGAATTGAACACCTCAAACTTCTGGTGTTCAGTTCTGAGCTGAACAAGGTCTCTAGTTGTAAAAAAAATTTGGATAGAGCACCTGGTTAATACTGGTTTATTTTTATTTATAAAATGGCAAGAAAAAATCTAGAAATTTCATTGGCCAAGTGACGTCACCCGACCATGCATTAAATCTCTATAAATGCATGGTCAGGTGTCAAATCTCATTTTCCTCCCCAAAAACCTGCATAGAGCCATTTTATAACTGTAATAAGCCTCTCTAAGGTGTGTGTCATGGGATTTATATTCACTTCCCAAGGGCTAAGGACACTCAGCCCTTGGCCTCACGCCTTACTACACCCTGAGGCGTGCATTAAAATCCAATAATGCACACCTTGTCATGGCTTAGTACTTACTTATACGTAGTCCATCAGGACCATGGGATGTAGCATCTCATTTTAATGGAGGTCCCAGGTGATATTGGATGGACTTATATATTTTTTTATTTTATTGAGAATATTATTACAACCTTTGAGTCAGGGACTCATTTACAAAGGCTCCTCTCATTCCTGAGCTCAGGTCACTAGTACAAGGTTCTCTCATAGACAAACACAAGATGAGTGTGATGCATTCAGAGAGGTGGAATGTAAAAGTGCATTTCGGGCAGCTTATCAACAGTGGTAGTGCTACCACTTGTGGCTCTAGTGACCTGAGCTCAGGAATGAAGTTGGGTTGTCGTGTGGGGGATAGGTGGATTGAGCATCTTGGAGTATGTTCTTCTCCTTCGGGGGGGGGGTTGCAATCTCTGGCTGCTATACTGACACCTGAGGGACCACAGGTGGAGGTGCAGAGGGGAAAAGCACAGTGGGTGGCAGGATGTTGGCCAGGCTCCCCATGGCATGCATGCGTGCGCGTACTTGGGGCTCTGTGTCTGCTGCCGTCCTAAGGCAGTGGGGATCCAGAAAACTAGGAAATACTCTGGTGTGAGCAGGATGACCTAGGGTACGCTTGAGCCCCAACTCCGGCTACTTGCCTCCCCTCCGTCATGGACTTCGCCTCTCCTCAGACCAAGAGGGGCAAGCAATATTGCTTGATAGCGGCCAGACTTCACCTGGGGGTGGTATGATAGAGGTTCAGGAGGGTGGGGCTAGGTCCCACAGTGGGAAGGGGGCTGCACCAGAGAAAAGGCAGTATAAGGCATGAAGAATGCATTTGTTTTAAAAAAAAAAAAGTGCATTTTCAAATACAGATCACCACTGAAATGTATGGATTCCAGACACAGATAGTGGATTAAATGTATGGATTCCTTATTGCAGAGGTGGCAGCACCTCCCTATCCCCCTTATACAAAGGGTAGAATCATTCAAAATGGCCATCCTGCCCACGTTTTCACTATTTATTTCAAAATCTTGCAGTCACCCTAACCGCAGCAGACTTCAAGAAATGGGATAAAATGCTTTCATTTTATTTATGGCACGGAAAGAGACCCAGAAAGGCATTTGGCCTCCTCCGGCTTGCCAAATTAAGAGGAGGGGTTGCTCTCCCCCATTTAAAAATATATTATCAGGCAGCACAAGCAGCACATGTCTTGCAGTGGTGGGATGTGAACACAGACACCCATTGGAAAGCAATTGAGATGGGGGAGGAAGCTTAAGGGATCGAGCATATCATAGGACCCCCCCCCCAATAAAGCTAAAATAAAACCCAGCCTAGATTCACAAGATTAATTTGGGGAATTTGGGGGGAGAAATTGGAAGAACCCCATATTAGAGATTCGACTACAGCCTTAATTGCACCTTCGTTCGACCCAACATTTTTTCCGGCAAAATTAGATCACACTTTTGATAACTGGAGAAGGCAGGGTCTGCAGCATATATTTCAGTTATACAGGGAGGGTATATTTCAGACATTTCATGAGTTACAGCAAAAATATGGGCTGAATAGATGAGACTATTACAGATATTTAAAGATACCGCACTACACCCTGAATAAATGCGTAATCAGATAGGAAATTAAACAAGCCCATCCCTTTGTTCAGTTAATAATTGAAACCAAAATGCGACAATGCTGAGTCATAAAATTTCAAACCTATACAGAGCTCTCCAACCACATGAAACCCAGACTTCCTTAAAAGTACAACAGTCCCGGGAAACTGACCTAGGGCTGGAAATATCTGAGCACATGATTCTAGAGGGAGATTTATCTCAATCAACATAGGGCTACCATATCTTTTATGCGGAAGGAATATGAGTGGAAGTGCAGTGTGAGATTTTTTAGAACCCCCCCAAGATAACAGGGATGTTTGATAAGGTGTGGGGGACAGGGCGCTTAGAGAGACTGTGGGGAAAATTTAGCAACCCATATTCATATTTTTTGGAGTGGCCCAACTCTTGGGGAATTCTGGAGGAAGGTGGGGGAAGCCATTACAGATCTCTTTCCAGAAATGGGACATTTGTCACCCCAGCAGGCTCTCCTCCACTGATTCCCTGAGGAAATAAAGGATAAATTAACCACAAAAATGTTAAGAATTCTGCTTTTAGTGGCCAAAAAAAAACAATTTCTTCGCCTCTTGCATATTTGTCTGTATACACCTTACCTAATACTGTACTATGTTTTATGTCCTCTTCTACATTGTATTCCTTGATTGTACACCCATCTTTTTCCTTTGTACATTGTTTACTTCTATGTGCATTTGTCCAGGTCCGCCTTGCAAGTGAGCTCGCTCAATGGTGCTTCGCCTGGTAAAATAAAGATTGACTGACTGATTTCCAAACATTGGCTCCAGAAAACACCCTCAGCTACTAAGGAATGGGAAGACACAGTTCAGCAAATCTGTGTAATGGAAAAGCTTACTGCTGCTATTAATTTAAGGCAGGACAGCTTCAGGGTATTCTGGAATAAATGGCTTTTGCGGATTATGGCACATAGACAGGATATTGTTCCCAGAAATACAGAAGCTTAGGCTACACAGGCATTAGGGAGCAGGCAGATCATGGGACAGCACAGCTAACAATCAGAAAAAGGAGAAGAATGATTAAATCTAATATTGATTGATATGCAGAACTCATTGTAGATGGAATTGCCTGTATACTGAAGAATGAAAAATGAAAATGTATAATTGATGTCATACCTTGGATTACTAATAAATATTAAAATAAAAAAAAATGTATGGATTCCTGAGGCTGATGTAAGCAATAAGACAGGATGGGGTGTGCATTAGACTGTTCTAATGTACGGCTGGGGGGGATGTAGTGAGGCACGAGGCCACACGTCGAGTGCATCCAGTCCCCTAGCCGTGCATTAGAACAGTCTAATGCACATCCCCAGAGTGGCTTATTGCACTTATAAAATGGGCCTGTGTATTCTAAATGGGGGTTCTAGTTTTAGCTGTGCATTAGACACATCTAAAGCACGGCTAACAGCCAATCAGATTGCTTGAAATCCTTTGCCCACTTTATAAAGTAGATTAAATGTATCACTAGTCACTTGTCAGGCCCCACCTGGAGTACAGTGTACAGTTCTGGAGACCTCACCTATGTAAGGACATAGGGTAGAGAAGGTTCAGAGGAGGGCAACAAAGATGGTACAGGGATTTGCATCATAAGTCCTATGAGAACAGGCCGAAGGATTTGAATATGTACTCCCTGGAGGACAGGAGGGAGAGAGGGGATATCATAAAGACATATAAGTACCTTACAGGGAGGAACAGGGTGCAGGAACACACTATTTTCCAGTGAAAAAGATGTTCTAGGACTAGAGTGCATGGGATGAAGCTGGAGGAGGGGCAATTCAGAGGAAATGTGAGGAAGAATTTCTTACCAGAAAGGGTGGTGGATAAGTGGAACACCCTGCCAGAGTAAGTGGTGGGGGCTGAAACAATCATGGGATTTAAGAATGCATGGGATAGACATAAGGGAATTCTGGAGGTCAGGGGTAAGGGGCAACAGACTTCTTGAAAAAGGTAAAGGGAACTTACAAGCTCAAATGGGCAGACTGGGTGGGCCATAGGCCCTTATCTGCTGACAGTGTCTATGTATCTATGTATGGATTCCCGAGGCAGATACTGGATTAAAAGTTCATTAGTTTGCAAGACAATGGCACGGTTCTTTGAGACAGGATGTAGCAGTTTTTTGTTTCTATTGAGATTTTTCTCCCTAGCAGCTGCCCCATATTCTTAAGCTATGATTGCAGCCACCTAGTGCCTTCCTCATCTGACCCACTACTGTTTCTGCCCCCTTAGACAACGGTCTGTGGAATGGAGGTCTGAGGGAGGGCCTTCCTTCTCTGGCCCAACACAAGACTTGGTAACAGGTTGCAGGTTGTGTGGTGTGGGGCCCCAAGTGTGCAGCAGCTGTTATTCTCTGTGGAACCTGGGATTTTTCACTCTTGTTTCCCCCATCAAGACCTCCCACCTTCCATGGCCCGGGCAGAGCTTATTGTTGGCCTTGATGAATGCAGTGTGCTTCTATGGGGGAGCAACCTTCCTGTGGTCCCTCTCTAGCCATAAGCCACTGCCAGCTCACCCTGGCCCATTTTAGAATTGTGTAATTGCTGTTTCTATTTTTCCAGGCCCGACCCCGAACCCAGGACCTGCTCCATCGGAGCCAGCCTTCCTATCCACCTCACCACATGTTTGACTCGGTGGAGCAGGCACACTAGAGGGTAATAACCCTCTTCCTTATCCCTCCCCTTCCCCTCGCTATAAACCCTTTCCGCTCACCCATCCCTACTCTCGCTGTCGCAATTGTAGCAACCCCGGGAGGTTGCTCATGATAATAGCGCCCTCATATGGGTCGCCATTTTGACGGTCGCCCACATGCTAGCGCTATTATCACGAGATACCAGATATCTTACTTTACAGTTCTCTACTCATAACGTTTGGACCTCTCTGCCTTCCTTTTAAGATTCCCTTTTTCACACATTATATTATTTGATATTCTTGTTTTTAAAGTCTTATTGGTTGCACATTTTGTAAGTGGAAGTTCTGCTTTCATGGCAAGAGGCAGTGATGCAGCTTTTAATCTTTTAATTTCTCCTTGTGCAAGAGCAGATCAAGTGCCTTATGAATCTGTTTTTTTTCTGTCATCCACAGAGAAGGTCATGGAAGCATTGACGGCTGCCATCTTGGATCTGGTTGAGCTCTACTGTGCCTCCTTCAATGCTGACTTCCAGACTGCGGTTCACGGTAGCAGGAAACATTCCCCGACGCAGGAGGCTTGCCTTCTCACATGCTCCTTGAGCTTCACTATCTATGCTGCGCACAGGATCCCCATTACTTGGGCCACAAGGTGAGAGAAATGCTGCAGGGTCTACCGTAGGCTTAACTGTGAATGCTTAGTTTTATGGGGTTTTTATCACTCTTTTTATGCTTCCTCAGGCCTTCCCACCAGCTCCCAGACAAACTTCCAGCCCTGACAGTATTACACCCTGTGCTTACCTGATGATGAGATGGGGATGGGGTCCTTTTGAGAGAAAGACAGTGCTGGTGCAGGGTAGAGAGCAGGGCCTCGAGCGCAGTGGACATCATCAAGAGGCTTGAATATTCAGTTGTATTCACGCCCGAGATGGCGGAACCACAGATGCCAAGCATGCCCACATGGAATGGCAGGCAGCTCTCCCACCCATCACTGAGGCAATATGATTATGGTGTTTCCAGGGGACCTTAATGTGCCATGCTTGCCTGCCACCCTTCCCTGGAGGCTGAAGTTATCTTTGTGAATACTACCCAGGCACAGGGCTTGAACCTGGATTATGTTCATAGCTAGCAGCAAGGCAGCCATTAGATATATCAGGAAGGCCCCAGTTTAGTTCATTTTTTTTCCATAGACCTTTTTTTTTTCTCCCGGCCAGGCTAGTCATTCCAGGAATATACTCTGTTCCCAGTGATATAGTCTGTTTGGGCCTGACGACCCCTGTCTCCGGGTCCAATATCCCACCAAATACCCCTACAGCTTCTTTCCATGGCAGGGGCTCGGGGGAGATGGAGGTCGACCCCCCCCCCGAGGCAGATCATTGTATGGACTAGGAGTCAGTGCTGACAAGCACTAGGACCCAGGGGAATCCAGAGACCCCAGACCGTCAAACAGATCAACATGGAGATTTCTCCCATTCAGTTTCCTCCCATGACATGAGTGCAGCCTCCTGTGTGGCCTCACACGCGCACAGCACATCCCTGCAGCAGAAGCAGGCTGCCTGGTCCAGCTGCCGGCATCGCTGTGGTGTCAGAGCACGGCATCAACCATCCCAGACCAAGGCACACTGCTACGCGACAGCTACACCCGGCTGGCCTGCAACCCGGCATGCTGCAGCTAGGTCACTGAGGCGACCCCAGATTCGTTCATTTTGTGCAGGGAATGTTGTCATTCCCATCAAAGTAAGCATTGTTCAAACTTGCAAAAAAAGCAGAGATCAGGGTACTCTCTGCCGATAAAGGACATTACTGAAGCACTTGAACAGTTCTCTGCAAAACGTCAATTCTTTATTTGGAATCACTCACACTCTGCAAATTTGTGCAGATCAGGAATAAAAAACAAACAAAACAGAGACCCCAGATGGTTCACCTAGTCAGAACTTGTTGTTTGTACTATAGAGCCAGGGTTTTAGAGAAGGGGCTGTTTGGCAATAATGTAAGGGGGAGGGGCAGAGTCAAAGTTATAGTACTATAAATAAGCTGGCATAAACCTTGTGTAACCATTATTTTATAAAGAAGCATAGACCATAAGGTGAGGTCCAACCAGACTGACCAGAATATCTACCTGTTCCTCTGTGAGCCCACTGCTGAACAGGGTCAGTCGATCTGATCAATCTTAGATCCCTCTAGTTGCCCATCGCCTGGCATCATCAAGCCCCTGAATCTGTACCACCTGCCCTTACATTCATGAACATACAGTCCTCGCTCTCAACTTTCTCTTTCAGCAGCTTTTCTCCAGTGGCCCACCACTCTTTAGGTGAAGAAAAGCTTTCTTACAGTCTTCCTAAACCTCCCCCCCCAGTCTCCACTTGTGCCCCTCCCAGTGTTCACTTGTGCCCTCTTGTCACTGCACTCTCATTCCTAGTAAATAGGTCACCGCTGTAGACTTTGTTTAGTCCCCTCACACATTTTTACATCTCTGTCAGGTCCTTACCCTCCATCCTCCAGTGATTATATGTTGAGGTCCACCAATCTTTCTTCGTACATCCTGCCCTGCTGCCACAGGTCATCTTGGTGACTGCTCTTGTCTGCATTTTCTGGTGGTTGTTCAGGTGGGTGTGAAAGATGATGTGGTACTTATCAAAAAAAGTAGGGAATTTTCCCTGGGGTCCTGGCCAAATCCCCTCATTATAGCTTAATCTGGTTAAATTTCTGTTGGTTTCCTTTTCTAAGGCCCCCGGATGGGGCTGAAAATAGGCAGTATTGATTAACTCTCCTTCTCTGGTCAGCAACAAGTGAATAAAATAACTCCATCTAGTGTTATATTTATGTAACCCCTAGGTGACACTACCCTAAGGGCTACTACCCCTGCCTGCTTGACCATGTGCAAGTTGAGGGGCCTGGGTACTGAAAACGGGTGCCTCCACCCGGAGGACAGGGTTGGTGTTAGCATAGCTGACCTGGGTACAGCCCTCCGGGACACTTTAACCCCCCTCTTTACCCTCTAGTGGCCTAAACAATGTTCTGAACACACAATTACCACAATCCCCAAACAGCAGGTGTACCACCACACTTGTTGCACTTACCACCAGGGCTGCTTTCACCAGCTTGACCCTGGAGACCCCGTGTAAAATAAGGTTAGACACAGTGAACGATAGGAATCCAGTGCTATTAGTACAGAGATGCACCACAAACAGTTTAAGTGCAAAAAGATTCAGATCTGATTTATTCAGGGGGAATGAACAAGGAAGGGGTGTAATCAGGTTGATTGGTTTAAGTACTGATTCAATCAGGCTACAAGGCATGCACTTTAGAGTCCCTCAACATAGTCACACACACTCTGGGTACCCAGTTGGTGAGGTAGGCTAGCCTGATGTGTTGCTTGGGGTAGACTGACGTTGCAGCTGGTCGGGGCCCTATAGGTGGAAAGAAATAGCCATGCACAGTAACCCACAATTTGTAGTCCAGAGCCAGATGGCTCAGTTCGTGATAATCAAGCAAAACAATTAAATCAGATGACACAGCTGTTGTTGCAGGGAGCTACCCTGGTGTTTACTCACATTGCCCAGTACAGTACACAGGATGGACGAAATGGAGACTGCAGGATGACTTGCTGGTTTGCCAGGAGAAGCAGGGCCCACACGATTCACTGTGGTGTTGTTCCTGTTCGTGATGTTGAGCAGGGGTCTGATCCCCAGATAGGTCTCTTGTCGATGTTCTTCTCTGTGGCGTGAGCAGCTGGCTGGGCCAAGGTGGCAGGGCCCAGGCCAGGTGAATAATTCAGATGGCAGTCCGATAGTGCTGGATGCAGCTTCCAGCAAACGTGACACAATCGGGCAGTGGGGAACCAAACTGCGACCCACTAACAGCATTCAGCACACTTATAGAGAAAAAAAGAAACAGTACCACAGTTTGGATGGCAGTCCAGTTGCAATATACAGTATCTCTGTGCAAACCGACGCTACGCGGTAGTCTCAGATCCTGACAGGCCGAATGCACTGAGGCAAATCTTCGGTCCCTTTCAGGAAGATTCAGTTCATCACAGTTCAGGATTCTGGTCACAGCACAGCAACTTCGGAGAAAGTCCTTTCTATTTGGCTCAGAAAAATTCCCTCACAAGGGAAGATGAGGTAGGCAGGCCAAACACAGCCTTCCCACCAGTTTCCCCCGCTACTTCGCAGGGGCAGCTGCTCAAATCACTCGAGCTGTTTACTCTCCAAACTCTTAACTCCAGACTGACCTCTGCTGCAGGCAGCACCGGGACTTCCTTAGAAATCCAAAAGGTTCGGTTGGCTGATCCATCTGTCTGTCATAGCTAGAGCTCCCCCGCCAGGTCCATTTAGGTGCCAAAGTGTAAAAACTACAATTCCTACAGAAATTCACTCCCACAAGACCCCTGGGGACAGACACCATTTTAGGGTCCCCAAAGGTACTGATTGGTCCAAACTTCCAGTTCAGAACCAAGATGGTGGTGCAATACAGAAATGTCCATGCTGCAAAGGAAGGCAGGTTAGACAAACCACAATATTATTACTATTAAACAGATGAACAGTAAACAGTCACAGTTCCTAGCAGGGTTCCCTCTGCGCAAATAGCGATGGCAGAATGGAGCGATAACACTGCAGCCTGGGCGGGACTTGAGCCTGAAACTACTCAGCCCCCACCCAGATTAATTTTACACCACAAAGTAGGCAGCTCTTAAAGAGACAGGCACGGAGGCGAACGGCACTCACATGCAAACATTTTTAAATCGCTAGGACACAGAACACCAGCCTCGCAGTGGGCATTTAGGCAAGCCCAAGGAAGACTTTTGGGAGCCCCTATTTGTAGGGGGGTTACACCTATTTAAAATTTAGTTCATGGTGATAGTCTTCCAATATGCAGCCTAGAAGGCATGGGCACAATCTACCTACGTCCCTGGTGGTTGCAGAAATCCAGTGACATTGATATCAGCTGTGAAGGCACCTAATTGCTTTCCTGCCCTTGCAGCCAGAGGAAGGATTAGTTATTTTTTTTATTTATTTTGTTCTTTTGGTAACTGGGTAAGGCCCATGAAGCATGTGTCTGTTTTCAGGGGCTACCCAGGAGCACTGGCGTGGTTAAGTGACTTGTTCAGAGTCACACAGTATACAAGTAGAGGTTGTGGGAATCAGAACAGCTTGTTACTCTAACCTCTAGGCCATACTGCCAGCCAATAATTTATTTGGAATTTGTGACCAGGGAAGGCACGCTTTGCTGTGACAGCCCATTCCCATGTGTGTCCGGGGGATATATCTGTATCACTGAGAGGGGGAATGTTGGCAAGGGCACAGAGGAAAATCCTCTGTAGTTATGATAAGTGCCATGGGATCATAAACGTCCACCTAAACAGTCAGTAGAGATGGACAGAAGAGGGACTTTGGTTTGACACCTCCTATGAAGGACTGCAGCACCCCTCTCCCCCTTACAGTGTTTCAATATTTGGTATTAGCCCAAATTCCTTGTATGGGACTAGAACGAACCTCCAACATTCCAGCACCAGAGGCAAACATACAGCTTACTGAGCCAATTACACCACAGAAGGATGCAGCCAAGGTGACCCAGATTGTTTGGGGAGGGAAATGTGTGTGTAACCCCTAGATGGCGCTATCCCAGGGGCTACTACCCCTGCCTGATTTGCCACTAACAGGTTGAGGGGCCTGGATCCAATGGCGGGTGCCTCCACCCAGAGGTCAGGGTTTGCAATAGTTAAACTTACTTGGTCACAGCCCTCTGGGACACTGCAACCCCCTTTCTTCCCACTAGTGGCCCACACAATATAGCAGAATTACCTTCACAGTATACACTTACCCCAAGGCTGGTTCAGGCACCGGACATCCTGTAAAATAAGATACAGTGCAACAATCACAGTACAGTACTTTAACATAGACAAATACCTCAGGCAGTATAACTTTGTTGAAACAAACAGCTCTGATTTATTTAGGGGATATAACAAGGACAGGGAAATCAGGTTAATTAGCTTATCACTTTACTATCTACTATGGCTCTGTGCACAGGCCTATCCCTACCAGTTACTGTCCCTGGGTACCCAGGCCCTAGTGGCTAGTCCAAACCGTGGCAGCTGGTAGGGGCCCTTTCACACAGAGAAAAGGAAAATTAAACAGTCAGCAGTACAGTAATTCCATTTGGATTTAATGTGGCAATCAACAGGGAGCGACCCAATTAGTACTCACGACCTCCAAAGAAGATATGGTCCTTCAATGTCAGCAGGGCTACTTTTTGATCTCCAAGAGACTCCTCACACATTTATATGGTAAAAAAAAAGCACTATACCAGGCAGGCTGCATCTGTATCCCAATCGCAATTACTGCACAATAACCAGGAGAACACACAGCAGATTCAGTTCCTGACAGACCGAGTGTAATTCAACAATTTCTCCAGTCTTCTACAGGGTGAGCCTGGTTTCTACTCTTCAGAGATCCTTTGATTCTTTTCACAGGACGGATTCAGTCCTAACAAGCAGTTACACATGTTGTAGACCGAACTCTGGGCCTTGCACACGCTTTTTGACTGAAACTGTGCACTGAAGGAGCACAGGGTTTCTTTCCCTTCACTTTCAGATCTCAAACTGAAACTCCCAACAGACAAAACCGGGCACTTCCTTTGAGTTCCTCCCAGTTCTTGACTGGATTGGCTGTCACCACAATAGACTGCTGCTGTTGGTCAAAAAGGCACCAAGTCTAAACTACATCTCCCAGAGTCACTGCCCATACAATCCTCTTGTGGCTGGCTCAGATTATGAGTCCCAAGTTCTGATTCGTCCAAGGCATCATTTTAGAGCTAGTTTACCCCACTGATTGGTCCAGTTCAGCAGTTCAAAACCAGAATGGGGAACTAGGCAGACAGTTCTGACTGCAAAGAAGGTTAGACAAACTGTAATTTTATTATTACTGTAAATGATTTCTGGCAATCAGTTACATCTTTCAGACAGGTTCCTTTGCACTCCTAGTGACTGCAAAAATGGGGTGAATTGGCAGCAGCTTGAGTGGTACTCAATCAAAGAAACACACAGTCCCCCATACAACTAATTATGTCTGCAAGCAGACAGCTCTTAAAGAGACAGTACCAGAGGTTCTAAAAACACTCACTGATAAATGGCTTAAACGCCAAACACCATTCAGGCTTGGAGCATTCAAGCAAGCTCCTGGAAGTCTTTTGGGAACCCCCATTTGCAGGGGGGTTACACCCTTCCTGGCCTGGGAAAAGCTTGACGTCCGCGTCAAGCAAGTACCCCCATAAGTTTCAACTGCAACCATATACATTTGCATTAGGCTCACACATGTAATCATCAGTCAATACATCATTTTACCAAGAACCATTTCTGAAACATTGCAGTACGTCACTCTTTACACAGTATAACACACACATTGTACCATAACTCAAAGTTATTACCTCTTGTACATGAAACCTGAGAGGGACCCTTCCCTATCAGTTACCTTGGGGCTGGACGGGCAAGGGCACCATACTTAGAGGGCAACACAAGTAACTTGGAGTTAGCACTAACGCTCAGTTTGGGCAATGAGCTGGGGACACATACACTCCTTTATGGACAACATTGAGGCAGGTCCACACGCCCAGGGAATCATAACTGAGGTGCACCACAGGCTTTACAGCTCGACCAGTCTTCTAGGGGAGCTGTTACAGTCTCTGCACTCTGAGCCTCATTTTCAGCATTGTTCTCACTTGTCAGGGAGTCTCCATGGGGTAGAGAGGCTAGAACTTGGGGCACTTTCAGCTCCAGGAGTTACAGTTTCTGAGTCCACAACATTTGGCTCGCATGGAGAGCTTTCAGACACTGGCAGTGGACTGTCAGGGCACTCAAAATACTCTTCTTGTTCGTTGTATCACCAGTCTGCCCCAATCTATCATTTTCCTCCCTGAAAGCTCAAACAGTTCAACCATGCACAATGATTCCATTTCATCTGATCTGATGCTTTGCACTTCACTTTCTGGGAGCATTGGCTCCAGGGATGAAGCTGGGGCATAGACAGTCCAGAAGGCCCAGCTTTGTCTCCAGTATTGACTAGGGATTGCCCCGAAACAATTGACTCAGTTCGTAAGAAGGATAGTATTCAAAGTCACTCTCACTTTCTTCTGATATGGACTGACAGTCATGCTCAACTGGGACTTGTGCAGGGAACACTTTAACTCTGCTTCTGTAGGTGCAGACTTCCTTGATCTTTTCTTAGCAGCAGCTCTAGTCACTGGTCCAGAGGGGCATCTTCTGGGGCTCAGACTCAATCAGATTTGTCCAATGGGTAGTAAATGATTTCTATGCATTGTTTTTACATCTTTGAATTGTTCTCAGGCCTTACTTTGTACACTGGCAGATCATCTAGTTTGCCCACTACAATGTGAGGGAGATGGTGCCATCTGTCAGCAATCTTGTGTTTGCCATGCAGTCCCAGATTTCTTAGCAATACCGATCTCCTCCTGGAGTTCCTGTGCTTTCACCTTTTATCATACCTTTCTTTGTTGGCCAGATTTCTTTTGGCAGCCATGGTTTGAGCCAGTTAGTACGCATGAGTTAGCTGGGCCTTTAACTTTTGCACATACTGTAAATAGTTGTCAGCTTGAACCCCATCAGGAGAGACCCCAAAACACATCTACGGTAGTCGAGCTTCTCTTCCAAACATCAGGCGGTAGGGGAGAACCCAGTGGCATCACTTTTGGTGCAGTTATAAGCATGTACCAGGGTGCTAATTTGTTGGCTCCATCTAAACGTCCTTTGGGTGCAGGGTGCCTAGCATATCTAGCAAATCTGCGGTTGAAAGCGTTCAGGCTGTGGGTCCCCTGGGGTGGTAAGGAGTGGTTCTGGACTTTCTCACTCCCCACAGAGAAAGCATCTCTTTGATCAGACGACTCTCAAAGTCTCTCCCTTGATCAGAATGGATTCTTTGTGAGCCCCATAGTGAACAAAAAGTTTTCTCACAGTACTTTGGCTACAGTGGATGCTTTCTGGTCTTTGGTGGGGAAAGCTTGGGCATATCTCGTGAAATGGTCAGTGACCACCAGCACATTACTGATATTTCTTTGATCTGACTCCAAACTCAGAAAATCAATACAGACCAGCTCCATGGGTGCACTGGTGGTTATGTTAACAAGGGCAGCCCTCTGGGCAAAGCTTTCCTCTGTAAGCAGCGACTACAAGTTCGTATGTGTTGCTCCACATCAGCCCCATCTTAGGCCAATAGAATCTGGATCTCACCAAGTCAAGTGTTCTGTCCTATACCAAGGTGCCCCATGTGGTTGTGCAAGGACCTCAATACTGGTCTCGAAGGCAGTGGGCAGCACCAGTTGTTGTTTGTCTACTTGTCCCCTCTGTCTACTGTTTCTCTATATAACAGTTTATTGATCAGTTTCAACTTAGGACCTTCTTTGTATAACAGTGCAGTTCTCAAATCAGTGGAGTAATTTGGACACATCTTTTCCTGCATAGAGGGCTTCTAAAGCTGATTTGATCATAGGATCGCGGGATTGAGCCCACGAATACTGTCATTGTCCAGCTGAGGCAGTGCACCAATGTCTATTGCAGAAAAGTGGCAATAAGCAGCAGGTATGCAATTCTCAGAGGGTCCCAAGCAATCCACCATGCAGTCCACTGGTCCGTGGACATTGTTCCTCCTGTCAAACTTCCGGCAGAGTGCCCGAATGTCAGGTTCTGCCAATCGGACCCAATCATTCTGGGGAACAGGCCTCCGGGAGAGAGCATCAGCATCTATGTGGTTCAGACCTGCTCGGTATTCGAGAGCATAGTCATATGTAGATAATGCAGAAAGCCACCTGTGGCCAGTGGCATCCAACTTAGCTGAGGTCTGCACATAGGTCAAAGGATTATTGTCAGTTTTTACTAGTATTTTAGCCCCATACAAGTACTCATGGAATTGGTCAACAATAGCCCACTTCAAAGCTAGAGAACTCTAACTTATGTACAGGATAGTTCTTTTCGGATGGGGTCAGGCTTCTACTGGCAAAGGCCACTGGTCTCAGGCCATTCTCGTGCTCTTGGTACAACACAGCCCCAACCCTTGCAAGCTAGCATCAGTGTGCAGGACGTAAGGTTTTCTTGGATCGGCATAGGCCAGCACTGGAGCATGGGTAAGTTGATATATGATCTCATGAAAAGCAGTCTCACAATCAGGAGTCCAGCGGACCCCAAATACTTCACTCGGATGAAAATACACTCTTTCAGTCTTGAGGACGCTGACTTTTGGTATTTTGTGGGTTGGGGATACCCTTGAGTAAGTTAAAGTAAAGGCGGATCACTCTTGAATAGTCCTTGATGAAACACCGATAATAACCACAGAATCCAGGAATCTTTGCAGTTCTTTTAGATTTTGGGCTGTGGCCAGGTGGTCAAGGCCTCAACTTACTTGGGTCGGTCCTATTCCCTGGTGGATACTATGTGTCCCACATACTTTACTGATGTTTGAAAGAATTGACCTTATCAATGGACAGTTTAAGGCCAAAGTCCTCCAGTCGATCCAATACCTTAAATAATCTGCTCTCATGTTCCTCCAGTGAGCTGCAAACACAATAACATCATCTAGGTATACCAGGCACTCTAGTAAGTTCATGTCCCCCACTGCACGCTCCATCAATCGTTGAAAAGTGGCTGGGGCACCTGAAATCCCTTGAGGCATCCTCATGAATTCATAGAAGCCAAGCGGACAGATAAAGGCTGTCTTCTCACGGTCCTCTGGGGCCATCGGGATCTGGTAGTACCCACTGCGGAGATCCAGCACAGAGAACCACTTGCTCCCGTTTAGGCAGTCCAAAGCATCCTGAATGCGGGGCATTGTGTACTGATCAGGGATAGTCCGCCGGTTTAAGGTGCGATAATCCACGCACATCCTTACTGTCCCATTCTTTTTCCTCACTACCACAA
Source organism: Neoceratodus forsteri (assembly GCA_016271365.2). Taxonomy (NCBI): domain Eukaryota; kingdom Metazoa; phylum Chordata; order Ceratodontiformes; family Ceratodontidae; genus Neoceratodus; species Neoceratodus forsteri. The sequence continues at coordinate 107,475,833 of JADMNL010000029.1, forward strand.
TGGGGGAAGCATAAGGGCTTCTGGATTCTTGTATTACACCAGCCGCTAACATCTCTTGCAGATGCCGTCTCACATCATCTATATCAGCAGGTGCCAGGCGTCGAGACCTCTCACGAAATGGTCTTTCGTCATGCAGCCGGATATTGTGCTCAGCTCCTTGCACGCATCCTACGTCCCATTCCTTTAAAGAAAACACCTGGTCTCTCTGGGCAAGCTTCTCACTGATCCTCACTTTCCATTCAGCTGGCAGCGGGGAGTTGCCGAAATCAAACAAGTCAGGCGTTACTCTGTCATTCTTCCTTGAACTCTTGCTGCTGGGTAGCACTGCAGTGTCTGCACAATGCACATTAGCCAGGATGCAACCTCTATTTACTCGAATGTCTCTTTCAGACACATTATGAACTTGGACCATTACCCTTCTGGCATAAGCATGGGCTCTAGCGGGCAAAATACTAGGCTTGACCAGCAGTCCCTCTGGCAATTTTCCATCGCCTGGTGCATCCAACATTAATATTTTATTCTTAACATCCTTTCTGATACGGACCTCTCCTGTAAGGTACACTGGGCATTTGGTGCCAGGATCAGAGACTCAGGATCCTTCTTCCATACAATTCCGACCGGTTCCTCTGGTTCTATATTTTCAGCATCTCTCTGTGCCTCATAGGCCTTCTTAATTAAAGCGGAACTCTTAAAGCTCTACTAGTCTTTGACCCCTGTTTTTCATAACACAAATGTGCCAGCCTTCTGAACATATGAGCATTTGTTCCAATCAACAAGGGACACCATCATACAGTCCAGTGGGGACACACTAAGGCTAGGGTCTCTACTTGTTCGCCACTCCAGCCACGGAGGTGGGGAAAGACAGCCAAATGGATATACCCAGAATAGGGTAGGCCTTCTACTTAACCCCATACATGCAGTCCTTCTAATGGTTGTAAATACGCCTGACAAATGCTCTGATACCAATCTTGAAACATAATTGTCACTTGGGAGCCACTAGTCTAATACAGCTCTTGTAGACACTCCATTTACCTTTACAGTGGTCTCCATGGAGGACCCACTATTCTGGACCAGTCTGGAGAGGCGGTAGTGGGGCCTGGGCAACTGACCTTGCCACAAAAGGACGTGAATTAGCATTTTGGTGCCCTCACTGGGATCATTTCGCACCTCTTAACCACTGATTTGTTCTCCAAGCTCTCCTTGTAGCCTATATGCAACTTTGTCAGTGTCTTTGGGGATTGGCATTCCCTTTCATGTGCCCATCCTTCCCACAATTATAGCAAAACATACTTTTTGGAGTTTGAGCTGGCGAGGTGCCACACTGGGAGCCAAGGCGGGGTATTACTAACTGGAAACCTTGGTGCCATCTCTGTCTCTGGCGTGATAAGCATTTGGAGACATCTGTCAGTTTCTCCACTTCCATGGTCAAGGAATCGAGTTCGGAGCTGTTATCAGCAGGGGAGATACATGGTGGTATCCCCACCCCATAGCAGATGCAGTCGGATATAGGTCGGGGCCCGCACTTGCAGGCGTGGCCTTCATAAAGGACTGTTTTTGAATTCCCGGATCTCTCTCAACAGTTCGCCCCATTGTGGCATATCTTTCCTTATCAGAGCACTCATTGACTGCCAACCTCTGCCCCTGAACTTCACTTGATGGGCCACCCTCAGTCACTCGGGTCATAGCCACAGCTATTGGTGCAGGTCCCTCCGAGGTCGCCTTTTCTCAACTCCTCGAATTTCTCTCATTAACTCATCATAGGAGGTGGGATTCCAGTCGATTTGCCAGGCGTAACTGAAGCAACAGCAGTTCTGAGAAGGGGCAGACTTAAGGATTCTGTCCAGTCTGGTTGGTCCAGTTCAATCGCTGGCAAACTACCCTTTCTGAGGCATTCTTGCAACAATTTTTCCAACCGAGAGACATACACAGACAACAACTCCCCTTGGTACTGTTGTGCATTTCTTACTCTCCACCATAGGTCCTCATCAGAATCTGGGCTCCCATACACATTCTCCAAGGCCTCAAGATAAGGCTTGTGCAGTCGCTTCAGGGTTACTGGCCCGTTTAGCACGGATGGTAGCCAGGGGCAGGACCTCGGGAGGCTCCTAACCACTATTTCGCTTCCCGACTTCGAGCATTGCCATTCTAGCACTTGGGGCAACATGGTCTATCCAGGTCTCCCAGTCATCCTCCCTTGGGGGTGGGAGGTGCCAGAGAAGATCCTCAACCTTGTAAGAGTCGTGACTAATGGCAGGTGCAGAAATAGGGTCTGCATTGGTTCACCACCATTCACGGGTACTGGAGCAGGAGAGGGTGTTGGGGGAGGAACACCCCCAGGTGGCAAGAATAGTTTCTTCAAGTCCTCCACAGTTTTCCCTTCTCCCAGCAACCATTTAGCAAATTTCTCCTCAAAAGTTTCAGATAGTGGTGGGGGCTCATTCCCCCCCGGGTCTTTACTGTCCTTAGTTATCACTCTCCAAGCAGTGAGGGCTCCCTCTGGGGTAATGGTCTGTGGTACTTTGGAGCTATCTATGGGATCCTTAAACTCTACTAGGGCCAGGAAAGTGTGGGTGAGCAGATTAGCGTGCCGACCCACCACCACAGGATTTTGTAAACCTTCCACCTTGGAAAGTACTCCTGCACAGTGTCCGTAATGATACCCAGGGGATGTCCAGGATAAGCATAAGCATTTTGGGGTCGATCTCCTCCCAGTACACCACTCCACCAGCGGTGCACAGCCACTTCTGTCGGGGTACCCATTTATTTATTTATTTATTTTTTTCCCTTAACAGTGGTTTGTAAATATGGCCACTAGAGGACACACAATCCCAGCGGTGAGCCTCAAAATGTAACCCCTAGATGGCGCTATCCCAGGGCTACTACCCCTGCCTGATTTGCCACTAACAGGTTGAGGGCCTGGATCCAATGGCGGTGCCTCCACCCAGAGGTCAGGGTTTGCAATAGTTAAACTTACTTGGTCACAGCCCTCTGGGACACTGCAACCCTTCTTCCCACCTAGTGGCCCACACAATATAGCAGAATTACTTCACAGTATACACTTACACCCAAGGCTGGTTCAGGCACCGGACATCCTGTAAAATAAGATACAGTGCAACAATCACAGTACAGTACTTTAACATAGACAAATACCTCAGGCAGTATAACTTTGTTGAAACAAACAGCTCTGATTTATTTGGGGATATAACAAGGACAGGGGAAATCAGGTTAATTAGCTTATCACTTTACTATCTACCTATGGCTCTGTGCACAGGCCTATCCCTACCAGTTACTGTCCCTGGGTACCCAGGCCCTAGTGGCTAGTCCAAACGTGGCAGCTGGTAGGGGCCCTTTCACACAGAGAAAGGAAAATTAAACAGTCAGCAGTACAGTAATTCCATTTGGATTTAATGTGGCAATTCAACAGGAGCGACCCGAATTAGTACTCACGACCTCCAAAGAAGATATGGTCCTTCAATGTCAGCAGGGCTACTTTTGATCCCAAGACCTCAACATTTATATGGTAAAAAAAGAAAGCACTATACCAGGCAGGCTGCATCTGTATCCCAATCGCAATTACTGCACAATAACCAGGAGAACACACAGCAGATTCAGTTCCTGACAGACCGAGTGTAATTCAACAATTTCTCCACTTCTACAGGGTGAGCCTGGTTTCTACTCTTCAGAGATCCTTTGATTCTTTTCACAGGGAGTTCAGTCCTAACAAGCAGTTACACAAGTTGTAGACCGGAACTCTGGGCCTTGTACCGCTTTTTTGACTGAAACTGTGCACTGAAGGAGCACAGGGTTTCTTTCCCTTCACTTTCAGATCTCAAACTGAAACTCCCAACAGACAAAAACCGGGCACTTCCTTTGAGTTCCTCCCAGTTCTTGACTGGATTGGCTGTCACTCACAATAGACTGCTGCTGTTGGTCCAAAAGGCACAAGTCTAAACTACATCTCCAGAGTCACTGCCCATACAATCCTCTTGTGGCTGGCTCAGATTATGAGTCCCAAGTTCTGATTCGTCAAGGCATCATTTTAGAGCTAGTTTACCCCACACTGATTGGTCCAGTTCAGCAGTTCAAAACCAGAATGGGGAACTAAGCAGACAGTTCTGACTGCAAAGAAAGCAGGTTAGACAAACTGTAATTTTATTATTACTGTAAATGATTTCTGGCAATCAGTTACATCTTTCAGACAGGTTCCTTTGCACTCCTAGTGACTGCAAAAATGGGGTGAATTGGCAGCAGCAGGTGGTACTCAATCAAAAACACACACAGTCCCCCATACAAACTATTAACTATGTCTGCAAGCAGACAGGTCTTAAAGAGACAGTACCAGAGGTTCTAAAAACACTCACTGATAAATGGCTTAAACGCCAAACACCATTCAGGCTTGGAGCATTCAAGCAAGCTCCTGGAAGTCTTTTGGGAACCCCCATTTGCAGGGGGGTTACATGTGTAAAAATAGTGGTGAAAGGGGGATGTCCTCCGACCACAGAGTGACTGAATTCTTCCATTGTAACCCCTGGAAAGCTGTCTGTTAAAGCAGTACCAGACTTTCCAGCATGATTCCGTGTGCAGTGATTGTCAGAGAGCTTGTGGCCACTCCAGTCCCAGTCTGCCCCAGTATGAACCACTCTAGGCCATCGCAGTAACATTGCAGACTCAGAAGGAGCTCACAGCTGCTCCTATCCCAGCCCCTCTTAGCAGTATCCCACGGATTAGTCACTTATTGAGGGGATTCAGAGCAGATAAAGAACCAAATGGAGAAGTGATGCTATTTGTCCAGATGGAGCTGGTGGGGCCAGCTGACCAGGGGTCTCCGCTTTTGGCTCTGTGCTTTCAAGACAAGGACGAAGAAATTTCTTTGTGCAGGACTCAGCTATTGTTACAGATCTCTGTTTGGTTTGTTTTTTATACTCAAAGAAAAATGCCCCTTCCCCCCCCCAAACACACACACACTTTTTTAAACCTAAAGTCCAGCCTGTAGTTGTCTTCTCAGGAGCGTGGCAGCAGAAATATGGAAATGGAGACGGCTTCCCTCCTCCGCCCCTTGGGACCTTCCTTTGTTCTGCTCTAATGCATTCTGATTGATGATTGGGCCAGGACAAAGGAAGTAGCCTGGGAAACCCTGGTGCCCTTTGACCTGTGTCACTACGATCCCTTCCCCTCCCCTGGCTCTGTCGCTAGGCACCTGTCACATGGTCTGAGCAAGCCAGGAGACACCCATGTGATGGCATTCAAACTGGCAGATGTCCATCTAGCCGTCTGGGCTGGTGTTATTATAAACCCCTCCCCCCATGTGAGGTGGGGGGAGTGGAAGGAAGGGGAGTGGAGGAGTAGCAGTCTGTGGGAAAAATTCTCAGTGCCAGCAAATGTCAGTAATCAGTTTTTTAAGGTCTACAGAGAAAGTAAATAAATGCTGTCATACAGCAAAAATTAGTTTGCCAACAATGCATAAAATCATAATTCATCTAGGGGAAGTCTATGGAACATACACAAAGGAACTGCTAAAGGGAAGCTAGGGAGGGGAGAACCACAAGAAGTTCTGAAAGGTTCTGATAAGCTGTGAAGTTCTGATACTTATCTGAGCCTTATCAAAACTTTCAGAACTGCTTCATTGAAAATGCAAAAACTGTTTTACCCATCATTTCCCACCCATGAGTTATTGCCAGTAATGGGAAAAGAATTAAAAAATATTTTGCAGTGGTACTACAGTAAATATAATTAGTGCCATATAGCTGGTTAGCCCCCTTTCTTGTGTAACACCACTGTGAGTATGAGCACTCAGTACAGATGTGGCTCACTGGGTCCATTCTCCACTTCCAGTCTTCTTTCTGGGTCTTTCCCCTGCTGCCAGCCTTCTTTTTAGATAAAGAGCCACCAGAGGAGTATATTTAGTTCCAAAATCAGTGTTTCTAAAATTATCGGACCCCCCCAAAAAAAGTTTGATAAGGTTCTTTTACAGATCATGGCCCAGATTCTGGGAGGTTCTGAACTAATCTAAACTGGTTCTCCTGGCCCTGTTCAGCAGTTGAGACAAACACCATGAACACTTCAATTAAAGCAAGCATTATTCCCTTCCTGAGGGTCTTGTGCTCTCCCAACCTGGGGGTCTTACGTCATGAATACAAAAAGCATCTTAAAGCGAATAAAGTGCTGGTGCAGAGGTAACCAACAAAAAATACAAACCAACCAGAAAACCTTGCACTAAGGACCCTGTGATTAAAATCACCAAATCACCACTACAGTGGTATCACCATAGCCTTTTGGTGATTTTAATAATGGAGTTCTGAGTGCAGCCTTTGCTGGTTAATCTTGCGCCTTCCTTCCCTGGGGCCTTGCTCGGTCCCTCCCTGAAGGTCTCACACCTTCCCTCACTAGATGTACCATGCCCTCCCTCCCTGGATGTCCCTTGCAATCCCTCTGTGGTTGTCTTGCGCACTCCCTCCCTGGTTGTTCATTCACTTTCCAGCACTAGGTATCCCACACCCTCCCTGCCTGGGTGGCCCATAATACCCATCCTTCCTGGGTAGCCCATAATGGTCACCCTTCCTAGGTGTCCCATGCCCTCCCTTCCTCCCTGGGTGACCCGTGCCCATCCTTCCTCACAGGGTGTCTCATGCCCTACCTCTCTCCCTGGGTGGCCTACGCACTCCCTTCCTGGGTGACCTGTGCCCTCCCTCCCTTCCTGGGTGGCCCATGCCCTCCCTTTCCTGGGTGCCCCATACTCTCCCTTCCTCCCTGGGTATCTCCTACTGTACCTCTCTCTCCCTGGGTAGCCTGTGCCTTCCCTCTCTAGGTAGACCATGCCCTCCTTCCCTGGGTGGTACATGCCCTCCTCCCTGGGTGGCCCTTGCCATCCCTCCTTGGGAGATCCGCCTCCTTCCTCTCTGGGTGGCCCATGCATTCCTTCTCTGAGTGTCCCATGCCCTCTGTCCCTGGGTGGTCTGTGCACTCCCTCCCTAGGTGGCCCATCTTCTCTGTCTCTGGGTGGCCTCCTTTCTCCATCCCTACCTTGGTAGCCCTCAACCTCCCTTCCTGGGTGGCCCATGGTCTCCATCCCTGGGTGGCCTGCACCCTCCCTTCCTGGGTGTCCCATACCATCTCTCTGTTCCTTCCTGGGTGTCCTTTGCCCATGCCCCCCTCTCTGGGTGTCCTGCACCTTCCCTCCCTGGATGGTCTGCACCCTCCTTCCCATGGTGTCCCATGCCTTCTTTCCCCTCCCTGGGTGTCCTGTACCCTTGCTTCCTCCCTTGGTGTCTGGCACCCTCCCTGGGGCCCCAAGCATCCCTCTCTGGTTGTCCCATGCCCTCCCCTTGGGTGTCCCCCACCCTCTCTGGGCATCCCCTTCCTGGTTGTCCCATACCCTTTCCCCTGGGTATCTGATACAGTCCCTTCCTGGGTTCCCCATGCCTTCTTATGCTCCCTGGAGGTCTCACGGCCTCCCTCCTCGGGTGTCCCACCCCTTTCTCTCTGGGTGTCACTTGCCCTCAATCTCTGGGTGCCCCGTATCCTCGATCCCTCCCTGGGTATCCCATGCCCTTCCTGGGAGGGTTTGTGCCTTCCCTTTAAGGTTGTCCGTGCCCTTCCTCTCTGGGTTTTCCACACCTTCCCTCCCAGGGGTCTGTGCCCTCTCTCCCTCTTTGTGGGTCTTGCTTCTGCCCTCCCTGGGTTGCCTGTGACTCATCTCTGTGATAAACCCAGCCCCAGAGTGGAATTCTATGGTTTGATCACGAACCCTGGCCTTCCAGGTGGCTGCTGCTTGTGCCACTGGGCTGGCCCAAAGACCATGTAAGTGCAGAGTTGGCCATCTCTTGCCACATTTTAGTGCTTTAATTTAGTTTATTAATATTTTATATGTGACAGTGGTCTACAAATCAGTGTAGAACTCCAAATGCCCCACCTTTATAGGTTAGAGATGGAAAAGCTATTCTCCCCATTAAATATTTAAATATTCATGAGCAATGCTATTTAAATCAGGCTTTTTCTCACTAGCACCACCCCCTGATGAAGACTCACTAAGAGTTGAAGCGTTGGTCGTCTACTTGGTTGTCTGTTGTACTGCTATGTGTTTATTTCTGACTGTTACTTCATGTATTGTAATACACTTCAGTAAAAGATATTTTTTTACAGAAACACACTTGGTGCTGCTTTCTGTTTTGTTATTTGTCTATGTCCAGTTGGCTGCCTTTTATAAGCTAGCATCATACCCTTGAGCTGTGTCACTTTACTTCATTTGGATTTGTAAAGCTGCTCGCTGTCTACACTGATGTAAAACTGGGCCTGTTCTCAGTAACCTCATTCTCTCTCTCTCTCGCTCTGCTGACAGCTTTTTTATCCATGTCTGCTGACTCTAATGTAAATCTGGCACTATTCACACTAGCCCCACTCTTGCTGCAGTTTTGTGCTACATGTCCACAGGCTCTAAGGTAAAGCTGGCACCATTTGCATTAGCGTTGTTCTCTTGGCAGCTTTTTGGTCTTTCTCGTAAGGCACTGAGATAAAATGGTCCCTGTTCACACTAGCCCTCTACTCCCTGGAGACAGCTTTTTGCTCCATATACGCGCACACTAATGTAAAGCTGGCTTTATTCTCACTAGGCCCATTCTCTCTGCAAACACCTTTTTATGTTTGCTTGCACGCATGTGCAAGAAACATAGTGCCACCATATGAGAATTCGTTGGTGTGCCTCTCCCACTTCCAATGCCCTGCTACCTTTTGCAGGCATGGCCGCACCACGCCAATGAATGTAGGAGCTGTCTATGACAGCCATTCAGATGCAGTGGCATACAGTTGAAAGCAAAAGACTGCTGCAGTCAGTGCCTACACGTCGGCACTGCACTGAAACAGCTGTCATAGACAGCTCCATCCCCCTGCAACAAGTAGCACACTGAGAGCCTACCCCAGTGTGCTCATGCGCTCCCCCCCACACACACACACTCTGTATGGCCGATGGGGGTGCTCAATCCCCTGTCGGCTCTGCTGCACTCCCACCCAACAGAGTTCCAGGTGCCACACTGGGAGCCCACACCAGCGTGGCAACAGTCCATAAGGCCGACGGGGATGCCCAATCCCCGTCGGCTCCACTGTATCCCCCCAACAGACTTCCAGGTGCCATGCTAGGAGCCCACCCCAGCATGGGAAAAGTCCTGCATCGTCTTTATAAAGAGTCCGGCATGACTATCTTTGGTGGACCGGGAACATGTCTGCACTCTTCAAAGCCGTCCGCGAACTGAGGAAATGGCGGTAAGCTGTCTAATGGAATAAATAGGGTTTTTTCAACTTTGATGCATATCTCAGGCATTTTTGGGAATTTTTTCACCAAATTTTCAACATGGGGTTCTTGGGACCCCACCTCATGAATTCTGGCACTGTCATTTTATTATTTGGTCCGGAAAGGTGATTTCTGGTCACTGCGTGGAACCACCTTTTGGGACAAATTCTGAAAACAACAGTGTCACAGTTCATGGTAGGCTAAAACCTATGTGAAAACTCAGAAAAAAGTCCATGTTTCTTTTCTGGCGTCGTTAACGTTCCTACACACGCTCCTAAGTTCGCACATTTTTTATATTTTCATTCCAGATTTTCAACATTGCCATTTTAACATACCTCCTTATGAGCAGTACAGCTGTCATTTTTTCACATCTTGCCCAAAATGTGTTTCTTCGCATGCAGCGCACAATGGCCAAGTCGGTGTGCAAAATCAGTGTTTGGGACAGATTAAGAAAATCACAGTGACACTGTTCATGAGCAGAGGTCTTAAAATGGCTATGTTAAAAATTTGGTGACAAAAGTCCATAAAATGACTGAGTTACGAGCGAGCATTGCGCAGTTTCCACTCACCCTCGTTAGTTCATGAATTTGTAATATTTTCAGTCCAGATTTTCACCTCTGGCATTTTTCCACATTTCCTTATGAACTGTACAGCTGTCATTTTTTACACCATGGCCAAAATGTGTTTTCGTACTTCCAGCGCAGAAATGCGTGGTCGCTGTGGGAAATCACTGTTTGGAACAGATTAAGAAAATCACAGTGACACTGTTCATGAGCGGAGGTCCCAAAATGCCTGTGTTGGCAATCTGCTGTAAAAAACATCCCCAAACTAATTACTAATTGTGCGTTCCACAGTTTCTACGCACGCTCGTGACTTCACCAGTTTTTTTTAATATTTTCACTGCAGATTTTCAACATTGCCATTTTTACACCTCCCCATGAACAGTACAGCTGTCATTTTTTCACATCCTGTTAAATGTGTTTTCTCACCTGTGGTGCCAAATGGCGTAGTCGCTGTGCAAAATCAGCTTTCGGCTAACAAACTGATATTGCCACTGTTCATAAGCTGGGGGTCACAAAACACCCATGTTGAAAATTTGGAGTGAAAATACCAAACGCCTGAGGCGTTAGGGTTTCCGACCATAACGCCCCACCCTGTAGAGACTGACCGGCATCAGGGGTGTGACTTGGGATTGTCGCCTGTAATGCTCATACCATTCCACCTCCACCCACACCCTGTAGCCAGTGAGAGGCATCAAGGTGTGCCTTGGACTCTTCGGCCCCAAAGTTCTCCCCATTCTCCTATACTTCACCCATCTCACCACATTTCCTGATGGAATGGGGTGAGCATAAGGGCCAAAGACCCCAAGGCACACCGTGACACTTGTCGGTGTCTGCAGGGTAGGGTGTGGTAAAATGGCGTGGGTGTTATGCCTGATGACCCAAAGGCACACCCCAATGCCTGTCAGTCACTGCAGGGTGGTGGCGGGGTTGGCTTCAGTTCAATACTTCACTGCCATTCCTATTATACAGCTCTCTTACTGTAACTCCTACACTACCAATGCCAATGCCAGCAAGCAAACATTCGGCATTGACAAATGCTTGTTTTACCATGTTTGCAAGCTCTGATCATGTAAAGCTGGCCCTATTCTCACAGACCATGTTCCCCCCTGCAGACAGGTTTTTGCTGTATGTCTTCAGGCTCTTAAGTACAGCTGAAGGATACACAAACCCAGCACACTGAAAGTAAAAGGCTCTGCAGTTACTTAGATGCAGTAGGTTTATTGCATGTGCAAAAAGAGAAGCATTCCCAGATCACCCAGTGAGTATGATGGACACTGTCCATAAAGGTTAACCTGCTAAAAAGTCTGACCAGATTTTATTGGTAACTGAAATAATCTATTGATGACGTTATGCAAGGGATGAGTGTTGCAACATTGGGTAATACAGGGGCCAAGTTAGGGTCTCTAAGGAGCCATTTCATTGAGACTGATGGACACTTTAAGAAAGAGACTGCCATTCTCCTAAATTGTTAAAGTCCAGCTGTTGCCTATGCGTACTCTTCCCTGGGACATGTAATTTCTACCACTGAACATCTGTTGTAAATGGACAGATGTATGATTTGTGTACTGCTCACTATACAGATTGTCTTGTAATGTTTAAAGAATCCAATGCTATGTGTTCATTATTGTCACCTATATCTACTGTATATTTGAATATTTCTTATTGTGTGCACTTGACTCTAAATTCTTTGAAAATGGGCACATGCCTAAAGGGGTTTATGTGAAATAAAAATTAAACTAATTTCACGGCCCTGCAAATAACCCTCAACCAAGCCATTTCTCTTCACTGAGTGAGCAAGTCACAAGACAGTTCCAGGTGCTCTGCTGTAGAGAACATCCCGTCTGGCCAAGACAAAAAAAAAAGGTCTATAAACAGTATCATGGTAGTCAAGGCTACTAATGAAAGCTGTTGGACCATGTAAACCTAGTCTGAATGACTAACAGAAGGACACCCTCTCGAAGGTGCTCGGTTCAGATGAGATGCCACACATGAGCTGCTTATTGTGAAAATGATATTCTAAAGAGGTGTCAAAAATACAGCTGACATATTTTAGTCCATCTGCTTGTTCCAAGACTGTGCCTTCATGAGTCAGAAATCAAAGTTATTGCATGACAATTTCTTGAATTTGCACTTAAGCCAAAAAATATATATATATCTGCTGATTCTCGCCCTCCCTTGTTGTCCTGCACCATCCCTTCCTGGTTGGCCCACTTCCTCCCTCTCTGTATGTCAGCCCCTTTGCTTCCTCCCTGTGTGACCTGTACCTTCCCTTCTTGGGTGTCCCAAACCCTTGCTCCTCCCTGGGTGGCCTGCACCCTTCCTCCTGGGGGGTCACACATGCTCTTTTCCTGGGTGACCTGCACCCTCGCTCCCTCACTAGGTCTGCTTTGCCCTTGCTCCCTCCCTGGGTGTCCCACACCTTCCATCCCTTCCTGCCTCAATAAGTCTCCCACACCTTCCCTGTCTTGGTGTCCCATGCGCCATGCCCCCTTCCTCCTTCCCTGGGCGGCCCATGCCCTCCCTCCTTCCCTCCCTGGCTGACCCACCCTCGCTTCCTGGTGGCCCTCTTCTCCTGCCTCCCTGGATGGACTGCACCCTCCCCCCTGGCTGACCTAGGCCCTCCTTCCTGGCTGACTGATGCCCTCCTTCCAGCGTGGCCTGCAGCCTCCCTCCTGAGTGGACTGCTCCTCTCCCCCGCCTTCCTGGATGGCCCCACCCTCCCTCCCTGGGTGGCTCTCATCCTCCCTCCTCCCTCCCTGGGTGGCTTGCCTCCTCTCATCTCCCTCCATAGGTGGCCCTTCCTCCCCCCTTCCTGGGTGGCTTTTGTCTTCCCTCTTCCTGGGTGGCATTTCTCTTTCATCCCTTCTTGGGTGGCCTTTCACCTCCCTCACTCCTGGGTGGCCCTCTCATCCTCCCTTCTTGGGTGGCTTGTGCCCTTTCTCCTGGGTAGCCTGCACCATCCCATCCTGGGTATCCTATGCCTCCTCCCCTCTCTCTCTCTCCTCCCTGGATGTCCTGTGCCCTTGTTCTCTCCCTGGGTGTCCGGCATCCTCCCTTTTGGTCCTCCACCCTCCTTTTCTGGGGGTCCCACACCCTCCCTGCCTGATTGTCCCATGTGCTCCCTTCTTGGGTGTTCCACACCCTCCCTCCCTGGTTGTACCATGCCCTCCATCCCTGGGTATCCAGTGCCATTCCTCCCTCCATGGGCCATACCCTCTTACCTTCCCTGGGGTCTCATGTCCTCACTCCCTGGGGTCTCATGTCCTCAGTCCCTGGTGGTCTTGCACTTTCCCTCCCTGAGTGTTTCACACCTTCCCTTCCTGATTGTTCTGCACCCTCCTCCCTGGGTGTCCTTTCCCTTCAGTCACTGGGTGTCCCACATTCTCCATCCCTCCCTGGGTGTCCCATGCCCTTTCTCCCTTCCAGAAGGTATCAGGCCCTCTCTCCCAAGGTGTCTTGTGCCCTTCCTGTCTGGGTTTCTGTGCACTCCCTCCCTGGGTGGCCCACGCCTCCACCCTCCCTCTTGAAGTCTTGCTCCCCCCTCCCTGCGTGTCCCACAGCCTCCATCCCTGGGTGGCTCGTGACCCATCTCTGTGATAAACCCAGCCTCCAGCCAGCCCCAGTGTGGAATTCTGCAGCTCAGTCATGAACCCTGGGCTTCCAGGTGGCTGCTTGTCATGCCACTGGTATGCCGTTGGGCCAGCCCAAAAACCAGATTAGATTGTGCAGTTTCCCACATGTGACACTAAACATATAAATCCGGAGCTTGCTAGCTCTTGCCACACTAGTGCTTTAATTTTGCTTATTGGTGTTTCCTGTATATGTGACAGTCATCTACAAATTAATATAGAACATATCGTGCCCTATCTTTACAGGCTAGAGATGGAAAATTCTCCCCATTTTCACTGAGGTGGCACTTTCCTCTGTCTGCACTGATGTAAAGCTGGCCCTATTTATGTACTCTTTGTAGACAGCAGTTTGCTTTATCTCTGCAGACTGTGACATAAAGCTTGCCCAGTTCTCATTAGCCCCATTGTCTCTGTGGATACTTTGCTGTCTGTCTACACTGATGTAAAACTGGGCCTCTTCTCAGTAGCCCCATTCTCTCTCTCTCTGTCTGCTGACAGCTTTTTGATCCATGTCTGCAGACTCTAATGTAAATCTGGCATTGTTCACACTAACTCTACTCTCACCGCAGACAGTTTTTGCTCCATGTCCGCAGGCTGTAATGTAAAGCTGGCTCTAGTCACACTAGCCCTGTTCTTTCTGCAGGCGGCTTTTTGCTCTTTCTCCTAAAGCACTGTTACAGTATAAAATGGGCCCTATTCACACTAGCCCTGTACTCCCTGGAGACAGCTTTTTGCTCCGTGTACACACTCACTGATGTAAAGTTGGCCATATTCTCACTAGCCCCATTCTTTCTGCAGACACCTTTTTGCTCCAGGTCTGCTAGGATTGATGTAAAACTGGCCGTATTCTCACTAACCCCATTTTCTTTGCAGACAGCTTTTTGCTCTGTCTTAGGCTTTGCAGCTAAAAGAAACACAAACCCAGCACACTGAAAATAAAAGGCTCTACAGATCTCACTTCGAGATAGAGCTCTTGCAGCAGATAACACCATTAGGACTATGCCACCAGATCTAAGGCAGGGGACTGCCCCCCCTGACACTGGCCCTGCCCCCGACATCACCCACGGTATAAAGGGGCAGTCCCCCGGTACCACCTCAGTTTTTTTCCCCTGCCGTCAACCCTTGCTTATCGGCTCCACTGATAACTCCCACTTCCAGTTGACCGCCATTTTTGCACTTCACACAGTTAATGTTTTTTTATCTGAATTTTGAGTTCATCGTGTATGTCTTCCCAGCCATCTTCCTCTTCAGAGCGGCAGAAATCGAAGTGTGTATGCAGCAAGCAGATCCCGGTGAAAGATGGGCATTCGGTCTGCCTGGGCCCTGACCACAGGCCAGAAGACTGCTCACACTGCCAAGGCTTCAACAGGAGGACCAGAATCTGCTGCCTGAACACCTTGAAAGCGTACCTCCTTGAACAGCAAGTGGCTGTCATGCAGAAGACCCAGTCAGGGCACAGTTCATTGCCTTCTTCTCCGAAGGACTCCTCCCCCCGAGAGAAGAAATCGAGTGAGAAACACCATGATCAGGACAAGGACAGGTCCAGGTCAGAATTCCGCCTCAGGTCACCAGTCAAGACTTCCAAGTCTTCGACCTCCTGCGCAAGGTCAGACTCAGCCCCCCAAGTCTCACTGGCTCTCCCGGGGTCACAAGTGAGGAAGCCTCCTGCCTCTTCTCAGGCGCACGATGGGGAGTCTTCCGGGCTCGTGCTTTCCCAAGCCCCCATATCCCTGGCTATCCGACCCCACAAGCATGCACTAGGGTCTCAGTCAGCAGGACAGGCGCACTCTGCGTCGGGCGGCAGGTCGGAGCCTGCCATCCACAAGGCCGTAGGCCCTGGGTCATATGACAGATTGACAGGATCGGACGACTTCAGCTGATGCCAGGATAGCAGGCACCAGAAGAAGCATCATTCTCCTTCCAAGCAGTCGCGTCAGCTGAGGCTTCGGTCCAACGTCAGGCCTCAAAGCCCTCTGTTGTCTCCATTACAGAGCTGGATCAGGCACTGCCCTTTAAGCCCCCATCTGCTCCACCGGGCTCCATTGAGAATCTGACTACAGAGCAGTCATCAGGGGATCCGACGCTCACCTCCGGTGATATCTGAGACCGGGCACCACCCTCACTGCCTTCACCTCCTTCTCGGAAGCCCGACGACCAGAAGTCTGAGCACCTGACACCAGAGGACATTGTCCTGCCAGGGCCGACACCAGCTGAAAAAGTACCATTGAACCCGACACCAAAGGACATTGTGCCACAAGGGCCGATGCCCCTAACACAACACCAGCTCCCCCAGCCTAACCCTGTCACCTTTTGGCTGAGGGAGGGGTCTTGTTTGCAAGCTGGTGGAATATCATAAAAGGGGACCTTTTGCCTAGGCCACTGGAGCCGGCCCCACCTAGGCAGCCTTCCCCCAGCATCCACCTCCACCACCCCTGATGCCAGACCATCCAACTTCAGGGGATGAGGAACATGGGTCACCTGTACAATGGTGGCATGGTTGCCACCTGTCATCCAGATCCTCCTCCAGGTGACATTCCGATACATCCTCAGAAGGATCATCTGGAAGTTCCTCCTTCTAAGACTCTTCAGAGGATGACCTGCCTCTGCCATCACCAGACCATAGGAGGGACTCCCCGAGATCCCATCCGGATGACCCCTCCATCCTGGACATTATGAGACATATCCAGTTCTTAAACCAGTGGGAGAAGGAAAAGTTGGACCCTGAGAGGTGCCGTTTGTCGAACTTCTTGGGGTCCACTTACCCAAAGCCCTTGGTCATCCTACCCTTAGTGAAACCCTTCCAGGATGTTACAAAGGTGGCCTGGAAGCACCCTTTTATGACCTCGGCAGTCCCCAAGAAACCAGACCAACTGTACAGGACACCAAGGGGAGAGCGGCATTTGAGTGAGCAACCTAAGGCAGACTTGATGATTCTCACGGCTGCCCATGGGAGAACCCAACAGCCAAAGCATATGAGCTCTCAACCACCGGATAAGGAGTCCAAGAACTTGGATCATTTAGGTCACAAAATGTATTCCTCGGCCACCTGTACGGTCAGGTCTTTTAATTTTCTGGCACACATGGTGATGTACCAAAAATCACTATGGAACAAGGCCATGGACCTGGCCAAGTCTCAACTTTACTCTGCCAACAAGACTGAACTGTTAGCAGTCCTCCAGTCTGGTGTTGATGTTAACAAGCACGTCCTTAGGTGCTCATATGACTTAGCAGACACTGCTGCCAGAGCCGTGGCCACCGGAATTTGCCTAAGGCGCCACTCCTGGCTGAGGGTCTCAGAATTCCGCCAGGACCTACAGGACACCATCCTGGATACCCCTTTCCAGGGTCCAGTCCTTTTCGGTCAAGAGGCCGAAAAGCTTGATATCTGGTGCTGATATCTTGTCTACAGGACTCTGGCAAGGCAGTGTTGGAAGTCCACAAATTGTACAAATCCAAACCAGCCACATCCAGGTGCCACACCTTTCATAAGCAGCAGAGCCAGCAAGGAAGGAGACAGCAGCACAGAGAGGGTTACAAGAGAAAGGGTGCCCAGGTGCACAGGGACCTAAGAGTGCCAAAAATGCCATAGCTCCCTTGCCCACTCCAACAACCTTGGCATGACTTTCTGCCTACCCCCTCCCCCCCCCGGTGGAGTTGCAAGGGGAGGCAGTAGTCGGAAGATTCTCCCTTTACCTCAACAGCTGGTCCAATATTACTGCAGATCAGTGGGTACTCCAGATCGTAGAGCATGGTTATGCTCTGGAATTCAATCAGATCCCTCCAAACAACCCACCTGTTCCCTCCCATTGCTCCCCGTCCCATGCATGTCTTATCAGGGCAGAAATGCAAGCTCTCCTGAGCAAGAAAGCAATCCAAGCAGTGCCACCGTCTCAAAGAGGAAAAGGATATTACTCCCACTTCTTTCTCATCCCAAAAAAGACAGGGGATCTTCGTCCCATCCTGGACCTCAGTCAACTGGACACCTTCATCGAATACAAAAGGTTCAGGATGGTGACACTGCCGGGATTGCTGCCCATGCGTCGCCAAGAGGACTGACTCTGCTCCTTGGACATGCAGGATGCCTACAAGCATATAAAGATTCTGCTGTCCCACAGAAAATACCTCCACTTTACCTTGCAGGGACAGCACTACCAGATCTTACTTCGAGAGGGCTCTTGCAGTAGGTAATTACATACAAGACTGACGCTGGCAAGTGTCAGGACCCCACGGAAAAATTTCTAGCCAGCAGTCTCGGGCGGGGGACGTCCCCCACGTCAGGTGACCGACATCAGTATAAAGGGGCGGTCCCCCATGCTCGCCTTCCAGTTCTTTCCGGCCATTAACTCATGTCAGCGCCTCGCGGTAAAGTTCAACGCTCGTCAGCCTCAGTCATCGATAGTTTTTACCGAGTTATTTTCAATTTTTCGAATTTTTGTCAGGTATTCGTCCAGTGTATGTCATCCCCTACCCTCGAGCACAAGAACAAGTCACGTCCCAGGCGCCCAACTCCCGCACAAGGATGGCCATTCTCAGTGCCTGCCTGCCCTGGGCCCAGATGCGTCAGGTGGAGAAGTGACAGCACTGCCTTAAATTCAATGCGGTCACCCGCAGACGGCGGCAGCAGTCCCTGGAGGCCCATATTTTAAAGAAGAAAATGTCCTCCATGGAAAAGGATTTAAAAAAGCTCTGGCAGGTGTCCACTTCCCCCGAAGGCCATCGCAAGAAAAAAAAGACAAGGAGAAGCACCGGGACAAGGGCTCCTCATCCACCGTGTCTTCTTCTGGAGTCGCCGTGCTTCAGGTAATGTCACCCCAAGGGAACTGATCCGCAATGGCACCTTGGAGGTTTCCAAAGGCGTCATTCATCCATCTGGCTCGGGCCCTTCAGGCGCCTCTGGGCTATTGGAGGCCTCCGCTCCCAGTAAAGCCGCCACTGTGCGGCCTACTGGTTCGAGCGGCTCCGGTAAGCCGGACGTTGGCTCCTCCGACGCCCACACGGAGACGGTTGATAAGTTGCCCGACCCCTTAGGGCAGCGCATGGCCCCTCTTCCACCTGACCAGGCCACCCCTCCTTTGCGACCTGCCTCGGGCGACGGGTTCGCTAAGTCGAACATCGGCTCCTCCGGCATCCGCCTGGACCCCACTGATAAGTCGGACGTCGAGCACAGCGGTTGAGCTGATGCTGGACCCTCTCACGTCTGCCATTCCTGGCTCCACACAGCCTTCACTGCCCTCCAGAGACCCTGGGTCTCCTCAGCTAGACCCTGGGGAATTTTCCCCTCCATCCCCGGGCGATGCCGAGGTTTCTGCTGTGCCCCCGTCAGACTATCTGCCCGCTGGGCCGACTGACCTGACGCCGGCTCCCCGGCCGCTGGCCCAGACGCTGGTCTTGCCGACTCCGGGCAACATCCCGCTCATGGTTTCTGCTCCAATGCCGGCCCCTACACCCACTGAGCCTTCTGCTCCAGACCCGCCCGTGGGACCTCCGGCTGGGCCATCTGCTCCGGCAGACCCCTCGGTTCCCAGGTACCCGACCCCGTTGTATCAGACGCTGTCTTACCCAGCTCTGCAGTATCTGACACTGCAGTACCCGATGCCTCAATACCCGACGTGGGGCTTCCCACCATCAGGTTATGGATTTGTGCCTTACGTGTATAATCCATACCCGTATTCCCCCCCCCTTCACCACCCCCTCAGCCGCTGGTGGACTTGAAGGGGAGACTGGCCTCCTGGTGGGCTGAGGCCAAGGCTCAGCTCACCAGAGAGGTGGAGAGTCATCTTCCGACGATGGTGTCAGTTCCGATTCCCGTATGTCTGCAATGACAGACTCCCTCCCCACCTCCGGACACCAGGACCAAACCCTCAAGTTCCAGGGCGGGGCAGGACATGCTTCCCTGAGGGCTTCCAAAGGAGTCTGTTCCTCCCCCACGCCGGGAGAGGGAGTCTTCCTCATCATCATCTTCTTCCTCCTCGGACACCTTGGACGACTCAGACGGTTGTTCCGGGCCGGACGACGAGCCACTCTCACCGTCTAAGCCCAGGCCACGGACTCCTCCGAAGTCCCTTCCAGAGGATCCTTCTTTTACGGAGTTGCTGTGCAAAATCCAGGAGGTTCATAAGTGGCATTCCTTGGAGCTGGATCCCCAGTGTAAGAAACTCGCTGAGCATCTTGATCTGCCCGTGACAGCTCCCACCTTGCTGCCACCCTGGATTGAGCCTCATGCCGATCTTGTTTCCACTATTTGGAAGCAGCCGTCGGCTTTAGCCCCACTTCCTTGGAAGTCTAACAGGCTATTATCAGGCTCCCGAGGGTGTTGACTTTTTAGATTCTCACCCTCAAGCTGATTCGGTCGTGATTAGCGCCGCTCATGGCCGGGCAGCTAACCTGAAACATCTGAGCTCGTCCCCACCTGACAAAGAATCCAGTGTTCTGGACCAGTACAGGAAGAAGATCTATGCTTCTTCCACTCTGGGTGTTAGGGCCCTCAATTATGTCAGTCACATGTGGGATTACCAGAAGGCGATTCTTAGTGAGGTGGAATCCAAATTGGATTCCTTTCTGGACTCTCAACTCAAACAGGAAGTGGCTGACCTCATCCGCTCTGCACGTTTGGCCAGTCAGCACATACTTCATGCTACTTACGATGCAGCGGACACTGCTGGTCAGACCTCCGCTTTCGCCATAGGCTTATGATGTCATGCCTGGCTCCATGTGTCAGGGTTGGTCCCGGAAGTGCAGTCCGCTATTCAGGAAGCGCCCTTCCGGGGTTTGGTGCTGTTCAGTGGTGATGTCAAGGACATTATCACTGATCTGCAGGAGAAGGGGACTGCACTGAAGTCTGTAGACTCCATGCATCATCCCCATCAAATGCAGCACCGTCCCTTTCGCAGATGGAATCGGCACAAGGCGAAACCCCAGGGAAAGCGGGCCACTAAATGCCGGGCCCTCCGGCTGCCAAGCCCCCTCCACCCAAAAAAGCAGCGAGTTCTTCAGCCACAATGCTGCCCCACACCACCTGACTCTTTTCCTGTCCCACAGCCTCTGGGCCTTCTGGAGGAACCGGTAGGAGGGAGGTTTTCCCTCCACCTCCCAGGTTGGGAGAGGATAACTTCAGATTCCTGGGTGCTCCAGCTGATTGCAGAAGGACACTCAATAGAGTTTCTCCAGAAACCACCTCGTCACCCTCCTCCAAGGTCGTCGTACTCTCGGGAACATCTTCTTCTGGTCCTGGAAGAGATTTCAGCACTTTGCTGAAGGAGGCGATAGAGCCTGTCCCCCTTTCTCTTCAGGGAACGGGTTACTATTCCCACTTCTTCCTGGTCCCGAAGAAGACAGAAGATGTAAGGCCGATTCTCAACCTCAGTTCCCTGAACTTATTCGTGGAGTACAAGAGGTTCAGGGTACTCTCCCTGCAGTGCCTCCTGCCCCTCCTTCAGCCGGGACAGTGGTTGTGCACTCTGGATATGCAGGATGCTTACCTGCACATCCCTATCCACCCTTTTCACCGCAAATACCTCTGCTTTGCTTTCCAGGGGGACCACTACCACTTCAAGGCCCTCCCATTTGGTCTTTCCTCGGCACCCCGGGTGTTCACCAAATGTCTTTTGGTGGTAGCGGCCTACCTGCATATCCAGGGGGTGCAGGTTTTCCTGTACCTGGATGATTGGCTCCTGGTGGCCCCATCCAGGGAGGATCTCCCGCGCTTCCTTTTCCTTACCCAGGGGGTGTTTTCCTTCCTGGGCATCACCATCAACTACTCCAAGTCCCACTTGATCCCGTCCCAGAGGCTCCAGTTTATCGGGGCAATCCTGGACACGACCTCTGGCAGGGCCTTCCTGCCACCGGACAGGGCAGCCACACTCCAGGCTCAGGTTAGCCTGTTGTCCAGCTGCAGGTGGGTCAGTGCCAGGTCGGTCCTTCGCCTCCTCGGGCTTATGGCGGCTGCAATCCCAACAGTCCTTCGCGCTCGGCTCCACATGAGGATCTCTCAGTGGACGCTTCGGTCTCAACGGGATCAGTTGGTGGATGACCTGGACCAGCTTGTCCTAGTCTCCTCCCCCATGGTTCAGGACTTGCAGTGGTGGATGGTTCAGGAGAACCTTTGTCAGGGAGTTTCCTTCTGTCTTTCTCCCCCCTCCCAGACTCTGAACACAGACGCCTCGGGCGAAGGTTGGGGAGCCCATCTCGGACCTCACAGGACCCAGGGCTCCTGGTCCAAGCTGGAGAAAATGCTTCACATCAGTGTGCTCGAGCTTCGGGAAGTGCTTTATGCTCTTCAAGCTCTGCATCTGCATCTCTTTCCTGGCCACTCAGCCGTACAGATGGACAATATGTGTGTGGTATGGTACATCAACAGACAGGGAGGGACTCATTCCTACCCTCTTTGCAGGGAAGCGATGCGAGTTTGGGATTGGGCAGTACAGCACAACCTCCACCTCACGGAAATTCACGTCCCGGGGGTCGAGAACACCTTAGCAGACAAACACAGTCACTCGTCTGCTCAAGTTCATGAGTGGGAACTGGATCAGGGGGTCTTAGATGATATCTTCCTATGTTGGGGAACACCACAGGTGGACCCGTTCACCTCACCTCTAAACGCAAAGCTTCCAGACTTCTGCTCGCTTGCTCCAGAGCATGGCGTTTTTTGGAGAGACACTGTCTCTAGATTGGAAGGACATATTCGTCTATGCTTTCTCCCCCGATCCCTTTGATTCTGAGAGTCTTACAGAAACTTGGTTCAGAAGGAGCTCGAATGATACTGATCGCTCCTTTCTGACCCAGGCAAGTTTGGTTGTCTCTTCTGCAACAATACTCAGAGGAATCTCCTCTTCCTCTGTTGCGACTTTTACTGACCCAGGATCAGGGGACCCTGGTCCATCCAGGTCTCAGGTCCCTTCAACTGCACGCATGGCTCCTGCAGACGTATCTCAAGCCCAATTTGGGGTTTCACCCTGAGTGGCTGAGATTTTGGTGGAGACTAGAAAACCCTCCACTAGGTCTACCTATGCCATGAAATGGAAACGGTTCACAATCTGGGCCGCTTCAAAAGATTTCGAGCCTTTCTCGTGCTCTGTTGGGCGGCTGCTGGATTACCTGCACCACCTCTTTGATCTGGGTCTCAATCACTCGTCCTTGAAGGTACATATGGTGGCCATTTCAGCCTACCATGTCCCTTTTGCAGGCAGGACGTTTGCTCAGCTGGAGGTATCCAAGACTTTTCTTAGAGGGGTTCTCCACTTGAGACCCCTATCCGGGTTCGTGCCCCTCCTTGGGATTTGAATTTCATTCTTGAGAAGCTTACTGTGCCTCCTTTCAAACTGGCAGCCTCAGCAGACATGAAGTTCCTCTCATGGAAGACTCTCTTCCTAGTGACCATTACTTCTGCTCTGAGGATTTCCGAGCTCCAGGCCCTGATGTGTAAAATCCCGTATTTGATTTTTTCACAAGGAACGTGTGGCTGTGCGCACCAACCCTATGTTTCTCCCCAAGATAGTGGTGGAATCTACTTTGAACCAGTCCATAGAGTTACCTGCTTTCTTTACGCAGCACTCCAATCAAGGGGAGTATCTCATACACACTCTGGACATTCACCGAATTCTGAGATACTACACTAACAGAACAAAATATCTCAGAAAGACTGATCAACTGTTTGTCTCTTTTGCCCACAAAAGAGAAGGCAATGCTGTTTCTAAGCAATGCCTGTCCAAGTGGTTGGCTCATTGTATCACTTTCTGTTATGACAAGTACAACAAGACCCTTCCGGGTCAAGTGAGAGGCCACTCCACCAGAGGAGTCGCTGCCTTGATGCCTTGTTTCAAGAATGTGTCAGCGGCGGACATCTGTGCTGCCACCACTTGGACTTCCGTCCATACTTTTACAAAACATTACAGTTTGGATATTGCCTCTCACTGTAGAGCAGGCTTTGGGCTTGCTGTTCTGCAAGGCCTCCTTTCCTAAGGCCTTCACAGCTACAGAACCTACTTTGAGTAGCTTTCCTCCTCCTGTTTTGTTTCTTCTTGTTCCAGACTGCTTGGGACTCAGTCCTATATGTAATTACCTACTGCAAGAGCCCACTTGAGAAGTAAGATAGTACAGTTACGTGGGGCTTACCGTGACAGTGAATCTTGAGGCTCTTGCAGTAGTGCCTTCCCGCCTCCATCCCCAAGCCTTTTAGTCCTTTTCCAGGTTGAAATATCCGCTTTCTCTTGTCTCGCCTTTTGGGCCTTTTGGCAGGAAAGAACTGAAGGCGGGTGGGGGACTCCCCTTCATACTGACGCCGTGATGATGTCGGTCACCTGATGTGGGGCGGTCCCCACCAGAAACTGCTAGCTATAAATTTTTCTGTGGGGTCCTGACACCTGCCGGCGTCAGTCCTATATGTAATTACCTACTGCGAGAGCCTCTCTCGAAGATCTACTGTTACGGTAAGTTCTTATGTAACTGTACTTTCAGAGTGCTACCATTCAGACTTTCTTTGGCACTGAGAGTGTTCATCAAGTGCCTGGCAGTGGTGGCAGCAGCTGTCAGGCAGCAGGGGCATTATGTCTACCCCAACCTCGATGACTGGCTATTGACAGCTCCCACAAAAGATTAGCTGTGTCACTTTCTGGAAGACACTTTCCTTCTGTTCCAAGGTCTGGGAGTTACCTTGAACCTTCCCAAGTCATCCACCCAGAGGTTACAATACATAGGGGCAGTTTTGGACACTGTCCAAGGGAGAGCCTTCCTTCCCTCAGACAGGGCAGATCAACTAAGAATGCTGGCTTGGAGAGTTGGCTCCACATAATATGTTCCAGCCAGAATGATATAACAGCTGCTGGGCCACATGGCAGCCACTATTGTAACTGTCCCCTTGGCTCATCTGCACATGAGGGTTCTCCAGTGGAACCTCAGGGTGCAATGGGACCAATGCTCGGACAACCTCGAACAGCCGGTCTGAGTCTCAAAACCAGTGTGTCAGACTCTGGAATGGTGGCTCACCCCTTCCCAGTTAGAATCTGGGACTCCTTTCCAAAGTCCCAGTCTTCAGCAAATCCTGACAACGGATGCCTCTGTACTAGGGTGGGGAGCACATTTCAGAGATCATCAGACAAGGGAGACTTGGACCTCTTTGGAACGCAATCTCCACATAAACGTGTTGGAAATGAGAGCCATCCTGTACACCTTACAGGCGTTTCAGACAATTCTCCTGCCAGGGCCCCTACTAATCCAATCAGACAACATGCCAGTGGTCTTCTACATCAACAAGCAAGGGGGCACTCACTCTTGCCTCCTTTGCAGAGAAGCCATAAGAGTCTGGTACTGGGCAGTGGAGCACAACCAGGAACTCACAACGGTTCACGTTCCAGGAGTTCAAAACAGCCTTACTGACAACCTCAGCCACTGTTGGTCTCAGGCTCATGAAAGGGAGCTACTACAGGACGTGGTAGGTGACCTTTTCAAAAGATGGGGCCTTCAAGAACTGGACCTCTTTGTGTCTCCACTCAATGACAAACTAGTCAATTTCTGCGCACTAGAACCAGGGCCTGGTATTTTCTGGCGAGACACGTTGTCCCTCTCTTGGGCAGGGAGGTTTCTGTATGCCTTCCCTCCTTTCCCACTACTTCAGAGAGTGTTACTCAAGTTACAAGCAGAATGAGCTGTCATGATTCTCATAGTGCCATTCTGCCCTCGACAGTTCTGGTTTCCACTGCTCCAGCAGTTTGCATCAGAGCCTCCAATTCTCTTGCCCCTGTCTCCTTGCTTGCTCTCACTAGAACAGGGAACTGTAGTATATCCGAATCTTCAGTCACTGCATCTGCATGCATGGCTCCTGAAGACCTAGTCAGAGACAGGTATGGGGTGTCTTCAAGGGTAGCGGAGGTCCTAGTGGCTGCAAGGAAAACCTGAACTATGGCCACATATGCCATGAAAAGGAAACGCTGCTGCCTGTGGGCAGCATCCCGTTCCCTGGATCCTTTTACCTGCCCAGTAAATTTGGTATTGGAGTACCTCCTTTCCCTATCTGACAAGGGTCTCAGCTATTCGTCCATAAAGATACATCTTTCTGCACTGTCAGCTTACCATGTACCTGTGGAAAGCAGGACCCTGGCGCAATTAGACTTGTCCAAGACCTTTTTGTGTGGCATTTTGCATATCAGACCTCCCAGGTGGGATCCCATCCCCCTTTAGGACCTTTTATTTATTTATTTTTTTGAAATTCAACATCTTTATTGAGTTATACAAAACCAACAGTACATGAAATACAAACTGTATATCATACTGTGTTTGGACAAAATAATAAACAACTGATGAGATATCAGCCCCGTAAAGAATGAAAGGTGTCTATAAACTCACAAACAAAAAAGAAGACCGTATCAAACCAACTCTAACTCCCCCCACTCACCCCACCCCTCCCGCGGAGAGTGACATAATGAGAATTCAGAAAGTGAGAAATATATTAAAGAGAAGTACTCAGGTAACAGAATTGTTCCAAAAGAGACAGTTTAGGCTAAGATTGTCAGAGGTCATCATTATGCGGGGATTACTTCAGGTATAAGGCGTATAGTTTACCCCACTTCTGATTGAAACAGGCCATGCGATTTCAGGAACTGGCTATTAACCTCTCTGTATTGAAACAGAGGGACATGTCTTTGAGCCATTCCGAGTGTGTGATGGAATTTTGATCCATCCAATGCCTAAGGACCAGTTTTTTTGACTACTATAGAGATTAAAGCCATATGGTACCTGCGTTCCTTAACCTCGATGTTAGAGTACATCCCTAGTATACATATTTCTTTTGTAAAAAGATCTTTTAATCCAAGAAGGGGATCTAGATTAATTTGTATTGTATTCCATAAAGATGCCACCCTATCACAGTACCAAAATATATGCATCAGGTTCCCTTCAGTTACTCCACACCGAGTACAGTTGGATGATTTAAGTTTACCAAATTTAACCAGTTTGATTGGTGTGTAGTACAGATTGTTCAAAATATGGTACTGAGTTAACCTGTGACTGTCCTGGGTAAGGTACCTGTGTGTGTCCTTCCAAATCAGGCTCCAGGGTAGAGGAGAGTCAGGTATGAGAGAAGCCCAGATTTTAGAACCCTCAAGGGCACTGGGAAACTTAGTGTCCAATAGGAAGGCATAAATTCTGGCAATACCATGGGATTTGGCTACAGATTCTTGGATCTTTTCCAAAAAAGGCCTCGTTTGAGATGGTATAGATACAGCCCCAAATAACTTAACTATTAGATGTCTCAGTTGGAAAACCCTGAATATGTGTTTCTGGGAAATGTTTAGAGTGGTTAAGATATCTGTGGAGGATAGCAGCGAGCCCTGAAAATACAGGGTTTCCACTGATGAGTCTCGAATTTGTGGAAGCCAATCAGAGGTCAGCGTGGTGCCCCCTATTTTGATGTTGGGATTTAATGTGAGGGGTTGCACCAGATCTTTGGTATATGATATGTTAAAGAAACTCCAACATTGGGATAAAATTTTGATAGAGAGACCTATAACTGAGTTTTGTATGGCTTCAGGTAATGTAGAGAAAGAGTAATAGAAGATGTGGGGAGGTCGAAGATTAAATTGATCCAGAAGTTTAAGCTCCAACTGTAACCAGGTTGGTTGGGGTAAGTTGGATTGGACTGCTAACCATCTTCCTATTTTGTATAATTGACTAGCCCAATAATATAGCAAAAAGTGAGGGAGGCGAAGGCCCCCTTTGTCCCTAGGTACATTGAGTTTGAGAAAGGCCCGTCTAGGTTGTTTTCTCTTCCAGATAAAACTGGATAGGGCAGAGTGTATCTGCTGAAAACAGGATCTGAGGAGCCATAAGCTTAATAAATTCAGGGGGTAGAAAATACAGGGTAGTACATTCATTTTGATAATGTTGATACGTCCCCATAGGGATATCGGCAGGCTTTCCCATCTACAAAGGTCTCTCTGGACTCTTACTAGTAAGTCGTCCAAATTAAGCTTCTTGACCACTTCAGGCTCACGGGCCAGATGTATGCCCAAATATTTAAGCGGAACAGAGGACCACTTCATGCCAAACTGGGTAAAGTTAGCATGAAAGGTGAAAGAATTTAGTGGGAAGATAACTGATTTAGATAAGTTTAATCTATAGTTGGAAACTTGACCAAATCATTCAATAATTTGTAAAGCCTGTGCTAAAGATGATTCAGGGTTAGTAAGGTGCAGTAAGGACCTTTTATTTATGTTAGAAAAACTTATGTTGCCTCCCTTTGAGCCAGCCGCAAGTTGCGAGCCACATTTCCTCTCATGAAAAGTGTTGTTTTTGGTTGCAGTTACTTCTGCTCAGAGGATTTCCGAGCTTCAGGTTCTGATGTGTAAAGAGCCTTATTTGATTTTTCACAGGGATAGGGTTTCCCTGCCACCAGTCCTAAGTTTCTCCTGAAGGTAGTGTCCGAGTTCACTCTTAACCAGGACATTCAACTTCCAGTTTACTACCCAGAGTACTCAAACAAAGAGGAGACCCTGTTGCATGCTCTGGATGTTCACAGAATTCTTCATTCTTCATAGATCGCATTCAATCTTCTAGAAAGACAGACCCGTTGTTTGTCTTCTTTGCCCAATGAATGTTAGGGGCACCAGTGACTAAGCAGACATTGACCAAGTGGTTGATCAGTTGCATAGTTTTCTGCTACCAGAAGTACGACAGACCTTTACTGGGACTGGTTAAAGGTCACTCCTCTAGGGGTGATGCCACTTCCTTTGCATCCCTACAGGATGTTTCAGCTGCAGGTCTTTGTGCAGCTGCTACTTGGAGTTCAGTCCACACCTTCATTAAACACTACAGTCTGGACATTGCTTTACAGAGGAGAGCAGGCTTTGGCCTCACTGTCCTTCAGGGACTACTCTCTTAAGAGTACCAGTGGTTTACCAAATTTCATAACCACCACCCTTCTGACCTGGATTCTATCCTTGTACTGCTTGGGATTCAGTCCTAATGGTGTTACCTGCTGCAAGAGCTCTGTCTCGAAGTGAAATAGTACAGTTATGTAAGAACTTACTATAACAGTAGATCTTCGAGAAGAGCTCTTGCAGCAGGTATGCTTTTCCTCCCTCCTATCCCCGGGGTTATGTATCTGTATTTTTCTCTGGGGGATGTGAGAACCTCCTTGGTTCCCCATCCTTTATGCTAGCTGGGTCTCTGGCGGGTGAACTGAGGTGGTGCTGGGGGACTGCCCCTTTATAACATGGGTGACATCGGAGGTGGGGCTGATGTCAGTGGGGCGGTCTGCCACCTTAGACTGCTAGCTAGAATTTTTCCATGGGGTCCTAGTGCCTGGCGGCATAGTCCTAATTTAATTAATTTTATGGAAAAGGATCTCAACAGATTGTTTTATATTCCTGTTATTGATTCTATTAACTTTTATATACAGCACCTTGACACTTTGAAAGGTGTTTAAGTAAATAAAGATTATTATAATGGTGTTACCTGCTGCAAGATCACTTCTTGAAGATCTACTGTTACGGTAAGTTCTTAACTGTACTTTACTGTACTTAGATAAAGTAGGTTTATTGCATGTGCAAAAAGAAAAGCTCTCCCAGACCGCCCAGTAAGTGTGATGAACACCATCCATAAAAGTTTCTTTTTAAGGTTAACCTGCTAAACGTCTAACTGGATTTTATTGATAACTGAAAGAATCTGTTGATGATGTTATGCAAGGTATGAGTGTTGCAACACTGGGTAATATAGAGGCCAGGTTAGGGGCACAAAGTAGCCTTTTCATTACACAGCAAATAACCTTTAGCCAATCCATTTCTCAGTGATGGGTGAGCAAAGGGCAGTTTCAGTTGAGACAGCACAAGTCAGGAGACAGTTCCAGATGATCTGCTGTAGAGAACATACCGTCTGGCCAAGACCGAAAAGAAAACAGACCATCTATAAACCATATCACCATAGTCAGTGCTAATTGCAAAAGGTGTTGGACCATCTGAACCCATTCCGAATGACTAACAGAAGGCCATCCTAGCGAAGGTGCCCAGTTCAGATGAGACACTGCACACAAGCTGGTTTATTGTGCAAATGATACTCTAAAGAGGTGTCAAAAATACAACTGAAATATTTTAATAATATCTACTTGTTCCAAGACTTAAGTCCTCACAACAGATATCTTATCAGCCCAAGATAATGGCCTACAGACTGGTGCAATCTTTATAGACCTCACCAAGGCCTTTGATCTGGCGGACCATCAGTTGCTTATTATGAAACTGAGATCCCTTGGTCTTGACGATCGCACAGTATGCTGGTTCATGGTCTACCTACATGGCAGATCACAAATCGTCAGATGGCTGCATGCTAATTCTGACAAACACCCCATCTTGGACAGAGTCCTCCAAGGTTCAAACTTGGGATCTCTTCTTTTCTCTCTGTTCATTAATAACATGCCCAATTATTGTGGAGTGGTGAAGGTGATCCTATATGCTGACAATTCCGTGCTGTATAGATTCTCACATACCACCATCCAACTTAACCATCTACTTGGCCAAGACCTCAATGTGCTTGAGAATTGGTTCCAGTCCAATAGGTTAGTTTTAAATGGTAACAAGACCAAGGCAATACTATTCGGACCTAAAAGCGTGTGCCCCGATAGGTCACACCCGTTATCTCCACATCTCTCTAATGGCTCAAAGATTGAAGTGGTTGATTGTATCAAGTACTTAGGTGTGTATATAGACCAAGACTGTACATTTAAGGGTCATCTTGCTCAAACTAACCAAGACATTAAACCAGAAGTTGGGTCTTCTATACCGCCTAAGTCCATTCCTCACTCAGGGATCCAGATTAAAGGTAGCCATTGGTACGCTCCTGCCCACATTGTTATATGGGGCCCTGATACTACACTCAGAAGCTTAGAGTTGCAAAGGCTGAGAACTCTGTACGACAGAGGAGGACGCTTTGCCATAGGGGCACCACCGATGGAGCACTATTGTAACGGGTCTGGTATGATTTCCCAACTTGCATCCTCCTGACTAATAGTTTCCTGATGTTATTTTCCCGACTACATTAATCCCGCCTGCACACTTACCCGAGGTACTGTCAGACATCACATAGCGTCAATACACTGGGTATCAAGATATGAAAATACACTTATTAGACCCCAGAAACCATGACCCTGTAATAGTATTTTTCTGTCCTAACACCACTTTTTTTTAGTGTCGAGTGTGGGGGAAGGCTGCAGGCAACACTCGGCCTGTTAACAGGCTAACTAGTGGGAGAGAGTGGAAGAAAAGCCTGAGGTTTCAAGCAGTTGCGGCATTAGCACCTTGTAATTGCTTCCTCCCCCATGGCCTTGCCCCCCACATCTCAAAACACAGACAAAGCAGTGCACTTATCTGATCAACTCAGGTTACGTTCACCGCCTCATTGTTATTTTCTAGTGAGGAGGAAATCTTCTTTCCTTCTGGCACTCCAACTAACTTGGCCTGTGAGTACTGGATAACTGCACACTTTCCTGCTTCTCTGACCCCATCTGGGAGATAAATCACCCCATCTGCATCAGCAGCTGCCCAATGTTGAATAATAGGGTTTGGGTCAAAGCTTTCCTCCACAGTGTCCATGTCCAGATCATGGGTCGTCTGTGTCTCAGCTAAAGCAGCATACTTATTCTGTGTGAAGCTCTTTGCAGCATTGGTTGGTGAGTGACCTCCGATTGCTACATGAAGGGCTCTCTTCTCCACATGGGTGATCCCTCTTATGGTGCCTCTGAGTTTGTGGGCATTTTTTGGAGTGAGTCGGCCCAATCCATGGTTTGCCAGTACTGTTGTCCTCCCTAGGAAGGGTGTTGCTGGGAGGTTGAGCCCACTGCTGGTCATAATTGGAGTTTAATTCTTTCCAAGCCCCACTATTGTACCACATGATTTTTTTCAGAAAATATTCGGTATGGTTGAAATAATTGCTTCATGAGATGGGGTTTTCTTTGCTAAGGGAGCAATTTAAAATGAAAAATTTTAATTTTAATGTAAACAGGCAGGCAGAGACTCGGGACCAACGGGATCCGTAGGATGTGCAATGCCAATGTCGGGAAACCGACGTTCGGGCAATAAAATGTCGGCAAACAAGCTAGGTCGGGCAACCGATGTCGGTAAATTAAATGTTGGGAAAACACATTACAGGCAACCGTACGGATCCCATTGTAACGAGTTGCATTCACTAAAATGCCCTTCTTTCTAGGGCAAATTAATGTATCCATCTGTGTCTTGCCTATAAACTCCAGAAAGGCAGTGCCCCCCCCCCCCCCCCCAAGCCTTATTGGCAAGATAAGAGACAAATGGACTGGTAGAACATTACGGTCCTCTGATCGCCAGCTTCATGTCCCCAGGGTCAGGATGTCCCAAGGGCTCTGATCATTCACTACATATATACAGCCCCTTTGAAATGAACTCCCAAATAGTCTCCAGGAGTGCACCTCCCTTGGGGACTTTAGGAAGGGCCTTAAGACCCATCTTTTGGAACTGAGTCTGTGCTCATGTTACCACTAAGATTTGAATAACTCAGGTAGGCTACTGTTATGGCTATGTCGGACTCTTAGCAGACTGTTGCTCCCATATTGGGACCTTTAATGAATTCTGATTGTATCATGAAATATGTACTGTTTTCTTGTTGGCGTCAAGTGTAATTGACCTACATGTGAACCATTAATTGTGCCCTTGACAGTTTTGATCTTTCCTAAATCAATCTTCACCATTCATTACTGATGGGTCCTACCGGAGGTCAGGACCCTGAAAGGAAAAAAGAGCACTGCCTCTTTAAAACTTTTTGTGCTGGGTGGAGATGACATCGGGACAGCGCCACCCTTGAGGCCAGCATTCTACGTAGCACTTGCAGGTTGATCAGTAACTGACACCGACTCCTCTCAGACCTCAGTTCTGTTTTTTTCCACTGTCGAGGAAGGATCCTGCGTGGGAATCTCTTCAAGCAATTGCATCACTGTCTAGGCCTCAGTCTCTGCAGTGCTGGAGTCGTTCGACACCAGAAGGTTTTTTGTTATTATACATTTAAAATTCAGTGCCGGGTGTTCCTTTTTCCTTAGTTTATTGTATTTAGCCACAACAATGATATGTCGGGGTCGAGGTGTCGTTCAAAGTCGAAACGATCTGGAATTGCCCCAGTGCGTCAGTGCCCCTGTGGCAACTTTGACACGATCGTGGACCCCTATGATCATTGTTTTTCTTGCCTGGGTCCCTACCATCCAATGAACAAGTGTGATGCCTGTTTTTCCATGAATCTCCATGCTTTGGTTGTCTGCGCGGCGCATTGGGGTGAACCCCAACTTGGCAGGCATCAATGAACTCGGACACCAAGGTGAGGAACCTGCTCCACCCTCCTCCCCTGGGTCTATATGACCCAGCGAAAGGACCCTCTGCTGCTTGTCTTGTGAGGCACAGGGTCCCCGGTGAGGGGTTGGTGGGGAGGTTATCTTCCTTCGGGAAGGCAACTAGTCACCCCTCGCAGTCCGGCTCCTCGGAGAATCGGACAGCCCCTGAGGTAGAGTCAGAACTATACGCTGGCTCTCCTCGGGAGGTCCCCTGGAAACCACACTCCCCTCTGGCTTCCGCTCTTGGCGCCGCCTCCAGTGCTGATGAGCCAAAGGGGTAGTGTGTCCAAGCTTCCCCCTGATGCCTCTCAGGGTTCCAGGTGTGGCCCAGTTGGAGGTGGCCCTAGTCTCCTCCTCTGCCTTGGGGGATGATGGGGGCGACCCCGATTGGGTCCCCAGTTCCTCAGATTCCGCATAGATGTCTCTGGGGCCGTTGAGCTCTCCGGTGCCAGTGTCTCATTCAGGGAATGGTGCCATTGGTGGTGTCACTACCCCAGACCCTTCTGGAACCACTTCTGGTTCTGAGGGACCCTTGCAGGTTCCTCTGGGGGGTCCAGAGAGTGGTGGCGCTGTGTTTGGGTGTGGTGCTGTGGTTGGCGCCGAGTCGGTGGCTGGTGCCGTGGTCGGTGCTGCTCCTCTTGGTGGCACCAATACTGGTGTCGGCTCTTCCTCAGCCATGACCAAGTCCTCTTTGAAGTCTGGTTCTACCTCGTTGGCCAGGTCCAGTCCCACTGTGATCTAGAGTCCGGTCAACAAGGATGAGCTTCAGGGAGACCCTCTAGCCCCCTCTGGGGGGGGTCTTCCCCTTTGAGAGGGGCAAGCCCGGATTCCTCCACTGGGCCTCCTAAGGGGGACAGATCTTTTTCCCAGGAGAAGAGGGCTGGTGGACCTGACTCTAAACCTCTAAATGATGACCCATGTGCCCCCAGGTAGTTGGGGGTCATCGCCAGGGACTGTCCAGTTTGGTCTCTCTGCTGGGGAGACACTCTGCAGTGGGCAGGAGCCTCCCAAGAGGCACTGCATGACTCCAGCCTCATCTTCCAGGGGATTTCCCTCAGGAGCGTCCCCCAGTCCACCCCTTGGGGCTTGGGTGAGCTGGGGTAAAGGGGTTTTCCAGTTCTCCCCCTATTCAGGGCACAGCTGGGCAAACCCAAAACTCCAGCAGAGGTCCTTCCTGTTCCAATCAGGCTGTCCCTTCTCCGATGTCTCTGCCTCCTCTCCCCCCTTTCCCTGGGTTTCTTAGGTGTGAAGGCCCCCTTTCTTGGGAACAGCTCATGGCTGTGGCGGCGCTGTTCCCCCATTACTTTAGGGCTATCTCTGAGGTACTTTTCAGACCTCCAACTCCTGCACCACCAAACTCTGAATTGGACTCCTTCTCCTCTTTAGCTTTCTCAGTGGAAGAAGAGGATTCTTCACACCACTTATCCGCTGTGGGGGATCTTACATCTTACCAATGATTCCAAACAGAGATAATGAGGGAGCTCCATCTCTCCCACAAAGTCAGATGGAACCCCAATCGTGCGATGCTGTCATTCCTAGGGAAGTACAGTGTTGACAGGTTGATCATTCCTCCTTGGTCAAGGCCATTGAGGAAGGCATCGCACACCATCTGGCTACATCCCTCCTCCCCTAGGGACTGCATGCACAGATACTGCAAAGCAGTGGGGTCTCCAGGTGCCATGCCGCAGCCTTCTTCAGGTCTGGGGTTCCTGGATACTCCTTCGGGGCATTAATGCCTCTGTAGGAATCACCCCCCTGGCACGGACTCAGCTGAGTTCAATCGATGGGGGAGGAGGGTGTTCTTTTCTGCATGCCTCCTGTTGTGACTGTTGGCTCATCAGACACACATCAGGTGGCCTATGCAAGGCATATCTGTTCTTTGCTGGGGCAAGTCTTAGCAGTGCTGCCTAATGGTGAGGGAACCAGGCAAGCTATTTGCCTGACCGCCCAGATCCTGGCACTAGCAAGACACCTCTCCAGGGCAGTCAGTGATTCCAGTGAGATGGATTCCATGCTGGTATGATACTCAGTCTGCATTAGGTGGGCTGCGTGGCTTTGCCTATTGAGTTTGTCACCCCTGGCCTGGTGTAGGGTGATGTCATCACCATTCTGGGGGCCCACCTCTTCTCCCACAGGGCACAGCAAGTACTTCAGGAGCACCCTCCACCTCCCAGATCTCGGGAGCATTTGCCAGCCCTGTCAAGCCCTCGTGCCTAGCCAGGCCTGGATTGGCCCCCTCCTCCCATATCTTTTTCCTCCCCCATGGGAGGCTGGGGGATGTTTTTCCCCCAGGGTTCACCTTCTTGGTAATGAATGGTGAAGACTGATTTGGGGAAGATATGGAAATTGTGTACTTACTGTAATTATGATCTTCCCAAATATCTTCCCCATTCACTATGTTCACCCACCCTTCCTATGATCATATCCTGGGCAGCTTAGTCCTTTTCCCCCTTCCTCCGTTCCATCTTTGGGTGGAAAAGAATAGGGGGAAACTGACTCTTTCTTGGGCAAACCCTGTGTCCAGTTTGGATGCTCTTCCACCACTGGTGAGCTTTGAGGTTGCTGCACCATGTCTGAGGGATGCTCCTGGGGTGTAACCACCTTATATGCTTCTCTTCAGCTGAACAGTCCTCTGGATTTTAACTCCTGCTCTCCCTGGTGTATTACTTTTCGCCTTATCTGGTGAATTTTATGAGGACACTGGGCACTCAGCTCAAGAGGGAAGGCATGGATGAAGACAGAAGGTAAGAAATGACTCCGTCAATTTAAGGGATCGGACACTATTCTCTTATACTGTAAAAAAAAAAAAAAAAAAAAAGGGAAAAAGTTTTTTTCTCGGTAGGGACATTTTCCCAGGCCTCTTGCTGTTCCTCCTCTGCGTCTCTCCACCCCCTCTCCTCCCCCTTGATCCAGCTTGGGCTCTTAGGTCCCGGACCACTCCCTTTTCCTTCTTTTAAGTGGAATCTAGTCCTTCCGGACTTCACTTGGGAAAGAGAGTCCTGTGGGGTTGTGGGGCACGGGAGTGTCAGGGGAGAGTTGAGCCAGTTTCCTTCTTCCATCTGTCTTCTTTCCCTCTCTCCTGTCTCTCAGTTGTTTTACTTGGTCTATGGCTGCCCAGTGTTCTGGTCACCCTATCTGTCCATCTTAGTTTTCCCTCTAGTCTAACCTTAGTTATCTTTCAGTTTTACTTTATTTATTTCCCACCCTTCCCTATAATTTGGGCACCCTGGCCCTCTGACCCCCCCCCCCTTTTCCTGTTCCTCACCTGGCAGGACAGAACTTAGGGCTGGGAGGAGTTGGTGTCGGTTACTGGCCAACCCATGAGTGCCTCATAGAACTCTGGCCTCGAGGGCAGCGCCATCCCGTCACTGTCTCCACCCAGCACAAAATTTTTAAAGAGGTAGTGCTTTTTTTTTTCCATTCAGGGTCCTGACCTCCGTTAGGACCCATTAGTAATGAATTTTGAAGATATTTGAGAGGATCATAATTACGGGAAGTATGTAATTTCCATTTTTGTACTGTTCATTATGCTTTGATTTTGTTCCTGATCTTTTTTTTTTTTTTTCAGATGCACATAATTAATCCCAGTTCACAACTGGAAAAGGGACTGTTATGGTATCAGTGGGCCTACCTGGTTACCAAAATTTAATTAAATAAATTTAATTCCTTGTAAACCAGTGGCCCAGGTCATAATGACAAAATCAACCGACATCTTTTGTCCCATTGGAATATCATGGTCAAATACTCCAGGTTGATTTGCCATGACTTCATAATTCAGTGAATAGCTATGTACAATGATCAAAGTAAAACATCTCTCTCTGTCTCTCCTGTATATATATATATATATATATATATATATATATGTATTTTCATTACAAAAACATTGTTAATGCATCAGTTAGGGTTGAACAACAAAAGTAGGAAATGAGGTTTCAGGGTTGGCCTCTCACCCCACCCACCACAGACCAACAGGTGACAGGGCGTGCCTTGGGGGTCGTCGGCCATAACTCTCACCCCATTGCATGTGTAACAAAGCTTATATGATACAGTATAGGAGAATGTGATTAAAGTTAGGCCCAATGACCCCAAGGCACACCCCGTCACTTGGTGGTCTGTGGTGGGTGAGGTGGGGTGGTAGGGCGTAGGGGGGTGTTAGAGTGCCGACCCTAATGCTTCATTTCCCTACTTTTGTTGCTTCAACCCTAACTGATGCATTAACAAAGTTTTTTTCAATGAATTTCCTTACTTTTTGAGAAAGTTTAATCTTACCCTTATATAATTTGGGGGCCCTGTGCTCCCATAAGCGCACAGACATTGTAATGAGCTGTCATCTCCATGGAAGGGCCCTGCGCTCCCATTATTGCATAATGAATGGCCCCTCAGTCCCATTACTGCATAATGTTAACCATATGTGCAGGACCCTGCGCTCCCACCTACCTCTAGTTACAGAGACATAGCGCAGGCCTAGACACATTGCAAGTAACCCCTGTGCTGCAAATGACGCAATATCACAATAGCCATAGCAACCTTTGAAAAAATTCCACTGCAGTTGTAATCATGGACTGGTAAACTGCACACATGCTTAGTACACTTAAAGGTGTACTAAGCTGTGTTTGGCAAACAATCTGTATCTCAAAGCATTTCTGAGATGTAGGCACGGAAAGGTGCCGTGTTCACCACAGGCACAGTGTTATTCTGTGGGAAATTTCTCAACTTCGTAATGGCATAGCTATAAAACCAATGAAAATGTTTGCACCTAAACAGCATAATTCACACATGTGGGACACCCCCTTTGTACCCTGAAAATTTCAAGCCAAAAGACCAGACCATTTATTAGCAGTACACTGGGAAAGTGTCCAGATTCCTTGTTCATGAGGTGTCAAAATCCCGGGTTCGCGAGGTGAATCCCTGTTCATGAGAATTCCTTGTTCTTGAGATTTTGGCCATCTGGTCCTCATCTCATGAATAAGGATTTTGACAGCTCAAGAAAAGGGATTGGCTCGTGAAAAGGCATTTTAAAAAAAATCCCTTTTCACAAGTTGTCAAAATCCCCTTTCACGAGCTGATCCTTTTTCGTGAGATCTGGAAATTGCGAGCAAGGATTTTGACAGTGTGCAAACAAAGATTGGTTCACGAAAAGGGATTTTGACAGCTCGCGAAAGGGAATTTTGACAGCTCGTGAAAAGGGAGTTAAAAAAAAAAAATCCCTTTTTGCGAGCTGTCAAAATCCCCTTTCGAGAGCCAATCCCTTTTCATGATCTGACAAAATCTCTTTTCGTGAGCCAATCCTTGTTCGCGAGATAGGGCCACCTGGTCCGAAATTCGCAATCAAGGATTTTCACAGCTCTCGAACAAGGATCGGCTCACGAACAAGGATTTTGACACTTCATGATCAAGGATCAGAAATGAGTGAGGAACAAGTATTTTGAAAATAAAAAATGGCCATTTTTTTCATAAAACTGAAGTAAACCAAAGCCATGAGTTTGTACAGGACATTGCCCTGAACAAAACCGATACTTCAGTTGCAGCAGAACACATCAGTGGGGCAAGTTACATTTTATTTGTGGCAAAAAATGAAAACAAGATGGCGGCTTACGAAAAGGGATTTTTTTCCTCACGAACAGGAATTTTATAAATCCCCATTCGCAAGGTGACAAAATCCTTGATCGTGAGGCAAATCCTCTTTCACAAAACATACTCCTATTCCAAAGACTGAAGTGAGCATGCTCAGAATCCGAATATTCAAAATTAACTTTGGAACGAATTAATATTTTTTCACCAAACCAATGGTGGATTATTCTTTGGGGCAACCTCTTTCTACCCTGAAAATTGCAGACCAAAATTCCAAACGGCATGACTGCAGTGTGGTGGGCAAAAATGGGCAAAAAAGACGAAAATGCGTTTTTGGGTGCTTCGCTGCACAAAAAATGCAAATATGATCGAAACGCAACTTGCCATATTAAGAGATCTACCACGGGGGTTGGGGGGTGGGGTGCTGTGGAGCCCAAGCTTGACAGTCGATAGGATTTAATGCTCTTTAAAACAAATAATTAACCTGCCAAAAAAAGTAGTTTTTGTGAAGTTTTTCTGTACATTAAAAGAACTAACTGGTTTCCGAAGTCCTACAGAGTCGAAATGGGAAACCCGAAAAAAGATAAAGGCTCAACACATGGAGGTAGAGCTAAGAATCCTCCAGGTAACCCATCCACACGCTCAATGCAAGGCCAAAGCCTAGCTGATTCCCCGATTGAGGGTGAAGAGACGATACAAACCCTCGGGGAAAAAAATGACCCATTTACTTGCTTCAGTTGCGGGTTTGTCAGAAAAATTTGACTCACAGACACTACGAGTCACTAGGATGGAAACGGAGGTAATCCATATTAAAACAGAATTTTGTGACATAAGAAAGCAATCAGAAGCAGCACTGGGAGCGACTTCCAGTATGATGAAGGAGAATAGAATATACATTTAAAAACACGATTGGAAAATTTGGAGAATCAGGCCATAGCAGCAAATCTGAGAACAGTGGGGATGCCAGAGAACAGCGAAGGTGACCACTTGGCTTTATTTTTTGAAAGACTGGCTCAAGCAACAACTCGGGGAACCTGTGGTGGCTAGAGACTTGCATATTCAGAAAGCCTATCGTGTGGCATTCAGGGGAAGACCTATTGACGTGGACGCACCGAGGGCAGTAGTAATGGTGGTGGACGGAGTCGGGACTCGTGACTTTCTTCTCGCTCTGGCTAGGCAGAAAAAAGTTCTCTTGCATGAAGGACAGCGTGTCTCTATTTACCCTGACCTAATCTATGCTACCCGTCAGAGGAAGAAGTTTTGATGGGGTTCGCGCTGTGCTTCGCGAGGCGGGCGGGTGTCTCACATGGACTGCTTTTTCCAGCTTGATTGCGTGTGGTGCATGAGGGAAAAGTCTTCATCTTTATGGATCCCACTGATGCACTGAAGTGGGCTCAAAAGAATGCGCCACAGCGAAGGGAGAGAACAGAAGATCCCAGGTCGGAATCGGAGAGCGATAATGAAATGGACACTTGATACCTAAACAGGTTGGCTGGTTGCATAGCTTGCTAATCTTACCAACTTATTCATATGGCTACTTAATAAAATATTATAATACTTAATTTTTGCCATTTTCAGTGGGGTTGGATGAGGGATTTAGCAAGGGATTTAATAGCCTTATAGCTAAGGTTGAGTTAATCTTTGAAGTTATAAATGGTTTAATAATAGCAACTTAAAAGGC
The DNA here is from genome assembly GCA_016271365.2 of Neoceratodus forsteri. NCBI lineage: Eukaryota > Metazoa > Chordata > Ceratodontiformes > Ceratodontidae > Neoceratodus > Neoceratodus forsteri. Next base: position 107,515,884 of record JADMNL010000029.1, read on the forward strand.
TGTAAAACTATTGTGATATTCTTATAGGACATTTGAATCCTATCTTATATGAACCTTAAGGGTCCAAAATACAGAAAGGGAATGTGCTTCTTTTTCTCACTTCCTCTGGTAGGACACAGAGAGTGTTATTGTCATTAATGTCAAAACAGTTGTATAAGTAATCACATGCAGCTCATGGGTTTCAGATCAGCAAATATAGTCAATGTCGTAAACTTAATAAATCTGTACCCCTTTATGATGTATCTAATTGATGCACCCAGTTATTTTTATTAGCTTTGTATTAAGAGGGTGGCGCCCTCATTGGACTTTAAATGTACATGCTGGAGTGGTGCATCCAGAATATAAACTGTATGTTTATTGAATTCTCAATAAATAGAAAGTTTAAAAAAAAAAAACATCTACCCCACAGGATAGTGCATTCCAAAATTCGTGCTGACCCATTGAAGAGTTGGAAAGTTATTAATGTGCACAATTTGGGGTTTAACATTAAACTGCCTACTCAACCCTAACTATAGGGGCGCGACCGCACCCCTATAATATATTTCTGAAAAAAAATTACCAACATCATACTAACATACTATTTGCCAGCAGATTAGGCCTTAAGGTCTATCGAGTCTGCTCAAACCTTAGATCCTTAGTTGGGTGCCGAGGCCCTCCCATCCCTTGTGCTCCAGAAATTCCTATCATCCATCCCCACCCCCCTGGGACAGGCCGTCATCTGATACATCCACTTTCTGTGTCTGTCCCACCCTCTCTTGAAGCCCTCCACTGTGGATCTCTGAACCAGCTGCCAGGCAGTGCATTCCAAGGGTCCACCACCCTCTCAGTGAAAAACCCCTCCTCTTTTCCACCCTCACCCTTCCACCTTCCAACTTCAAACCATGCCCTCTGATGATACCTCCCTGCTTTAGTCTAAAGATCCCTCCATGTTTACCCTATTTATTCCTTGAGGTACTTGAAGACCTCAATCATGTCCCCTGTCTCCTCTCCTCTCCTCCAATGAAAACAGGCAGAGCTCCTCAAGTCTGTCCTCATACGTCAAATCCCCTAGCCCTCGTATCATCTTAGTTGCCCTCCTCTGTACCCTCTCCAGGAGCTGTATGTCCCTCTTCAAGTGTGGTCTCCAGTACTGTACACAGTACTCAAGGTGTGGTCTAACCAGTCCATTGTACAGCGGCAGAATCACTTCCTTGCTCCTAGAGGTGATCCCCCTTACGATGCATCCCAACATCCTGTTTGCCTTGCTAGCCACTCTCCTGCACTGCTCAGAGTTATTCATACATGCATCCACCATGACCCCTAGGTCTTTTTCCCCTATTGAGGCCTCCAGTGCCTCCTCTCCCAGGGTGTACCTGTGTTTAGGGTTTCCCCGACCAAGATGCAACATCTTGCACTTGGTGATATTGAAATTTAATTTCCATGTGTGAGCCCAGCTTTCCAGGGTGTCCAGGTCCCCTTGCAGGGCCAACCTCCCCTCTTCTCCCTCAACAACTGCTCCCATCTTGGAGTCATCCACGAAGAGACTCATTTCACACCCTATACCCTCCCTGATGTCTGATATGTATGCATTAAACAGGATCGGACCCAGGACCGAGCCCTGCGGTACCCCACTACCAACCTCTCTAGGGTTCGAGAGCTCCCCACAGACCACTACTCTCTGGGTGCGTCCAGCTAGCCAGTTTTCAATCCATCTGACCATCAAAGGGCCTACTCCTAACCCCATCAGTTTCTCCACCAGACCACTGTGGGGGACAGAGTCAAACGCCTTGCTGAAGTCCAAGAATAATACATCCACAGGCTTTCCCCTGTCCAGTTCTGATGTTACCCGTTCGTAGAACTCCACAAGGTTGGTTTGACATGGTTGGTTGACAGGGCAACTTACATCATTGTCTTAGTATTGAACAGCATGAGTTTATTTTTATTGGAGGGGGTGGATAACAGCCTAGTGTTTTGGGGGACAATGCTGTGAACCAGGAGATCAAGGTTTGAATCCCACAACTGTCACTTGCAGCACTTTCTGTGTGACCCTGAGCAAGTCACTTAACCTCCATGTGCTTATTTCTCTTTCATACTGGCCTGCTGCTAACTCTGTTAATTGTAAAATGTTTTGGGATATAGCCTGTGTGTGAAAAGTGCTATAGCAACTGGTGAACCCCTTTAGCACACTGATTATCAGTGTAATCAAATGCCATGATAACCTGGCATAACATCATTCCCGGTAATTATGGCATTTGGAGCACTCCGGTTTCACATTCCCTATTAGGAAACTTAATTTTTGTGCCCATGTCCCTGCACCAGTTGTTATAAAAGTAAAACATAACCAACTGTGTGGGTATGAATTTTTTTTGTTTTTTTTGTTATACACTGTCAATATTTGATGACCACATAAACATCTCGAGCTTCGCTCTCGAGGTTTATGGGTCATGACACACCTCTGGTGTGAAAAAAGAAATATCATAACACACACTCACCTGTGCGTTATTGTCTATACAGTATATAAAATCAAATTCTTTTCCTTCCAAGTGTCTATTTTCTGGAGCCTGTGAAACCATAGGATGATTTGGGGATTCTCAAGGAAAATGCAGATTTTATGTAACACTATTAGACCCCACTGGAAATACTGTTTCATGCCCACATTTATGCCATTGCTTTTTATTTTTCTTGCTTATAAACCAAAATTCAGAAAATGTTGAAAACTTTTTTTATTTAAGAAAATCTGTTAGATGTTTATGCTGCTGTGTTTGTACATTGATATAGTGAGTGCATCAATGTACTGTTTTTACATCGATGTATATTCAAAGGCCAGTATCTCTGCAACTGTACATGCTGAAGTGTAGTATATTTATACGCCGCACACACACACACACACACACACACACACACACACACACACGTGCACACACACACATGCACTGACAAGGTGAGGCTAGGATCTTCCCTATGCTGTACTGTGTAAGGCTCTAGCATGTAAGGTACTCTATAGATTGAGGGAGCTCTTCAATCAATCAATCAATCTTTAGTTAGCCAGGCAAAACATCGTTGAGAAGAACTCATTTACAAGATGGACCTAGTAATAATTACATACGAGACAGAATAACATTGGAGTACACAACAACACATCTTCATAGAGTAGATATTCCAAACACTTACAACATATAATTGGCTGTTTATACAGAACGGTTAGGATATATACAGATGTGTTGAAGCAAAGTACAAAAACAGAATACGACAGACATTCTATTGGCTAGATTGGTTAAAATAAACACAAATTGGTTTAGAAAATGCAATTCACAAAATACTCAAGCAATTCTGATAGCTAGCTGTACCAGTCTATACTGAGTGTTAAAACTGACTGGCAGGATGTCAAGCTAGGACCAGTAGGTCAAAGGTCTGCAAGGAGGAAAGGTCACCTCTAAAGGCTGAAAAACAGATCTAGATCTAAGAGTAAGAGTCCAGGGCAATAGCTGTTTGAGGCACTGTAAATACGTGGGCCAAAAGAAGTAGGTATGCTGGATCCCTTATAAGGGAAGTAAAGGGCAATGAGAAATCATAGTGGTGTGAACCTGAGGTAGGGGATAAATGAAAGATGATTGCATAGGGGTTTTATAAAGCACACTTATAATTTTCTGTAGCAGTCTTGACCAGTGGATGTTTTGTGAAGCACACTTATAATTTTCTCCTGACCAATTGGAGTGCTCCTTCCCACTCTGCGTGGGACACTCTTATTCTGTGAAGAGTGTCTCATGCACAGCTGCTCTGGAAATGGGCATGTTCAGCCTGTTTTTAATTTTTTTATTTTAATATATTCTTGATGGATCTCGACCAATAATATAATAATACAGCCACCGAAACCACTCATACGTTGTAAGAGTGATCTCGCATCCTGAGGATATCAGAACCGCTCACCTTCAGTTCTCAGGTCTCATACCCTAAGAATGTGCGAGAGACCACTCTTACAACTATGAGCATGGTCTTGGTGGCAGTGTTAACATACAAAATATATCTTGTGCCCACACACATTTCTGAAGATAAACAGCAGAGCACCCCACCATGGTGTTACATTTATTTAATGGTGGGTGTGGCAAGAGAGGTGGGGCTGTTAAAAAAAAAAAAAAAAAAAACCTTCAAAACCAGGTATCTCAGTTCAGTAACAAAATGAAAAGAAATACAGGCATATTGCTGTTTTTCCAGACATAAGCTATTATTAAAAAATGTCAGGATTGCATTTTTTTGCTGACTAACAAATATTGCTGCTTTCAAGAGCACCAGTTGTACTAAAACCCTCCACCCTCCAAAGAATAAGGAGCCCTGCCTTCATCCAAATCAGCCAGTTTAGTTTGCAGAATTTTTATTTATGCCATTTTTGGAAGGAAAGGTTTGCATTTTACCACTGAGTAGCTGGCAGCCTCATCCCTCCCATTTCCCAGTTGAGTGGTTCAGAGCGCCAGGCCCTCCTATCTACCCACTGACATTTTGTCAAGCAGTTGTTTGGAAAGCGCTGCAGAAGTTGAGGCAAGTATCTTCTAAGTTATTATTTTTTCACGGCCGGCCTGTCAGCACAATGGAAGGGCTACTGCTTGTTACTCCGGTGACCCGAGTTTGGGAATGAACCCAGGGCACTGGAGGGCCAGCAGAGGGAGGAAACTGGAGTGTCCTACTGTATGTTGGCCTCCCCCGGGGTGGGAGGTTGTCTGTTCCCACTGCGGTAGTGCCACCTACTAGCTGGTGCTAGTCCACAGATGGAGCAGCAACACAGGACAGCAGTGGGAGGGAGAGTCAGGCTGGATCAGCTTCATGCATGCCTATTGCATACACGTGATGCACGTTCACGTGGGCATCTCTGGGGAGGGAGATAAAAGCATTGGCCAAGGTGGGATGATGTCCTCTCCTCGCAGGCTATGACCACTAGGCTTCCAGTCTCTGTACACTGGATGCAGTCTCCAGTTGGAGGGGGGTCTGCCACCACCCCCGATGGCCTTACCAAGGGGACAAGACATGGAGGCTACTGGGGGACCACAGTAAGTACAAGCCATGATGGGTGACCGTGCTGAGGGATGGGAAGCGAAAGGGAGGCTTGGCTGGAGTGGTGCAGAGAAAAAGTAATTTTAAAAAGTTTAATTTTTTTATACTTTTAGAGTGCTTTTTGTTTCATGCCAAATCCACTGCTCTGTTAACAAGGGCCTTGCAGTGAAAGGGATCAGGGCTGTCTGCTCCTTGGAGCCAAAACATGATCTTGTCCCTTCTGAAAATGACATAAAAAATGTCGCACATTAGACTGGCTGTCTTAAATTGACATAGGGCTCATTGTACATTTTCATATTTTTATGCCAATACTAGTGGTTTTTAAATGGCTCTGAAGTATGATATGCATGCAGATTATTACAAAAAAAAAAAAGTAGTCCGGCAGCTGAAGATCACTTAAAAACTGCCAGTGGCCACTAAAACAGATGCTCAAGTTAGCACTAGGTTTTTGGTGCCTACCAAGTACAATTTCATGAAACGGCTACCACTGCAGAAAATTTGGCCACTAAAATAATTTGGTCCAGCGACCACTAGCCCTCTGAATTTCATGAAGCTATGACACATTGCTGGAGGGCGGCAATGGAGATCTTCAGGGCACACTCCTTTTAAAACGTGTGTGTATTTTTCTTTCCAATTTTCCAGCTATGAAGATTTCTACCTGTCCTGCTCGCTGACTCATGGCATGAAAGAGCTGTGCAGCCCCATACAGACGAAGAAGGTGCCTTTTCAAAAGTATCTGTTCCACCTTATCCTCTGGGACCAGTTGTAAGTGGATCTTTTTATAGTAGGGAGGGGGTTAGGCATTCTGAAGGGAGGGTGGGAGTACGGATTTTCTTGCGGGGGTGGAGGGATGGTTACTGCGGACATACTGTATATAGCAGCAGGTCCGATGTAGAGCCCTCATTCTATTGAGTCTAAATTCCTCACACAGCAAGCGGTGTGCACACTGTTTACAGTAACCGCTGTCCTGGCAGCTAGCTGAAGCCAAGTCCTGTATTTGCTGATGTATAAGATGCCCGGTTTTACCTTCTGTTATCCTGTGCTTCATAGGATAGTTAGATCCAGTTATAGAAAAAGTACCTACTCTTCCAAAAAAAAAATTCTAGTGATTTGAAAGGTAGAATGACTAATAAACATGCATTTAGCATTATGCAGATGAATAAATTGCTTTGTTTGAAAGTGTATAAATTAGTAAGTTTGAAAAGGGTCTCAAAAATAAGAACCTTTTGGCTTTGCCCTTCCCTAGTGCTTGGTTACCTATGTCTTCTATTTTTCCGTGACTTAAGTTGACCACCTGTCTGTCCTTGCCATCTGCTCAGTCCTATGTGCAGACTGACTCCACTTTAAACTAGAGTGCAGACATGACACAGGCAACTAACTTCACTGTTTTTTGGGAATATGGCAGAACTGCAGTTCCCTTTATTACACTGTGGTTGACTCAAGTGGGGGTAGGGCTGTGTCAGTTGCTGTTCATGGGGCCTTAAAATCCTTCTTCTGGTGTGTATGTGGGTGTATGTAGGTTGTGACTTGTGGGAGTACTTGGGCTGAACAGGAGGATAGGTGGAGGAAGGGTTTTACATTGACTGGTGGGCCACGGGTGGGCTTGATGATAAGTTGACGTGTATTTATGCATTATACTATACTTCACTTGGTTCGTGGGACTGGAGGGGAAGAGTATGGTTTGGGTGCTACAAGGATGGGGAATAATTTCAATGGTCATGGCTGGGGAAGTAGGGTGGGTAAAAGTACTGCGAGGGTGGGGTGGTCTTAATGATTAACTTTTTTAAAGAAAGAAATCCCAAAGTTGGTAAGGAGTCGAAAACTTCACTACTCTATGAATAGTGTAAAGTTGCATGTGGAGTGTTCCCCTATTGCATCTCTCGTTGGGAGCTGATGACATAGGGCTTCTCCTATATCTCCTCTGGAAAGCATCTCCACATTTCAAACTTTCTGAGCTTCTGTTGGACATGCTTGTAGTTGCCTTACATATGCCCACCCATCCCAGAACTTCTGACCATTAGATACTAAAGCTAGCAATGTGTGGAAGCATTCAGCTTGACGCTGCCAATGCCAGGACTAAGGCTGCACCACCTTGGCTAGAACAGATCCAAGAAGGGAGCGAATCAAAAAAAAAAAAAGAGTATTAACTGATGATGGTGTTGCCTGCTAGGGTTTTTGTGTGCGTTTGGGGGTGGCAGGTTTTGTGGGCTGCTGGGGCTGGGTCTAGCACTCCCCTCCCAGAATTACTCCCAGATGCAGTAAGTATTCTTCCTCCCCCACCTTGGACCAGGGGATCCATTTAGAATATTTTTTTTTAAGGGAGTTTTTTTTTTTAAATCAGGGTTTTTGTCCTCCATGCCTCTGGTATGTTCTTCCTGGACAGCACACCCCCAGTCCTGTCAACTCCCTTTACCTGGACTTGCACAGTCATCTCTTGCCCAGGCCCACTATGATGGTGGGTAAAGTGTGAGGTTGGTAGTGCTTAAGCCTGTGGGGGTGCCAGCATCACCCCTGGTGGACTGGGTTGTATTTTCCATTTCTCCCCTAGGAAGTCAACTGTGCAATGAGTGCCAATATACAGCGGCGTTTCTCCCCATCTGGTGTCTCCAGTGGTGATACCTCCTAGCCTTTGCTAGGTGGTAATCTCGGTGCATGGCATAGCTCCAACCCCCCCTAAAGGAGGAGAACCATCTAGAGGATTCTCAATCCTCCCCCCCCAGCCGGACCTCAGCGACCTGAGCTTGCTCCCCAACTCAGATCATCGTCTTCATGAGCGGTAGCAGTAGAAATACTTTGACAGGCCAGCTTAAGGACTATTTGTTTTGTTACAGGTGGACAGAGCAGGGAACAGGTCAGATACTTAGTATCTACTCTGCCCAAATCATATTACCATGGGTCAGATGCACAGTTATCCACCATTATCCTTTTGGGTGATGAGTACCACCATCCAAACTATCTAAAACTTGGTGGACCGTACCCTCTTAAGTCTACTTGACATCCTTTTCTTTGCTTATACCTCAGTGCACCTTATAATCCATGAGTTAAGCTGTCATTGCGTGTGGCTGTTTGTTACCCGACACCCGGGATTTCTAGTCACACTATCTCCCAGCTGGAGCTGTTGATGACTTGGCCAGAAGTTGCTGGATTTATCACGGCAAGGGAAAGGGATGCCTCATCTGAAAATAAACTCCACAGACAGTGAGTGAGTGAGTGTGTGTGTGTGTTGCTCTCATGTACTGTAGTTTTTAACATCCGGGGACACAGGAGGGATAATTTTAGACTGAGCCTGTGCAAGGACACCAAGAGACCGAGGCACAGTGTCAGTTGTCCTGTAGTTTGCAAAAGTAGCGTCTTCATGTCCTTTCCGGTAGTCAGTGACTGTACATTTATGTCCTCTGGCACCTGTGCAGTTTGAAATCTGAACAACCAAAGCAGCTTCAGAAGCAGAGATGATTGATTACTGAGTTTTTGGTTCTCTTGTCCAGCCAGTAATGGGGTGAAAGAAGTGCTGTGCTGTTACCAAGTGCGGATATGGATCAGAGAAGAAGGCTGCCTTGGCCCTATCATCTGCTGACAAGTGTCCACAGTTCAGAGCTACTCTCACCGTAGTGTTCCCTCCCACTCCCACAGGGTGGTTTTTGTCGGGATAGACTTGAAATAGAATTTATTCTGGGGTTCTTTTGGGGACGTGGTACACAAGCTTATTTTGCGTTACATGCTGATTTGGAAAAGACTGAAAGTTGGCCCATACCAAGTGTCTTGAGTATGGGAGAACACTCATTGGATAATCACTGAACTGGAAGTTGGGCAATGTCTGCTACATGTCAAGGGGAGTTCATTTGGCAGGACTGGGAGGTAGGTGGTTAGCACATAGTGGTTAAACACACTGGCTGCCCTGGTATATTTGTAGTTACTTATACAGAATGCTTTAAAGAGGACAGGAAATCCTTTCTAACTGGTAGCTGTTTATAAAGTTCTTATTCTCAAAAATTATATTGTTTTGTTTTCATGGGTAGCATTCAGTTACAGTTCTCTTCATGGAACTAGTAATTTGGAGTTTTAACTATGTCACTGTCTGTGCACAGAACTCTAAGCATAGTTCTGATAGGTCAACAGCTCATAATTAGCATTCTGTACACAAACCATGACTTATTAGAAACTCCAATTACTGGTTCCGTAAAGAGAACTGTAACAGAATGCTGCCTATAAAACAAAACAATGAAAAATACAGTTTTTCATATCACTTTTTATCCATGTACAATTAAATATGGATAATTTAGAGGAATGCATCTCATTTCTGAAAATAAGAACTGTACATACAGCTGCCAATTAGTACACATTTCCTGTCCTCTTTAAGGGGTGGTGTAAAGGCTGCAGCTGCATAGCGTTCACAGTAGGAAGACAGAATCCTCACCAAGGCGTGAAAACACAAGGGAAATACCATAACACACTTTCCCACAAATGCAACCCTAAAAGTCGTTTCAGGTGTCTGCTTCCACAGCATGAAATTTAATAAATGCTCAAGCACAGTATTATGTTAAAGCAACTCTACCAGCTGAGACGTAACTCGCAGATCCTTTATACAATCTGGAGATATTTAAGCAGTAAGGCACGACAGGGCATGGGCTATTTAAGCAATATACCCGACAGAATGTGGGTATACTGGTGGATTTACATAGCTGGTATGGTTTGGTCCCAGTGCAGCGAGGGACTCAACCACACCAGTAGTGGTAAATCCACCAGTATACCCACTCTTTGGAGGGATATATTGCTATTATACAAAGGTCCTGCTTGTTTTTTTTAACAAAAAAAAATATTTAAAACGCCCCTTTGTTTTAAAAGTTGCTGCTCGTTTGTTTTTCACTGCAGCGGTACTGGTGGGATTTTTTTGCGAGTTCTGCACATGTGCAGGAGGATCGCAGATTTCCACCACCACTTTCTTGCAGGGGCCTGTGATTGCTGATGTACTGGATCACCGGAGGCAGAGTGCAGAATTTCCCCAGGTATGTGCGCAGTTTCTGGGGCGTTTGCGGTTTGTGTTACCGTTGCCTGTGTAGGATTAGCGGGGGGGGGGGAGGAGTACCGGACTGTTATGTGGTTATATTATATTTGCTGTGGGGTTTGAGGAGGTGGCTTCTGTGTCGGAGAAGTCATTTTCGTTGTTTAAAATATTTTCTAACTCGTTTTCGTCGTACAGTGTAAATGTCGAAGTCATATTTGTTTTAAATTTACAGCGGTAGCGCGTTTGTAGCGGCGTTCAATATGGCGGTGATTTGGGGTGCTGTGGGAGCTCGAAGGGATATTTTTATTGGTTGCGTGGGATGAGGTTGGCTTGCACCTTTTCCAGTGGGTACACTAATGGATTTACAATGGTGGGAAGGTGCCAGCCAACCAATCAGAATGCTGCATTCTGTGATTTCTTTAGTGCCCATTGTATAATGTGGGATTTACCCCAGCCTTGTGTGGTGTGCCATAATCCCCAGATGTGTAACTTAACCACATGAAAAGTGGGTAATCCCCCAATTATCCATGTCCTGGAGTGCCTTATTGTGATAATACAATGGACCAATGTGTGAACCAAATTTAAAAATGTATTTAATTATGTTTTGTCTTATTGTTTATAACTGCCCTTCCTCAGCCATGGGTTATTGCCAGATTTACCCATGGATAAAAACCATAGCCGACCAATCAGGTTACAGGAATGTTTAAGTCCACTGTATAGTATGTTCTCAGAGACCACGCTTCCTGGTTGAAAGTGTGGTCTCATGCATTCATTTATCCCACCTTACATTTCTGCCCCTTCCAACCCCTGGTTCTGTGTAACCCCCTCCCAACCCCCTCATCGAGCTTCTCTTTGACTCACCAGTTATTATAGTTGTGAGAGTTACCATCTTCGTACAGCCCAACATTGTCTGTAGGGTGCACTCAACTGTTGGAGGTGGCATCTGTTGGAGGTGACAAAGGGATGGCATCAGGAGAAAGGGTACCACTTTGTGGGGGACTGGGGGGACTTTCTTCAAAGGGTGACAGCTTTCACCCAACAAGTGAGGGAGCCTGCGAGCTGGGGCAGAAGTTTGATGTCTGCATTAGACAGTTAAACTAACTGCCGGGGACACTGACTCTAGCGGAACCACAGTAAAGGAAGAGAGGGAGGTGAGCCTAGTTATTGTTCCCCCTGTACTGGGGTCTGGTAGCAATAAGGTAAGTAAAAAATAAGATTGAATTTAAAAAAGGAGTAATGCAAGAGGTAAAGTGGAGAAGGCTGCCAAGGTCTGAAAGCAAAAGGAAAAATAGGGTAAGGAGAATGAGGAGGAATGCAGGTGTAGGATCACAACACAGCAAAAGAGGATCTGGAGCTAGTTGGAAGAGGGTCTGCCTTAATGTCAGGAGTCTAGGCAATAAAATCAGTGAGCTCCAGGCATTGGTGGCAAACACTGAGGCGGACCTCATAGACATTACAGAAATTTGGGCCACAGATAATAATGACTAGGACTTGTCAGTTCCAGGTTACATAATGTTTAGACAGGATAGAGGGATAGTCAAGGGGCATAACCCTGTATGTCAGGGTGGGCATAGAGGCTCTGGAGGATAGACATATCAAGGAAAGCAAAGGGGAAACAGAGTCACTGTGGGGTCACCTCATGATGTCCTCGGGCAAGAAAATATGGGTGGGGTGTTCTATAGACCACCAGGACAAGGGAAGAGAGAGCGATGGGGACCTCTGGAAAGAGCTGGCAGGGGAAGTGAAGAAGGGGAGGTGGTGGTGGGTGCTCTGAACCTGCCAGATATCGACTGGGACATTCCAGCGGCCAGGTGCACCAGATGTCAGGCCCTGTCAGATACATTGCAGGACTGCCTGCTGGTGCAGCTGGTTAAGGAACCCACTAGACAGGCAGTCATTCTCGATTTGGTGCTCACCAACTCAGAGATGGTGGGTGGAGTGAGGGTAGGGGAGGTACTGGGGCCCATTTGGTTTGAGCTGGCCCTTGGGGCCAGAATGCCCCTGTCAAAAACTGAAATCCTAGATTTCAGAAGAGCAGACTCCAGCTGGCTGAGGGAGCTGGTCTGAGACAAGTTGGCCAGGGTGACAGTATCAAAGTGTAGAGGAAAGATGGGGGTCATTCAAGGGGACCATTCTCAAGGCAACAGTCATGCACAAGAATTGTTACAAAATGAACTGGGTACAAGGGACCAGTATGGTTTTCAGAAAGGGTCAAAGAAATAGTGAGGGCAAAGAAAAAGGCTTTTACCAGGTACAAGGAAAAGTAGGGGGAGGAGGAATGGAGAGAGTACTAAATAAAAACTAGGGAAGCAAAGAGGACGGTCAAGGAGGCAAAGGCAGACATGGAGCTGGGTACTGTGCAGGGGTTCAAGGGTGAGGGAAAACAATTCTTTAGATATACTGTATTAAGGAGACAAGGAAGCAGGAAGGGCGTATTGTTGGGCTACAAGAGTGGGGTACTACAGGAAGATGAACAGAATGCAGCCATCCTTGATGATTACTTCTGCCCTGTCTTCACAAGGGAAGACAGTGTGCCCCTGCCTGAAAGTGGCGTCAAGGCAGCTGTCAGGAGCATTTCTGAAATGAGGCAGCCAGTATTTACCAGAGAAAGGGGCCAGAAGGGGCGTGAAGTCCTAATGGTAGATAAAGCCCTAGGGCTGGATGGAATGCACCCAGGGGTGCTCAAGGAATTGGCTACAAAACTGGCTGAACCCCTAGTAGTGCTATTTATTAGCTCAATTCAGACAGGGGTAGTTCAGAAAGTCAGGATGGTAATGATGGAGACCCGCTACATTGGGGGAACGGGGACAAGTAACAACTGGGGAATTACAGATCTATCTGCCTTACTCTGTAGTGGTTAAACTGATGGAGTCGCTGATCAGAGGGGACCTTGTGGACTACCTGGAGAGCAACAGTCTACAGGATAGTAAACAGCATGGCTTTGTGGCAGGGAGGTCTTGTCAGACCAACCTGATAATTTTCTGTGGCTGGGTAACAAAGGCAGTAGATGAGGGCCCTGCCGAAAAGGGAAGACTAGGTGGGCCACACATTCCTTATCTGCCATCCCCTTCTCTGTTTCTATGATTTACTCTACTTCAGTTTCAGTAAGGCTTTCGAACAGAAGATTGGGGAAGAAACTGGAAGACATAGGTGCAACTAGGAGAAACAGATGGATAGGTGAAGGAGGGGAGCGTATTTAAAAGGAAGGATGGGACTAAAACTAGAGGGCATAGCCTAAGATTGGAGGGAGGATGATATAGAGGCAACGTGAGGGGCGATTCTTCATGGTGAGGGTGGTGGAGCTTGGAATAAACTACCAGAGGAGGTGGTGGGGGTTGAAATGGTAGAGGATTCAAGAGGACGGGACACACATATGGGGCTCATAAGTGGGGGCCCATAGAAAGGATATGCACTGGAGGGGGAAGAAGGGGAAGACTTGATGGGCCATTGGGGTCCTTTTTCTGACGTTGGATTTCTATTATTCTATGATAGGAAACTGGTTGAAGTAGACAGCAGAGGGTCGTGGTAAATGGGGTAAAACCAGAAGAGAGGATGGTCACGAGTGGGGTGCCGCAAGGATCTGTCTTGTGTCCTGTCCTCTTCAGTATGTTGACCAGCAACATTGAAGATGGCTTCCGGAGCAAGCTGTGTCGCATTTCAGATAACACAAAGCTCTGCGTTAGGGTAGTTAGTGACAAAGGGATCAGGGAGATGCAGAGGGATCTACTAATGACAGAGAGGTGGTCTAAGGTTTGACAGTTGAAAGTCAGTTACCAAGTTATCAAGTCAGTTATCTAATAACACCCCAGAATGGTGTCAGAGGTGCTGAGCTGTTGGGGGTGTTATCAAACAGTATTCCCGCATGGTGTATAGGGAGTGCTGAGCTGTTGGGGGGTGTTATCTGACAGTATTCCTGCATGGTATACAGAGAGTGCTGAGCTGTCGGGGGTGTTATCTGACAGTATTCCTGCATGGTGTATAGGGAGTGCTGAGCTGTTTGGGGTGTTATCTGACAGTATTCCTGCATGTTGTATAGGGAGTGCTGAGCTGTCAGGGGTGTTATCTGACAGTATTCCTGCATGGTGTATAGGGAGTGCTGAGCTGTTTGGGGTGTTATCTGACTGTATTCCTGCATGGTGTATAGGGAGTGCTGAGCTGTCGGGGGTGTTATCTGACTGTATTCCTGCATGGTGTATAGGGAGTGCTGAGCTGTTGGGGGGTGTTATCTGACAGTATTCCTGCATGGTGTACAGAGAGTGCTGAGCTGTCGGGGGTGCTATCTGACAGTATTCCTGCATGGTGCATAGGGAGTGCTGAGCTGTTTGGGGTATTATCTGACTCTATTCCTGCATGTCGTATAGGGAGTGCTGAGCTGTCGGGGGTGTTATCTGACAGTATTCTTGCATGGTGTATAGAGAGTGCTGAGCTGTTTGGGGTGTTATCTGACTGTATTCCTGCATGGTGTATAGGGAGTGCTGAGCTGTCGGGGGTGTTATCTGACTGTATTCCTGCATGGTGTACAGGGGGAGTGCTGAGCTGTCGGGGGTGTTATCTGACTGTATTCCTGCATGGTGTATATGGAGTGCTGAGCTGTTGTGGGTCTTATCTGACTGTATTCCTGCATGGTGTTTAGGGAGTGCTGAGCTGTTGGGGGTGTTGTCTGACTGTATTCCTGCATGGTCTATAGGGAGTGCTGAGCTGTTGTGGGTCCTATCTGACTGTATTCCTGCATGGTGCATAGGGAGTGCTGATCTGTTGTGGGTCTTATCTGACTGTATTCCTGGATGGTGTTTAGGGAGTGCTGAGCTGTTGGGGGTGTTATCTGACTGTATTCCTGCATGGTCTATAGGGAGTGCTGAGCTGTTGTGGGTCCTATCTGATAGTATTCCTGCATGGTGTTTAGGGAGTGCTGAGCTGTTGGGAGGGCCACACGCTGATTTTAACCTGCATCTCCAAAGGTGAAAGGTCAGTGTTGCAATTCACTACACCAGCTGGTCCTCGTTGTGAATAGATTCTGCTTGAAAAGAACTGAAGTCCTTAACTTTGAGAGCTTTGACTTTTCTTACATATCGTATCCATGCTAGCTTACATTAAAAAACATTTCTATAGGCCGTTCTGCTGCTGCAGCGGTATTGCTACTGCTTGCAGTGCTGTAACCCTGGTTTGGAAGTGAACTCAGGGCATCGGAGGGTCAACCAGGGAGAGGAGAATCGAGCATCTGTGGGACTGCTTTCCTCCTCTGGAGTTGGGGGAGACAGAACCTGTCATGCACCTGACCCTTAGTGAAGGCTAAGAAGAAGGCAGTCCGGGACCACCAGAAGTATGCAGACGCACGGCACCATTGATGCACGTCATACAAAAGACTGTGATGTGTGTCATGATGGTACTGCACATCCGTGCCCCCTGCAGAGAAAAACAAGAAGCCTCCTAGCTAGCAGGATAACACCTGTCATCCACAGGCCTCACACCCGGCTATCAAGTCCCTGTCCAGCACACTTGACCTGTTCAGTGGGGGTTGGGAAACCCCACCAGGGGGTTAAGCCCTTGGAAAAATTCGGACAGGTAAGTGCTGGAGGACACCGTGGTGACGGGACTAGGGTGACCAGCAGAAGGGGCCGTTTGGACAGAGGCAGAAAACTGTTAAGAAAAAAAAAGGTCTTATACTTTAAACACAGAGAGGTAATTAGCCAGTAGATGTTCTGAGATCAGCATTAGTGCTGTTTTTTAACCAAGGAATCTGTATCTTGTTTGTTTTAGGAGTTTAACTAAGGAATTTGTGTCTTGTTTTCAGGATCTGTTTCCCAATTCAGGTGAACCAGTTGCCACGTGAGAGTCTGTTGACAGTGACGCTGTATGCCCTGCCTGTCCCACCTCCAGGAAATTCATCTGATAGTAACAAGCAGCGGCGCATGTCCGAGGCCCTGGGCTGGGTCACTACACCTCTCTTCAACTTCAGACAGTACGTCTCAAGCATCTTTCCCAGTTGCCTTTTGCCTTCTTTTCATCCCGGAGATCTGTTTCCCTATGATGTGGTTCCCTGCTGCTGGTGCACAGTAATGATCATCTGCCCATAATTACACTCCTGTGCTTGTGGAGTCCGAGCACCATTTTCGGCTACAGTATCAGTACGCCTAAACTGGAATTATGTTTTTGTCTTCTACTCATGTTCTTTTAGACAGAAAACAATATTTTCATATTAAAAATTATGAAAACATTTAAAAAGTATTTTTAAGTGAAATCCATGTTATAAGTTCAATAAGAAACTTCTGGGATCATGATCAGTAATCCACTTTTTCCTGTTGTGTGTTTAAAGGCACTCAGTGCAAGTACCTCGTGCCAAACAACACACTCAAGGAGTGTGATTATTGACCCATACTACACACCCTGGTGTGTCATTTCATATATGCTGCCAAACCTTGAACATGTTGTAAGGCATGAGGCATAGCTGTGTGCCTTCAATCTTCAGAGGAGTGTCATTATCCCAAATAATAGCACACACTATGGAGTGTATTAACACTGCTAAATACATTACAAGTTGGGTAAAACAAATAGTTGATTGGGTATGTTTCAAGGATGCAGTGTTACTGTGAGATGTTATCACTGTTTGAAATAGTGGTAGTGCACAGATATCTAGAATTTGTCAGCAGACAAAGACCCAGCTGTCCATGCTGTCTATCCATTACCTGCCTGACTCCATGCCAGGCCTAATGCTAGGCTTTATTTACTGAGCCAATTGCGCTAATGGTGTGTCAGTTTCTCCCTCTCCAGGCTGTCTATATTGCCCTTTCCCACAGACCCCACTACCCCCAGTCTTGTGCCTGTCCCATTCTTGCTAGAACCGTGGCACAGATTTGGTTTCAGTCACATGCTTGGGTAAACTATTCCAGTCATCAATCACCCGATGTATGAAAAAGAACTTCCTTACAGCCATTTGGGATCTACTCCCCACTAGCTTCCATCCATGCCCCCTGGTCACAGTGCTTTTGTACATCTTAAATAAATCATTGTACTCTAGCCTGTTTATTCCACTTAAGATCTTGTAAGTCTCTATCATGCCCCCCCAGCCTCCAGAGAGTACATGTTGAGAAACTCCAGCCCCTGCTCCTATGTCTTCCCTTGCTGCACCCGTATAATTTTGCTAGTCCTCCTCTTTGACCCTTTCCACAGTTCCGAGCTCTGTATCTGCCTTAGCTTCCTGACTGTCCCATTGGTCTCTTTCAGCTTTTCCATATATCTTTCTCTAGTAATCTCTTTCTGCTCCCCCTTGTAGATCCAGAATGCTACTCGATTTGCCATAACCCCCTCCTCTACCCCTTTGGAAAACCACATTGTGTTTTGTTATACTTCCTCTTGTTTCCTACCTGCCTCTTACACCTATCAGTCACTTTTATTATTCCCCTCTTAATGATTTTCCATTTGGCTTCCACACTTAGTACCTCTGCTAACCTGTCCCTGAGCAACTCACTCAACTTCCCAAAAAGAAACGAATGTAGGCTGCACTCAGGAAAAATAGCTGCAAAAAATATGTATATGCAGATAAAACACTTTATTTTAAAGGCATTGCTCATGCTTACGCCATGGGTAACAGACATGAAAAAATGCCACATTGCTTCAGCCAGAACACGTGGCATTCCCCAAAGTCTGCCCTTCTGAAGTCTAGGACTCATGTTTTAGAGTTGGAGTGGATGGCGTCCAAGGTGATGTGAAACCACAGTGAATTGTTGTCACTTCCCCAGAAGTTCTATCACCCTGATGATATCTCAGTTAGAGAGTACCAGATCGAGAACCACCCCCGATGATATCTCAATTGGAGAGTACCAGATCGAGGCAAGCCCCCTGATGATATCTCGATTGGAGAGTACCAGATTGAGGCTATAGCCCCCTGATGATATCTCGATTGGAGAGTACCAGATTGAGGACCACCCCCGATGATATCTCAATTGGAGAGTACCAGATCGAGGCAAGCCCCCTGATGATATCTCGATTGGAGAGTATCAGATGGAGGATCGCCCCCTGATGATATCTCGATTGGAGAGTATCAGATGGAGGATTGCCCCCTCTCTGGTAGGTTCTTGAACCCACTACACAAGACAACAATACTGCAGCACCTCTGCAAAAGCCTGGCCCTTAGTGTTCTTGGCTGCTGGGAGTGCCCAGTCCTTACCTAGCAGGCTGAAGTCTCCCATTAGCACCACATCACCCTTTGCTGATGTCTTTTTGCTTTCACTCTCAGTGACCTGTTAGTTTCCCCTTTCTGATTTGGTAATCTAACTACTCCCACCCTACCTTTCTTCCATTCCACTGTTGCCATCTGCACCCAGAGTGATTCCACTTCGCGCACCTCACCCATTTGTCTATCCTTGGTAACCTCTGTACCTTCTCTAATGTACAAGGCCACCCTTCCCCCTTTACCCTTCTGTTTATCCTTCCTGAAAATGGTATGGCCCTAGACAACAAGGTCCCATTCGTTGTTATCAAATGCCAAGGCTTCGGTTGCAACAAGTAAGCCCATTTGGGCCTGTGCCATTACTACATGAAGCTCCCCCATTTCATTGCCCAGGCTTCTGAAGTTCAGGAATACTCTTTTCCATGACCTCTGTTTGCCCACTGTCCGTTTCCTCCTTTCTGACTCCTTTTTTCTCCAACTCCCGGTCTTGTCTTTTGTCATTCTACTGACCCTGTTCCCTCCTTTCTCTGCCTACACCCCCAGCCCCATCCTGTTCAGCCACAGCCTTATGATTATTCTTCCCCCATGCTGTGTTCTTCCTACCTGCACCTCCTCCCCACTCCCCCCATTTAGTAGTAATTATTAACATTAGTATTAGTAAGCAGTAGTGGTAGTGTATGTTTACTGAAGGAGTTACCAGTGAGTCATCACTCATTCATATTGGAAATCTAGTGCATAAAGTTTCTAGAAACACCATGATCGGGCCAACCCACCAGTGCAACGGTGACAATACTGCCTGCAGTGCTGACAACTTGGATTCGGGAATGAGCACAGAGTGTCAGTGGTTTGGCTTGGGGGGGGTTGAACATCCAGTGGACTGCTCTCTTCCCCTGGAGAGTGAAGGACATTGTGCTTGGCAGCAGTTTGATGCCTAACGATGGCTGGGGTGGGTGCACCATGGACTGCTGCAGCTCTGGAGAGTGGTGGATGTCGGGATGTTAGGCACAGGAGTGGGCCTGACATTGGTTGCCTAGATGCCATTGCACATCCACTCCCTCAAGGAACAATATGGAAAAAAACAACTTCAGTGGAGGGGCAGGCAGATGCTGATGTCTACCTGTGGGTCCACAGGTCACCGTCTTGACGTCATTGCATGCCATGCCCCTTCTGGGGGGAAACCTGCTTAAAAGAAAATCCTCCCATGCCTCAGAACCTCCTGGCTCAGCCACTGGTCCTGGGCATAGCTGTCACGGGGGTACTCTGGGCATTACCATCCCCTGGGATGACTCCACCACGAGAGGGTAAACTCATGGGGTGTTGAAAGTTCCACGGTGGAGTGTGTTCCAGTGTCAGGGGCTGGCTGGGGGTGAAGCAACTGCCAGAGAGCCAAAAATAATACATTGGAAAAAAGCCTTGGCCATGCAATGTGAAGCCTTCGACCCTCTGCAGCTCCAGCCCCACCCAGGACAACACTGTCGAGCAAAGATCCAGAGTAGTATCTCAGTCCTTCCCCTCATACCCCAGGGGAGCCTCTCTGGGGGGATAAGTCACAGTCTCCCTGGAGGATAGTTGAGTTAAGACCTGGGGGGATGTGGGCTGTGGGTTGGGTGGACGGGTCCGCTGGACAAGGGCTGGAAATAAACAGATTGGTGGGGGGACAGAAACATCACAATGTCCAGTGAGTTACAGGTTTGAGGAAATGTCACACCCATTTGTTACACAGAGAATAATATATGGGCAACAGTGTTTAACTTTTTTTAACACACCCAGGGTGTGATACCACATTATAAAGCAATACAAGATTTTTAGCCAATCACATAGCAGAAGTGGAGTACCTTTCATCCTCTGTACAGATGGTGCCTCGTGCACACTGAATCGGTGGATTTTCTCTCCTGCTGTCATCTCTCGCTTACATATATGTCAGCATGTGGCTTTCCCTCCCTTAATGACATATTATCAAATGTTAAAAATAAACCCTCTTCTTGTCTCTGATTTTGACTTTTTTAGATTTTATTCACCTGGAAAGAAGGGCTAAGCAGAAAAGAAAAAAAAAAACCGCAGTCAGAGAGTGTGTGATGTCGCGGTACGGCAGGACTGTACCATTTTGCTCTGTAACTAGAGGGGGAACCAAAATGCTAAAAATTAAAAAAAAAATCTTACTTTAAACATTAGTTACATACAGTAAAATGTGTTTTTTGTTATTGAGAAATCTTATAGTGCTTCATAATATGTTTATATGTATACTTGACAGTGAACTTTAGTGTACAATCACTGAGGCAAGGGTTTCCCCAAAGGGGTACAGAGGATAAGAGGTACTCCGTTTCTGTGAGAGGCCTTTCAGCACCATACATTTCTGCTTAAAGCTGAACCAGCATAATATTTTGTGGTGATTTGCATATACAACCCATGATGCTTTGTGATTTTGTATTTACTTGACAGTGTCTCTTAGTGAATAATAATGTTATCTTGTGCGGTTTGTGCTGACAGATCCGCTTAGCTTCACTTTGCGCCCAAACTGCATGAGATAATGTTATTATTCACTAAGAGACACTGTCAAGTATACATATAAATATATATAAACCACAAGCCAAAGGTTTAGTGGTTTGCGCAAGTGTCGCACACGGGGGGGGGGGTCTAAAAAAAACAGGCTTTCAATTTTTAGGGCTGTGTGTAGAGCCTACCGCCCTTATGTCATCCATAGCTCAAAAACGGCTTTTCTTAGAACTTCCATTTTGGACATTTTCATGTATTCCTCCGCAGCTGCAAAGTAGTGCACTCCCCCTCTGACTTTTGCTATTTGTTGCTCTATGTTAGACATCTGAAGGGGGGAGGGGGAAGATACTGTATTGTACCTCAGAACTTCTCAGGTTATTAACAAAAAAACAACTTTTTAAACTGCTGTTTCTATTATCTGTCCAGCTCAGTCTATCACCTAGGAGACTCAATTTCTTCTTTTTTTTGTGAAAACAAAAATCATTCCTAGACTCGGTGTCAAATTACAGTACATACTGTGGAATGCAGATTGCTAGCTGCTGACATTCTTTTCCACAGCACAGACTGCAGGCAATGAGTGGAAACAGCAGGCTTGTTTTTCTCATTTTAGAATATGATGTATTCCCACACTAGGCATGTGGGTTAAAGAGCTTTCGTACTGCCTAAAACTAATATTAGATTTTAAAAGCAGTCAACCATTATGTTTTATATTTGAGGTAATTTATCGTTTCCTTTTCTTTAATTAGAAGATCGTTTACTTGATGTTAACATGTGTGATGTGTGGAACAGCATGCTGTGTGGCAACTGACATAGCTAGCTATACTACACCCACTACATCACCAGCATCGTGACCTCACTGACTGTGACATCACTGCTACTTAGGAACAGCAATTCAGTGGCTGCCAGGTCATTCACATGTGATTTCACTGAAAGATGCAAAAAATAGCATGCACACTGGCCTCTGAGACTGGAAGATTAGAAGGCTGTGGGTTCTATCCCCACACTAGGCATGTGGGTTAAAGAGCTTGTGTACTACCTAAAACTAATATTAGATTTTAAAAGCAGTCAACCATTACTTTTTATATTTGAGGTACTTTATCTTTTCCTTTTGTTTAATTAGAAGATTGTTTACCTGATGTTAATATGTGTGATGTGTGGAACAGCATTCTGTGTGGCAGCTGACATAGCTAGCTATACTACACCCACTACATCACCAGCATCGTGACCTCACTGACTGTGACATCACTGCTACTTAGGAACAGCAGTTCAGTGACTGCCAGGTCATTCACATGTGATTTCACTGTCCGTGAAATCACAATGTTGATGAAGTAGTGGGGGGCAGTAGAGCTAGATATGTCAGCTGCTGTGTTGAGAGCTGTTCCACACATCCACCACAACATTATGACAGAGAAGACTCTCTGATGGGCAAAAGGTAAAAGAAAGGTACTTCAGATATACAATTTTATAACTGACTACTTCTTAAAATTTATATTATTTTCCTGTCTACCTGGTTTGGCTCCACTAGCTCTTTAAATCCCAATACTGACACTGTACTGCAGGATGGGGGGGAGTGCTCCTGTCTTTTCTGTCTGTCTGTTCAGGTGGATGTTAAAGATCCTATGGCACTTCTCAAAAAGAGTAGGGGAATTTTTATTATCATAACATCAAAAACAAAATAATACAAACAATGTTAAGTCACACGAAATAATAGACATATCATATGTTAAACAAAAGTCAAATAAGTATTGCAATCATACATTATCAGAGTAGTGTGAAAAGAACTATATGTAAACACCCCCCCCCACTAAAAGAGTGGGGGAATTTTTATTTTCATCATCACCGCAAAAACAGAAATGAATACAAACAGTGTTAATTCACACAAAATAATAAACAAATCATATAGTAAACAAAATCAAATAAGTATTACAATCATACATTATTTAAACCGTGTGAAAAGAACTATGTTTAAAATCCCCCCCACTCCCACTAAAAGAGCAGGGAAATTTAAATTTATGTTATCCAAATCATAATCATACTGAAAGAAATCAAAACCAGAAAGAAGTATTACATCATACATAAACTTTAGACATAAGTAATCCATATTTATACTAGGATCCTTTTCCCATCTCTACTGAGAGAGTAGGGGAATATTTAGTTATCAACAAAGGAACATTGAAATAGAGCAGTATTACATCACACAGAGTCATAAAACAAAACAAAAAAAACAGTATAAAATATAAAAGGGTATGATAACATAACATAAAATAAAACATGACTAGGCAAACATACAGAAGAAAAAAAATAATAGAATTACAAGAAATAGTTTCAGCAGTCATAAACTCTAGGCAAAATACAGCACCAAATAAGAAACCCCTGCCCTTCCCAACTAAAGGAGTAGGGGAATTTGAGACATAGCATATTTGGAGCCAATCAATTGACTGCCATCTAGATTCCATAACTGAAACTAAGGTTCCACATCCTTCTAACCATTTCAATCTCCTAATTGAAGCATCAACTAGAAAAAACAATTCATCTGGCATATAATGGATCTGTTGAATAGTCAACCAGCAACAGACAAACCAGATGTGAAATTTAAAACAGACTGGAAACAACAACATTGTAGCCTTATCATGTTTAGTCCACAGAAAGGGTAGAATACTTAAACACAGAATCTCTAGAGTCATTGGGTAAAAGGGTGAAGAAGGCAACTACGTTTTAACATCTGCCAAAAACTATGTATAAATGGATAATCTAAAAATAGGTGTTCAATAGTCTCAATTGTATCAACACGAGAGTCTCGAGAACAGTACCTATCCGTCAATTGCCTATGCTTCAAATTCCCCTTAACATTAAGTTTACCATGAAGGGAAAGCCATAGGACATCCCACATAAAGGGTGGAATACGGGGTAACAATAACATATTTCCAAGAGCTACTCTATTCTGTAAGGACAAGGTATCAAAAGAAGCTTCAGCTTGAAAACATTTATCCAGAATGTAACTATATAAAACCTTCCTAGCATAAGACATAACATCCTCTTTAGCTAAATTCCAAAGCTTAACCTTTGCAAAACGAACCCTAAAGGAGGCAGAAAGGTGTTGTAGAGATATCTGTCTAAACATACCAGCATGAAGAGGCCAAAAATCTAAAGTCCAGCCTAAGGAATCAAGCACCCAAAGCATCCATCTCCGAATTTTCCTATCTGAAACAGGACGCACATTAGTATAAAGAAACATAGTGAAAAAAACAAAAAAAAAAAACAATCAGGTGCAGCATTTTTAAACCCCCATGCTTGTTCTCTCTAAATGAGAGGCAGCGCTTAACAGGATTAAGCCTGCTACCCCAAATGCAAGAAAAAAAAAACAGCCATTCATCTTGGTCTCAAGCTTGGGGAGAAGAGACAAAAAAACATACTTAAATATAAAAAAATTGGTAACAAAAAAGTTTTAATCATTAATACTCTTTTTAGTTTGGATAAACGCCATTGGTTCCATATTGAAACATCATTCTGTGCCAATTGTAATTTTGTTGACCAGTTTTGTAAAGCTAAATCACCATTGCCAAACCGTAAACCCCAAATACTGCAAGTAGAGACTACATTAATCTCAATTATCTGTGCGTCAGTGGCTACAGCATGTCCTAGAGGCACACAATTACACTTTGAATAATTCAACATGGCCCCAGTATGTCTCAGAAAACTATCCAAAACCTCTTCTAAGACATGCGCTAAAGCTTCATCACCAACAATAAAACATAAGTCATCTGCATAAGCAATGCACTTAATCTCAGCATCCAGACTAGAAAAGGAGACTGCTCGAATAGATACAGTATCATACACTTTTCGTAATAACGGATCTAAAGTAAATATATATAAAAGATGGCTCAAGGACACCCCTGATGAACTCCTCGAGTAACACGACAAGTTCGTCCTAACCATCCATTGCAATAAGTTTGTGCTATAGCCGTACCATAACAAATCCGCACCCAGCCAACAAAGGTTTTATGTGTGCTGTAACTGCTTAAACAATCCCAAAGGTATTGGTGATGTACTGAGTCAAAGGCTTTCGCCTGATCCATACTGAAAATCAAGCCTAGAAGTTCTCCGGGTGTCCCCCGTTGGAAAATTTCCCATAATAAAATGAGACTATTATCCGTCTCTCAGGAATAGAACAGGACTGAGCAGGATGGATGAGAGAGTCAGAATAAATCACTAATCGATTATGCAATAATTTAAAGTCTGAATTTAGTAAAGTTATGGGGTGCCAATTTGTCAAGAGTCCCCTATCCCCTTTCTTATACATAAGGAGAACTAGGCCTTTCTGTCATACTATAAGGTAAAGTCCCAGAATCCAATATTTCCTGTAGAACTGCTGTAAATTCAGGTAACAATATCCTGAAAATTAGTTTATATACATCATAAGGAAGACCATCCTTCCCAGGAGCTTTACCTTCAGTAGCCTGAGACAAAGCAGCAGAGACCTCCTGGGAAGTAAGTGGGCTTATCAAGAGGGTGTTTTGATTCTCAGAAAGTTGTGGTAACGAAATCTCAGATAACCAAGACATATGCATAGCTGATGGAACAACTTTCGGATTAAATAAGGATGAAATGTGTATTAATTTCTTGAAAAATATCAGACTGAGATGTGCAAAAATTACCTAAAGGGTCTCTGAGATGGTCTATATATTTCTGCTGACGTTGTTGTGCACAAAAATGAGTAGAATTCATAAATGCTTTGGTCCCATGGGTCCCAAATCTCCATTCCTGATCTAAGGACTTCAGTCTATCATATTGTACAGTATTAAGAAGATGTCTTACAGAATCTAATTCAGGAAGAACAGATTTATCCCCTTGGGCAGCTAGGGACAGAAGATCTTGAAATTTAGTTCTATAAACTTGATACAGAGTCTTTTTATGTAACCCATTTAGCCGGCCAATGGTTTGAAAATACGTTTTTATATTTTTTAGTATCTTCCCACCAAACACCATGGGAATCATAAAGCCAAAAAACAGATTTCCTTGCTTCCAAAAGGGAGAGCAAGCCGGTTTCCACAGTAGGAAGAGCAAGGAGGGCCATATTTAGTCTCCGATAACCAGGACTGGGATGCAGAACTTCATGGCCAGACACTGTCACTTGAATGACAGCATGGTCAGAGGGAGCGACAGGTACTGTTAATGTTCTAAGTACTCCTAAGGAGTCTGATAAAAACCAGGAATCAATCCTCATAGCTAAAGTACCACTGAAATAAGTTTTCTGAGGAGCCCCTGACAACGTCATAACATCTATTAGGCCTGTTTGTACTAACAGATCATTTAAGCAGTGTGCATCTCAAAATACCTTCTTTGTTTAACCCCCTCTATCTGTTAAATACCTACTACAATTAAAATCTCCACCAAGGAACACATGCTTTGCTGTGAATAAATACGGCTGAATCACTTTAAACATGTTTATCCTGGCTGACTTCAATTGAGGGGCATATACATTAATAAAGCGACACTGAAGGCCACATAAAATCAGATCTAATAGCAAAACTCTCCCTGGAATCAATTCAGGTAATTGAAGCAGCCTAGCAGAAGGGTTATTTATTCCAATACCCACACCACTACAGGCATCCTCACCAAAAGACCCATACATAACACCCCATTTCCACTCACCTGCTGCTACATCCAACTCGGCTTTAGTGTGAAGACGAGTATCCTGTAAGAAGACCACATCTTGATCCCCTTTGTCAAACAAAGAATAAATCAAGGCTCTTTTCCTAGCAGAAAGAATACTATTAACATTGAGGGAAGCAACAGTAATGGTATAAATCCCAGTCATAAGGGAAAAAAGGGGAAGGATGACCTAAATGCGGGAAAGCAAATAAGCTCATAACACAAAGAAGATGTATAGTAAAGCTTATTTCTTTTTAGTCAATTTTCGTGAGCCTAAACGGGATTTCTTCTTCTTTCCAGTACCAGGTTGCTCTAGTAAATCCACATCAGAGGAGCCTTCCAGTTGGGAAGACTGTACAGAGGTAGAATCAGGTTCAGTACCCTCATCATCCTGCAGTACTGTATAGGAATTTCATAGAGGAAGCTCTGACTCCGGTTCTGTTACTGCTACCATCACAGACCTAGATCGTAGGCTGTGACATCTGTGAGAGACCACTTGAAACACATCATCTGGAGGTCGAGGGGAAGGGGGCATACAGACAGAAGAAGGGGATACCTCCAATGAGAGAATCATTTGAATTGACACAGAACCATCTTGAGGGGAACCATCTACATGTTCAAGAACAGGGTTTGTAGGCTCAACGGGGGTGCTTTCTGTGGTAGGGAAGTCGGGCCAGATCTCTTCTCGGGGGGTGCTGCTGGTTTCTGGCGTTGTGCTGCATGTACAGCTGTATTCAGGAAAAAATCTTGAATACAGAAATCTCCATTGGTTTTGTTTTGAGCAGCCCAAGAACAGTCTGTATAAGCATGCAAGTCTTCACAAAGGGAACATTTGGCAGGATGATGACAGTCAGATATCAAATGTCCCAACTCCCCACATTGGACACATTTCACCGTATCACAGGTGCGACTCAAGTGGCGTCCTGAGCCACATTTATAGCAGTGACGAGGCTGGCCGGGTAAAAGATAAATCCCTTATCCTAGCCCAGATAAAAACAACTAGGCTGCTGTAAACCTTCATCAGTCTGAGGCAGATTAACTTTATACTGCCAGCCCCCATTCCAGAAACCTTCCATGTCAAGGAGAGGTTCAGGATTACTCTGCAGTTTGCGTCTGCGTTCTAACCAGTAGGAAATGTCCTCAACATTCACTCCTTCATTGCGAAAGAGAACTGTAATAACTTTAAAAGATTGTTTGGTCAGGGGTATAGCCTGAAAATGAGCCCAGGCTGGGTTAGTTTTTAAGATAGCAAACTTCATCCAGAATTTGTTAAGTAAATCAGGGGACCGGAAACTAATATCAAATGTGTTATCCCCCAGAGAGTGAATTAAGGCATAAACCTCACTAGGTGAAAATCCCAACATTTGTTTGATCCAAACCTGACCAACATAAAACCTATCAGACATGTTATCAGTAGGACCCAAAAAACACAGCCTTACAGCATTACGGCGTTTAGCAAGAGATAATGTTTTTTTTAAAAGACCAGCATAGGTAGGTGCTGGTTCCTGTAAACTTGGAATGTCCTATACAGTATTAGGGTCAATATTTAAGGCAGGTGAAAAACCCGGGGCCTGGGAGTCAGTTTCCAAAGATATATCCAAAGCTTCCTTCTGAGGTCCAACAGCACAAGGGGAATAGGGAATGTCAGCATCTTGTAATAAAGGAGCATCAGGAGGGACGGAATGTACCTTAGGTAAACTAGGAGGAACTGAGTCACCATTTTGCTGCTCTGTAATCTTATGACCTATGGTAGTCTGTAAAGTTTCAGAAGGGGGAAGGCCCAGATCCGAATGCAAAGAACCTTCTCCCACTTCAAGTCCACCCTCACCAGATACCCCAGGAATAGAAATATTAGGATCAGCAATCCACTGACCCGATTCAAGTTGTAGCCAGCCCGCCCACTCCAGGGCCAATTTCAGGACCATTGTGCTTCCGCATCATCTTCCTGCAAAGGGAGAGGGGTCTGGGTTGGGGAAGCACCCAATTGTGGTGCTGGTGAAGTAGAAGAAAGAAAAACCTTGACATTACTACCTGAAATTGCAGTGGGTGAATCCATAATGGGACGCTTATGTTTGCGAAGCTCCTCTTCAGCCATACATTGAGCTATTTGAAAATCCACTGCCGCAGCTTCTAAAACGCGACGCTTTTCACTCAGAAGAGCAGAAATATTGTCCACATCCTGTGGAGAGGTGTGACCCATCGTCAGATCATTACCATCCAGAACTTCTTGTGAGAGGCCCACAAGGCCTACTGTTGGCAAACAACTATCGGTGTATGCAACACCATCAAGTGCCGAAGTGTGTAGTGAAGGTATAGGCGCGATATGCTGGCCACCAGGCAGGTGCATCCCAGCCGCGCCTCCCCCATCGCCTATGCAGCTTTGCAGGAGGCGTTCATCCATCCGACCTCCTCCACTATCCTCCATCTGGGATTCCCACTTGACGACTCACAACACCCTCTGCTGACAAGAGTAGGGGACTTTCCATAGTGTTCTAGCCAAATTTCCCCCATTCACTGAAAATACCACCAACAGCTTAATCTGGATCAAGTAAAGATTTATACCATGTTACAATTTAAGTTGCTTACCATCTGTACCCCCCCTCACCCCCTGAAAAAGGGACTTCTAGTCTTAGTGGGCCAACAACATCCAACGAATAGATAAATTCCCCCATTATGCCTTATGGATTCCATATAAATCCAAATCATTCCAAGACCATCTTGACATATAATTTTAAAACCTAACAGCAATTCAGAGCCCTTTTCCTGATAAAAGGCTGCCAACATATTACATTTAAATAAACAACAAAGTCACAGATAAGGAACTAGTGGCTTATGGAAAAAGCTACAGGGATTTATACAGGAATTTGATGCTGCCACTACAGGGAAAATACAGGAAAAATGAAGGCTTGTTACAGGAAACTTATTATTTGGATCTGGGAGCACTGTGATGATTGTGACTAAACAGCACTATATGGCACCAACAAGAAAATGACTTTGATCATTTGGTAGCGCTTCACAGCCCTATCGGCTCTGGTTAGATTTTGTTTTTTTGTTACTATTACTGGTTAAAAGAACAGCAGCTGGGAGTTGACTGATAATGAAAGGAGATTTTACCTCATGTCGCAGCTACAGCTGCTGTGTCTTGCACTCAATGCAATGTGTGTTAACAGAGAATTTTTAGGTACTGGTTTCAGGTTGTAATCAACGTAACTAGTAATTATTAAAAGTTAACCGATCCCTGAATTGAGTTAAAATATATAAGTATGGACTATGCAATGGAATAAACATGTTTATTGGCAACAGTAATGTGTAAGAGTCAGGCAAAGCCTGAAGTTACTTATGAAGGTCCTACCACGTGTGTCTTGTGTAGCCGACAAGATATGCTATTATCGAACGTCAGTTGGGAGGGGGGAGCAGAGGAGCAAAATAAAGCAGAACCCACCCACAGCAGAAGTTTTGGAAACTGCATTTTGAAATAAGAGTCTTATGTCCATGAACAAGTGATAAAAAGCTTGCATTACTCAAATCTTCCTTCATTTCTTTGGCAGAAGCCTGCCCAACATGGTCCAAAAAAACATAGCCACGTTGTTGGATTCAGAGACAGCCATCCAGATCTGCTCTTAAAACCTGTCCTGCTAACCCCCATCCAGTCTTGACATATTTGTTAGGGTTGGAAAACCTATGAGGGGAGTTAACTTCCTCAGAGAATTTAGGGAATAGATTTTTTTTGTTTAATTTTCTTAATGTGGAACTTTTTAAAATGTCTTTGAATGCCCCTGTTTTGAATAAGTCTTACTTGTTAATCTTACTGGCAGATGGGAGAGTGGAGATAGGCGCAGGGGGGCAGGGTTCCCCTCAGTGTCAGGTTTTTCATTGGGGTAAAGTGGGGGTTGGGGGCAGAGCTGGTGTGCCTTTTTTCTGAAGCAGTCTAGAATGGGCACTTCTCAGCTTCTACTGCTTGCTCTGCCAGCGGTACTGTTTAACAGTTAACCTTACCTCATTAATCAACCATCCTGAGAAACCCTTCCATGCCTAGCAAGGCTAGCAGTACTAAAACGTGCACATTAAGCTCTGACACCTATAGCCAGTGTTACAAATCCAGTGTCACTGGCTCAGATTGTACACTCAGGACTGGGTCCGGATGATAGGAAGGTTGTGGGTTCTAGTCCTACACTAGGAACCTGAGCTAATACCCAATACTGACACTGTAGTGCAGCACGGGGAAGGGGGGGGAGATGCTGCACTGTTGAGTTGCCATCCTTCAGATGAGACGTTAAACCGAGATCCCTTCCTCTCATCCCTGGTGGTTGTCTAGGTGGAAGTTTAAGATTCCATGGCACTAATAGTAAGAATATTGGATTTTCCCTGGTGTCCAGTCAGCAGTCCCCCTGTCCATGTAACCCATCCCGCAGGATGCCCCTAAAATAAGCTGTCACAGGTCTGTGGGCCTTTCCTGGTCAAACATTACTAATAAAGAAATAAACAGATCCCATGTAACCCATGCAACGGAGGCAGTATAACGTAGTAACAAATTATCAGAACCTTTTCAGAACTTGAAAAAAGGGTCTGATAAGGTTCTTTTACAGAAAATAACAGAGTTTCTGAACTTATCCAAACCAGTTCTCCCATCCCTAGTGTGACGGGCAAGGGTCACAGACGAGGGAGTCCAAAGATATGTAGATCAGAATATACACATGACAGGTGTCCGTAGTTAAAGGGACAGCTTTTGTGACGGTTTCCAAAGTGCCTGTAGTAAATGTTTCTGGAGTAAGAATTAGCAGTCTAAAATGCACAGATGTCAAGAGATTTTCACACTAGTGCAAGATAGTTATTTTTTTTGGCAAAACTGTATTGTTGCCGTCGCAACCGAAATCTTTGCCACGCACGTCCATGAGCTAGTATGGCACTGAGCTGCAGGCAAACTCGTTCATGAACAAGTTAGTGATTTTTTTTTAGCATGTGTGAGACAAAGCTTGTACCTCTTACTGTTGATAATACTAATTTTTGCAGCAGTACACTCACCGGAGTGCCCAGCAATTTTTGGACTAATTTCTGCAAAGAGATTCCTATTTAAAAAAAAAACAAGTGTTTGGTCCATTTCATTTTGTATATGAAAAAAAATTGAAAGTTGTGACTCCGGGCATGTTTTTTGGCAGTGTCCCTTTAACTTGGAAATGTTTTGGTGGGGGAACTCTCAGCTGTAGATTTGTAGATGGGGGGACTGTCAATTCTAGGTGGTAGAACTCTCCTATAGTAGTCAGTGGAGATAGGTGAAAGCTGTCAGAGGTGCAGGAATTGTCATACTGTTTTTATGGTATGATATAACCTTGAAAAAATGATCATAGTTATATTATCACAATATGATGGCATTTTTTTGGGGGGGGGGTTCAGTAAGGAACCCGCGAAACCCTACATTTTTGATGGAAAACAGGGTAGTACAGTGAGAGACTGAAATGTTCATACTTTACCGTGGTATGTCATGAATAGTGGTTATCACTATCTAGGAAAACAGACACGATATTGGTATTGTCAGTAAAAATCATCGTGGGAAGCTGGCTCTGTGGTGCCGAATGAAGGGCTTTGCTTGGCACGTTGGTGACCCGAGTCTGGGTACAAGGAGTGGAGACCGTCAGGGAGGGGTTTTACAAGCGTCCATTGGATGCATCCCTCCCGGGGAGGGAGGGGATGAGCCTGGACTCCTGTAGGTGGATTGGTGGACGAGCTTGGAGGGCGTGAGGCCTTGACATGCCCTCCCGCATGTCCCACCTCAGGATGCTGTCCTTATGGCCAGTACATGGGGCAGGCCAAGAAAACAGAAAAATTGGGCTCCCTGCTGACCAGATGACAAGCGCCCAGCCCACAATGCCATGAGGCCCCGAACAGCCTGGACCAACCCAGCGGCAGCCTCCTGGGGTACGCAGTATGCCTGACGGCACTTACCCCTTGGAATACAGGGACCCTCCTGACACAGGAAAAGGTCGGGTTACCCAGGTAAGGCTGTGAGACAGGGTCGGGAGATGGTGGTGCGGGGCCGAGGTGCTGAGGGGGTGTGGTGGTCAGTGGTGCTCCAAAGGAGTGCTTGGCAGGGGTGCCACGGGGAGGAGCATAAATAAATAGCACAAAAAAACATTGCTGTGGTTATCATGAAACATGGTTATGATGACATTTCTACCTCTGACACATTTATATAGATAACTCGGGGAAGTCACTTTTAGCCTTTCCACTGAATGCCTGAGTTAGAGTTTAAGTGAGGAATAAGTAACCTCTCCCTTGTTGTTCATTTACAGCATTCTCACTTGTGGTCGGAAGCTCCTGGGACTGTGGCCAGCAACTCAGGGCAATGCCAATGCAAGGTCCAGCACCTCGAACATTATCCAGCCGGACAGCGTGGTCCTGCAGGTAGGCCGAACCACATAGTTGCTTGGCTACTGAGTGCACAATATGAATGTAGAGTAGACAAGGTAATGAGGGTTAACGTTTGCAGAAACTAGTTTTTGCTCCAGTTTCCTGAAGCACACCCCAGACTGTAACCCTACTGACACTGTATCATTTATCCTGGTCTCGTGAGCTCTTTCCTGGTCAACTTTACAGGGCTGGAAGTATGACCTAGAGGTTGGAGTAATGAGCTGTGGATGAGCTTGGTACATCCAGCAGACCTGGGTTTAATTCCCATGACCTCAGGTTGCATAATTACGTGACCATGAGCACGTCACTTAACCTCCCCAGGGCTCCTGGCTCATCCCTAAAAACAGGCCTTGGACTTAGTGGGCCTTACCCAGTTACCAAATAATAATAAAACGTGTCATCCTCTTTCTGTGGCCAGCTGTCACCTATAGAGGAACATCATTGCTCTTTCTATCTTAATCCCCGTGGAGATGAGGCATTTGACACCCAGGGTGGGTGGATACCAGCTGCCCCACATTTGCTTACCCCTGCCAGTGCTAGATGACAAAGTGGAACCAATGGTGACTGTGAAGGCAGATACATGCCTGTCCTCATGGATGCATGGTGTTGCCATGGAGCCCCCGACTGCAGGAGGGGTGAATGGGGCAATAAAAGGCTGAAAATGAATTTAAAAAATTGTATTTTATTTATTTAGTTTTTGTTAACCGGGTTGGTGCACTAGCCATGAAATGACTATTTTCAGGCACGACCTAGGATTAGTGGGGGCACCCTATGACCCAAAGAAGGCATGAACCACATCCATGCTTGCACAACCCAGGTTTGGAAGTGAACACAGGAGACAACAATCGGATGGCCATGTTGGGAACAACTGGGGAGCAGCCATTGGCAGAGTGTCCCAGCTGGCGAGTGGGAGCCGTTGCTGCATCTCCTGCTGTTGCACCTGGAAGTTTGCTTGCAGGCCGCTTGGAGTTGAGGGAGAAGAAACTCGGAGGAACAAAATGCTGGCTGTGCATGGTGTTGGGGAGCCCCCTCGCAGGCCCGACACCAGTAACCCTCTTTCACTGGATCTGGACCTCTGGAGTCGTAAGGCAACCCCAGTGGCCCCATCATGGATGGTAAGCCATGAGGGACTGGGGCTGGCATAAGCACCTGGAGAAGGTGGGTGGGTGGGCTAGCCAGACAGGGGCAAGCCAAGTGTGGAAGGAGGATGAAAAATTAATAATAACCAAAAAAACTGTAATGGAAGGGGGACAAATTGAACTGGCAGCTTTTAAGTAGCAGGGAGGAGGCAGGAAACTACAGACCAGTCAGTCTTACCTCAGTAGTGGGCAAGATTATGGAGGCACTCCTTAAGGAAAGGATAGTGCAACACCTGGAATCTGTAGGAGCACAGGATCCAAGACAGCATGGGTTTACAAAAGGAAGGTCCTGTCAAACTAATCTCATGGATTTCTTTAACTGGGTAACCAGAGTGGTGGACCAAGGGCGAGCAGTTGATGTTGCCTACCTTGATTTCAGCAAAGCTTTCGATACTGTTCCACATAGAAGATTGATTAATAAGCTGGGTAGGCTCAGGGTGGGTTAGAGGTTGGTCAACTGGGTGGCAAACTGGTCGATGGACAGAAAACAGAGAGTGGTGCTAAATGGTATACAGTCAGAAGAGATGCAAGTCACAAGTGGGGTACCTCAGGGATCAGTCCTGGGGCCAGTCCTCTTCAATATCTTCATCAGTGACATTGCAGATGGACTGGAAGGTAAGGTTTGTCTGTTTGCAGATGGCACCAAGATCTGCAACAGAGTAGATGATCCAGATGGGGTGGGAAGAATGAAAAGAGATCTGGATAAACTGGCAAAATGGTTGGAAGAGTGGTAATTGAGGTTTAATGTAAAGAAGTGCAAGATCATGCACATAGGGAAGAGAAACCCTGAAGCCAGCTATAAGCTTGGAGAAGAGTTGCTGGCAGTCACAAGGGAAGAAAGAGACTTGGGCATCATCATCACTGATGACCTGAAATCATCCAAGCAGACCACTAAAGCAGTAGGTAAGGCTAGGGGGATGATGGGGTGTATTAGTAGGGGCATCACAAGTCATAAGAGGGAAGTAATAATCCCGCTTTATAAGACACTGGTTAGGCCCCATCTGGAGTACTGCGTGCAGTACTAGAGGCCACACCTTCACAAGGACATTAACCAAATTGAGTCAGTCCACAGAAGGGCAACCAAAATGGTGCAGGGACTGCATCAGAAAACATATGAGGACAGGTTAACAGAGCTCAATATGTGTACCCTAGAGCAAAGGAGGGAGAGAGGTGATATGATCGAAACATTCAAACACCTTAAGGGCATTAACAAGGTGAAAGAGTCTAACATGTTTCAATATAAGAAAAATAGCAGAACAAGAGGACACAGCATGAGATTAGAGGGAGACCGATTAAGGGGTAATGTGAAGAAGTTCTTTTCCACAGAAAGGGTGGTGGATGCATGGAACGGCCTACCTCAGGAAGTGGTGGATATGAATACAGTGCAGGGCTTCAAACAGGCATGGGATAGGCATAAGGGAGCAATACAGATGAGTATGAATAGATAGGCCATTGACAGAGCAAAGGCCGATGGCACATTTATAAGGTGGAAAAAGAAATGGTCCGACTGGATGGGCCTTGCGGTCCTTATCTGCCATCAACTTCTATGTTTCTAAGTAGACAGAACTGCTGTCAGGGAATGCTTTACCACAAGATATTGGAAACCTGACAAGATCACAATGTAAAGGGCAAAGTCCAGATGATTGGATCAACCTTGTAAATGTGGTAAATGTGTATGGTGTATAATTGCTAAACGTATGTACTTTTTCTTCTTTTTTTCTATATGCATTTTATGCCCCTGGTATGTATCCTTCTGTTCGCTCCCCCCATCCCGTCACCTGGCTCTTTGGGACTCACGTTCCCACCGACATTCCAGCTTCTGGACTTTGGTGGGGTGCCCAGTCACCGGTGCAGGACCTGCGAGGGACTGGACTTCATCCCGCGGC
Source organism: Neoceratodus forsteri (assembly GCA_016271365.2). Lineage (NCBI taxonomy): Eukaryota > Metazoa > Chordata > Ceratodontiformes > Ceratodontidae > Neoceratodus > Neoceratodus forsteri. Next base: position 107,551,650 of record JADMNL010000029.1, read on the forward strand.
CAAGGAGGTGTTCCACCTTGGTTAGGTTTTCCCCTAGGGCCGGAAAGGTGCAGTGACGTGGCAGATGCAGGATTGTACACTATATAAAATCATATATGATCGAAAATGAGCTTGCTCAATGGTGTTTATGCCTGGTTAAATAAAATGATTGATTGATTGATGACAATTTGGCCATGTTTCCATCTCTGGGACTGTGATGATCTCTGGGACCCTTCAAGTTTCGTTCTTGAGGTTTCTAATGATGTCATCACAATGCCTCTGTGGAATTGCAGCCTTGTTGTGTATAGTCGCCCATACATTAGTCTATATCTTTTGCTTTTTGAAGGTATATTGGGGGTCCGCAGAAGTGGACCCCTTTTTTGGTTACTGAATTGGAGATGTTACGCAAGAGCTAAGAAACCCTGATTAGTCAATCACAGGATACACGGGTGGGGGTGGGGGGATTTAATGTTTCCCCATCCCTTAGGGGTGTGCTTAACTCATTTTACTTTTTGTTTTGATCTCAGCGAGAGGCCCCAGGCCCCAGTCCCAGTCTCAAGGGCGTTAACTTGCATGTGTGTGTGGGAGACTTGACAAGTCATGTCATCGATCAGGAGCCATGCCATGCAGTGCCTGGCATTTCTGTAATGTCTGTCCTGCATTTTTTGGATCAGGAATAGAAAAGCAAGACAGTCTAATTTCAGGATTGGAATCCACTTCTCTTGTTGTGGCTTAGAGGCTGCTCTTTGAAGGAGTCTGAGCTTCAGGGGATAAGGTCACCAGCAAAGGCAAAGTTACACTATGCATGTGGTTCGGAGAGATGTAGAAAAAAACAGTTTGAATATTTCTTCTCTCCAAATGCCCTTTTATCAAGAGTATGGCTGTTGTTACATCAGATTTCCTGCTCAGTATGCCACCTTCAAGTATGCTACATGCCTGAATGTGTAGAATTAAATGACATTGATTGGCTGACCTGCCAACCATCAGTTCCTTGAAGTTACTGACGCGGCTGACGGAACCACAGTGCATTTCCACCAGCTGGCTGCTATAACTGCAAAATGCAAGCAAAATTGTTTAAAATAAAAACAATTATGTCAACATTAGTCTTGTAATCCCAGTAATAAATGACTAGAAAAAAGGCTGTGGTTCTCCTTGACGGTATACCACAAGTTATCTTTGAATGCAGTGGCCAGTATTATATTTGGCGTTCCTCACCTCCAGTTAACTGTTTGACACCTACATTGATGCATGAAAACTGTACCCAAATGACACAATTGTGTTAACTATATTTCAGGCTTTCGTTTAAAAAAAAATGTCATTCTTAGTCCAAACAGTTTTATGTTGACCTTTTTTCAAATTATCCTTAGAATAGGCTAACATTTGAACCATGTGGGCTATGAATATATTGTACCTTTGTAACATCATAATTATTGTTGAAAGGATCTCTAGGTCCATCAAATCCACTCCCAGCAGGTGTGCTGTTCCAACATGCCCCAATATATAATGATTTCCCTCCCACTCTAATACCTAGATTTCCCTGGGATTTCCTTGGTAAGCAGAAATTTGCCCAGGCCTACCTTTGAAGGTCTGTACTATCTTCCTCTCCACTGTCTTTACTGGTAGGCTGTTCCACAGGTTCACCACCCTCAGGAGAGAAAAAGAGCCTCCCAACATTACACCTAATTATAAAATGCAAGAAAAATTCTAGGATCGTGGATATATTGTTCATCCACACTCTTTGGCATGTCCCTTTCCCCTTTAAGGATCACCGTAAGTCTTCAAGCTGACTCCTCCCACCCACTCGGGTGGTATAACCCTTGGCTCCGCTCCATGACGCCAGATCTTACTTTCTGCTGGAAGATTCAGGTTGCCTCCTTCATGCTCCCGCAATTTGTAGGCCCTGGCTTCAAAACCTTCGGTTATTCCGAAAATTCGTCCAGTTCACATTAGCGATCGCGACTACTTATCTTCGATTATGGAAGACAAGTCTTCCCAGTTCGCCTGGTGTTCATATGGACAGAAAACAATGACATCATCTCACACCGTAAAGGCCTATTGCCTGGGTGTCGACTATGACACTCAAGTGTGATATTTGTCTTGCATTTCACCCTAATGTCCTTGATGATGATCTTGCATGCCTGAAGTTGGGGAGGCCGGAAAAACAGAACCCTCCGGTGAAATCAAAGGAAGCTTGTTGGGTGGTTTTCGCGGCTGCGGGATCCGCCAAGCAATTGGAATGCATGCAAGCCTTCAAGGAGGAAGTGGAACATGCCGGGGAATCTTCCTTTTGGAGCTTCTTCATTCAGCTCAACCTGGGCTCCACCTTCTTGGGTTCCTTCCGAGAGTTGTACCAGTCTCTTCCGACAAAGGGAGAGGGTCCTGCAGGCATGCACTCCTCTTGGTCCCATAAGCAGGAAAAGGACCCAGGAACATCTTCGTGGGACCTTTCGGCCGAGAGCCTGGTGACTGCCCCTCGGGAGGAAAGAGTATCCATCCAGACTCAGCCAGCTCTTCAAGATGACATTGCTCAGCTCCTCCTCAAGGAGGCAGTAGCTCCAGTGATGGATCCTTCAGCAGACCCAGGCTTTGTCTCCAGGTACTTCAGGGTTTTAAATAACTGATTAGCAGTTTTTTTCTTGGGACAATGCGAACTGTACATAAGTATTTATATAGGTTTTCTAGAAGTGTTATGTTTGTTAACTCATTGCCTCCACAGGAGCTCTCTGAAGTTGCACCAATTGTCTCCCGTGTACTGTTAACAGTAAATCCTGGGCCTTTCTAAGCAAAATCAAGCTATAGTCAGCATGCCACAAACAAATCCTAATGGCTCAAGAACCATAAGTGCTAGACACAAAGTATGAGTGGCAAAGTTATTCAGCACAAAATTATCTTTCCAGTGGTGGTATGCAAATAATAATATGCAATTTTGTTTTTTTTCTATGCTGGTTGAAACAGCAAAAATATTTTTTTTTTTCACTAAAACAGGCAACATAAGCCATACACACCATACCATAAACAAATGAGAATAAATTATACATGATATACACAAAATATCAGTGGCAAAGTTGTTCAGCACAAAATTACTCTTCAAATGGTGGTATGCAAATAATAATATGTAATTTTGTTTTTTTTTTTTATGCTGCTTGAAACAGCAAAAAAAATGTTTTTTCACTAAAACAGGCAACATAAGCCATATACACCATACCATAAACAAATGTGAATAACTCCTAAAGTATACACGATATACACAAAATATCAGTGACAACGTTGTTCAGCATAAAATTACCTTTCCAACGGTGCTATGCAGTCAAATATATATTATATTCTGTTACACTATATATTAAAATATATAAGTGACTTCTCCAGACGTTGCAAGGGCACACTGGGAGTCAGTAGCCGACTTCTGCAGGCATCCTCAGGACACACCAGTGTATTTTACTGACGACTACAGGCGTCTGCTAGGAGACAATGAGTTAAACACAGTGAGGCAAGTGCTATGCATTTTCACAATGTTTTAGCAATTTTATGAGCAAAACGCTAATCAATTTTTGGAGTTAAATAAATCCCTGTACTTCCTGGTGCCCAAACGGATGGGGGAGCTGGCACCCCATTCTAGATCTGCACGACCTGAATCAGTATCTCAGGTCACGCACCTTTCGGATGGTTACTCTGTCCCAGATCATACCATCCTTGGAGCAAAACATGTGGTTCTGTTCACTGGATCTGCAGGATGCATTCTTCCACATCCCAGTCAGTCCATCTCATTGGTGGTTCCTCCACTTCAGAGCCGAAGGGACCCTGTACAAGTTCCAAGCCATGCTGTTCACAGAAACATAGAAACATAGACTTTGACGGCAGATAAGGACCGCTAGGCCCATCTAGTCTGCCCATTTCCCTACCTACAGGATAGGCCGCAGATCCTAGTTAACCAACAGCCTTTATCTTCCTGCCCCCCACAAGAATTGCCTTATGTCTGTCCCATGCATTCTTGAATTCTCCCACAGTTTTAGACCCCACAACTTCTCAGGAAGGCTGTTCCATGCATCCACTACCCTCTCTGTGAAATAATACTTCCTCACATTGCCCTGAACCGCCTCCTTCTATCTTTAAATTGTGTCCCCTTGTTCTTGAGTCTCTTTTTCTGAAAGATGCTACCCTCTTGGACTTTGTTGATTCCCTTGAGGTACTTGAAGTTTCTATCATGTCCCCTCTCCTTCTTTCCTCAAGGGTATACATATTAAGCTCCTTTAGTCTCTCCTCATACGGGCTTCTCTTGAAGACCCTGCACCATTTAGTTGCCTCCTCTGGACTGCCTCTATCCTGTCTATGTCCTTGCGGAGATGGGGTCTCCAGAACTGGACACAGTATTCCAGATGGGGTCTCACCAACTGTCTGTACAGAGGGATAACAACTTCCTGTTTTCTGCTGCTGATGCCTCTCCTATACATCCCAGTATACCCCGCCCTCCCTACTGCCTTCTCACATTGCTTACTAACCTAAGGTCATCTGATATGATTACCCCAGGTCCCTTTCCTGTTTTGTTGTTGTTACTAGCTCCCCACTCATTGTGTATTCTTCCCTGGGTTCTTGTTTCAGGTGCATTATTTTGCACTTTTTGCACTGAATCCTAGCTGCCATATCGCCTGACCATTCCTCCAACCCTGCTAAGTCCCTTTTCATCCTTTCCACGCCTCCTTGTGTATCAACCCTGTTGCAGATCTTTGTGTCATCTGCAAAAGGCATACTTTTCCTTCCAGTCCTCGGCAATGTCATGATGAAGACATTAAAAGGACTGGACCCAATACTGAAACCTCACGGTAGCCCACTAGTAACCGCCTTTCTTCAGAGTGGACTCCATTTACAATTACCTTCTGTGTCCTGTTGTCCAGCCAATGTTTGCAGGCTACCACCTGGGACCCACTCCCAGGCTGGTTAATTTGACTATCAATCTTTGTGTGGGACTGTGTCAAATGCCTTGCTAAAGTCTAGGTAGGCCATGTCCACAGCCCCTCCCTGGTCTACTACTTTGGTCACCCAGTCAAAGAAATCTATTAGATTCATCTGATGACCTTCCGCTGTGAACCCATGCTGCCTTGGATCCTGTGCTCCACTGACCTCTAGGTACTCAACTGTTCTTTCCTTCAGAAGTGACTCCATCACTTTTCCCTACCACAGAGGTCAGACTGACAGGTCTGTAGTTTTCCTGCCTCTGTCTTGGTCCCACTTTTGTGAAGGGGAATCACATCCGCCTTCCTCCAGTCCTCGGGTACCACACCATCCTCCCATGATTTATTAAAAGAGTAGCCAGTGGTTTCACTAGTTCCTTCCTTAATTCTTTTAGAATTCTGGGGTGAATTCCATCAGGGCCATTGCTTTGTCCACCTTCAGTTTTAGGAGTTCTTGCAGAACCCTTTCTTCTGTGAAAGGACTGGGATCGACCCCCCTATCAAGAGTGCTTCTGTTAATTGGATTAGGCACTTCCCCCTCCTCTTTTGTGAATACTGAGCAGAAATATTCGTTCAGTATTCCTGCTTTTTCACTGTCCCCCTCTGCCCACCCACTGTTCATTCTATTCAGCCTCACTATCCCTCCCTTTGTCCTTCTATGCTCGCTGATGTACCTATAAAAGGTTTTATCCCCCTTCTTAACTGAGTTGGCTATCTTTTCCTCAGTTTGGGCCTTTGCTATTCTGACTTCCCTCAGATGGCAAGGTACCACACTGCAATGACAGGTCGTCCTCGCATTGCAGTGGAATGGCTGACATTGCAATGTTTGGCCTGTCATTGGCCCCACGGGTCTTCACCAAATGCATTTCAGTGGTGGCAGCCCATCTCAGGCATTGGGGGGTCAGGATTTATCCCTACCTCCACGATTGGCTCTTAGGTTCACCCAATAGGAGGTGGAGAGGTCTAGGGACCTGGCCCTCCAGACCTGCTCCCAACTCGGCCTCCTGATCAACAAGGCCAAGTTGGAATGCGTGCCTTCCCAGGTGATGTGCTTCATTGGGGGCAGAGCTCAACTCTCGTCAAGCCAGAGCTCGACTCCCGGTGGACAGGGCGGAGGTTCTCTCCTCCTTTGCCAAGTAATTTCTGGTTGGGCAATTGCACCCTGCCCAGGACTTTTTGTGCCTTCTGGGTTACATGGTGGTGTGCACCTCAGTGGTCCTTTGGGCCTGGTTGCACATTTGCCCCCTCCAGTGGGAGCTGGCCGCCCAGTGGACTCATTGCCACGGTCATTTCGACCAGCTGATCACTGTAACCCAGAAGATGTGGGATGCTCTCCAATGGTGGACCACCCCAGACTAGTTGCAGGAAGGGATCCAGTTTGTCTGCCCCGAGCCGACGGCAGTCTTCACGTCCGATGCCTCTCTCATAGGCTGGGGAGCCCACATGGGGACAAAAGGGCCCATGGGTTCTGGACCACTGAGGAGTCCCGATACCGCATCAACCTGTTGGAGCTCAGAACAGTCAGAGTGGCACTTTTAGCTTTCGCTCCTCAGCTCCAGGGTCAAGTGGTTCAAGTCCAGATGGACAATACCATGACCATGTACTACCTCAACAAACAGGGTGGCATGCACTCCCATCTGCTTTGCAGAGAGGCGTGCCACATCTGGACCCTCATCAGCTGTTTGTGCCGGATCGCCTAGCCATCCATGTGGTAGGAGCCTCAAATCATCTGGCAGATACTCTCAGCCGCTTAGGCGAGACATCCCACAGGTGGTCTCTCCATCCAGAGGTAGCTTACAGCCTGTTCTCCCACTGGGGCAAACCGATGGTGGACCTGTTTGCCTCCAGCAGAAAACACCAAGCTGAGGCTGTTTCATGTCTGCCCCCCCAGCAGGGCTTGCTGCAGGGGGATGCCTTCTCGAGGCCGTGGACCCTAGGCCTCCTCTATGCCTTCCCTCCATTTCCCTTGATCCACAAAGTGCTTCTCAAGGTGAGGAGGGACACGGCGAAGGTGATTCTGGTAGCCCCAGACTGGCCGTGCCAGTTCTGGTATCCAGATCTCCTCAGCCTCAGCTGCAGGCCCATGGAGTGGCTTCCAAACACCCGGACCTGATATCTCTCAATCAAGGGAAGGTATACCATCTGGATCTTTAATCCCTGCACCCCACAGCTTGGTTTCTGAGCAGCAGAGTTACAGGCTTTGGGTCTTTCCAAGGATGTCCTCACTGTGGTGGAGGCATCTAGGAAGGAATTGACCAGGAAATGTTACGCCTTCAAATGGAAAAAGGTTTTCCATTTGGTGTCAGGGCAAGGGTCTGGACCCTCTGTCCTGTTCAGTGGCTAACATTCTCGACTACCTTTGGTCTCTGTCCAAAGGGGGTCTTCAGTCATCGACCCTTAGGGTGCACCTAACAGCCATCTCTGCTTGCAGGCGCGGGCGGTCCAGCCTTATATTAGCACAGGAGACAGTGGTCGGGCTTTTCAAAGGCCTGGATCACATACTCCTCCAGTGCGTGAACCTCCACCTCCATGGGATCTACTGCTGGTACTGGCAAAGCTCATGGGCAAGCCATTCGAACCATTGCACAAGTGTGCGTTGTCACACTTGTGGAAGACGGCCTTCCTGGTGGCTATAATGTCTGCCAGAAGGACAGGGGAGCTCCAGGCACTTTCGGTGGACTCCCTTTATCTGGTCTTCCACAGGGACAATGTTGTCCTACGCCCCCACCCGAAATTCCTTCCAGAGGTGGTGTCAGAGTTTCACCTTAACCAGGTGTTAACTCTGCTGGTATACTACCCTAACTACACCTCGGAGGCCGAGTACAGGCTCCATACTTTGGACCTGAGACTAGCTCTCTCCTTTTACAAGGAGAGGACGGCAGAAATTCGGGGAGAGGTTTGCCAGCTGTTTGTCACTTATGCTGAAGCCGCTTCTGGCAGACCTGCAGGAAAATGGACCATTGCAAGGTGGATTACATCTTGCATAGGTCTGTGCTATGAGTTGGCGGACATGGAGCCTCCCAGAGGGATAAGAGCTCATTCTACCCGCCATACTGCTGCATCGGTGGCTGCTTCCAGGGACATCCCTATCCAGGAAATCTGTCGGGCTGCTACCTGGAAGTCAACAAACACCTTTAAAACCCACTACCACATCGACCTTGAGTCACGTCGGGATGCTGGTTTTGGGGCCTCAGTTCTCCAATCTCTGTTTCCTAAGTAGGGGGTGTGTGCCTTGCCCCCCTCCTCCCAGTGAACTGCTAGGAGTCTGCCAGAGATTGTGGATGAACAACATATCCATGATCATAGAAAAACAGGTTACTCACCTGTAACAGTAGTTCTAGGAGTGGTATATGTTGTTCATCTACACGGACCCACACGACCTCCCCGGCTGCGGATGCACAACACCTGGCTTCCAGAGGGCTAAGATCTGGCGTTATGGTGAGGAGCTGAGGGTTATACCACCCGGGTGGGTGGGAGGAGCCAGCTTGAAGACTTCCAGCGATCCTTAAAGGGGAAAGGGACATGCCAAAAAGTGTGGATGAACAACATATACCACTCCTAGAACTACTGTTACAGGTGAGCAACCTGTTTTTCCTGGCCTCTGATTGGTCAGTGCTGACCATCAGCAATGATGTTATCCCAGCACAACATTGTGCCTGTTCAAAAGCAACCAAAAATGTATTTTTTTCACCTTTTTTTGTTTGTTTGGTTTACAAGCAAGTTATTTTATAATTGCAGTAATGCACTCCAGCGCATTTCGTTAGGATAACATCACTTCTTGGGTGTTGCACACACTCGGCCAACAGCCTCGTGCCCAGCCACCTGAGGCATGACGGTATCCCAGCACAACACATGCCCTGTCATGCATTATTGCTTACATTTACTGCCTTTAGGCTTCGGGGTGTACCCCCATGTCATGCTGAAGGACCCCAGATTAACTATTTCTGTGTCTCGACCTTATCAATATCGATATGTGGAAGAGGGAGATCATGTTCCCCATCAGCCTACCTTTCTCTGGGGTGAACATGTTATGAGCCTCCTGTCTCTCTTCATAGATTTCATTCCCCATACTTCTGATAATTTTCGTGGCTCTGCGTTGCACCCTCTCTCCTGCCTCAATATCATTTCTGTATTAGGGAGCTCTGAGCTGCATGCAGTAATCCAGTTGGGACCTGACTAGGGCCTTGTAAAGTGGTAGGATTGTGTCCCCTCCTTTGCTGGTCACTCCCCATTTATTTTCCACCCATTGTTTATGTCCCAATCGCCTCCAGCCTGCCCACTTCAATCCGGTCCCCTCTGCCCTGTCACCCAACTTCCCCCGAAATTACCTTCTCACCGGCATCCATGGCTTACAGGACTTGTGGAGGGGTGCCCGCTCACCAGTACAGGGTCTGTGAGGGCCTAGGCTTCATCCTGCAGCCAGTGGAGCTTTTTCTTCCATGGTTTTCTCCTCCCAAGCCACACACACATGCAGTGGCATAACGGATGAGCTTGTCTCCGCGGAGATGTTCTCTAACACCCATGCATGGCTGTCTTCTTGTATTCCCAGAGTGTATGCTACTACCTGGACACCTCCAGGTGGCAGACAAGGAGCAGGTCTTGTAACCACTCCCTCCCCCGAGAAAGGAGAGCAGCCCTGGGACTGCTCAATCCTCCCATGCCCGTCCGACCACCAAATGACCAGAGTCTGTTCCCAAACCTGGGTTGCCAGTGTGGCAGGAGGTAATGTGGTAGCTAGGTGCCTCAGCCTTCCATGTCACAGGGCCGGTTTGGTCACTCCCCTTTTAATCCACCCCAGCATAGGTGCTGGAACATGAGGAAAGTGGGGAGGCTGTAGTAATTACAAAAGAGACCATGATTGCTTCCCTTTTGACCTTGCATGGATTAAAGTGGCACTTTGAATGCTCATGGGCAAAACTTGGGGGGAGGGGGCTGCCACCACCCTCACCAATAGGTTCCGGCACCTATGCACCCCAGCATTCTTCCAGGCTTTGTGACAGCAGTCGCCCACTGCTTGCCATACTTTAGCCTCTTACCTATCATGTCCCTATGTCCTTTTTCTCCTCCACTGCAGCAAGAGAAGCCCCACACAGTCTGTAGGATGCCGCTGTTTCTCCTCCCCTATTGTAGCATCTTGCATTTGGCTACACTGAATCTATAGGCATGTTTACACTGCTGCCATAGCATTGCTGCAACTCGCGTACAGGTTGCAGCAGTACAAAAGTGGCTGCATGGACACTTAGCATAGCATGGCAAGTTATCTGCTGATCCTCTTCCCGAGCTGGCGCAAGAGTAGGGATGCATTCCGGAGCGAGCGGCATAAGTAGCCATGTAGACAGGCCAAGCTGCTCACTATGGTGCACATGCATGCTGATGCCTCCAAGTTGCCCACATCCCCGTGACTGATGGCCCATCCTCCGGCGCGGCTTGCAACAGCGCTGAGAGGGGCCATGTAAACACTCTGCAGGATCATTCTGGACAGTGCTGGAAAGAGTAGCACTTGGAATCAGAGACATCACATTTGCAGTGTAAACATGCCTTAAGACTCCAGGAGCCCAGCAAGTTGTCCAGTTTGTTCTGATTTTCCTGCAGTTTGTCCTCGTCCTTAGTGGTGTCCCTCATTCAGGTCAGCTCAGAGTCATCAGTAAACTTAAGCAATCTGTTTGTGACTCAGGCTTCCAGATCATTGATGACAGTTTGCAATTCTTTGACCAGGAAAGGTGCACTGAGCTGTGATAGATTGTTTCCAGGTGTGTCCTGGGGGGTGTGTGTTACATGGACCCATTTTACTGACAGGCAGAACGTTTGCAGGCAGAACATTTGTCATGGCATTGAGGAAACTCCCCTTTTTATGTTTGCTTGCGCATGCGCAAGAAACATTTCGCTACAGCTTAGGAGAGAAGCGGGGTTTTGGAGGTGCGGCACTGTGGGGGCCAATGGTCCCAGTGCCTTTTGAGGCTTGGCCCATTTTCCCCAATGCAATGGCATGCTGCTGCTGACACCAGTTCAGCCAGCATGCCACCACCTTGAAACAATTTTGCCGCTGCAATCAGGGGCCGCCTCGTCATTGCAATGTCAGCCATTCCACTGCAATGCGAGGACGACCTGTCATTGCAGTGTGGTACCTTGCCATCTGCAAGCCCCCAACCCAGTCCATTTGCTGATGGGGAGCACAGTCCCTGTTGGCATAATGTCCCCACCCCCAAGTTTCTGTTGTATGCAGAGGGGGTACCCAATCCCCCTCAGCATCATGCACCCCAACAGTCTTTCTGTGTGACGGAGCTTTAATCCCGTTGGCTTCAGTCCCCTTCCCAGTTTAATTTGCTGATGGGGAGCCCACTCCCTGTTGGCATAATGTCCTCCCCAATTTGTTGTCTGCCTAGAAGTGCCCAATCCCCTCCAGCTACAGCCCCCCAAAAACATTCATGTGGCACGCTGGGAGCCCACCCCAGCATGCCAAATGTCCCTGAAAAAAAAAAAAAAACCAGTCCTGCAAAGTTTTGTTTTTTAACCCTGTAAAACAGAAAACAGTCCCTCGTCAGTCCGTGGCCTCTCCCCAACCTGCGTGCATCCTCTGCGCCCTGCCTCCCCACCCCCTATCTTACCTCGGAACCCAGCACGGTGATCTTCGTGGACCGGGAACACGCCGGCACTTTTCAAAGCCAACTGCAAACTGAAGAAATGCCGGGTAAGCTGTATAATGCATAAACAGGTTTTTTTTTTCAACTTTGGCGCATATTCAGGCATTTCAGGAATTCTGGCACCAGATTTTCAACATGGGGTTATTGGGACCCCTCCTTATGAATTCAGCCACTGTCATGGCGTAAGTTCTGCACCAAGGTGGTTTCTCGTCACTGCGCAGAATCACCTTTTCGGGACCAATATTGGAAACAACAGTGCCAGTGTTCATGAGGTGGCTCTCAAAAGCCTACGCGTAAATTCTTGGTGGAAAATCCAAAGAATGACTGTTTTAATGAGCGTGCATTGCGCAGTTTCCATGCATGCTCGTAACTTTGTGAATTTGTAATATTTTCACTCCAAATTTTCAACATTGGCATTTTTCCACACCTCCTTATGAACAGTACAGCTGACATTTTTTATTTATTTATTTTTTTTATTTAGTTGTTTTACCAGGTATAGCACACTAAGCTGAAAGCTTTTTAACAGGAGTGACCTGGGAGCACAAGGAGGTTAAGTGACTTGCTCAGGGTCACACAGTATGCAAGTGGAAGCTGTGGGATTCAAACCCAGGTTTGGTCTGCTGGATGTCACCATATTTGCAGCTCAGAGCCTTAGACCACTGCACTATATATTTTAGACATCCTGGTCGAAATACGTTTTCGCACTTCCGGCGCAGAATAACTCGGTCGCTGTGGGAAATCAGTTTTCGGGACAGATTAAGAAAATGACAGATACACTGTTCATAAGAAGAGGTACTAAAATGGCAATGTTGAAAATTTGGTGATGAAAGTCCTTAAAATGACTGTGTTACAAGTGTGCATTGCGCAGTTTCCACGCACCCTTGTAACTTCGCAAATTTGTAATACATTTTCATGCCAGATTTTCAACACTGGCATTTTTTCACACCTCCTTATGAACTGTCATTTTTCACATCCTGGCCGAAATGCGTTTTCGCACTTCCAGCGCAGAATAGCGCGGTCACTGTGGGAAATCAGTGTTTGGGACAGATTAAGACTGAGCGAGTGAGAGAAGGGGAGTGAGCAAGCTCAACTGAGCTCTGTCGGGACTGCTGCAGATTTCTTTATGGGCATAAAAAGGCACCAACACAGGCAGGAGCCCAGTACAAAAGGGCAGCCTGCAGCGCCGGGAGAAACAGAACGAGTGAGTGAAGGAGGTGGAGTGTGCGAGCTCAACAGAGCTCTGTCGGGACTGCTGCGGATTTCTTTTTGGGCAGAAAAAGGCATCAGTGCAGGCAGAGGCCCAGTAAAAAAGGGCAGCCTGCAGTGCCAGGAGAAACAGAATGAGCGAGTGAGAGAGGGGGAGTGAATGAGCTCAATGGAGCTCTGTCAGGACTGCTGTGGATTTCTTTGTGGGCAGAAAAAGGCACCAATGCAGGCAGGAGCCTGGTACAAAAGGGCAGCCTGCAGCACTGGGAGAAATAGAATGAACGAGTGAGAGAGGGAGTGAGCAAGCTCAACGGAGCTGTGCCGGGACTTTAGAGTTGCCCACCCTCCCGCCCAGTATCTTCTGTGCTCTGATATTACAGCAGGGTCTCTGGGGTGGAGACAAAGCTATGATTGGATACTTTTAGGATTGCTATAATAATACAGATTTAGTTGTTCTGTTTCTTTCTCTAACTGAGCTATACTGTTAGGATTGCTGTAATAATACATATTTATTTGATCTGTTTATTTCTCTAACAGAGCTAAGTAATACTTGGAGTGCAACAGGATTTCTAACTGGGCTAAATGAAACTATATGAGAGCTGAGAACAAAAAGTATGGTAGCTGAGGAGTGAAAAACAGACAAGGAGGCTTTAGGATTGATACAGTAATACAGTGTCTAACGGATGAGATTTGAGACTGAATTAACCTGGTCGGCAAAGGGGCAGTAGGAGGAGGACTGGTGTGGGAAGGGGGACCAGGAATTTGAGTATATAGGGGCCTAACAGTTGAAACAGAGTACAGAAACTGGAAGTAAGAGCCTGTAACATAAGATGGGGGCCAAAATGGGGCAGGTGCCACATGTCAATATGGCGGGCATCTTTGGAAGGGTTGTGGGGTGTACAGGGTGTGGTTCCGCCATGATCCCGGACTGGGCTTGGAGGATGGGGGGGTGTATGGTCTGTAGACGACTGGCTAGTTTGAGGTTATGGAGGAGTCAAGTGGCAGGGCAGATGAGTATGGTAGGCATCCTGGCTGGGGGAATAGGGATGGCAAGGGGACGGAGGAAGAACAACTAGGCACTGAAACAGACTCCAGTATCAGAGGCACTAGCAGAAAAGAGTGGAGAAGGAAGGGGATGCCCGAAGTGAGGGGGGGCCTCCTGATGGGGGAGGAAGAGACCACAAGGAGTACCAAGGGAGAAAGCAAATAGCTGCGGGTAGGGAGGGACCAGGGGTGGCACGGAGGGGAACAAGTAGGAGGGGGGATCCGATAGGGGGAAGAGATGTAGGAGGAGTATTGACCAGGAATAGATTCAAGCCTCTGCTATGAGACAGTGAGAGGGAGCAGGAACATACTGAAGGGGGGAGGACAAGTGGGGCATGCGAGGGTGGCAACAGGTAGGGGAAGAGATAGCGAGGACGAAAGGGTAGAAGGGGGCTAGTAAGGAAGGATGGGGTGGTGACTGGAGGAGAGAAGGCTAAGTGAAGGGGGAAGGATGGGAGGGGCATCACTAGCGGGGTAGAAGGTAATGGGGGCTCTAAATCAACAACAGCGGGGATAGGAGAGGGGTTGGAAATCAACAGGGGAGGAGGGGAAGTCGACATGGAAAGCCCAGTAGGAAGTAGTCAGGCTGGGAAGGGGTTCAAGGGGGATGGGAGGAATAAGGCAGATAAAAGGGGTGAGACAGAAGTAGGGGGTACAGATACAGAAGTCACAGAGGGTGCAGCTGACGGGGTAAGGGGCAGGGAAGAACGAATACTGGGGTGGTGGAAGGGGCATTAGAAGGGAAAGGGGTAAGGGAGAGGGGGGTACTCATCCTGGGGGATTCTATACTGAAAGGGGTGAGATGGGGTGGAAGGCGGGGAAAGGCATAGCCATATTTGGGTTGAAGCTATCCCCGGGTTGACTGCAGGAGGGGCAGGGCAGGCACTGCTCAAGTGTGCAGCGAGGGGGAGGAAGAAACCTCATTTAGTGTTGCATGTGGGTACAAACGACTTGACGGGGGAGACTCTGGAAGTAGTGATGGGGAGGTTTGAGTTGTTGGGCAGGCAGTGTGAGGGGGTGAGGGATTTGGTGGCATTCTCAGAAGTACTCTCGGTACCATGTGCAAGCATGGAGAGGAAGGGTAGGATTAAGGAGTTCAACGAGTGGCTATGGGATTGGTGCCACACCAAAAATTGTGGGTTAGTGACTAACTAGGGTAGGGTCTGGGGGAATAGTGACTTGTATGTGGGGGGCAGGCTACACTTGAGCAGGGAGGGAAGGGGAGTATTAAAGGCAGGATTAGAGGGGTATATCCCTACTAAGGTGGATTTAAATTAGTGGGGGTGGCCAAAAGACTGAGGTTGGTAGAAAGGTCCGGAAAGGGGAGCCTAATGAGCAGACCCCCCCTAGATATAGGTAAAGGCAGAAACGTAGTAACCCTGGGAGGGGGTGGGCAGAGTGGTCTGAGTGTAATACAGAAGATACCACCAACCGGGAAGAATAAGGAGGAGAAAGGGTGCGGACTACCGGGAGTAGGGACACAGGCCGAGGAGAAGGAGGGGTACGGGTGGAAGGTGGTCTCTCTCAATGCAAGAAGCCTGGGGAACAAAATTGCAGAGCTTCAGAGCTTCAGGCGCTCCTTTCAGAGGGGAAGGTGGACATTGCTGCAGTGACAGAAATTTGGGCCACAGAGTACCATGATTGGGACTTGGCAATCCCGGAATACAGGATATACAGGAGGGACCCACCTGGGGGGGGTTGCAATCTATGTGAGGGAAGGGATTAAATGCATAAGGGACGAGGGAAAAGAGGAGAGGAGAGGACAGAGGTGCTTTAGGTGCAGCTCCTGGACTCCAAGGTCAGAAGGCTAAGGCTGGGAGTGGTGTACAGACCATCAGTCCAATCTGGGGACCTGGATGGGGCGTTGGCAGAGCAGATAAGGAGAGTGTGTAGAAGGGGGAGTGAGGTGATAGTGGGGGATTTTAACCTACCACGGGTTGACTGGAGCACCCCGGCCACTAGCAGTACCAGGGAGCCAGTGCTCCTTGATGCATTCCAGGACGGCCTTCTGATGCAATTGGTAAGTGGGCCTACAAGGCTTGGTAACATTCTAGACCTAGTACTGGCAAATGGGGAGGGGTGAGGGGGGTAATGGTGCAGGACCCACTAGCAGGTAGCGACCACCAAACAGTGTGGCTCGTTGTTGCGCTGGGCAGGGAGACAGGAGGAATGGGCACTAAGGTGGTGGACTTTATGAGGGTGGACTTTGGGAGGAAGGGAGCAATGCTGCAAGAGAGACTCCAGGATATAAGGCCGGGGATGGATGCAGAACAAAAGTGGGGAGTCATAAAGACTGGGCTAACAGAGGCCACAGTAGCCTGCACCAGGGCCAGGAGTAAGAAGAGCAGAGCCAAGAAACCATGCTGGTTGAACAAGGAAGTGCTGCAAGGGGTGAGGGCAAAGACGGCTGCATACCGGAAGTACAGGAACACAGAAAAGGGAGAGGATAAGGAGGCTTTCAGAAACTGGTCAAGGGAGGTTGCCAGGAGGGTCAAAAAAGCTAAGGCCCCCAGGCAATTAAGGTCCACACAGGGCATAAAGGGAAGGGAAAAGGACTTTTTTAGGTATGTCAGGGAAAAGAGGATGTGCAAGGAACATATTGTGAGGATAAAGCTTGGAGGGGACTGGGTGAAAAGGGGGAGGAGCAAGTGGAAGTTCTAAATGAGTAATTCTGTTCCGCCTTCACTAAGGAGAGGGGATGGTCCACTACCAGAATGGGCGGGGGGGGAGGAGGTGACGGACAAAGTGATCACAGGGAGTAGGGTGCTAGAGGGGCTGAAGGCAGTAAGAGTGGACAAGGCACCAAGTCCCGATGGCATCCACCCCAGGGTGCTGAGGGAGATGGAGCTGTTGGCTGAGCCACTGGCAGATCTGTTCAATACCTCCCTGGAAATGGGGTGTGTGCCCCAGGACTAGAGGGTGGCCCATGCGGTGCCCATACACAAGAGTGAGCCTAGAGAGAAGCCAGGAAATTATCGGCCAGTCACTCTCACGTCCATAGTGGGTAAGCTTACGGAGGTGATACTGAAGGAGAGGCTGGTGGCATTCCTAGAGAGTAATGGCCTCCAAGATGGGCGGCAACACGGGTTCGTCTCAGGGAGGCCTTATCAAACCAACCTAATAGAGTATTATGACTGGGTGACAAAGGAGTTGGACAGAGGCAATGTGGTACATGTCCTGTACTTGGACTTCAGTAAGGCCTTCGATACAGTGCCTCATGGGAGACTGGGGGGAAGCTGACAGCAGTGGGGGTGGGAAAAAAGCTGACTAAATGGATAAAGAACTGATTAAAGGGGAGGGTACAGAGGGTGGTGGTGGTGGTGGGGGAGCTCTTGGCACCCAGAGCAGTGACAAGTGGGGTGCTGCAGGGGTCACTACTGGGCCCGGTGCTATTTGTGCTGTTCATCTTTGATATAGCACATGGACTGGGGAGCAGGGTTAGTCTGTTCGCAGATTATACCAAATTGGTGGTGGATGAAGAGGACCGATGGGAAAAACTGCAGTGGGACCTAACCAAACTAGAGACATGATCGATGGAGTGGCAGCTAGGATTCAACGCAAAGAAGTGTTAGGTGATGCACTTTGGGGCTACGAACCAGAAGAGGGACTATTGGTTGGGGATCACAGAGGAGGAGAAGGACCTAGGGGTGTTGGTAACTGGGAGTATGAACAACTTGGCCCAGTGCAGGAGAACAGCAGTGAAGGCAAACAGGATGCTGGGGTGCATCACAAGGGGGTTCTCATCCAGACACAGGGATGTGATCCTACCTCTCTACAGATCATTGGTCACACCACACATAGAGTACTGTGTGCAGTACTGGAGGCCATACCTGAGGAGAGGTATAAAGTTACTGGAGGGGGTGCAAAGCAGAGAAACAGAAATGTTAAAGGGGATGGAAGGAAAGGAATATGAAGTTATGCTGAAGGAGCTGAACATGTACACACTGGAGGAGAGGAGGAATAGGGGGGATATGATTGAAGCATTTAAATACCTGAGGGGGTAAATAAACCTAGCACCAAGGGGGTGTTTAAACTGAGGAGTGGAAGAGAGACGAGGGGGCATGGACTAAGGTTGGAAGGCGGATATTTCAAGAGGGAAATGAGGAGGCACTACTTCTCTGAGAGGGTGGTGTCTAGTTGGAATGCGCTGCCAGAGGGGGTGGTAATATGTAGGACAGTCATGAGCTTTAAGAAGGAGTGGGGTAAAGCAAGGGGAAGAGTCAGTGGGGCAGGGGCTGGGACAAGCGGGGGAGGAACTGAGGGGAAGGAGACTGGGGCAGCTGCAATCTAGGGTGCTAGCTGCACACTCGGGCAGACTTATATAGACCGATTGGTGTGTTCTGCTGGCAGATTCGTATGTTCATATGTAAAATCGCAGTGACTCTGTTCATGAGCAGAGGTCCTAAAATGCCTGTGTTGAACATTTGGTGACAAATGTCCATAAAATGACTGTGTTACAAGCGTGCATTGTGCAGTTTCCACGCACACTCGTAATTTCGCAAATTTGTAGTATTTTCTCTCCAGATTTTCAACATTGGCATTTTTTCATATCTCCTTATGAACAGTACAGCTGTCATTTTTCACACCATCCCCCAAATATGCGTTTAAACATCTGGTGCAGAATAGCGCGGTTGCTGTGGGAAATCAAAGTTCGGGACCGATTAAGAAAATCATAGTGACAGTCTTCATGAGCAGAGGTCACTAAATGCCTATGTTGAAAATCTGGTGAAATAATTCCACTAAATGACTGTGTTACGCACATGTAGTGCGCAGTTTCCACGTACGCGCGGAAGTTTGAGCATTTTTAATATTTTCACTACAGATTTTCAACATTGCCATCTCTTCACACCTTCCTATGAATGGTACAGCTGTCATTCTTCACATCCTGCCCAATCCATGTTTTCTTACATCTGGCTCACAATGGCACGGTCACTGTGGAAACTCAAAGTTCGGGACACATTTGACAAAATCACAGTGCCACTGTTCATGGGAAGATTTCCCAAATGCTTTCATGAGGTGGGAGTCACAAAATGGACATGTTGAAAATTTGTAGTGCAAATACCAACAAATGCCTGGGGCATTAGGGTTTCTAACCATAACGTCCCACCCTGTACAGACTGACAGGCATCAGGGGTGTGTCTTTGGATTGCCGACTGTAATGCCCATGCGATTTCACCCCCACCCCACCACCCTGCAGCCAGTGACAGGCATCGAGGTGTGCCTTGGACTCTTCGGCCCCAGAGTTCACCCCATTCTCCTATACTGCACCCATTTCAGCGTATGTCCTTATGGAGTGGGGTGATTATAAAGCCAAACACCCCAAGGCACACCTCAATACGTGTCAGTGTCTGCTGGATAGGGTGAAGTGAAATGGCATGAATGTTATGGGCGACAACCCAAACGCATACCCCAATGCCTGTCTGTCTCTGCAGGGTGAAGGTGGGGTTGGTGTGAAGTTCAATACTTTACTGCCATTCCTATTCTGCATCTCTCTAACTCCTGCGTTTCCAATGCTAATACCAGCAAGCAAACATTCGGCATTGACAAATGCTTGTCTTTATCTGTGACCGTATTTAGCCTCGGAAGGACAGTGGGAACAGCGAACAAAAGATCAGAGCTTATAAAAACCCTAACATGCACTACAGGCTATTGAATCTCCCACTGTTGCAGTCCTGTTCTGATGCCAGCTGCAGGGAATTCTGGGATTTGTAGTTATAGAAAATGTCAGCTTGCAAGCCAGCAGAATCAGTCTGATACAATCTACTATACTGCAGTAAACAGCAGTAAAAAAAAATGTTTTTGCACACAGAGTTCATATTGGGACCAACCCCACACTTGGCTGTTCCCCTTTGAGTGCATTTGGGTTTGGGGGAGTCTATTTACAAAGCATTAATATTAATTAATGTGCTCCACCACTGGCCTGTCATGTGCAACATCATTTGACCTACACTTTTACCACGGCTGAGTACCCAGTGAAGCACTGGGAGCTCCATATTGTTAAAGGGTGTACACTGGTACCAGTGGGGAGAGGGTAGCACCCTCAGTACAGGTGGCCAAAGGTGAAACACAATTGTACAGTGCATGTGTGATGTGGGGGTGGGCACAAGTATTTGTTTTGAGCCTAGATGGGCAGCTGAGGTCCAGTTCCACTGTATATTATTTGGCTATGCCTTGTAGGGCTTTGAAGAGCAGCCCTGTTGTGTGTTGTCGGCTGGACCTGGAAGGTCACAGAAGAGGCCAGCCAGGAATAAACTATACTGCACTACCTTATAGCTGCTAACCCCCTTTTCTCCCATTTAGGGCCTAAAGAGTGACTCCAAATAAAGACCCTGTTGCTTTGTGTGTAATCATTGCCTGGGTACCATTTTAAAGTATCAGTTGCATGCTTTTACTAATTACATTTTTTTTTACCTGATTATACTAGGTGTAAGTGTGGAAACAGCACTCTACCTGGAGGCTGACATTGTCAATTCTATTACTTCCTGTGCATCATCAGCATTGTGACGTCACTGGCTGTGACGTCACTAGTAACCAGGAAGAGCCAGTCTCCTGCTACTTGATTGGTAGCTTGTGCCACATGTTACCAACAAGGCAGCAGGGTTTGTGATGTAACAATGAATGAGGTCACATATAAATGATCCCGTGGGGGGGAATAGAATTAGATACCTGTATGTCTACTTCCAGATAAAAGTACTGCATTTCACATCACAACCAATACTGTTGGGAAGAAAAACCATATAATGAGCACACAGAAAAAGAAAAACACTTTAGAAATAAAAAGTAATAGGGGACTACTTTTAAAAATTAATAATATTTTCTGCCTATTTTTTTGTGCTACTAGCTCTTTAATAACCTGCATAAAATAAATAAGTTAATAAACTACCAGTTGCTTGCCAGGGTTAAATCATGTTTCTGTATTAGTTGGGGAAGCATGTAGCCAAGCTCTTCATCTGGGATTGATTTTACGATACTGTCTCAGTAGAGTGCTTCTTGTTTTTTAGTACACGTGGCTTGGTGATTTGCACATGCTCGCTTGCTCAGCCCTTGAAAGCGGAGTGGGGGGTGGACTGTTAATTTCTAATTATCAGTAGGTGAGGTAAGCCACGATGGTGCTATCGCAAAAAGGATAAAGAGGCAAAAGAAGGAACTGCAATACCAGAGCCAGCCGTTTTTAAGGGAGGTACACAAACAACAAAAGAAAATGTTAATTTTACTGAAACATTTTTTTATATTGGTTTTTATCCCTCCTTCTCTCTGCCATCATCTTCAAGGATATACTCTGTTACCAGGGATATGCCCTGTTCAGGTGATTTATACCTTCATTCTGATGGCAGGGTTTTTTTTTTATCCCAAATTTTTACCTCGAACCACCCTTCTCCCCTTTTTGTGTGAGATGTGTCTGATCAGCCATGGCTACAAGGTATGCCCTCTGTGGTGAGAGCAAGCTCGCAACCAACCACTAAGAGTTGCTGTGCACTGTAACTCCCCACCCACCCTTCCCAGCTCAGGCATGCCGCACTAGCTACAGCCCGGCCTGCCTCCTTATGTGGAAGCTTGCGTTAGGGTCACTTGCACAGCAGCACACATGGGGACAGACTTTTGCACAGCAGCACACATGGGGACAGACTTTTTTTTGTTAACTTTCTATTTATGCTCCTTCCTTTCAGCTAGTCCTGATGGCCCCTGCAGGACTCTGCAGCATCCCAACCCTGTCACCCCAGCCATCTCCTGGGACTTGGCTGTGTATGTGCCTCAGGAACTCCTTGTAAATGAGCTTGCTCAACAGAGTCTTTCCTGCAATAAACTTGAAAACTTTCTCTCCAGCATTTCTTCATCCCAAGTCCCCTAGGTAACTTTATCTAGTCACCAGGAGAGAGTCCAGGTCGGCAGGGTGCAGGATCTGCAAACACTGCAGGGTCGTCGTCTACCTAGAGTTCCTTCTATCTATATTCTCCCGCCGCCATTGAGACCCAAGGCTGAGAGTAGGTGTGACACTCCACCTATGCCACCACTGAGAAAATCCAGGTGGTGGTCACATGGTGGCAGTGGGAGCCCTCTGTCCTCAGAGGAGGAGAGCATCATATGTGATGTTTGGTCCTCCTTCCTCCAGCTGTCCCTCGGATGACTCAGACTCATTCCTGAACCTGGGTCACCGCCGTTGTAAGCGGTAGCGCTACCGCTGCACCAACAGGATGGCTCGGAACAGCCATTCTAAAACATTTTATAACAAAATTTGTAATACTTTCTTTTAATATTTCAAGCCAATTGGTATACTATGTTATGCTGATTATTTGAACCTGATACAATAGTTTATACTAATGCACTATACATTTTGTTATAAGGTCACTGTAATACATTTTACTGTATGGCATGCACTGGTTGTTTTTATTGAAAGTATTTAATAAACATTATAACTGAGAAAAAGATATACTAAGTGCTTCGTTAATACTATAGGTATGTTTTTATAGGCGTACTCTCTCTAAACTCAAAAATAAAGGCCATACTGACTGCCATGGAAAATATACTCCCCGGGTTATGACAGAGCATCCACATTGTGTTTTTGAGAATTAAAATGCAGGCCTGAAATGACTGTGTGGTTCACTGCAGTGCTGGGGAAGAGGTGATGGACTGACAGCATTAGAAACTGCAGTTCTCACAGCTGGTGTGGTGTGGTTCCACCCACACTGCTCCACCGTTGTACCTCCACCTTGGTTCCCACACTGTGCACGTGAGCGACCTCCAGCTGTGCTAATTGGTGCAAGTTTGAGTGTGCATTGTGGACAGTTGCTACAGAATAAAGATTTTTGTTTATGCAGGCTCAATTATGTGTCCTGTTGGGGTGCCAAGACCCCCACCCCGCACTCACCAACCTGCTGAAAGCTCTGGCTGCTTCCTACCACCCAGTCCCATCAGTTCTGGATAGTTGTATTAGGACTGGAGGAGAAAAACGTACATTAGATTTGGAAAAAAAGAAGAATGCTAGAACAGTGAGTTTACTGCTTTCGGAATCTATCAGTTTAAATCCTGGTGCTGCTGTCTGGGGCAGGAATTGAAACTTCCAATGCCGCACTCTGCTAATTTTAGGGTACCAAGGCTGGATTTTGAGTCCCCACTCAGAACTTTGCTATCTGAAGGTTGATGTGCCAGGATTAGGGTTCACAGTTCTAGCACTGCAGTGAGTTCCCTGAATATTAAGACACTTGGATCAAGGGTTCCAAAATGGCTGTCCTTCCTGCATAGACGGGCAAGACTGGATGAATGAGGGTGCCCTTAAAGGAGAGCTGTGCTGAACCTGAACACCATTTTTCCCCAGTACAAGCTGTTTTTAAAATACTAGTCCCAATTAGAAATGCTCAGAATTGGCCAACTCTGATCCGACTGGACCACTTTGGAATTCAGAAATTTTGGAATTCCTTATCAGATTCTGATTCAAAGACCTCAAAATTGGAGTCAGATTGGAATTTGAAATCCTAAATTCTAAATTTCTATGTAAAAATAGGTTTTAGGGTTCAGTTTTAGGATTAGGATTTTTGGACTGCAGTTCCGAAAATTGGATCAGAATCAGACAGATCCAATTATGGTTGAATTCCAAACAGTCCTGCTTCCAATTTTTTTATTATTCTGTATACTGTATATGGGCCTACTGGTAACCTGAGTGCATTTTCTGATTTACAGTCTGGTATTGGGTACTATTTTAACACTGGGTGATGTAAGTTCATGTCTTTCTCAACCACAGAGTTCTCTATAGTAGAACATGGAGGCACTGTGTCAGCAATTGAAGAGCTGAGCAAGGGACATAAATTATATCAAACCATTACAAAATGGCACTATCTGTGTATAAATTAGAAATAACCACCAGTATATATGAAATGCCTGTAATGTTGGAGCCAGTATTAAAAATCAGCTTCCACATTGAAAATTGATGTACTGGTTCAGCGCAGGTTTCTTTAAGGGGAGCTGGCTCACACCAGTAGTGCCAGCATGGTAGTCCTGTGAGTGAGTGTGAAGGTTAGTGGGTGAGACAGATGCACAGACTCCGGTAAAAGGTATAGAACGCAGTTTGTGGTATTTATTTTTTAAAATAAACATAAGAAAGGAAATAGGTGATTGGTCCTTCAGTTCTGCAAAAACAGTGCACAACTTCCAGGCTTCATTCTCGCCAAATAGATTCCTAGCACATAAAAACTTGCATGTACTATGAGAAACAGTGCACAGTTCCCTCAGTACACAACTTCTAGGCTTCATTCCAGCCAAATAGATTCCTACACACCAGTCAGGTCTCTGCTGACTGACAACTGTTTTGCATCTCAGGAGGTAGGGCTTTTATACCTGTCTACTGATTATGTCAGCACCATGTGATCTAGCTGACTCACAATTCTCTAAGTAAACACAGGCAGGCTGACTCATCCTGAATAAACACAGACATGCTAACTCATCTGACCTTTACACACCTCTGCTTCACCTAGGAAAGAAGGTTTTGTTTTTGGCTTCTTGCAAACCCAAAGCAGTTTACACAGAATAAAACAGAGAGTTCAAGGCTCTGTGTTTCAATTATTTTTCATTACTTACATTCCCCCTCTGTGTCTGTCTGCAGTACAGCACAGGAGAAGGCAAGCAACTTACTGCCGCTTGTCTTACCTATAAGTTCCTTATACAGTACTTGGAGAAGGGGGGGGGCGCAGGACTACAAGACTGAAAGTGGCCAGATTTCAGCCTGTAGCAACAACAGTACTTACAAGAACAGGACAGTGTAGAAGAAAATGCAGCACAAATTCAGACTGGGCTGTGGCCCTGTCACAGTGAGCCCAAAGTAGGATTTATGATCATGTTATTACCAGAGTGTCTTATCCGGACTGCCAGTGCAAGAATGTGGGGGGAGGGCATCAGGATGCTAAGGGGGGGGGTTAAAAAGGGCAATTTTCTGAAAAGGAAACCTAGTTCCTTCTTAGCCACCCACCAAGGAGAACACTGATTTTTGTCAGATACCAGAGCAGAGAGAGACAGTAGAAAATGACCTGTGCTCTCCTCTCCAAGGTTGACTTTCCCACCTCATCCTTTGAAGTGAAGTTCACGACTCCGCCACCAGTGGAATTCAGTCCCAAGTATCAGTTCATCTGTCTGGCGGAAGAAGATCAGCGACTGTTCAGGGAGGTGATGCATAAGAAGTCTCCCTTCTGGTAAGGAGCTTTTCTTCCGTAATCCTTTAATGTTTAACAAAAGGTATGAGTTTACAGCCAGCAAATTAATCATGGCAGCACCAGAACCCTACAGTGCAATGATATGAGTGTAAAAAGCAGCAGTCGGTAATATAGATGATAAATGTATAATTTAGAGGCAACCCGGTCTAGTGTCCAGAGCACAGGCCTGGGAACCAGGACACACCCCAGAACCAGCTTTAAATCCCACCAGAGTCACTTACATGCTGTGTGACCTTGAGCAAATAATTTAACCTCAGTCCATCCCTCTGTAATACAGTACTGGGTAAAAGCAGGACCCCACTGAAAACTATGTGTTTTATCTTAGCTGGGTGGGCTATCCTAGGTAAATACATTTTAAAAATAATAAGTAATAATAACACAACCAGCTGGCCCAGTGGCACTGAGGGTTGAGGAGCTGGACACCACACCTCGTGCTATGCTGGCGACCCGGGTTCAGGAGCGAGCTCGGGTCACCGGGGGCTGGCCAAGGAGGAGAGGCTCGAGTGTCCAATGACAGCTATCCTCTCCTCTTCTGGGGTGCGGAAGGGATGCATCTCCCAGCACTAGTGACACCCTGTGGAGGCAGGGATCACTGCACTCAGGAGCGCTTATGAAGGCATGGGGAAGCGCTGTGGGAAGACATCCTTGCCGACGTGCACAGCAGCACACCTGCCAGTGCTAGATGTCATTGTATGCCCTCAGCGCTGGGGGGGGTCCAACAGAACAAGGAAACAACCAGCTCTGCGGGGTAGGTGACAGCACCTGACCCCCAAGCCCACCGCCGGATTTCACCCATCCAGACTTCCAACTCCTCCACCCAGAACCTCATCTGCAGCTTGGCCAGTCTCTAAGAGTGCCCAAAAAGGAGGGGTGGCCCCACCCCAGAGGGGTTAATCCTGGGGTACTGGCTGCAGAAGGAGGGGGAGAGAGGAGGCTTGGGATGGCAGGACCTCAGGCGGGCAGGATCAGGCCAGGATGCCTGAGAGAGGCTCTGCAGGCTGCAACTGGAGGGAAAAAGAGTTAAAAAAATAAAAATAATAAACACAACCACCATCCAGCTATACAAAGGTAGGTGCTGAAATCCAACAGATACCCAACCCCACGACCGCCCAACAATGCAAAGGTCTGAATTTAAAGCCAGCATCACTAATAACCAACATTACTGCTGCTCAGCGATACAGCGGTAGTCATTTAAAGCCAGCATCACTAATAGCCAACATTACTACCGCTCAGCGATACAGCGGTAGTCATTTAAAGCCAGCATCACTAATAGCCAACATTACTACCGCTCAGCGATACAGCGGTAGTCATTTAAAGCCAGCATCACTAATAGCCAACATTACTACCGCTCAGCGATACAGCGGTAGTCATTTAAAGCCAGCATCACTAATAGCCAACATTACTACCGCTCAGCGATACAGCGGTAGTCATTTAAAGCCAGCATCACTAATAGCCAACATTACTACCGCTCAGCGATACAGCGGTAGTCATTTAAAGCCAGCATCACTAATAGCCAACATTACTGGCTCAGCGATACAAGTAGTCATTTAAGCCAGCATCACTAATAGCCAACATTACTACCGCTCAGCGATACAGCGGTAGTCATTTAAAGCCAGCATCACTAATAGCCAACATTACTACCGCTCAGCGATACAGCGGTAGTCATTTAAAGCCAGCATCACTAATAGCCAACATTACTACCGCTCAGCAATACAGCGGTAGTCATTTAAAGCCAGCATCACTAATAACCAACATTACTACCGCTCAGCGATACAGCGGTAGTCATTTAAAGCCAGCATCACTAATAACCAACATTACTACTGCTTAGTGATACAATGGTAGTCATTTAAAGCCAGTGGTCACTAATAACCATCACCAGTGTCACAGAACAATATAAAGGCACAGCCCTGAAGCCAGTGAGTTTCCAGAAATTGGCACCCTCATGAGTAAGGAACAGTCAGCAAACCTGTATAGGTGATTTTTTTTTTTTTGTTAAAAGTATATTGCTGCTGTCTCCATCTGGGCAAGTCACCATCCATCATCTGCAGCTGATCGCAAACCTGTAGAAAAAAATATATTAAATAAAAATACAGCTCCACCCTCATTCACCCACTGGAACACATCCCACCCTCCTCCACTGCCACCCCAGTACATACGTTATTGGCCCTACCGTGGGGGGGAGGGAACTGGTAAAGCCTTTCCTTCATGTATAGTGCCTGTAAAAATAATTTGCACTAAATGACTGTGATATTTTTGCTTTCATCTGTATGTGTGTATGTATATATGCATGCATGTGTATAGATATAGATACATGTTACAGCTACAGCAGAGCTTTAGGGTGGAAGAGGATGATCTGTCCAGCGGCAGATGTCCTGTCTTGGGAATGAGTATCCCTGATGCTTACAAACTGAGGTAAAAGCAAATACCCCCTCGCGGGACAGTGTGTCTTTAAAAACACAACACTCATGCAAAATCCAACTGCTCTTTGCTAGCATTTCACTAATCCGCCTATGTTTTTTACGTCTGCTTATTTACCATCTGTGTGCCTATTCGCACAAAAGACCTTCTGAACTTTACAGAAACAACACAGTTGCACAATTGGAGACAATGTCCTGCGGCATCCAGAACTGTCTTGTGCGTTGTGTGTCTGCTGCAGTGTGCCGCATAGTGTAACTGGATCAGCTGGGCTGCTGCACGGCAGCTGTCTGTCAGCAACATGATAGGGGCTGGAAGGGGACTGACAACAGGCTTACACCACCCCTCTCAGACCCACACAAGCTGTGGGCTAATCAATGGTCCAAAAAGCTCCGATTTTTCCCCATCTCCCAGCTGGGGTCATTATATTCTATTCAGTGTGACAATGTGAAAAGCCACCCCCTCCCCAACCCGTCAGGAGTTCAGCAGTTTCTCAAACAGAGCAGTAACATGATCATTCTTTGTGACGGCATTTCAGTTGCTTACATTACATTATTATTACTGAAGGTGACAGAGGGTAGCTTCTTAGCAGTCCTGTCTTCCTGCTAGTGGGAGGATGAGCTCTGGATTTGTCCAGAGAATCATGGGTCCCAATATAACACACACAGACACACACACATTTTCACTAACAAACATTATGGAATCTTTAACATCTGCAAAGCAAGTGGGACCTCAAGTTTTGTGTCTTATCCAAAAGGAGGCAACTTCAGTAGCCCCCCCCACCCAACACACACACACTTTGTGCCTTGTTGTGGCGCAACATAAATCTCCCTATTAGTGTGCTGGTATGTAGTTTATATTCATTGCAAATATCTATGTTAATGTATTAATAAAGGCTTAAATGCACAGCATCAAAAGTCCCCTGAGCCCTGGTGTGGCGTGGTATTCCCTCAGGTTTTGAACAATGAAGGGGTGCAGTGCTGGCACTGCCCTTACACAGACATTGTCCAGGCAGGGAAACATATTCAAACCAGTGCTTGCAGTTTATTTACCCAGGCTTTCCCAGTTAATATGTGACATCTTGTTTTCAGCGTGGTCCTACTTTTACCCCCTTTAACAACCTCTAGACCAGTGTTTCTCAAAGGAGGCCACCAGCACTATTTTCTGTGGCCACGGAACTCTTTAGAGATCCTGATACAATGGTAATGGGACAGACAATTCCTTGTGTTAAAAAAAAAAGTGAGCTATATTTCATGTGAAAATACATCAAGGACTTGACTTATTGTATACCCTGTGAAAATACATTTGTTACATCTGGGGCTTTATATTATGGGGTCTGAGGTTAACATAATTAATAGGGTGGCCACCAGCAAGGTTTGGTAACCATACTTTGATGCCCTTTGAGACACCCAGGATTTGTGGCAGGGAGGCAGTATGGCGCAGTGGTTTAAGGCTCTGAGCTGCAAATCTGGAGACCTGGGTTTGAATCCCACAGCCTCCACTTGCATATACTGTGTGACCCTGAACAAGTCACTTAACTTCCCTGTGCTCCCAGGTTGTACCTTAGTGTGTGTCTCACCTAGTTAAACAACTGGCAAAAAAAAAAAAAAAAAAAGACCCACTGCCAGAGTTGGACTGGCCCACCAGGGTATCTTGAAATTTCCGGTGGCACCCTCCCCCAAAGTTGGGTACCTGATCACCTTCCAAACTCTAACATTCTTTGCATTTACCAGCCTTTTTTTCTAATTAAATGGGGCATGTGGGGCACTGTAGATAAATGTGAGACGTACATGCAGTGTAATGTATCTGATTTAAATGGAATACTGATGTGAGTGTGTCACCCTGGGCCCTTCCCTAGTGATTTTTCAGATGGGCCCCCTGTACCCCAGTTTGATCCGGACCACTGCTCTAGACCACAGCACCGTCCACGCTATTTCTGGGGCGTGAACTGTGGAGGCCAGCCACTCTCTTCCCTACCATGTCAGTGGCAAAAACACACTGCAACTGTTGCCAGACACAGATTTTAAAACCTCATATCACCAGTGCAAGGAATATACCTCTCAGTTGTCCCCGTTTTTCCCTGATTTTGCATTACAGATTTCCTGTCTCTCCCCTAAATTTGGCATTGTTGCCACTGAAGAGTAGAGATCTGAAAAATAGCCGACAATAGCTTTATAGTCTTGTTCTCTGTCAGAAATTGCTTTTATCACGAAACCACTTATTGCAACAGCTTTATGAACTGAAATTACCTTTGGTTTTGCTCATCTGGCCTTAAATTGTCCCTGATTTGTGAAGCAGGGGGTTGAGAGGTATGGCTAGGAGTGTAGCTAGGGTCTGTGCCACAATTCTGCACTGCTGTGCCATCCTTTAGACGAGAGATTAAATGAGATTCTTTTGGCCATCTGGTGGCAGTTAAGCTGTAAGTTGAAAAAAAAAATGTGGCACTTATCAGAAGAGTAAGGGAATTTTCATATTGTCCAGGCTAACATTCCCTAGTCAACAAAACAGGTCATGCAGCCCCCTCTACACACACACACACACACACACAGGCTAACATTCCCTAGTCAAGAAAACTTGCCCTTTAGACTCCTTCACACACACACACACACACACACATTCCTGTATCAACAAAGCAGGTCATGCAGCCCTTTATACACACACCATACAGAAATGAGCTACCACTGCTCAGTTAGCCTTTCCTGGTAAATATTGCATAATTTTTTTGGCTTGCTTGCTCAGCATTTCAAATGCTTTAGTGCCCTCTAGTAGCCATCTAGTGCACACATGCTGTTGAACAGCTTTCATAAAAAATAGGCAAGAGCAAATCAGGTCCATCAGATTTTTCGTGTCATTTAAAGAGACTCACCAAGGTGATGGAGTCAACCCCTGCACCATACCCATCGGTGCCTGGCTGCCAGAGATCTCAGTGAAGTTAGTATCCGGGAAAGTTTTCATGAAGATTTGTTTCGCTAACAACATAAAATTAGTCCCCAGGACTTCCCCATTTTTTCTGCCGACTGATACCACTGGCGTTGATTTGACGCCAGTGAGCGTTGCATCACATATTGCGGGAAGTATCATTGATTTTACCAGCAGGTTACTCGATATCGAACGCACAGTCAACCAACAAGGGCTCTATAGCTGACCGCGCCCACGCTTCACTGCTGGCGGCCACTATATAATTAAAAATCAATATAAAAGCTGCCACCCATTATATATAATGGAGTGCAGACCCATGCTCTCACTGGCATCTCATCATTACGCCAGCGAGCACAGAGCTGGGGTGGCAGAAAATAAAATCAGGAAGTCCTCAGGACCTGATTTTTATATTGTTGCGAGGGACAGATCTCTTTAAATACTGAAAACTTTTTGGACATACTAACTTCACTGAGATCCTCTGGCGGCCAGGCACCGATGGGTATGGTGCAGGGCAGTATCGTGGTGAGTCTCTTTAAACAGCAGTTTAATGGCAAAACCCTTGGAAAGGTACATTCTACCCAATTTTTGCTTCCATGCAAAACACAGATAAATCCTGTTTTTAAACAGATAGTGGAGCCAAAATAGACAGACAGGAAAATAATACAAATTTTAAGAAGCAGTCAGTAGTCAGTTTTTATTTCTGAAGTATTTGTCTTTTTCCTTTTGTTCAACAGAAAGTTGTTTATGTGATAATATTGTCTTGGATGTGTGGACTAGCATTCAGCCTGGCGACAGACACATCTATCTCTATCACCCCCCACTACATCATTAGCATTGTGATCTCACCGACAGTGGCATCACAGGTGAGTGACCTGGCAGCCACCGAGTGGCTGTTCCTAAGCAGCAGTGATGTCACAGTCAGTGAGGTCACAATGCTGATGTTGTAGTGGGGGACAACAGAGATAGATATGTAAACTGCCAGGCAGAGTGCTGTCCCACGTATGACACCTACTGATGTCGGGTAACTAACCAAAGGGAAAAGGAAAAAGTACCTCAGTATAAAAGGTAGTGGTTGACTGCTTTTAAAAACTAATATTAGCTTTAAGCAGTACACTAGCTCTTTAATTTATGTCTTTTTGGTTGAGGTTGAACTCAAACAGCAGTGTAGTCAGTAACATTCTGTTTCAACAGTAATACAACGTCCCGGGATGTTTCCTGCTTTTCTTTTGTTGCCATCAGTTACTTTGTCAAGAAATAAACAAAGAATTCTTTCTTTTAAGCTTACAGACACATATTCATACTCATACTCAGTGACCTTTATAGTTTGAAACCCTAGGCTCTGCCGTATCATGAAGCACTCCGGAGAGATAGAAGACTGAGTCTGTTCAGCATTAATACTACATTACAGCCATTTTTAGAACATTGTGATGTCATGGAGGAACAAGCTGTGCCTAAGTGCACTGAGTTGAGCAGTGCAGTTTGGCACAGTTGGCCCCTTGATGACATCACAATGTTTTACAGATAGCTGCAATGTGGTATTCATTTTAAACAGACTCCATCATCTGGATCTCTGGAGTGCTTCCCGCTACAGATTAGCCCAAGCAAGAGCTTTTTTTGGGCTTTCAAACTATGTTAGCCATCGTACATGAATGTTTCCCTGTAAATTAATTTAGTGATAGTGAAAGGAGGCGGATTGACACTTGAAGCTGAAGCCCCTGCATTCAGTCTGGGTTCAGGTATAGTTCAGGTGGACATAGTGCTGGGTGGTATATATCAGTTCTGACCTGATGGGACCCCCTACCCACCATCTATTGCTCTTATCCAAAGTTTTTATTCCTTTCTCTTTTGCTAATGATTTTTTTATTATTTATTTATGTAAGTTTAGGAATTACAACCCTTTGAATTGGGGACTCATTTACAAAGGCTCCACGTCATACATTGAATGAGGACAAAATACAGAGCAAAACATACAGTACAGAGACAAAAAACAGTGGCAGAATGAGGATAATACATAGACAGAAACTACACCACGATGCGTAAATTATGAGTCATATAATTAGTCAGAGGTAAAATTTGCAGCAAATACTTAGCCCATGTAGAGGAGTTTATGTGCAATCACAGTGGCAGTTGGATATAATATGGGTACGCAGCACAGGTTTAAAAGGCCCCAACCTGGGAATAGAGAGGGCAGTAGCATGGAGGGAGTTCATCCAGAGTGGATCCCTGTAGCAAAAAGACCTTTGGCTGGTGGTGGTCCTTGCAAAAGGGATGTGAAAGGTAGAAATATTTGAGTGCCTTGTGGCCCGCATCGGGGAGCACATTTGTAGGAGCGAGAGGCAGCCGGGGGGGGGGGGGCTAACCCTAGTTGTATTTTTTTGGCGAATAAGCAGGTCTGATAAAGTAGGGGCCCCTGAAAGTTTAGCCATGATGGCAGTTTGTAGAGTTCACAGGTATGTGTAAGGCGATCACAGCCTGTGGCTAGCCGGTATGCTTTGTTAGGGGAGCACTTAATGCTGGACAGGGCAGTGTCTGAGGCAGCGCCACATATGACAATGCCATAATCTACCAGGGAAAGGATGGAGCTAGAGATGGCTAAACGGAGGGCATCAGGAGGGAGATAGGGCCTATATTTATAAAGGAGACTGATTCTAATATTTATAGCAGAGCAGGTCAATGTTATATGCTCTTGGAAAATAAGGGCCGAGTCAAGGGTGACCCCTAGGTATTTAAAATTGATAACTGCTTCCAGCATGGTACCCTGGGAGTTTAGTATAGATAGTTTGGTCCTGTTGTGCTTATGTTGAGGGTGGGCGAATAGCATGGCCTTTGTTTTATTGTAGTTGAGGACAAGTTTGTGGGAGGTGAACCATGATTCCATTTCTGTGAAGGAGCCCTGCAAGTTTTGTTAGAGCTGGGCAGGGTCGGGGTGCCAGCTAAAGATCACCGCGTCATCAGCATACAAGAGCAGGCGTTCAGTGGAGGCCAAAGGAAGGGAGTTTAAGTATAGGGAGAAAAGGAGCGGGCCAAGGATGGACCCTTGTGGAACGCCAGATTGGACTGGAAGGCTAGTAGAAAGGGTGCTGTTTATTTTAACTTGCTGGCAGCACCTGACAGCACTAAGTGTGATATGGGCAACAGCCATTAGCGGATTCAGCTATGTACAACGTAGCACCTGCTACCCCCTTACGCCTGCAAGCAGTAGCTCTTAACCTAGTCTTGAGTTTTAAAAAGGGAACATTTAAATCACTCGTTTCCTGTTTTAACTTTTTTTTTGTTAAGGAGAAGTACTGGCTTACCGGTCCAAACAACAACTGATTAGCTAGGGGCTTCAGTGACTGGATTGCCTGTGCAGGCTGACTCTTCAGAAAATATTTTTCAAAGCAGAGTCCTGGAAAAAAATGCAGCTAGAGATGTAGCAGGCAGGCATTTCCTGATGTGTCTACTCCCGAGATTATGCTCTACGAGGGCACTAATACAGCGCTATGATTGCCCCTTCTAACACAGTACCCTATGTATGGAGATTTTACATGCTCTGTATCTCCAGTGCTCTGCTGTGTTTGCCAAGACTAAGGCTAAATACCATGTTAATTATAAGCATAATATTGGCATTTAGGCTTAGTCTTGGCAAATACAGCACAGCATAGGAGATCTAAAGCATGTGAAATCTCTGTACATATGGCACTGTAATACAGTAACAACTGCGCATCATCGCTGTGTGGTATTAGTGCTGCTGCCCAACGCAGTCCCAGTGGCGGACATATGCACAGCATGAAATACCTGCCAGCTACATCTCTAGCCGCATTTGTTTGTGAGGCCTCTGTTTGGAACTATATACTCTGAAGAATCAGCCTGAGCAAGCAATCAATCGGTCACTGCAGCCGCAGTCTATGCACCAGTTTGCTTGGAACAGTGAGTCAGTCTGTCTCCTAAAAATAAATAAATAAATGTACCCCCCACCATGTTCAAGTGGAATCTTCTACTTGAATCTTCCTCACAAGATGCCAACTGTGTACTCAGGGTGAGAGGTCTTGTGGTTCTTGATGCTGATTGGTTGGGATCACATACATGGTTAATAATGTTCTACATATCACACCTAGCACCTTTAGGTAAAACAAATCTAAGTAGTAAAAGAATATGAAAAATGCTTCTAAAATAAAAAACAACTCCTGGCCACTTATACAAATGCTACATTTTCCACCTGCTGTTTTTGTTAGTACTTACTCTTTATATATCCAAACCCTGTCCCCTCCTTGCTCAGCACAGATATGAATTGATTTATTTCTCTATTTTATTCATGTATTTGTGAACTGGGTAGGTGCACTGATCCAGTGGACCATTTTCAGGTGCGACCTGGGCTATGAAGATGGCACAAGGGTAAATACAGTTCAAATACAAGTATACAGGTACAAAATAAGTACGGGAGAAATACAAGTACAACAATATGAAAATACAGCATGGGAAATACCGAATAAGAATTATAAATACAGCATAGTGTAAGCCACAGTAAA
Source organism: Neoceratodus forsteri (assembly GCA_016271365.2). NCBI lineage: Eukaryota > Metazoa > Chordata > Ceratodontiformes > Ceratodontidae > Neoceratodus > Neoceratodus forsteri. The sequence goes on from JADMNL010000029.1 coordinate 107,586,506, forward strand.
ATAACTGTACAGTATATTCCATCAGAAGTGCACAGATGTAGGGCACAGCAGTGGTAGCTAGACAGAGCTACCCAAATAAAATGAAGACTTAGACTGGGATATCCAACAGTGAAAAGCTGACTTGGGACTTAAGCTGTACATTCCCCCTAGCCCCATGGTAGGACAAATAGAATAACGTTTGGGGGGGGTGGCATGTATAACATAGAGAATAAAGTATGGGTCTGGTTGTATAGCGAGAATTTACACACCGAGTTTGATACATAAACCCTGAGTGCGAAGCTTGAGGGGTTTAGCATAGCATCATACCCGAGGGGTGTGTAAAATTGAAGTTTACACACACCCAGAACCATACTTTTATTTTCTATATAATTGCCGGATGTCCTTTTTCCCCACAGCAACTATATAAATTAAAAAAAGACGTTCTTGTGTGACCGCGGCAGTCTGCTTAGCCGTGAGTGCGTGCTCTACGTTTGTCGGTTGCTCGCTTATTATTTATTTATTTTTATTTCATTTTGAGGGTATTTCCCTCATTTTGATTCATTTCTGCCTGCCAGCACTTACCACAGTTACAGTAGTGGTCCAAAGGAGGGAAGATGAGGAGGACAGTGGCTGGGAGAAAGACTGTCAGAGGTGAGGGCGCCTGCGCAGTGTGAGGGAAACCGGGAGCGTGTTGGCCGTTATAAATGCTCCTTTATAACGGCGAATTATGCCATGGTTTCCCTATGGGAAAAAGGACATGCCAGTTACTATAAGGTATTTTTTACACACCCAAGGTTTGTGATCATCTCAGAAACCCACGAATGTGAAGCTTGAGGTGTTTGGAAGATTATCACAGTCCGAGGATGTGTAACAAAAAACAAATAACTGAGTTGATGCTTCCCTGTATATTTGATTTTATATTTTTTTTTTTGGAGACTGCACCTCAGAAAGGACATAGGGTGGAGGCAGTCCAGAGAAGGGCAACTAAAAGGGTGCAGCAATTGCATGACAAGCCCTGGTTTATAGCCTAGAGGTTAGAGTAACGAGCTGTGAATGACCTTGGTACATCCAGCAGACCTGGGTTTGATTCCTGCAACCTCCACTTGCATACCGTGTGACTCTGAGCAAGTCACTTGACCTCCCTAGAGCTCCCGGGTTGCCCCTAAAAACAAGCATTTGTGCCTAATTGACCTTACTCGGTTACCAAAGAATAAATAAATAAAAAAAAGTTATACAAATAAATTTGATTTTGTTCCTCCAGTAATTTCACTGGAGTATGAGACTGATTTGCATTACTGACCTGGAATGGGTACACACATCAGATAAGCATAACCATCACAAGTAGTACATTGTAACAGCTGCTACTCAAAGTGTTTAAAATCGGAAGAAAAACAAAGTAAGCCAGAATCATATTTGCAGACTACGATGCGTCTGCAAGCCTCAACTGGGTGAGGGGCTGGTTTGTGTTACATTTCTTGTTAAATATGTGGGGGAAGTGAGTAGGGTAGAAGGAGAGGAAAAATGAATATGCCAGCAGACACTTTTTTCAACATTCCAAAAATCCCCATTCTACCTGGATTTGACATTACAGCTGTGTATGACAGGATCTGTGGTTTTGCAGGTGTGTAAAGTGACAGTTTAAAGGTTGTGAACACTGAAAACGCAGCTGTGTACCCATCGAGGGGACCTTGTTTAAGCAATAAGGCATGACAGGGGGGTGTTATGGTGGGATAACGGCCCACCTCGGGGTGGGTTGAAGCATGAGGCGTAGCCAAGGGCTTCCACCACCCAAGAAGGGCCATTAGCCCACCATAACACACCCCCTGGAGTGCCATATTGCGATTATGAAATGGGTCATTTTAAGAAAATTGCATGCATTTTTAAACATAATATTTTCAGTTGGGCCGTTGTGCTGGGATAACGGCCCAGCTGAAAGCAGCTCTCGGCCAATCAGAATTAAGCATTCTTTCTACCCATTTCATATTACATCGTAAACTATGGTAGCATACCTTGAGCAATCAGTAGAATACCAGATGGGGAACAGTGCACAGCAAAGCTGCATTCCCAACCAGGGGAGCCTTGCGGCAACAAAAGCCATGACAGTGAAGCTCAAGTAAGCAAGAGAGTAATAGATGGGCAACTGTGCGTAGCAAGACTGTGTTCCCATGGAGGGAAGGGACCATGTGACATCATAAACCATGAGAGTGAACCTTGAGCAGTCAGTAGAATAACAGATAAGGCTGCGTTCTCATCCAAGGGATCCATGTGGCATTATAAATCATAAAATGGGTCTCAAAAATCCTATAGCCTCATTGGTCAAAACATCACATGACCATGTGTAAATCCTGCAGCAGAAACTTAGTAAAAATCCCGCTGATCAAATGCTCAGCTGTGCCACATGACACACCGCACAAGGCATGTGTAAATCCCACAACAACATATGCTCTGTGGTGCATTATTGCTTAATCATGAGGGTGAAATTTAAGTGGTCTGTGATGTCACAAGGTTTCCTGAGATGGGAACTCAGGCTTGTTCTGTACCATTTGGCCATTTATTTTTATACTGTATGCAGGTCATTTTTAGTTAAAGGAGAACTACATGGAGAGTTGAAGCCCCGACCGCTGTAGAGATCGGGGCTTCACCTCTCCGATCCCCAGGCACCATGACAAATTAACAGATTATTTACCTCATCCCTTATATAAAAATCAGCCCAGTTCGAGTGTGGCGCATTTTGATAATAGGCGCCCAGACCTCCCCGAGATCTCACTGGTAGTACTGCGAGACGATGACAAGCTACTGCCCCAGCCATTATAATGCACTTATGTACAGAAATAAAACTATAGATGTCCGATGCCAAGCGCCGTTTTTACTCAATTTGCCTAAATCCTATGGATATGCCTGCCATACCCGTGAGATTTAGGCAAATTAAGTAAAAATGGCACTTGGTATCAGACATATACAGATAGTTTTATTTCCATACATGAGTGCATTGTAATGGCAGGGGCAGTGTCACATCATCATCTTGCAGTACTACCAGCGAGATCTCAGGGGTTTCTGGAGAGCCGTTATCAAAATGCCGGCGCCGCCGGAGCTCGGGCTGACTTTTACGAGGGATGAGGTAAATAATATATTAATCTGTGATGATGCCGCCGGGGGGGGATTGGAGAGATGAAGCCCTGATCTCTGCACCGGTCGGGGCTTCAACTCTCCCGGTAGAACTCCTTTAAAAAGGAAAAAAAGAACTATTACAAAAAGTTTTTAAAAAGTGAGTTTCTTTTCAACATTTGCACAACTGAGATCTGATTACTGGATGCTGTTGTACCTTTGATCTGACATCACAAGGGTGGTCTAACTGCCTCCCAATGTCAGAATGATGGTACATGACTGTGATGTAATTTCCCTGGGGAAAAGGACTAAGCCATACTCTTTTTTTTTTGGTTTTTGTTTTAATACCAGGAGAGAGAGAGACAGTAAGCTGAAAGCTTGTTTACAGGTGCAACCTGTGTGCACAAGGAAGTTAAGTGACTTGCTGAGGGTCACACAGTATGAAAGTGGGGGCTGTGGGATTCAAACCCAGGTCTTTAGGTTTGTAGCTCAGAGCCTTAAACCACTGTGCTATACTGCCTCCTCTAGATCTTGGTTTTATATTATCAGCTGCCAAATGTTATCAGTCATTAGTGAGCAAAGCTTTACTGACCCCTTTTGCCTTCTTTGCCAGGTTGACTGAGTCTGACCGAAAGCTGTTATGGGAGAAACGCTACTACTGTCATTCGCAGAGCAACTGCCTGCCCTTGGTGCTTGCTAGCGCCCCCAGCTGGGAGTGGGCCTGCCTGCCGGATACCTACGCCTTGCTGAAACAGTGGAACTGCATGAACCACCTCGACTCCCTAGGACTCCTGCATGCCACGTATGTTTGGCCTTTCCTCCCTATGGGCTGACTGAGATTTAGGGGCACAGAGGGATATTCAGGAGGTTGCTGACAAACTAGTTGGCCTGGACTGTTAAAGTGTTCTGTCTCCTTGTTCTATTCATACAGGTTCTCAATCAAAAAATAACAAAATTATTAAGAACTTTGGATCCTCCTCACCTCCACCATTGCTAGATCCAGCACTTCTTCCATCCCAACTCGAAAACTGCAGTTAACAATTAGTAGGAGGTGGACTTTGAGCTTCTGTCCTGAGGTTCCCCAGCCTAGGCCCTTTCCCATCCCCCACCACGCTCCATCCCTGGTGCAGGTAGTAGTTTTACCAAATGCAGTGTGTGTTCACTGGTGATCCAGACAAAACAAGGCTGAAACACCCACACACAATTTTAGAGAGCCCCTTTCCTGGTACATGAAGCCTTACCTTCCAGAGTTCATCTATACGTGAATTATACTTTTGAGAACCATGGTTTATGGAAGAGAAGGGATCGTATTTTGGCTCAGTGGAGCCGATCCGTCAATCCCTTCCACTTCCTTGTCTTGAGCGCTACCCCCACACTAGCATGTTTTGTGACGTAATCATATGAAGAGTGTGAGGGCACACTCCACAGACAACTATAGGGGCTGGCTTTAGCATCTTTTTTTGATAGTTCAGGTCTCCGATTCGAATAAGTCAAGGCCACCACTCAACTAACAAGGCTCTTGTTAGTTGAGCAGTGGCCTTGATTTCTCCAAATTGGAACCCTGAACTAGTAACAAAAAGACCTTAAAGCCAGCCTCTATAGTAGTTTGTGGAGCAAGTCCCCACGCCCTCCTTATAGTTACATTAAAAAAGTGCTAATGCGGGGGCGGTGCTCAAGACAAGTATTTATTTATTTTAGTTTTTGTTTACCGGGTAAGGGCACTAGACACTTGAGTGACTATTTTCAGACCTGACCCGGGAGGTTACATGACACAGGCAATTAGGAAATACAAATGACAATGAAGAACAGAACTGGATAAGATACAAAATACAAGATTACAGCACTGCAATGGATAACATATTTTCAGACAATGTAGGAACAAATGCAGTCAGGCTTATCAAGGGCAGGAAACATGACAATTCAGTAAGTACCAGGGCAAATAGTGCTCAACAGAGTATTAAGGACAGCGTGTGAACAGAAACATAACGATAGAATCATAACCCTAGAGTAATAGCACAGCCTAGCCTCAGGAATAGTGTGGGGAGGGCAAATAGGTCAGAAAAAAGGGAGGGTTGATGAACTTAAAGAGGGATAGGTTGAGGTATAGGTGACTATTTTAGGTGGAAGGGATCGGCGGTTTGGATCCACGGAGCCAAAAGACGTTCCCTTCCATAAACCATGGCTGTAAAACTGATACTTCATGTATGGTGAACTCTGGGGGAGGTAAGGTTTCTTACCGTGTTATTAAGGGCTTTTGATGAGAATGCCGGGGAAGGCACTCTATTACGTGCTTTATTAAAGCACATTAAAAAGGGTTCCAGAGTTCTCCAACTGTATGCATACAGCCAGGTAACTCAACATTCAGTTTTGCATTGGGGCTTTGTATGTCTGCAGTTGTTTTTGCACCTCAGTGGAGCACCTTGATATTCAATGCTCCATTGATGTGCACCCCTTTTTTTTTTCACTGATGATAACTGGGTTGTCTGTCCTGTCCTAAGTGAACTGGGATAACCTCAGTTAGGGCAGAGAAGGGCCAATAGGCGGAGGTCTACTGTTTGTAGCTTGATCTGCAGCATAGCTGACAACCACATTGGGGGAAGTTCTCCAGCTCCAGAGTGGTCTCTCTGTAGCAAACCACTGAGATTTTATTCCATTCAGTATTTCTCTGCCTGACTCCCAGTCTGCCCCCTCACCTGTCTTCTCCACGATGTATCCCACATCAGGTTCTAGTGACATGCCACCCCCCAGAGGGACTCCTTTGGGGCTGGCCCAGCCCCTCCAGTATCTGGATATGAGGAGGTGGGCATCTTGGTGTGTGATATGGGACCTGCTGGGGAACCAGTCTTCATGTTATTGTGGCTGGGAATTTTTCACCTTTTCCTCCTGGGCCCTGCCCATTGAGATATGCTGGCAAGGATGCTAGGACATGGTTGTATGTTCCTGCTGACATCAGGCAACATCCCCCCTTCCTCTGATTGGCTGCCTACTGCTTTGCAACCCGAGGATCCCCAGGCATCAGTTATGGAGCAGAGCTATCTGCCCTTCCTTCCTGGAGGAGGGGAGCATCCGCTGAAATGCTCAATCCTCCTCCTCCTCTCCCAGGCTGACCCTCGGTTATCCAAGGCTCTTTCCCTGAACTTGGGTCACCAGTATAGCATGGGGAAGTGCTACTGCAATGCTACCAGGCCAGCCTTGTGAGCTATTAGGATTTCTAATCTGGGAAAACCTACAGTATATGCCTTTTAAAAAAAAAAAAGTCTACAAGAAACCTGCCTCCTCAGTACAAATCAATGTGACCTTTAGCAAGTACTCCCCTCTCTTTCCTTTAACCTTTCCCTAAATCAGGAGCTCCTGACAGCTCAAGAAAAACTTTGGAAAAACTTACATTTTAAAGGGTAATTGCACATATGCTGCAGACCCCATAACTGAACGGTATTTCTCCAGCTTGGGGTTTCAGCTAGTAAAGAAAATTTGCTATTACCTTAAGAAAACACTTTCAGGAATGGACTCGGTCGGCAGGGGAAGGGGTAGGATTGAGCATCCATAGGACTGCTCTCCTCCCCTGGGGAGGGTTAGGGACACATGATCACTCTTCAGCGGCCCCCGGTGGAGACTGGGGGCACAACAGAGGGATCGCATGAAGGGGGAACACCAGAAAAACGGAAATACTGCTTGCTGGCGGCCGGATGATGTCTCTCTGTCCCCGGTTGCCTCCGGGGCCTCCTTCTCCATGGCAGCATCCCCGGGCCCTAAGAAGAGTGTGCTGGGGTCATCCCTCTCCCCACGGTGCCTTTCCCCCCTGGGAGGAGGGGGGGGGCCCGCCTGGCGAAGGGATATGCCAGGATATCCCCGGGATTGGCTGCGATACAAGGAGTTAGAGAAGGGCCAGGTTAGGACAGGAGGGGCTATCGGGAGACTTGCAGAGCCTGAAGGAGTGGGGGCCTGCAAGCATGAGGAGGACAGAAAAAAGAATATACAAAAAAAAAAAAAAGAAAACACTATTCACATTTTTTAATACTGCTGAGTAACTTCCATTTAAAACAGCTGCTGCCACCATTTTGCAGGCAGCCTGCACCTCTACTTTGCCCACGAGATAGTTGTGGTGGCTATTTCAAACAAAAATTACTTAGTGCTATTAAAAGATGCGCATAACCTTTTCTAGGGTGATGCCAAAAATTTTCTTTAGCAGCTGAAACCCCTAATCAGGGGAATTAATAGCTGTCAGCTGTGAAAGTCTACAGCATTTATGCAGTTCTCCTTTAAACAAATAGCAGCTTGTAGAGCTCTTGGTTTCTTTATTTAGAAACCTAAAACCTAAACTCTGTTGGCAGAAAAGAGCCCCTTGTCCCATCATAACCAGTCTAATGTTGAACAACTCTTTGCTACCTGGAGTGTTTTTTGAAGTCCAAGCTTTCCATTGCTTAACCTCGATACAAAATAGCCAACCAGGCAGAATTAAGATAAGATACCTGGGCTGGCAATATAGCCTAGGGTTAGAGTAAGGAGCTGTTGATGAGAGTGGTACATTCAGCAGACCTGGGTTTGATTCCCACAACCTCTATCTGCATACTGCATCACACTGAGCAACCCTCTTAACCTCCTCACTGCTTCCGGGTCGCTCCTGAAAACAGGCAGATGCACCTAGTAGGTCTTATCCAGTTACCAAAATATAAAAAATAAAATAAAATGAAAATTAAAGAGCCCTAATGGCTTCACTTTTCCTTTCTCATGGGGTCTTTACCAAGCTCTTGGATCTGTTCTACCCTTGTTTGACTCCCCCACACACTGACTTTGCACAGACCACCTCTTTTGGCAGCCTATTCTACTCCTCCACTACACTTTTGGTGAAAAGTACTTCCTAACATCCCTTCTAAATGTGCCTGTCCTGCCAACTTCATGGAGTTGTCCCTAATGTTTGTGGCCCACTGAGTCAGAATTACCAGCAATCCACTTTATTTACCCCATGGAATTCTATTTTCCAGTCATATCCACTCTCTCCCTTCTCACCTCCATTGAGTGCAGGTCAGTATCTGCTGGCCTCTTTTCCTAAGTCCTCTCCTGCTGCCCCTTGAGTCGTCCTGATTACCTCCTCTGCCTCCAACACTGTACACAGTTCTCCAGATGAGGACGAACTAGTGACCTGTACAGTTGTAGCAGCCTCTCCTGCTGCCTGTGCCCTACCTTATGCACACCAACATCATATTTACATTGAAACATAGACAATGTCTGCAGAAAAAGACCATTGGTCTATGCAGTCTGCCCAGTTTTACCCGTCTCTACCCCATGCAAAGTTATGCATATTGGAGCCAAGAATCCTAGGACAGAGTACTACCTGGGTGGAGTCTGAGTATCTGCATCAGAGGAGAAGGACCAGGCAGTGATGACCACTAGTGACCTGAAACACTCCATGCAGTGCAAGAAAGCAGTAGCAAAGGCAAACAAGATGCTGGAATGCATATCTAGGGGGAGCAGTAGTAGGAGAGAGGAAGTTATCCTGTCCCTGTACAGGTCACTGGTAAGGCTGCATCTAGAGTGTGGAGTTCAGTACTGGTGCCCACACCTCAAAAAGGACATTAACCTGCTGGAGAAGGTCCAGAGGAGGGTTACAAAGATGATAGCCGGTCAGCAGGATGAGGCATACGAGGAGAGGCTGAGAGCACTGAACATGTACTCCCTGGAAGACAAGAGAGAGAGAGAGGACATGATTGGGACCTTCTAGTACTTGAAAGGGATAAATAAGGTTGATAAGGAGAGTCTCTTTAAGCTGAGTGGCAACCATAACATGAGGTGGCACAGTCTTAAGCTGGAGGGTGGGAGGTTTAAGAGGGAGGTCAGGAAGCACTTCTTCACAGACAGCATGGTGGACACTTGGAATGCGCTGCCAGAAGAGGCAATCTCATTGAAGACAGTGGGCAGCTTTAAGAGAGGCTGGGACAGGTATAGGGGAGGGAAAGGGTCATGGGTAGGGAGGATGGAAGGAGTGGGAAGAGTTGACAGGGACAGTAGCTCAAGCTGTGGACCCTGCAACACAAGCAGACTTGATAGACAAATGGCCTTCTTCTTCTGGCTTCTTCATATGACCTATTACCTAGATGGAATTTTCACCCTTGCCTCCTCCCCCACTTTGCTTTCTGCCTTGCCCCCCCCCGAATAACTATTAAGTCCTTTGCTCTGCCTCTGCCCTACTTGGACCCATTAATGTTCCATTTGCCCACCACCTCTGCTGGTAGGCTGTTCCCTGGCTCAGCCACTGTCTCTGTAAAGTAAAACTTTGTAGCATCCCTCCTGAATCTCCACACCCCCCACACACAGACACACACACACATATACACACCAGTTTACATTCATCTCTCCTTGATCATATATGCGTCAGTCTTCACCATTCATTACTACTGGGTAACAGAGCCAGAGCTAGGACCCCACAGGAGATTTTTTTATTTTTATTTTTTTCTAGGGGTGAAGTCGACGCAGGGACAACGCCACCCTCAAAGCCGACATTCTATGTGGCGCTCGTGGGTTGGCCGTTAACTGCTGTCAACTCCGCCCTCTCCCTAGTTCTTCTCCTGCCATCGAGTGAGGACCTCGTGTGGACACTTCAAGCAAGATTCGTCTGCGTAGTGCGGCCTAGTCCGTCGTGATTGTTTGTCTCGGTTCTGTTTCGTCAATTACTCAACACCACTTCTTCGGCTCCAGTAAGACCATTCCTTTCTTTTAAGTGATGTAGAGTACTGCTTTTTTATTGCTTTTTTGTCTGGTCATGCCTTGTCTCAGGGACAAGAAAACATCAAAGACGGGGCGTCCACCTATGTGTCGGTCTTCCTGAAGCCACCTTTACTCTGTCTTGAACCAGCATGACTGCTGTCTTTCCTGCCTCAGTCCAGGCCATGACATGGACAACTGCGACACCTGCTTCTCGATGGACCACTGAGTTCTCAAAATACACGTGTTTAAAGTTGGGCATGCGCCTCCAACTTTCTGGGGCTAGGTTCACAGTTGGCGGGCAAAGACAAGGACTCTCGACCCTTCCTCTGGGTCCCCTCCTGGTCCTATACAGCCCATGGAGGAGGGGGCCTCCACCAGCTTCAGCCTTGCCTTGGCGGGGGCTCCTTCTGTGGTGCAGGAGGCCCAGTCTGGCCCTCTATGGGGCCGGGCGGGAGGCACCGCATTGGCAATCACTTCCTTGGAAATGAAGGCTCCCCCGATGTTGCATTCTGCAGCCCACAGGCTTGGGCTGACACTGTCCTTGATGCCATCTGTCTGTGCCGCACTTGGCTCCGGTGTCACTTGTGGCATGGGGAGCCTGGATGGTGCCGGGCAATCCCTGAGATGTCCTTCAGCACTGTTTCTTCCTCTGGCACCATTCATGGTGCCAGAAAGCAGATTGGCACCTTGGGAGATGCAGAACCTGGTTTTGGGACTGTTTCTGGTTTCAGCACTGTGTGTGGCACCAGGACTGGGGTCGGTGCCATATCCGTCCATGGTGCCGTTGGTGGCACCGGGGATGGGGGCTTCACTGAGGCCAGTACCACCTTCGACTCCAGTGCCATTTGTGGCACTGAGGGGGAATGCGGCCTTCGACTGTGGTGCTGTTCGTGGCACATGGGTGGAGGTTGGTGCTGAGCACGATGCCATGCCCAGCTTTGGTGCTGCTTGTGGTGCTGGGGCTGAAGGTGGCACAGCTCGCAGGACCTGCAGGGATCGGGGAGTTGTCTGGCATTGGACCTCTTTATCTACCTCCTCAGAGGGGGATTCAGGGTCTAGTCCAGACTGGTTTCTGGATTCTTCTGAATCCTCTGGTCCCTCGGTATCCAGCACCTTGACCCCCACTCAGCCTCACTCTGTGGGTCGGACGGGTCCTGTTGATTCTGGGGTCAGTGGGACTGACCAGCCAGCAGTGGTCCAGGTGGCCACTGCTGTGCAGCCTGGAGCCACGGATCCATCTGTCCCCTCAGTTGGGGTACCCCCTGCTTGGTGTGCCTGGACGGTCCATGTCTGGGACAGCCCCGGGCACCCTGGGGGGAAGGGTACTGCTCCCTGGGTAGACTCCTTGGGGTCAGCTAAGGGTTGCCAGCTGCCTAGGCTGGTGGTCACAAGGAGGAGAGTGCTTTCAGAGTCAGAGGGGTCAAAGAAGCAGGGTCTGGTGCAGCAGCCTCTCCCTGGGACCCACCCAGGTTCTGGGAGGAGCCGTAGTATGGACCCTCGCCCTTCCCCTGGACACTTCTCGAGAGGGGCCTCCACTTAGGAGGTCAGAGGCCATCCTTCTGAGCTCACACAGTCCCGGTCACCTCACCGGCGGGGATTCTTCCCACAGGCACAGTTCCAACTGTTCTAACAAGGTTGAATGGTTTTTGTCAACTGGGACCACCAGGTCTCCCTCCCTGTCTGGAGCATCCGCTCAGTCCCCTTGCCCAAGCAGAGGCCATGCCCCTTCTGTTAGGTGCTTGGCCCCCATGCTTCTGCCTTCTCCTCCTCCTCCTCTCCCAGGTATTCCCAGTCCTAGAGGACCCCTGACCTGGGAGCAGTTCAGGGCTTCAGCTGCACATTTCCCTTCCTACCTTAGTGCCATGGATGAGCCGGTGTTCCACCGCACTCCCATGCAGCCTGATCCTGAATCTACAGACTCAGCTTCCTCATCTCCCTCCTCCAAGGGAGAAGAACTTTCTGTCCATCATTCCCCAGCAGCTGATCTCACTGCTCATCAGTGCTTCATCTCAGGGATGTTAGATGAGCTCCATCTCTCCCCTTCCTGTGAAAGCAATCCAGACCAGGTGACGTGTGCTTTTTGGGCGAATTCAGTGCGGCCAACCTCATGGTTCCCACCTGGCCTGTTCCCTTCCAGGAAGCATCACTCTGGACCTGGCGGTGTCCCTTTTCCACTGTCCTGACCCCGAGGGACCTCCGCCAGAGGTATTGTATTTTCGTTATAACTACAGTATGCACATTTACATATTACCAAGATCATTTTTTTTTTTTTTTACTTCATGTGCCTTGGCTGCTTGTCTACATCTGATGACATAATTCTGTGCTCATGACATCACAGTCTGTTGCTCAGGAAATGATTATGATGTCAGAAGCAGTGGATTGTGATGTTAGGTGTAGGCAGGCAGCCTTAGCAGCTGGAGTCTGGTGAACAGTGATTCTGTTTTCATACAAATGTGCAGAGTTCTGAAAAAAAGCAAGCTAGATACAGAGATTCACAGATGGTTGCAAATGTCCCACAAGTTCACACATTTTTAGTTTGGTGGTGACCTGGGTTCCAGAATGAACCCAGGCTGTCAGAGGGATGGCAGGGAGAGGTGTGAGCATTCCCACTTATGTGCTCCTCCTCCTCTAGGGTAGGTTAGTGTCCTCAGTCCACTGTAGGGTTCCCTCTGGAGATTCATGTGTGTTGGGGGGGGGGTGGCACTTGTGGACTTGGCTGAAGAAGACAGGAGAGTCACGCAAGTAGCCCCTAAGTGCATACCCACTGTGTGTACTGGAAGGGGCATGTTGCACCACTGACTCATAGGAGGGCCTACAAAAACAAGAACATTTCCATCAAAGGCAGGATTAAGCCTCCATCTCGCAGACTCCACACTGTTGGCCAGGCTTCAGCTTCCATGCTGGATTCAGATACCAGAGAGGGACTGCACCACCTATGATGGCCCCACTATGGGAGATAGCCATGGGGGCTTCTGGAGCTAAGGACAGGATGCACCTGGAAATAAGCTGTCACAACTTAATGTGCCTTTCATGGTCAAAAATTGCAAATATAAATAAGGGCCGAGTAAGATGGGGGATGGGGCTTGGGGGTGGGGGTTGAAGTGGGTACTTGACCTGTATGAGGGATAAACAGTAAGGAAAAAAATTACAAGTAAAGGAACAGCATTTAGTTCAATGGAACACAAATAGATTTCAATGTGTCTCTGCCATGTTTTGTAGTGGGGCAAGCAGCTTTACTTTAACAATTACAAAAGAACCATAGAGCAAATGCACTGAGGCAAGTGTTACCCTGGAGGGTATTGGCCATACAGTCACATTTTAAAGAAAACACAGTTACACATACTCCAGTGATGCAACGCATCATGGGAAGCATATGCAAATTCCCATGAAAGGATTTGGACTGGCTCAACTTTAAGTAGAATTGCATGGTGTCAGAAGGCCTCACAATGCAATTGGTAAAGATTGAGAACAGCAGACACAGACATGTGTTTCATCCTCATTTGGACTCATCAGTGTGCCATATCTGTATCTCAGCCCAGGGAGAGGTAGCCAGCCACCCTATAGGGGATCTTATTTGTTTGAGTCATGGCAAGCACTCTGGGCAAGAACTACAGTTTCAAGCTGGTCTGTCCGATTTTACCCCAGAGATCATATATATTACAAACTAGAGGGGTTATCACGTGACAAAATGGGGGCTTTCATTTTTCCATATGCATGTTGTCTATATGATCTCTATTTATTTATTTCATTTTTGTTGATCAGGTAAGTGCACTAGACAACTGAATGCCTATTTTTCAGGCATGACCAGAGAGGTAACATAGGGTCTGGGTCAGTGAACAACAAATTACAGTATATCAACAGTAAATGATATTGTCAACAGCATATACAACAGATTACATAGCAAAGGCGGTACATAGATATGCAAAGAAGGTCAGAATTACAAGGCACTGGAGGAGCAAGCCAATGACTTGTTAGAGAGACATGACAAATATAGTTTATTGAGCTCCTACAAGGCAAGCCTTGAGATGGGCAGACTGACACTAGGGAAGACAGTAAGCAACCAGTCTGCAACAGATGAAATAAAAGGTGTAATTCTAGTCACAAAAGCATGCATAAGATTTAAGGAGGTGACTGCAATATCCCCTTTTGAAGGTGGAGGCAGTCTGGAACTGGCGTAGGCTAGAAGGTATCGATTTCCATAGCCTTGGGGCAGCAACAGAGAAAGGAATGTCCCTGTTTTCCAGCTGCGTCCTGGTTATTGGGATAGGTAATTCTTCATGAATGGCAGACCTTAGTGGGTAGGTATCAATTGGAGGGGGGATAAGACTAAACAGTGAAAAAGGGGACTGGTTTTGCAAGACATTGTAAATTACCCCCTCCAAGTGGTAGGTCATATAGGGCAGCAGGATAAAGCCAACCCAGTTTAGTGTATAATGTGCAATGATGGGTGTAGCGGCTTAGGAACGAGGCAAATTGACAGATATTATTATACGTAATGTCCCATTTTTAGGTTCGTGGATATGCTGTTCTAGCCACACTAATTGACATGTTCTTTCCCTTTAAGAATCTTGCTGGAAGGTCTTGAAGCTGGCTTCTCCCACCCACCTGGGTGTTATAACCCTCGGCTCTGCCCCATGATGCCAGATCTTTCTTTTCACTGGAAGATACAGGTTCCCTCCTTATCACTTGCGCGTTCAGTAGGCCCTGGCTTTAAAATCTTCAGAGTTGCTTAAAATTAAATTAGTCAGAGTTAAAGATAGTCACTTTGCGATCTCTACCGCTATGGAAAATAAATCTTCTCTAGGTTTCCGTCGCTGCCCATGCGGGCAAAAGATGTCTCACATCGACCTGCATGCCATGTGCGTGTATTGTTTGGGTGTTGGCCATGACACCCAGGCCTGTGAAATGTGTCGCGCATTCCACCTAAATGTCTTAGACGATCATCTCACATGGTTGAAACTGGGCAGACCGGAAAAATGGAATCCGATGGTCAAATCTAAGGAGGCCCGACGGGCAGTCTATGCAGCTGCGGGGTCCGCCAAGTAGCTCAAACAGATGAAGAGGCAGCTCAGGCCTCAGTTTGTTCAAAGTCCTTTTTCATGCCACTTTACTAGGGCTCCTCTTTCTCTGGATCCTTTCAGGAGATGTGCTAATTCCATCCCACCAAGGGTGAGGGGCCTTTGGGCACACATGTCTCTCAGTTCTGTAAAAAGGACAAGGAACCGAGAGAATCTTTCTCTCACCATCAACGTTCCTGGGATCATAAGAGATCTCGGTCCCAGAAATCACCTGTCTTGACTTCGGTTGAGGTTGCGGCCTTGGCCGCAGGTTTCATGGTCCCACTGTCAGGCCAGTTGGCCCAGACACTGGATGACAATCCAGTTGAGATCATTCTCAATCCAATCAACCCACTGTCACACAATGAGACCAACAGCTCTTTATTCAGGACCCTGGTCCTGCCTCTCCTGATGGACCCAGGAGACCCAGCCCACTGGGAAACCTGTCTGAGAATCAGTCCCCAACCAGGAAGAACCACCTGTCTCCCCCAGTGCCTTCCAGTCGATCCCATAGGTCTTCCCAATGATCGAGGTTGAGGTCTTGGACCCCTTCGACTGACAGGCACAAGCACTCTAAAAGAGGCATCACTGACATTCTTCTTCATCCTCCTTGGCTGAGGAAAGGCTTCGTCGGAAACTCCATTGATGCTACGAAGATCTAATGTGGCAACAGCTGATTTTGTCCACTCAAAAGTTGGTTCCAGCTTCCACACTGGCCATTACTTGGCTTTCACCTCCCAGGCCGAAGCTGACTCCTCCAGAGCCGGCACGCACTGTTCCTCCTCCCACGGAGCCAGACAAAATGGTTCAGTCAAAATTAACCTCTCTGCCGATCTTGGTGGAGCCGCCACCTTAGCAGCCCCCTATGGGGGTGCCTACCAAAGAGTCTCGGCCTGTTCCAGGCCTCCAACGTAGGCTTTCCATTACCCTCACTCCTGACCATCCCAGGCAGGTGGAGGGTGACACAGGTGGCTGGATGATTTATCCAGAGCCCCGACAACTTGGACCTTCATTCCCATCCCTTGGACAAGGAATCAGTCAGAAGTCTCTCGATGGAGGAAGGCCCCTCTTCCTTTATGGGCATCCTTCACCTTATCTCTGAATCCACAGAGATGCCTCTCAAAATCATTCAAAAATGTGATGAATACCCCCTCATGGATATCCTCAAACAGGGGGATTCACTGATGGAAGCCTTTCCCTTGGCTGAGGCCATTGTTGGTCCAACTTTGGAGCTATGGCAGTATCCTGCCCAGATGGCCTGCAAGTATGCAGTGTCCATCGAGTCCCTTTCGGAGTTCACAGAGCATCACTCTGCTGAAGGTCTGGTGACTGAATCTGTGTTGAGATGCTCAGGAAGCTCTGCAGATACTGATGGACCTCTGGACAAGGAGTCCAAAAAACTGGACCGCTCTGCCCGCAAAGTCTATGTCCCTTCTACACTGGGCCTCCAACAGGCAAGCTCGGATGTCATCATGTTGCATTTCTCTCATGCCGTCCTGGGCTCCCTTGATAAGGTCCTTCCTCATCTCCCCACAGACCTCCAGACTGCAGTCAAGCAGGTCCAGGACCAGGATCAGGTTGTTGCGAAGCAGCAACTCCAGACAGCTCTGGAACTTGGGGAATCATGCGCCCGTTTGGTGGCAGCCACGCCTGCCATGCACTGCAGGGCCTGGTTGAGGGTCTCCACCTTCACAGTGGATATCCAACACAAGCTAACAGATGTTCCTTTCCTGGGTACCGATCTCTTTGGCCCAGGTGTGGACGGTCACCTCCAATGCATTGAGAAGTCCAGTGCCACCTTGGACTCTGTCACTTCTACACAAAAGGAATCCCAGGGTTCAAATAAAACAGAAGAAAGAGCCATTTCAGCACTCTGCCCCTGCAGCCAAACAGCCCCACTTCCAAGCGGGGCAGCAACAGCAGGCACAATCTTGGCACCCTTGGCCCAAGTCCAGGCCTTCAGTGGCCCATAAGCCTGGAGGACGAGGTTCAGGCAGTCTCCCAGTCTGGACCCTCTTCCTCCAAGCCTGCTGAGTGACGGGATGGGGGTGGCCACCCTCATACTTGTCACGCAAGCTCTGGGTCCTCCTGTGGGGGGCCAGCTCTGCCACTTCCCTTCCGCTTGCTCCACTGTTACTATGGACAGGTGGGTTCTAGAAGTAGTGGGTCACGGACTGCCTCTGGAATTCGAGCAGTACCCTCCAAGCCGAGCCCGTGCCCCTATGAGAGGATATGGTGTCCGTACACACACAGTTGGCACTTCAAGATGACATTGCCCATCTCCTCTGCAAGGAGGTGGTGGCCAGAGTCATGGACTCACTGGTCAACCCAGGGCTTGTATCCAGGTACTTCCTAGTTCCGAAGTGGACGGGGGGGGGCTGGTGCCCCATTCTAGATCTGCACAACCTGAACCAGTTCCTCAGGTCACACACCTTCAGAATGGTAACTCTGTCCCAGATCATACCATCTCTCAAGCAGAACATGTGGTTTTGCTCCCTGCATCTTCAGGATGCATTTTTTCATGTCCCAATCCATCTGTCTCACCAGAGGTTTCTTTGCTTCTGAGCAAAAGGAGCCCTATTTGAGTTCCGAGCCATGCCATATGGCCTGTCATTGGCCCCAAGGGTCTTCACCAAATGAATTGCAGTGGTGGTGGCCCATCTTCGGCGTTGAGAGGTCAGGGTGTACCCTTATCTTGACAACTGGCTCTTGGCGGGTTCCACCAAGCAAGAGGTGGAGAGGTCCAGGGACCTGGCCCCCCAGACCTGCACCGACCTTGGTCTCCTGATCAGCGAGGCCAAGTCGGAACTCATACCTTCATGGGTGATATGTTTCACTGGGGCACAGCTCAACTCCTGCTGAGCCAGAGTCCGCCTCCCAATGGACAGGGCAGAGGTTCTCTCCTCCTTTGCCCACTTATTTCTGGTTGGGCATTTGCACTGTGCCCAGGACTTTCTGTGCCTTCTGGGGCACATGGCAGCCTGCACCACCATGGTCCAATGAGCCTGGTGGCATATGTGCCCCCTTCAATGGGAGCTGGCCAGCCAGTGGACCCAGCATCATGGTCACTTCGACCAGTTGGTCTCTGTAACCCAGAAATTGTGGGATGCTCTCCAATGGTAGACCATCCTGGATCACTTGCAGGAAGGGATCCCATTTGTCCATCCTGAACTGACAGTCGTACTTATGACCGATGCCTCTCTCATGGGCTGAGGAGCCCAAATGGGGAACCACAGAGCCCACGGGTTCTGGACCCCCGAGGAATCCCAATATCATATCAACCTGCTGGAGCTCAGAGCAGTCAGACTGGCACTGTCAGCATTCGCTCCACTCTTTGGGGTCAAGTGGTGCAAGTCCAGATGGACAATAGCACACTCCAGGCTTCTGTGCTGGGAAGCGCTCCACATCCGGACTCTCGTGAGCCGACTGGAGGCAGCTCTCCTAGCCATCCGTTGTGGCAGGAGCGTCAAATCAACTGGTGAATGCTCTCAGCCATGTAGGTGAGACATCCCATGAGTGGTCTCTCCATCCAGAGATAGTACACAGCCTGTTCTCCCACTGGAGCAAACTTCAGGTGGATCTGTTTGCCTCCAGGGAGAATACCCAGCTGAGGCTGTTTCATGTCCATCCCCCTCAGCAGGGCTCACTGCAGGGGAATGTCTTTTTGAGGCCCTGGACCCCAGGCCTCTCCTATGCCTTCCCTCCACTTTCCTTGGTTCACAAGGTGTTCCTCAAGGTCAGGAGAGACAAGGCACCAGCGATTCTGGTAGCCCCCACTGGTCTCACCAGTTCTGGTATCCAGATCTCCTCAGCCTCAGCTCCAGGCCTCCTCGATGTCTTCCAGTATGCCTGGACCTGTTATCTGTCAATCAGGGAAGGTATTCCATCCAGACCTTCAATCCCTGCACCTGACAGCCTGGTTCCTGAGTGGCTAGAGTTCCAGGCTCTGGGTCTCTCAGAGGATGTACTCTCAGTTGTGGAATCATCCAGAAAGGAGTCGACCAAGAGGTGCTGTGCCTTCAAATGGAAAAGGTTTTCCATTTGATGTCAGGGTAAGGGCCTGGACCCTTTGTCCTGTCCAGTGGCTAGCATCCTAGACTACTTTTGGTCTGTGTACAAAGGGGGTCTTCAGTCTATGACCCTTAGGATACACCTGGCAGCCATCTCTGCCTATCGGGCATGGGCCAGTCAGCAGACAGTGGCACAGGAGAAGGCAGTCTGGTGTTTCTTTAAAGGCCTTGACCACATATCCCCTCCAGTGTGTGAACCTCCACCTCCATGGGATCTACTGCTGGTATTGCAAAGCTCATGGGCAAGTCATTCAAACCAATGCACAAGTGTGAGATGTCACATTTGTCATGGAAGACCACCTTCCTGGTGGCTGTCACATCAGCCAGAAGGACTGGGGAGCTCCAGGTGCTCTCATGGAGTCTTCTTACCTGGTCTTCCACAGGGACAAGGTTGTCCTGCGCCCCCACCTGAAATTCCTTCCGAAGGTGGTGTTGGAGTTACACCTTAACTAGGTGCTGTCTCTGCCAGTGTACTACCCCAACTGTACCTCGGAAGCAGAGTACAGGCTCCATACTTTGGACCTGAGATGAGTGCTCTCTTACTATAAGGAGCGGATGGCTGAAGTTTGGGGAGCTGAAGCTGAACCTGGCAGACCTGCAGCAAAGCAAATGATTGGCAGATGGATTACATCCTGCATTGATCTCTGCTCTAGGTTGGCAGGCAAGGAGCCTCTCAGAGGGATAAGAGCTCATTCCTCCTGCCATACTGCTGCATCAGTGGCTGCTTCCAGGGACATCCCTATCCAGAAAATCTGCAGGGCTGCTACCTGGAAGTCAGCAAACACCTTCATCACCCACTACCACATCGACCTTGAGTCATGCTGGGATACTGGTTTTGGGGCCTCAGTTCTCCCATCTCTGTTCCCCAAGTAAGTAGTTCAGAGGGGGTGTGCACCTTGCCTCCCTCCTCCTGGAGAACTGCTAGGAGTCTGCCAATATGTGTGGATAGAACAACATATCCACAATCCTAGGAAAACAGGTTACTCACCTTTAACAGTAGATCTTCCACGGAATGGTGTCTTGCAGTAAGTCATTACTTCTGGGAGTTCCCGATAGGTGGCGCTCTAACACAGTAGTTTCTTCTAGCAGTCTCCACACCAGGGACCACCCACATGTCCTCACTTCCTGGGCTGTGCCTATAAAAGTGGGTGGTCCCTGTTAGTCGCTGTTCATTTTCCCACCCGGCTTCAGCTCTGACAGCAGCTCATTCTTCTGCAAGCAGTCTATGACGTGGATTGAACCCATAGCTTGGTGGTGCTTGGGCTTCATACATGGCACCATATTTCTGTGCTCGACCAAGAGCTTTACAATAGATGTTTCCCTGTTACAGACTCAGGGTACTCTATCAAAGGGCTCTAAAACTTCAGAGTCCTCTTCAAGAAATAAAATAGGGAAGGAAATACCTTCACCTAAAGTCCTGCCTGACCACCCTTCAGTGGTCATATCTCCTAAATATGTATCATCAAAAAAACATTCATCATTGATGGATCATATCCCCCTGTCGAAGGCAGGCACTTCTTCATCAAAAGAACACAGAAGTTCACACAGAAAGGAATGTTCATCGTCAATGGGATGTCATTCCTCAGTTCCCCCATTGACGAAACCACATACACTGTCGATGGAGGTCCTGCTACACTCATCATTGATGAGACACACTCCCCCATTTATGCGAGGGCTCCACAAGACATCCTCATCAACAAAAACACCTCGTCCATTGATGGGACACACTCTACTTGCTTCATCGTCGATGGGGCTGCCTCCCCCATTGACGGGTCATGCTCCCAAACCTCCCTCATCAACGAGAAGTCTACCACCATCGATGGAGCATGCATTTGCCTTCTTCTCATCGACGACACACTTCCCATTGTTGACGGAGCATGTACTTACTATTCCATCATCGACAAAGAGCATCCAACCATCGACGGAGCATGCACTGCCTTCCCCCATCGTCGACGAGGTGTATTCCACCATTGATGGAGCATTCATTTACTTACCCTTCATCAATAAGACACATTACAGTGTCGACAGGGCATGCTTTTATTCCTCTGCTGTCGATGAGACTGATCCCACCATCGACAGAGCAGCCCCTGCATCATAGAACAGCACCTTTACCAGCATATTATACATTTATGGAAGATCCTTATAAAAATTTAACCATGAAAAATGTTATAAAAATGTATCAAAAGATACTTACGGGGCTGCATCACCACAAAATAAAGAACCATATACTACAGAGCGCAGAGGCAAACCAGCCTCATTTGCAGTCATGCATAGTGCTGACACACCAGTCCATGGTGAATAAAAACTTCAAAAACATGCTGGATCACTTTATTGGGAGGCACAAATTGATCCCCCGATGCCTTGCACACAGGGCACAGAACCCGCTTACATGACAATTCCATCCTCAAATGCTAAACATTGAAGAAATTGTAAATAAAGTGTTGAATTCCATGGGTTTTGACTATACGCCTACTCCAGTACATAACACTCAATCACAGACTGTCTCGGCCTCCATCAAAACAGGCTTGCACAGAGCCAGAATGCTCGCCATTCCTGCCTCCTCATGAACATTCAGAGGACTATTTGTCAGATTCTCATATAATTTCAGAACATTCCAAAGACACAAATTATGAAGGTTTCTCTACTACAAGAGGGCATGAGCCACCATGTGCTGTGCCATCATACTGGGATGAAGAAATATTACAACCACTAAAGGTCATTTCCCCACCGGATGACCCCTCATTCCCAGAAAAGATGTTATAAATACAAAAAGCAATGGGGTTTACCACAACAGAACAAGATGGATTAAATAAAGATACGGCGGAATATCTCGATATCCTGGAAAAACCTATCCGGGCAGTCCCTCCTTTAATACCAACGTTCAGAAATGTGATTACTGAAGCATGAAGTCAACCCATAGCTGCACAGGAGCTACCTAGAAAAGCGCACAGGCTTTATCGGGCTCCCCTTGATTATTAATATTTAACAAATATTGCCGCTGCGGATTCTGTGGTTATTACAGCTGCTCACAACCTCACTGGCAAACTCAAACACACAAGTACAGTACCTCCTGAAAAAGACTCTAAGCGTTTTGATTATATGGGGAAGAAAGTGTTTGCTCTAAACACATTAAATATTAGAATACTTAACTACATGGGACATATGCTGAAATACCAGCATACAGTGGGCACCTCTGTTGGGGACATTATAAGTAAACTACCTACATCCCCTGAAATAGAGTAACTCACATCAATAATAAACACACTTACTTCGCTTTCTCGACATTTATTAAGATCAGCATACGACATTGCCGACACTTCGGATAGAGCCTCTGCAGTCTGTATTCTTATTCACCGTGAGGCATGGCTCCGACTCTCAGGGCTAGCACCTGATATTCAACATAAAGTGGCTGATGCCCCTTTTTCTGGCAACCATCTCTTTGGTCCAGGGGCACAAACAACACTGGACAACCTACAAGCCTCAGGCAGACAACTAAAAACAGTACAATATATGTACCACAAACCACGTCCTCAGTATAATTATTCATAGAAAACTGGAAATTACTACCAAAGAGAAAACTTTAGAGGCAAAGAACGAATGACAAGGAACACATCTAAACCGACACGTGGCCGCCCTTCGGGGTGGCCGAGTGCCTCTTCCTCTTATTGAAAAACTTCAGATTAAGCCCCAGTCTCCTTTTCTAGGCCTCAGAGACCTTTTTCTGGGGCTTCACATTTTACTGAGGCCTTTCCCATGAGGCTTTATACATCAAGCCACTTTCTGAGGTATCACTGTTACAGACCATTACGGTCATTCCATGGGGATGCCTCTCGGCCTGTTGTGCGCCGGACCCTTGTGTCCCTCCCACGAACAGAGCCTGCTACTACTCACATGCTGAGAAACAATTGATATAACCTGATAGGGATCATACTATTCTTACCAAACTTCTACTGCTACATGCAGTCTTCACCTCGCCATAGATAAAGGCCACAGAAAAGATGGTGAGTACATTTATATTATAAACATTCTAACATTTCAGATTTACACCTAACAAGGCTGCAGGCCCTGGCATACTTGGGACACCCTTGTAAATGAGATTGCTAATACACGATGGAAATGGCTACATCACTTTGTCGAATTCCATGTCTTTACTTTAAAACAAGTACAATATTGTAGAAAACTACTGACTCCAAGAGTCATTAGATACCATTATGAAATAAATACATTGTTTCATTTCACATCATTGTTTGCTACTTATGTAGCTTACTTATGACAAAATGGATACATTTTTTCTAATGACTTAACAGACATGGCAAAAAAAAATTAATGGCTCCCACAAATCGAGGAAACTACTCTAGAACAATACTATGATCAAGGTTCCCTCCTTCCATCCCCAGATATATTAACCAAATTCGATATTCCCAATAATAAGATTTTCAAGATATACCAACTAAGACATCTTATTGCTGCTAAATTTGGTTCAGAATTTCGTGACCTGAAGGTCTACCCTTTTCTCTCCCACATTTTTACCCTTGCCTCTAAACCACATTCCATCTCATTAATATACACCTACCTACTGGACTATAAATTCCCGAAGTCGCTCGAGGGTTCCCGCATCTGGCTCTCTACTCCCAGAATCCACCCCAACTGGACCAATTTGGAAAGACCTACACAGATACCACACCCAAGACAGATTTAGACTCATCCAGTATTACATACTAAACAATATGTATTATACCCCCCATAAATTGTTCCGTCTCAGTAAACTATCTCTCCCCCTTTGCTCCAGATGTTCACATAGTGAAGGGAACTCGCTCCACATTTTCTGGCATTGCACTAAGGTTGCCCCCTTGTGGACCTCTATTCAGGACAAGCTCGACCCTATACTGGGTCTTGCCAACCTTTTTATGCCTGATATATGTATTCTAGGAGACTACTCCACCATAGATTGCCTGGAGCGTCGATATCACATGGCCTTAGTGTCTATAGTGGTCAAAAGGCTGGTCCTTAAACATTGGACTGACCAGTTGATCCTGACCTATTCTGAATGGTTGACAGAACTCTCAATTTGCTTCAATATGGAGAGACTCATGGCCAGCTCTCGCAATCGCATGGACCTGTTCCATAAAAGGTGGAGCAAATTATATGCGCTATATTTGCACCAGTGATCTCTTGATATCTTCTCTGATGCCCAACAAGGCTTTTCCCCCTTCCTTTTCCCACCTACTCCTTTTGACTTTGACTACATGACCTAGATATGACTCCGCCGTGGCTTTGTTGATAGAACTAGACATACAACTATTTAGCACACTCTATAAGGCCTTTAGTAGGGTGGAGGGTGGGTATTATAATATTTTTTTTTCTCACCTTATTTATACCATGAATGGATATTTGACACTAATATGCAATGACCTGTTTGTATATGCTATGTTAAAATCAATAAGCTTGAATTTCAAAAAAAAAAAAAATTAACTTGCTGCATTGTAGCACTACAAAATAACATTGTATTATTTGGATTTCTGTTAAACATTCAGAACCCAAAAAGCTTCGACATATACAGTCTTTTCAGTGCATAACACTGACTACTACCATTCACTCCATTATATGGCTGAAATCCTTCTGATTTATCACAGTATTTGAGATGCCATGCCCTGATCGGGCTGACATCTACTTAACTCATCTGATGATACCCAATAATAGCTAGTCTGGCTTATCTTTCAGTCATAATCCTATAATGAATACTATAATGGAGTATTTACAGAGAGAATACAAAATACTCTTTACATGCTGATATACTGCTCTCAGCACCCATCGGTCCTAAGACCACACTACATGTATGGCAGAATGCCACATCTGGCCACCCCCCCTGCCACATAACTGCTTGGGAATCTCCCAGAAGTAATGACTTACTGCAAGAGACCATTCCATGGAAGATAGATCAGTTCCACAAAACCTTTTGCCGTAACAGTAGCTCTTCTAGGAATGTCTCTTGCAGTAAGTAGCTTTCCTCCCTCCAGCCCCCTGCCATTCTGTAACGGAAAATGATATAGGGTTGGGAGGCTTTGGTACCTCGGTTCCCCTCGGTCCCTTGCTTTCACAAACTGAAACCGGCGGGGAATGGAGACTACCAGGGACCATCCACTTTTATAGGCTCAGCCCAGGAAGTGAGGTCATGTGGGTGGTCCCTGGTGTGGAGACTGCTAGAAGAAACTGCCGCGTTAGAGTACCACCTATCGGGAACTCCCAGAAGTAGTGATTTGCTGCAAGAGACATTCCTAGAAGATCTACTGTTACAGCAAAAGTCTTTGCATAACCGATCTTCCTAGGAGTCACATATGTTGTTCATCCACACGAACCCACCTGACCTCCCCGGCTTCGACGCACAACCTGAGCTTCCAGCGGGCAGAGATCTGGCATCGTGGGGCGGAGTCAAGGGTTATGCCACCTGGGTGGGTGGGGAGGAGCCAGCTTCAAGACCTTCCGGCAAGATTCTTAAAGGGAAAGGACATGCCAATAAGTGTGG
Source organism: Neoceratodus forsteri (assembly GCA_016271365.2). NCBI lineage: Eukaryota > Metazoa > Chordata > Ceratodontiformes > Ceratodontidae > Neoceratodus > Neoceratodus forsteri. The sequence continues at coordinate 107,611,942 of JADMNL010000029.1, forward strand.
GTGAATAACATCTACCACTCCTAGAACTACTGTTACAGGTGAGTAACCTGTTTTTATGTAAGTTAGTTTGAGAAGATGCATGGATTACAGATACCCCATAACTGAGCATTTTTTTCCCCTTTGTTTCTTAATTTTCTATTGTAATTGCCTGACTTGTAGGTTTCCAGACCAGGAGCTCAGGCATACAGCAGTCCAGTGGATGGATACCATATCGGACACAGAACTTGTCGACTTTCTTCCCCAGCTGGTACAAGTGAGTAAATATCTTGCCCTCATCCATTTTGCTTTTTCTGTAAGTGCTGTTGCTGTCTTTGGTACCCCTTTGAATGTTTAAAGGGGAACTGTCAGCATTTCAACTTTTGGGGCGGGTGAGCACAAAGGGTGGTGGTGCAGCTACAATCTGTGTAGTACTTACTGGTGTAGATGAGTTGCACTCACCCCTCCTTCAGGAGAAAATAACAAGCACTCAAAGTTTTCTAAGTGCTTTTTATTCAGCCGTAGTGTTCAGGTGACAATATCGGGAGCACCACACATTTCTGATATTGTCACCTGAACACTATGGCTGAATAAAAAGCTCTTGGAAAACTTCTAGTGCTTGTTGTTTTTTCCTGAAGGAGGGTGAGTACGGCTGATTAGCTAAAAGATGAGCCGCACATTTTAAAAATACTTTACGTTGTTGAAATCTCTAAATTTATATGGTTGATCTTGTGACCCCTTCCCCCGCTAACCATTATTGTCCCAGAGTCCCTCATGGCCAGCCCTCTGACAACGTGACTGATGGGCTAAGCTGTGGGGGAATCCTATCTGCCAGTATAGTTGCCCCAAAATAGTAACAGATTTGAATCACATATTCATGCTTTTTAACACTGGCACCAATCAACCAAGGTTTTCCTTGGTCAGTCGGTACCAGTGTTAGAGGCATGAACATGCTCTTCATGTCTGTTACTATTTTCAGACAACTGTACTGGCAAATAGGAGTCCCCTGCAACTTAGCCCATCAGTCACGTCATCAGAGGGCTGGCTGTGGGGAACTCCAGGATAATAATGACCAGAAGGGAGTCACAGGATCAACCAGATAAACTTAGAGATTTCAACAATGTAAAGTATTTAAATAATGTATGGCTCATGGGTTTTTAGCTAAGCAGGACATATAGGTCCCGTGTTTTTACTTTTAGAATGCTGACAGTTCCCTTTTAAGCTTTATCATATTATAGTCATGATAAATAGCCACGATTGGCGCTGAAGTAAGGATTGTGGTATGTCATTGCTAGATATCAATATATGTGAAAAAGTATTGCTGTCTTCTTGTGCATGCCTTAAAGGGGAATGCCAATTTTAAATAGGCAAGGCGAGGCAATTTTATTTCTGTAGTGCCCTATGCCAAGGGCTTAGGGTGGTTAACATTAATTATGAAGTGGGTTAGCCAGCCCAGTGGCGCTGAGGGTTGAGGCAATGGATGCCACACCTCGTGCTACGCCGGCGACCCGGGTTCGGGAATCAGCTCGGGTCATTGGGGGTCAGCAGAGGAGGACTGGCATTGAGCATTGGGAGACAGCTCTCCTAGTCCTGTGGTGGTCTGGAAACTCTACACTGCACTGCAGCGATCCCTGGGGACACCTGGAGGTACCACATGCAGTGGTGTAATGGAATGGGGACCACGGCAGACAACTGCACGTATGTGCATGGATGTCATTGCATGTCCGCGGTCCTGATGGGAAAAAGAACAGGGGAAAATGACAGCACGTGTCTATGGCAGCTTGATAGCCATAGCTCCACTGGCCGATGATGCCTGGAGGCATGTGCCAGTACTGGTTCCTCACTGGGTGAGGGGGGCTATGGTGGGAGGCCCCCTTTCACAGGTGTAGTTGTGTCTGCCAGATGGGCATGCGAGCTTCGGGGTTGGCGGTGGAGTGGAGCAGTGGCTGGATGTAGAGCAGGACCGTGGTGGCAGGAGGAGGAAAAAAAGTTAAAATAAATAAATAAATAATAATTATGAAATGGGTTGAAGGAATCCTAGCTCCTGATTGGTGGAGAGGTATTTTCTGCCGGGCTGCTGTCCCAGCACAACGGGTGGAGGCTCAGACACCCAACAGCTACATGAAAAACCAAAAAGGAACAAAAACTTATTTTATCAGGAACTGTTGCTTAAACATATCATTGCTATTGTATGTGTTACTTAGCCATTGCATGGCCCTGGACTGATATAACTGTCCAGAACTCCAGTACATTCAGATTCTGTCTTCAGCCCTTGCAGGGCAATGAACTGATACAGTATATCTGTCCAGATCTCCAAATCATTCGAATTTAGTTGGTAGCCCAAGCCTATGGAGATGATGTGGTTTACTGCTTATACAGCTCAAGGAGCTAGCCATTGTGTCAAAAGATAATGTTTATATACGGCCCGGTGGCACTGAGGGCTGAGATGCTGACCACCTTGCCTTGTGCTACGCTGATGACCTGTGTTCGGGAGTGAGCACGGGCCGATGGGGGGAGAAGGATTGCGTGTTCAACGGACTGCTCTCCTTCTCTGGGGAGGGGGGTCTCCAGCTGTTGACGCTCCACTGGCCCCTGGTGGCAACTAGGGGGCAGTGCGCCGATGCTGCAACAAGGGGAGGAGATGGGACAGACGCCTGAAGGAGCACATGTGGATGCGTATGCACGCTCTCCGTTGGTATCACTGCATGTCCCACCTCCTAGGGTAGAAAAGCAGAAAACAGGTCCTTGCCATGTGGCATGAAGCTGTCCCTCATAGGCACTGTCCCGAGGAGGCACCTCTCTGGCTGGATCCAAGTTGGGTGGATTGAGACACTCCCCACCACCCTGCCATGAGGGATAAGTCATGGGGGCTCAAGGGAGGGGGTCTGATCCTTGGGGTCAGCACTGGAGGGACAGAGGATGGGGCAGGAGTGCCGGCCAGGACCAAGGAAGAAATACCATATATATAAATAAATATATATATATATATATAAAAAGAGATGATGTTTATCCCTTTTTTTTCCCCCACCAGCTTCCATTTTTGCCACTAGCTTGGCTGTAGTGTATTGCTCTCCATGCATTTACTTGCATGCCGGGGTCGAAGCTCACTCTCTCTCTCTCTCTCTCTCTCTCATGCAAACTACTGTCCCAGTTTCTAACCTTGGATGTGGTTATGTGGTGGGCACATCCCCCCCCTACAGATGAGGGGGTCAACCATTCCAGCAAGATGGGGGGACAAGACTGGGTAAACCGGAAGTCTAGATGGGCCTATGGGTGAGGCGCGGCAGGGTGCAGAGATGTCACATGCAGTAAGCCCACCCATTTTCCATCTTTGCTCCACCCAGCCTCCGCTTGGGGTAGGGCTACAATCACCTTGCCAAACCACTTCCTCCGACAGCAACATGTACTGTACCATACTCCCTGGATCACCAGGGTTTAGTGTAGTAGCAGAGATACACCCACTTGGAGGAACAAAACGTCTTGTTTGGATGCTTGATCTTGCAAGTCCAAGGCATGAGATGCAAATGTAGGTCTTCAGCAAGGTAAATGACTTTGTAAACACCAAATATTCTTTCAACCAAATGTTTATAGGAAAGCCTTGGCTTCCCAAAATGTACTGCATATGTATATATTCATTGTATGTATTTGGGTCCGGGCCCCCAGGTTGCATCTGGAATCGAGCTCTTAGCTCAGTATGCCTTCCTGGTAAATCTCGTAAATAAATATATACAGTATATTATTAGGCCAGTTGCGTATATATTTGTCAAGACACATGAGGACGTAGTCTATGAAGTTACAGTTTATTTATGCAGGATAGCCCAACTGAGATACAGCCACCTGCTTTTAATGGGGTACTGAGTCTACCGAACTGTGCAGCTGGGAGGACTGGAGCACTGGGAAGTTAAGGGAGTTGCTCAGGGTCATGTAGCGATTAAGTAGTTCTGGTGGGAATCTGAGTTTTCTGGGTCTCAGGCCTGTGCTCCTTCCATAGAGCATTTTCTCTCAGCCATAGTCATTTCAGGCATGTACTCTGTTTCCAGGATGTACCCTGTTCAGGCTTTTGTCCTTAGTCTTCCCAGGCCCCACAACCCACCGGTTACCCCCAGGGCTTTTCTTCTGTGACAGGGGCTCCAGAGGGGAGGGCCATCCTCTCACCCAGAGGCAGTTCACTGTGTGGACTAGAATCCTGTGCCTGTAGGCACAAGGACCTGGGAGAATCCAGAGGCACAGACTGCTGTACAGATGGACATGGGTTTTTCTTCCTTCGGCTTCATCCCCTGACATGAGGGCAGCCTTCTGGGTGGCCTCACATGTGCACAGCACATCCCCGTGGCAGGACATGCCGCCGTTGGGTCATCATGGTGGTCCCCAAGCCCGTGCTCTGTCTGCTGGACCACACTGTCTCCTAAATGAGGCAGGGAGGCAGTATAGCACAGTGGTTTAAGGCTCTGAGCTGCAAATCTGGAGACCTGGGTTTGAATCCCACAGCTCCCACTTGCATACTGTGTGACCCTGAGCAAGTCACTTAACTTCCCTGTGCTCCCAGGTTGCACCTGTAAATAAACTTTCAGCTTAGTGTGCCTCACCCGGTTAAAAAATTGGGAAAAGGAAAAAAAATGAAACTACACATAGAATTAGGAGTGGGTTTGGCTTCAGTAACTTCAAATGGAGGGTAATAAAATAATGGGTCTGTTTACCAAGGAGAGCCACTGAAGCGAGGGTGTTGGAGCTTTCAGGAAGGAACCAGATGGAGTGTCTGGGGAAGGAGATGGTCAAGAGGGTAGGGAGGTGTGGACAACCAAAGGGGCAAGCATAGTGAACGCATTAACGCATTCCTATTCTTGAAAGTTTTGTGTCCTAACACTTTGTTTCAGTTTGGTACAGTGGTTCCTGTTAGTGTGAGCTCTTTATTAACCTTTTCTGTCCCTGGGACATTGTTCCCTTTTTTTTTTTTTTTTCCAGGCTCTAAAGTACGAGTGTTACTTGGACAGTCCCTTGGTGAGGTTCCTTTTGCGACGGGCCATGTGTGATGTCAGGATTGCTCATTTCTTATTCTGGTACGTACCGTCATTAAGAAATAAGAGGTATTGTGTGGATGTGTGTGTGCACACTCATGCCCTTTGCTATTATTATAATATGAGGCTATGCAAGTATGAGTAATTGGCAAAACACTTCCTAGTTAACCCTTGCATGTCTGAGTTTGTGCTGTGGTTCTTTGCCTTTTAGCTTGCTTTCCTGTTTTGGGTTCACTGTGACCCAAGCCTGGAAGACCATCATAGGATTGGTTCCACTTCCCCTTCCCCTGTGCTGAGATACAGATGAGGCACACTGATGAATCCTGAGAAAAACAGAGGATTGTGTGTGAGCAGTCATACATAACAAGGATAGTCTTGTATCAAGAGGCTTCCTTGGTAACGGATGACCTTGAGAGCGCAGCTCGAGAGGTACTCTGTTATGAAGTGAACCTCAGGATACAAGAATTTCCTTGTTTGTGTATGACTGCTCATACACAATCTTTTATAGTGTATGGGCAGTCACAGCATAGAAAATCACACAAAACCAGCTGGAGATGACAACAGAGAATTGAAATTTTAACATTTTCTTTTTTTTTTTTTCAACTGACAGTGTGCTGCAGATGTTTCTGCAAGTTCAAGTTAAAAAAAAAAACCAGCAACTTCCAGCTTAACTGGATTGAAGAAAGCAACTATGTGGCAGCATTCCAAGTTGTTATGCTGCAGTAGTGACATAGCTAGTGCAGCATAACAGCTGTGATGTCATAGCTACTGCAGCATAACAACTCCATTCTAGTTATGGACTTCTATCCATAACAACATTGCACCATACACTATAAAACACATAACTGTCTTCTGTTTTCAGCCTTTGCAGTGTGTATGAGGCGCCATTTGGCACCATACATTCCTGTGTAAAGCAGAGCCAGTCTAAATTTTTTTCATGGTGATTTGCATACACATCCCATGAAGCCCTGCAGTGGGTGTATGAGTGTGAGTGTGTGTGTGTGTGTGATTTTTTTTTATTTCTAAGATGAATAGTAGATGTTTGAAACAACAAGCAGTGACCTGCACACAAAAAAAGAAAAGCGTGGGAAAGCCTCTCCCACTTCATTACTGGATTTGAGCAGGTGAGTCACACTTGCCTGTGCAACGTAATGTACTCCCATGGGAAAATATGGATTATTTTTGTTATTCCTTTGATGTGTGCAGGTCACTGCTTGATGTTACTTGACTTTTATTTAGTGAATCTTGCACCTGGATAATCTACTCACGTACATAAATAATGAATAATTCAGTGCCGCCTTTCTCCTGTTGTCTCGGGCATTTAGACCTGTAGAGTTTGCATACACTTCCCGAGTGGTTAAAGTCACTCAGCTTTGCCTCTTTCCTGACAGCCATCTCAGGCTGTTGCCTCAAGCAAGCACCCTGGACTATGTCACTGTAGCTGACAAGATGGCTTCAAATGCTCTGAAAGCCCAAGGAAGAAATGTTTTAACAGGCCTGTGTGGTTGTGCTGTTCTAACTGCATGGTAATATGATCAGAATCCATCAATCAAGTACAGGATTTCTTCTAAGCATTTTATATATATAAAAAAAATCTTACATTTACAGTGAGTGTGTTTTTTATTTTAAATTATTAGCACCTAATTACAGTTTGTGTAGGTGTTGGTGGTAGTTTCTTCTAGTGCCATAATTTTCAATCTGCTTTGGAAGACAGAACACACCTGATTGGAATTGTTTTTTACTTCATCCTGTGTTTCTGGACCTACCCACCCCCCGCAACCCCCTTCAGACTGCTACCCCAGCCCTGTCACCCAGCTCCCCCGGGACTTCCTTTATCACTGATGTCCTCTGCCACAGGACTTGAAGCCGATGCCCAGCCACTGGTATGGAGCCTGTGAGGGGCAGTCATCACTCATCGCCGAGTGTGGTTTTTCCACCAATTTTCTCCCTTATGCCCCTGGAGCCCCAGTGCAAGGACATGCATGTGTGTGGAGGTGCACATGCCACCTTGGTTTGAACAGCCATGCTCCTGCCACCCAGCCTAATGCTAGCCCCCTCCATCACCTGCACTGTCATTATGCCTCCACATGGTGGTAGTTGAAGGCCATGAGGGCTCATCTCCCTGATCCAAGAGAGGAGAGCTACCATGTGGCTGCTCAGTCCTCATCCAGCCCCTCCCAGCCGACCCCCCGCAACCCATGCTTATCACCGAACATGGGCTGCTGGTGTGGTGGGGGTAAGGTGCCAGCACCTCAGCCCTTTGCACCACTGGGCTGGCTAGCTGATTGGAATTGTTGATGTAATTGACATGCATTATCTTGCATTCTAAGGGGGCTTAGGACATTTATCTTCACTCGCATATCTGAACATTTATTGTGTAAATTGAGAATAAAGGCTGCAAGTGTGTGGTATATAATGAACTAATACCATCAAGGGGGCAAGCAAGGTCATACAGTCACAAGCCCAAGCTGGCCCTGTGGCATTAGTGGCTGAGGCACTGGGGATCTCGCCTCCAGCCCTGCTGGCAGCTGAAGTTCGGAAATGGATGCAGGTAACTCGTGGGCTGGCTGGGGGAGACAGGATTGAGCATCCCTAGGCTAGCTCACCTCTTGGGGGGGGGCGGTGATGGTGTCTCACTGCTTTTCTACCTCCTGGAGGAATTTGGGCAGTAGTGCAGTGAGACCATGCTGGGAGAGGGACCACACATGCAGGATGCTGGGGGCACCTCCAGGGAGGTGGAACACATACATTGTATCCCTTGCACATGCGATGGACCCTGGGGTGAAAATAGGGAAAATACGCCACCAACAGGGTGAAGCCTGACCCTCCACAGGCCCCGCATTGGCAACCAGGCACCTCCAAGTGAGATCCTCTGGCAGAGGACAGTAGAACGAGGAAGCCCCGAAGAAGCTGGATGAGGGAGCTGGGGGGGGGGTTTGCTGGTTAGATGGGGGTGACCAGGCAGAACAGGAGCAGAAAATAAAAAAAACTTTTTTTTGTTCACGTTAATGCTGCTTGTCACTGTGGTGAAAGCTGTGGCTCCAGCCCAACCCCTCAGTCCTGTCATCCTGCTTCTCATGGGCTTACCTTCAGTCTCAGACATGTTCCTCCATGACTTGCCACCACCATGATGGGGATTGGTGGGTACCCCCCTCAAACCTGCCAATGGAACAGATCCAGTGTCGCCTGGGAGAGTGCCCTGTTACCAGCTCAGGGCTTGCAGGAGTCGGGTCCATCATGATGCACTGTCCAGGGTTTTCCCTTTCCCTGTTACATAGGATGCTGACTCAGTGGTGTCACACGCTTACACACCCAGGCATGCAGAGCATAATCCCATGAGACATTGCTTCCCCACTGCTATGCTGCCACCTGAGATCACTGAGGTGGCAGTATAGTGCTGGGACCAGCCATCCCCTTCTCCCCGGAGAAGAGTGTCCTCCGGGACACTTGATCCTCCTCCCCCCAGCTGACCTCCGATGACCTAGGCTGATTCTCAGACCCGGGTCACCAGCATCATGTGCGGTAGTGCTACCACTGTGCCAATGGGCCGGTGGAAAAAACTGTAAATAAAATAAAAATAAATAAAGCCACAAGACCGAAGGGCAAGTGACCTCTTTATGAGCACATTTACCCTGAGATGGTATTAATTCACAAGTATGCCACACTGTCCTAGCATTTGTTTTATATAACACATTGGGATGGTAATTTTATGTGAATATCACTTTTGCATTCATTACCTGGTTTTGTCTTTCCGTTTTTTGTCCTACATTGTTTTCCACAATGAGCGGCGTTTTTGCTGTGGTAGGATTTTTTATTTGCACCACTGTGTTCTCCTTAGTGTAGGATCATCTAAGAGTCTACATATTTGTGGTAGTCTGTCCTTTATTCTGGGGTTCAGGGTGGTGCTCAGGAGCAGTGCGACTGACATCTGCTTTCCAATGCTACGTGGAGTGTGCGTTTGGGAGCAGGGTGGCGTGGTGTCGTGGAGTGGGTTGGAGTCGGTGGCAGCAGCATGAAGGCAGTGGCAGCATGGAGGGCCTGTCTGTGAGAGAGCTGGAGCATTAAGGGACATGGCTGTTTGGTAAGGGAAGTTGGAGGGAGGTGTTTGGTTAGTGACAGGGTTTTAGACTAGGTCACGATATGCAGGTAGTTTTTTTGTATTTGTGCTGTTTTGTAGGGGGCTGTATTTGTGGGATGTAGTGAAATATTTATGGTGCTTGTCACATGTGTTCATAAGATGGCTGTCGCATCATGTGTTAATAACATTCTATTAAGGTGCTTCATAGTGTGCTCCTTGGGTGTTAATGTGTAATTACAGCGTTTATAGGTTAAGTTGTAGCAGTCAATTAATACAACAATACCAAGAGAAGAAAAGCCATGAGTTCCACCTGGCCTGCACCCCAGCTGTAGTGGTAGAAATTTAAGCCCTCCCCTTTTGGAATTATGTTATCAAGGAATTGGGTAGATATGTGCCATTAGCATAGCAATGTTTCTGCAGTGAAGCACTTTCTCCCTGCAGTTGCAGTCATTTTTCTGTAATTGCGTTAAGAAGTGCTGAACTGCAGTTTTTTCCAAGCAGCTGTACTTTTTGCTCTGTAGAGAGCATAGTTATTTGTGTTATCTCCAGTGTTTGGCATCTGCACACTGCATTTATAAGGCTCACTCCTTTAAAACTGCACCCACAACAGGAATTCGCACCCTATTTTTTCCACAGTCTGAGCAATTACTGGTCAACAAGTTTTCAGAATATTTGGAGGGCAGCTAAAAAATTGCACACCACAAACAATTGGTATTCATGCAAGTGAAAAACTTCACAGAACAGGCAATGATTTGTGATGGAAAGAAAATGCTTAATCTGAAAATTTGCATACATTCAAGTGGAAAAGACTTTATAGTTAGAAAATGGATGAGGAAGATCTTGTACTGTGATTGGTGAAATCTGAGAATCTGATGATACGGCCATTGTTTATCCCACCATATACATAAAATTAAAATCTCTTTTTTATATTCTTATCTATTTTAACTGTTTTTCTCTACACAAACCCAATTTATAAGCATGATAACTGATAACACTAAGGATGTGTGTATCTACTCTGCTTAAACATCTCATGGGGGGGATTATGATAGTGTTTCTGTAGTATATTGGAGTATATATACATGCTGGGGTGCTCAGATTTGCTGAAATTCATTCTGATAGGAATTTAGGATTTAGGTCAGCTGGAATCTGAAATTCTAAAAATCCCAGCAGACAAGAAGCACTTTATGCATGCATTTAAAATCAGATTTCAGATTCCAAAATCAGATTTGGAAATCCAGTTCTGAGTCCATGAGTCCAATTGGGATTTAGGATTTTTGTTTTTCAGTTCAGAAAATACTAAATCCTAACTATGGATTGGAATCCAAAGAATCCAGTTACTTTAATTGGATTCCAAACAACCGTAATACACACACCTTGTTGTCTGTGTGTGTGAGAACACCGGACAAGATATGTGGTTATACCCGGATCTCTGATATATACAAGCACTAGAGAAGGGTGCTCAACATGAGACATGGCACCAAGTATGGGGGTGGGGTCTTTCAAGCAAATAAGGAAAAGCAGGGTAACTAACAGGTAATTGCAGGTGATCTAAGTCTTAGTAGTGAGTGACCCATCCTAGTATGTGGTAATGTGGTGCCTCTAGAGTCTCCAGAGTGTCTTCTCAAATGTCCTTTGGGCGAGATGACTGGGAAGATGAGCACTTGTGACATCCAAAGGATGCAAGAAGCAAAACTTCTGAAGAATGTAGAGATGTGGCTGCAGCCATGTTAAGATTTTTTTTTCTTTTTAATTTAGTCTTTTTATTTAATTTATAAATGCAACAATTTTACAGGCAGCAATATATCACTTATTAATACCAGTTGATAACATCGCAATACATTACATGTATACTTGTAGCAGTCATATTAGGGGAAAATAAATTAACATCTTATTGCTTCAGTATCCAGAGAATTATAATTACTCATTTAAGTTTAATCTGTGATCCATTCAAATTAAATCAGGCATAGCACGATGAGCCCTCCCCTATCCCTCCCAGATTTTATTCCCATTAAAATTCTAGGAGAATCACAGATCGTATCTTTTCAGTGCAAAAGAGCAAAATTACATGTTCAGTACATAGCTTAAGGTACAAAATCATCATAATGATTTAGTTGGTATGATATCCACTTTTGCCATTGTACATCAAATTTTTGAACTTTATCCATTTGGTCGAGTCACTCAAGGGCATAAATCTCCCTGGACATAACAATCCAGGCTTTTTTAGTGGGTATTTTATTTGTAAACCACAGTCTAGTGACAATTTTGTGGGCTGCTCTTATAAATTTTAAAATTTGTTTCAACACGTTTTTGTCAATTTGCAGACCTTTTGGTATAATAAAAGTCAATATAAATGTGGGAGTGAATAAATCAGTGGCGTCATAAATTGCACTCAGCTCCTTGAGGATCTCCTTCCAAAACTTGGATAGCTTAGGACATGACCAAAGGGCATGGCTCTGATTTGACTATCATCCCCACATTCTCTCCAACACTGTCCTTCCCCTAATTCTCCCATACTAGCCAGCAAGGCTGGTGTGCAGAAGAAACGAAAACGGAGTTTCCACTTGTATTCATGCCAGTATGGTGAGAAAAAGATTTTTATAGTTGGTAAAGCAGAGTCATTCCAGTCCTGCTCACTGATTGATACCTGCAGTTCTTGTTCCCATCTAAACCTGATTGAGTTGGTCGAGTCTCCCTGTCTTTCATTTAAGGCCTTATATATCTTACTAATCAGGTGATCCAAGGTCGTTCCTCTGATATGAGTTTGTAACAGTTGTATTATTTGGGTAGGGTTTTCACTTAGGGCTGCGAGGGACCGTTCGTATGACTGAAGGTATGATTTAAGATGTAAATAAGAAATAAAATATTTATGGGGCAAGTGATATTCCTTCTGAAGGGAGACAAAGGGAAGGAGACCTGTTCTGCCCACTAACTGGAAAATGAATAAAATGCCATATCTCTGCCATTGAACTACATAGGGGCCTGAGGGACCTGCTGTCAAATTTGCATTATACTTCAGTGCTCCCTAGAACAATTTTTCAGGGAATGTAAAATAATCATTACTGACCTTAAAGATTTTATTTTTGACTTACTTTTTTATGCTGCCCTTGGCACATGGTTGGCTTCTTACTTTCTGGGCATCCCTTCTGGACATCCCTATTTCTCCAGCTGCCACCCATCCCACACCCGTCTCCACATTGGGGCACCACCTTGTTACCTCCACAGCTTACTCCCCCATAGCAGGGAGCCCCCTAACTACCCAACAGGACCAGATCCAGTACAGGCGGTGCCCTCAGAGATGATGCGTTAGTCAGACAGCCATCAAGCCGCTCGACCTGGCTGCCATTTTCCTGATTTCCATTGGCAGCGGAGCATGCAGTGCCGACAGTGAACATGCCACGCTCACATCCACATGTAGCCCACCCGCCAGCTGCTCCACCTCCGTGCCCCACTGTACTGGGCCAGGCGTGCCAACACCCAGCCTCCACTAGGTGTCAGGCAAATTCTAGCCTCTGTTCCTCACCCTCCCCAGAAGAGGAAAGCTATCCTCTGGATGCTCAATCCTCTCCCCGATGACCTGCTCGCACTGTGAACACAGGCTGCCAGGGTGGCAGGAGGTAAGGCATCACTGCCTCAGCCCTCCACGCCACTGCGCTGGCTCCATATTAAAATTTTATAGTTCATTTGACTTATGAAATGCTAATTAATGTAAAAGAAAAAAGTTGTAAAGCCAGCCCAGTGGCATGGGTTCAGTCACAGACTCTGGCTGCTGGGGATTGGTTGGGGTGGGAGAGGATTGAGCATCCACAGACTGCTGTCCTCTCCTGGGGGTCACCACTGCACCACTTTGATATTACCACCACATGGAAGTGTGGTGGCAGGCCAGCAGGTAGCGCCATACACTTGAGGTTGGCTGGCACTTGGCACATAGTGCACATGTGCCATCACATGCATGGCATGATTGTGTCTACATGCCTTGAGCCAAAGGGGAGGAAACGGGTAAAGCAGGGACTGTCACTGTGAAGCCCTGCTTGCCACTCCAGCCTGCACCATGCTGGGGGTTGGGGGGGGCTCCCCCTTCCTGACCCTGTCATGTGGGACAAGCTGTGAGTGGCTTGAAGTGGCAGGCAACTCTCTGGGGAGATGGCAGCTGGTTGGGAAGCGAGTGGGGGCTAAACAGCTGTGACAGTACCCCAAGGAGAAAATGCTCTATAAAAAAAATGTTACACTGATGACAGCACTTTTTCAACCTTTGTACATGAAGACTGCTTGTGGTTTCAAGAGGTTTTCACATGCAAGTAAACCTCAGTGCTGATCAGCTCAATAAGTGCAGAAAGTGTATAACTGTACTTACAAAATGGATAGGAGACATTCTGTAATCTGATTGGCCAAAGTAGTCTTTGACCCATGACAATATCTCAGTATATTATCCTGGTTTAAGATTTTTTTTTCTCCCAATAATGTTTTTTATTAATTTTCAATGAAGCAATACAAAGAAAAAGAAATCAATAACACTAAAAAATGGAAGATTTACATTAACTAAACAACTCACATGTAACAAATTAAGAAAAATAAACAGTTTTATAAGTTACCTATAACATAAACAGCAATTTCCTAACACTAGTGGGTCATTTTGTAATAGGAAGAATACAACTCCAGGGTGCGGATTATCATGGGATACCTTCATGTCTTTGGTGGTAGAAAGCACTCGGCATTGCCTCCTGCCTCATAACACACCCTAAGGCATGATGATATCTTGTGCTGTACCACATCCAGTTATGTACTACTGCTTAATTAAAGCCCAAAAAAGTTCTGAACGGTTCTTATTTTTCGATCGTTTTTAAAACCTTGTAATGTGCACACATTTGCATATTAATATAGGCTAGTTACTAATTACTCATTTTGCAAAAAGATAATTGGACTAGCAGTACTAATCAGTGAAACATGCTTCCTTATGAAGTCAGATAAAATTTATTGTTAAAAACATATATCTCAAAGAGCAGCATTCACCCTACCAAATCACACATGTAGGGGAAGGGCTGCTCTTTGAGATATACGTTTTTAGCAATAAATTTTATCTGACTTCATAAGGAAGCATGTTTCATTCATTAGTGCTGTTAATCTGACATCTTTTTGCACTGTGACTTCATTTTTATCGGGGCTCCAGCTTTGTGTTCTTGTAGCCGCCTCTCTTGTTTGCATGGCCAGTCACTCATTTGTATTTCAATCAACTCAGACTCGTTTTTAAGAGCAGGTACTTACAGTTCCATGTGTAGAACAGGATGGAACCTAGGGGTATTTTTTTTTTTTTACCAGTTCTGGCCAACCTTACTGAGTAGTGTTTCCAAGGTAATACACCTGCTGCCTGGCACAGGACACATTTGTGTCTTCTGCTGTAAAGGAGCATCCAGTAGTACTGCAGCCCTGCTACTATCTAGGGGATGTCACAGTGCACAGATAGCAGGCTGCCATGAGAAGTGGATGGAATTAAAATGTGTAAAAATGGACTAAATGTATCAATGTGCCTGAAATCCTGCTCATGTTTACCTGTCTCTTTGCCCAGGTTGCTAAAAGATGCTCTGAAAGACTCGCAGTTCAGTGTCCGCTACCAGTACCTGCTTGCTGCCCTGCTGTGCTGCTGTGGGCAGGGGCTGAGAGAGGAGTTTGACCGACAATCCTGGCTGGTCAACATCCTAACCAAGCTGGCACAGAAGGTGCGGGATGCACCTCCTTCCTCTCGACAGGTGAGAACATTTTCATCCTTCACTGATCCTTTAGATATATCTGATTTTTTTCCCTTATCAGTTTAGCCCTATTAGTCAGCCCCACCTAGGAATGTGGGATGGGGCAAGGAGAAGTCCCTAAATAGGCCCTAAGAGGAGTCCGCACACCACCAACAGGACCAGCTTAGACATAGTGAGCTGGGTGTCCATGGCAGAGCCTTGCTCAGCTTTATCGTTGCTTTAGTTTTGGCTCGTTCTTTCCGAGAAGGGTCCTCTAAATAAATTATCGAGCTCATGGGGACAAATGTGCAGGGCTTACCCTATCCTTCCTTCCACCCCCTACCTAGTCTCTAAATCTCCAAAAACAGCATTATTTGTTAGTCCGCAAGAAAGTTCATCATATGTTTTTTTACTGATAATATATTTCAGGTGGAATAAAATGTATTTTTTTATTAAAAATTGGTAAATGGGTGAGACACACTGAGCCAAGGCTCATTTCCAGGTGCGACCTGGGGAGATCATTAACCATCAATACATTTTACTTTTTCTCAGTTGTTTCTAAAAAAAAGATTTTCTTCTTATTTTTTTTTTAATTAATGACTCAAGTCATTAAATATGGTCCAAATTCCTTCCCTTGAGGTTATTGTTTGACTATGTATATTGGGCTCCTACTGTGGCTGTTAGGAGGGTGCTAACACACATTTCTGATGGTTAACAGCACAGCCCCCCCCCCCAAATGTTCAATTTATTCATAGTGGGTGTGGCCACAAAGCAGGGACTTTTAAACACTTCAGAACCCTGTATCTCAGTTCAGGAGTGAAATAAAATGAAAAGAAGAATAGATATCTTGATGTTTTTTGCCAAAAAAAATTACTTATTTAATTATTTTTTATTTTAGTCTCTGGTAACCAGGTAAGGCCCACTATGCACAAGAGCCTGTTTTTAGGGGTGACCCTGGGGCACTGGGGAGGTTAAGTGACTTGCTCAGAGTCACACAGTATGCAAGTGGAGGTTGTGGGAATCAAACCCAGGTCTGCTGGATGTACCAAGCTCATTCACAGCTTGTTACTCTAACCTCCAGGCTATACTGCCAGCCCCAACTAAAATCTATATTATAAAATGTTTTTTCTGCTAACAAATAAGACTACTTTAAAGCTCCTCTAATACTAGTCTTGTAATTAAGGGAACAAGCTAGCTGAACATTTAATTTCATTCCACTCGATGTATGTACACCTGAAGAAAAGACATTGGGGATCGCTAATGTTTTGGTGTAAAAAAAAAAAAAACCCAAAAAACAATTGGTTTGTCTAATCAAAGGTATTACTGAAAAACTATGTACTGAATTGAACCCTGACTATCATGTCAGCACAGACCAGCAACACTGAACAGTAGTTAAAAGTTCAGGGTGCCGCAATCCTTGAACCGAGGTTTGTGGTGATTCTGGTAACTAAGGACGTCTCTCTTCTGACTGCACACTGGTGCAGACTACACAAATTTTCTGCTACGTACATCAGAGTCACATTGGCTGCATCTTTTCCTTTGACCCAGAGGGTAGGCAAGTGGCTACCTTTGCAGTCTTTACAAATGCTAGTCCCAGGTTGGCAAGTGAGGGGAAGGGTGCAGATGCTGGACCATTCATACCACCCCTCCCTTCCTGGTAGGCGAGCACCTCCCTTCCCCTCCCTGGTGCGCCTGGTCACAAGTCTGTCATACTGCTGAATACCCAGGCCTTTCTGGTGGCAGCTCTGTTCAGGTGCCTCTGGGCCAGCCAGACCTTTACATAGTAACATAGTAAAAGAATATTGCGGCGAAAGTCCAGTTCACGTTTATTAGGAAAAAAACACATTAAGACAAGCTCATTTGTAATGGTGTCCCCTCAAGTACAGACATTAAATATAAAAGTTTAATTTACAAAAGTGGAAGCACTATATATATGTATACATTGTCACTTAGTAAATACACTTCATGCAGGTGTACACGCATCAGCATGTTATAACTTAGTCTCTGTTTCATTCAAATCTTTATGCAATCCCTCTTACTCCAGGGCAACAGGCACAATCTTTGGAGTTGTCTGCACAAACCATGCCTTCAAGGCCCTAACGGGGGTACCATTACCCTGAATAGCACAGAACTCTGCTGGCAAGGAGTTCCATAGCTGGGGAATGAAGTAACTGTATAAAAAGGTGGATCTTTGGGTTCTGTCTCCCGGGGTTTCCATCTCTAAAAGTTCCACATTCCTCAGGGTTGCTTTTTTTTTGGATCGGACACTAAAGCATTCTCTTAAGTAGTCTGGGACTAGCCCATAGACACTTTTAACAGCAAATATACTTTTATGTGATTTTTTTTTAGAGCGACACCGGCCCCCACCCAACATTTAATACGGCTCACAGTGGTGAATTGTTTTGGAACAATCCAAGACGAACTTTGCTAAACAGTTATATAGCAAGTCCAGTCTGTGCAGACTTTCGAGAGAGGAGTGCTCATAGACTTCATCTGCATAGTCAAATAGGGTGCCAGCTGTGTTTGTATGAGTTTTTTGCCTCAGTTTTGTGGATAAACAGTTTACCTATGATTTATATCCAAACTGAGTATGAACACACATCCAGATTCATCTGGAGTGCTACTCCTCCCCGTCACCCTTGCTGAGACACCTGCAAGCCATTCTCCCTCCAGAATCTGTTTAGTCCTGCTTTGAAAGTCTAAACAGTGGTAGCTTATGTACCACCCTCTTTGTGAAGTAATGCCCCCTTATCCTGCCCCCCCCCAATCTGAGTGCATGCCCTTGAGCTCTGCTCTCACTCATCGGCTCAAACGTCTTTGCATACTCTACCATGTCTGGCCTCTTCAGGATTTGTAAAACCATGATCATGTCCTCTCTCAGCTTTCTCTTTGCTGAATCTTTGAGTATACCCAGTCTCTCCTCCTTGCTCTGGTCCCCTAAGCCAGTAATTAGCTTGGTAGCCCTGTGCTGCACCCACTTGATCTCTTTGGTGTCCAGAGACTCTTCTATTATATGCTTACAGGAGGCTGTGGAGAATTCTTGTGGTATTAAAGTGTATCTTCATGCTTCCTTAGTGTGAAAGAACTGCAAACTGAAGATGATCTGCTTAGGTGTCCTAAGGATGCACGAGGAGACAGTCATAACCATAACTGTTCGACTCAGAGCTCCTATAAATATATTATCTTCCGATTTAAAATATATTTACCTGCACAGAATTTTGGTTTGCACATCTGTAATGTATTCTATTATAATAACTGATGATCCCTCTTTATCACACTGATTATCAGTGTGATCAAACACCGCAATAACTAGGCATGATGTCGTACCCAGTTATGACATTTGGAGCGCTCGCGTTTCACTTTCCCCTGTTGGAAAACTTGATTATATTCTTGGACATAAAGTCTCCACCACTCATTCACACTGATGGGGATCTATGCCGAAAGTGCTAGGACCCAGCAGGAGCAAACCTTTTGCAGTAGAGCCAGCGCCAGAGATGGAGCCACAAGGAGTGGCACTGCGAGTCTTGGCTCATGTGGCAATGACTATCTTGGTGTCGACCCTCCAACCACCTCAGTTTCTTTTTTCCCCGCCGTCGAGTGCACTACAGTGACGACGTTGCTCGCTGCCAGGAGTCAAACTTCAAACCAGCAGCATAGTTTTCAGTTTATTATTTTGTAGTATTTCTATGAATAAGTACCGCTTACTATAATTTATTCTTATTACAAGAAAGAAGTCTCAGTCTACATTGACGGAGTCGACCATGAGCGGGTCAGGTGACGGTAGGGAGACTTCGTATGAAAGCTGTTCAGTCAGCCGGGCTGGGTCCGATCTGTCACCTTCTCCAGAAGTGGGGGGGTCTAACAACAGATGGTTCAGTGCCGAGGGGAGGTGGTCCCCTGGAAGCATAAAGCGATTGCATTCTTGGCACCATTCGGCGCGAGCTCTTCTTACCTTACAGGTCAAAAGAAGGCATCACTCGAGGTCGCCCTCTGATATGTCTGCGCGTCAACGGTTGGTCATTGGGGTCAGTTGCCGGTCTCTTCCTCCGGAGTCACCGGTTTCTGTTTCTGGTCACCAACCTCTTCAACATTGGAGCCCTTCCCCACCTTCTGGTAGGGCTTCAGATGAGCAGTTTCATCAGTGGGCCACTCTGATGGAGCAATGGGCTCAGAGGTTGGTCCAGCTGCCTGGCCCAGTCACTCAGGGGCCCTCGGACCCTTTGAGGGATTGGATGAGGCAGTTGGGCCTCCCTAGTCATGCAGCACCTTTTTCGGTGCCGATCAACTCATGAGTGTTTCCCCCCTCACATGGCTGCAGTGCAGGGGGCCACACTGATGCCTCTATCTCCTGGTATTCTTCCTTCTTTCTCCTCAAATCTCAGTTTTCAGAGCCCTGCATTGGTTTCAGTGCCATTGGCGTCGATGGGTCGCTCAGTGCCATCCTCAGCCTCGTTGCGTCTGTCAGCGCCATCCTCGGTGCCGTTGGGTTTGTCGGCACTGCCCTCGGTGCCATGCGACCTGTCGGCACCATCCTCTGTGCCGAGGGCTCTGTCGGCACCGTGCTCTTCTTTGGCACCGAGACTTGGTGTGATGTCTTCCAGTCTTCAGGGCTTCTCGACTCCGAACCCTTTTCCTTCCTATTTTCCTTCTGATTTTCACTCCTTTCCTGTCCATACAGTCCCTCCTGGGCTGTCAGGGGATGATATTGAGCCTGACCCAGACCTTAGGCTGGGTGATGACGTGGAAGGAACAGGATCTAATCCTATTGCAGAGCCTGTGGTCGAGGACCTGTTATTTAAGTCTCTGCTAAAAAATTTGAATTCCACTCTTTCTCTCCAGGCTACGGATATCGATCCTGGGAGGCTCTTGAGACTCCAATACCTTCATGTCCCGGACATACCTATGGATTTAACTCCCCCGGTACAGCCTTCCTTTGATACACTTTCACAAATGGTATGGAATAATCCTGCTCTTATTCCTTCTGTGGCTAAGTCCATAGATAGAAAATATGCCGCTCCCAAGGATCCCCCCATTTTGGCCTCTCAAGCCTTTGTGGACCCTATTGTAGTCTTGGCAGAGAATAATAAGGTTGTCCTCCCTCAGACTACTACAGCCTGACCTATAAACAAATAATCTCATAAGATAGATACTTTAGGTAAGAGAGTCTTTGCTGCATCCACCCTGGGTATGCGTATTGCCAGCTACCAGGGTTATTTCTCTCAATATGAGTATATTCTTTGGCATTCACTCAAACAAATGGTAGAAGCTCTACCAGAGTCAGACACTAATTCAGAGCTTCTTCAAACCATAACCAGGAGTATCAAGTCCAACAACCAACAGGTTAAAGCAACTATGGACTCTTTCGATACTGCCTCCTAAGCGGCGGCGGCAGGCATTTATACCCGCTGTCACTCCTGGATGCACACTTCAGGCTTCACGAATGATGCCCAGCAGCAGGTCATGGCATTACCCTTCAACAGTATGTATCTCTTCGGTCCTCAAGTAGAACATGCTCTAGAAGCCACACAAAAGACTAGGTCTGCCATTAAATTGGCTCGACCTACTCCCGCCCCTTCTCGGGGGGTGTTAATAAGCGCCAGTTTTACAACCGTCAGTCCTTTCGAGACAAAAGCAGGGGAGCTTTTAATAAAAACCAAGCCCCATAGCCTCAAAAGAAAATGCAACAGAAAGCACAAGAGCCCAAAGCGCCCAGTGCCCCCTTCTGAGTTTCTGGCCCAAGTCCCACATCAGCTGCCCGAGGGGGACTCTTCCTCAGTGGTGGGAGGTCATCTGACTCAATTCTACAACCGATGGAAGTCCATAAAAATCGGACAAATGGGTCCTCTGGATAATCCGCAAGGGGTATTTCCCTCAGTTATTCAGAGGCCCCTCTGGATCGTCCCCCCAAACGACAGCCCAGGCTGTCAGTACTTCAGTCAGGACTTCTCACTTCCAAGATGCAAGGCCTTCTGAACAACAGGGCTAGCCTCCCTGGACATGCAGGATGCTTACCAACATATTCCTATTCACCCAAAGCATCACAAATACCTAAGGTTTGTGGCTTTGGGCCAACATGATCAGTTCAGAGTCCTGCCCTTTGGGCTATCCTCGGCGCCACGAGTTTTTACAAAGTGTTGTGCAATTCTCACAGTGCACCTCAGAAAGATCGGAATACAAGTGATCCCATATCTGGATGACTGGCTTCTAGCAAGTCCTTCCAGGCAAGGAACTCTCAACACCGTATCGACGGCCTCAGACTTTCTCGCGTCCATGAGAGTTCTGCTAAATCTCAAGAAATCGCAGTTGCAGCCCTCCCAGAAGCTACTTTTTATAGGGACTGTTCTGGACACCTCCTGTGTTAAAGCCTTTCTTCCAGAGGACAGAAGGAGCGATATCCTAAAGACAGTAGCGCAGCAAATTCCCAGAGGGCCTGGGTGCAAGGCAATGTTACAGGGCCCTTCCCCAGTTTTAATAAACATCAAAATTATGATTTGGGCCCCTCAAACCTCATGGGCCTGGGTGCCACTGTACCCCCTGCACCCTTGTAGCTATTCCCCTGCCTACAGATGGCCCAACATAGCAGAGAAAACAGCTCAGTTCGAGCTATCTCGATGCAAAGGATGCTGGGTCTCATGGCATCCTCAGTGTTCACTGTACCCCTGGCTCGCCTCCACATGAGAACCTCTCAATGGATGCTAAGTACTCAGTTGTCCCCAACCACCCACCCTCAGTCCTTTCTCATCAAGGTGACAATCTCTGAAGAGGTCACTCACCTGGTGGTCATAAGAATACAATCTTCTTTAAGGGTATCCCTTTGCTCCCCTGGATTATCAGATCTCCATTACCACAGACGCATCCCTGATGGGGTGGGGAGCTCACTGCCAGAATCTCCACACCCAAGGTACATGGACTCAGGATGAGTCCCAGCTTCACATAAATGTCTTAGAAATGAGAGCCATCCTTTATGCAGTCTGGGCTTTGAAGGGCATTCTCTGTCACAAGAACATTCTCCTTCAAATGGACAACAAAGCGGTGATGTATTACATCAACAAGCAGGGTGATGCACACTCTTACCCTTTATGCAGGGAAGCGATGAAAGTGTGGGAATGGTGCTTGGAGCACAAGGCTCTAATCCAGGCAGTCTACCTGCCGGGAGTGCAGAACGAACTGGCAGATCATCTCAGCAGAATGGAGACAGATCCTTACGAATGGTCTCTCAACTCAACCATGGTTCAGTCACTATTCGCAGAGTGGGGAACTCCAGACCTGGACCTTTTTGCATCCCCACTCAACACAAAACTGCCTCTCTTCTGCTCCAGAAATCCAGGGCCTGGCATTTTCTGTCAGGATGCGTTCAGGCTGCAGTGGACAAAATGCTTTCTATATGCCTTTCCTCCTCTTCCTCTAATTCAGAGGGTACTTCTCAAATTCGAGTCCCAGGGGGACAATATGATCCTCATTGCTCCCTTCTGGCCTTGACAGATATGGTTTCCATTACTCAACAGTATGTTGGAAACCCCTCCGAAAGCGCTTCCCCTTCAGACGAACCTTCTGACTCAGGGGCCTGTGGTCCATCCCAATCTGAGGTCGCTTCATTTTCACGCTTGGCTCCTGAAGAGATAGAAGTGAACAGGTTCAATGTCTCTTGCAGAGTCTCAGATGTCCTTTTGGTTGCACGTAAGCCAGCCACTAGAAAAACTTACACAGCCAAATGGAAGCGTTTTTCTCTCTGGTGTGCAAGATCCACTTTAAATCCCTTTTCCTGCCCACCAAGTAAAGTTCTAGAGTACCTCTTAGGCCTCTCAAATTCAGGTCTACAATACTCTACAGTCAAAGTTCACCGTTGTGCCATTTCAGCTTACCATGAGCCAGTACTTTCCTTGTCACTGGCTAAGTTACCAGTAGTTAAGAGATTTCTTAAGGGTATTCTGCATACCAGACCTCCTATCAGATGTCTAGTCGCAGCCTGGGACATTAATCTTGTACTAGACATGCTCACTCAAAAACCTTTCGAGCCTCTAGCTACCTGTGAGCTGAAATTTCTCACTTGGAAAATGGCCTTCCTAGTGGCCATTGCCTCGGCCCGCATGGTCTCTGAAATACATGCCTTGGTCACAGACCCTCCATATACTGTGTTTCATAAGGACAAAGTAGTTCTTAAGACCCATCCTAAGTTTCTCCCTAAGGTTGTTTCAGAATTCCATCTAAACCAACCTTTAGTCCTACCTACTTACTTTGTGAACTTCCAAAATGAAGGAGAACATTCCCTTCATTCTTTGGATGTCAAAAGAGCTCTGCATTTCTATTTAGATAGAACAAAACAAATTTGCAAAGCTCAACAACTGTTTGTTTCCTTCAGCGAGACCTGGCTGGGTCAACTTGTCGCTGTCAGATGCATTTCAGCATGGCTGATGGCATGCCTTCGCCACTGTTATTCCATGGCCCATGTTAAGCTTAAGGCAGAGTGTACGCTCACTCTACTAGAGCAGTCGCGGCATCTCTGGTGGAAATCCGCAACATGCCCATTGCAGATATTTGCAATACGGCTACCTGGAGCTCAGTGCATACTTTCGTCAAGCACTATGCCCTGGATGTCTATGCCAGGTGACATCTTTCGTTTGGCAGAACCATCCTTAATGGACTTCTGTCCTAAATTTGTGAGCTCTTGGTCTCTCCTGCTGCCCTCTCAGGGGGATTATTAGCTCGGTACTCTCCCATCAGTGTGAATGAGTGGTGGAGACTTCATCCAAGAAGATCAAGAATTACGGTAGGTATGTAATTTCCATTTTGTGTTCATCCCTGCACCAGTTATTATAAAAAATAAAACATAAGTGGCTGTGTGCTTATGAAGTGTTTTGGTGCACTTTCATCGTGTTACAACCACATAAACCTCTCGAGCTTCGCCCTCAAGGTTTATGGGTCATCACACACCTCAGGTATTTAAAAAAAACTTCACAACACACAGTCGCTAATGTGTTATTCACTATTTTGTGCTTTATTTTATACTACTACTCATGCCTTAGGACACGCACTGCAAAGTTTAAAAAAAAAAAAGGAGTAGTGCACAATGGATCACGATTATGCGATTTATTTCCATGCCCGTGTCAGAATGAATAAAGTGCAATAAAACAAACATGAGTGCAGCAGTAGCAGACACAGAACAAGAGCTGTGCCGACCGAGACACACCACTGATGACGACTCTTATTCAGTGGTGGTGTGTCTCATTCAGCATGGCTCTTATTCTATGTCTGCCAGTTTTGCACTCATGTTTCTTTCAATGCATTTTATACATTTTGACATTGGAGCAAGGAAATACATGTAAATTAATTAATTTTGACCTGGTGTGCACTACTCTTTTTTGGGGGTGATGTTACAGTTACAAGATGGCCTCCTGTGCAAGATGCTGTCCGCACTGTTTGCGTGAATCAGCATTAACAATTTCTAATGAAGGTTGTAGAATGAGACTGTGAGGTACATCACGCTGGGATGTTGGTAGGCAAAACATGCTCAGGGTTTTTTTTTTTCCAACAGAGTGAACGCCTCCTAGCAGAAAGGACAGAATCTAGAACTGAGCCTATAGACTACTGACTGCAACCCCACACTTCTGTTTTGCAGGTGTTTTTGCAAGAGGGCATGGAGGATGTCAAACAGTTCTTTGTTGTCAACAGTTCCTGCCGCTTGCCTCTGAGCCCCAGCCTTCTGGTGAAGGGGATCAATCCGAGGGTAAGTTACAGAGCATAACCAGCACAGCGGAGAACAAAATGTTACAGTTATGCACGCTAAATAGCGAGGCATCACAATGTCTTCCCATGTGGCAGTTTGCTAACTTGAGCTTCCTAACAAGGGGTGATTGGATATCTCTGAGCCCGATCCGTTTGTCTGTTTATCAATCAATCAATCAGTCAATCATGCTTTATTTCTATAGCACCTTTCAAATACCAAGGTGCTGCACATAAAATCAGATACAAATCGAATATAGATTAAAATAAAAAGAGAATAAACAACAGATCAGCCATAATTAGAAAATGCTAAGTTAAATAGGTACATTTTTAGCTCAGTTTTGAACCTATCAACGGTCAGGCATTCTCTTAACTGTCGAGGTAGAGAATTCCACAGGGTTGGAGCGGAAAAAGAAAAAGCATGTTTATGGATTTTAGGATTATCCTAGTCCACAATCCAATCCGAGTACTTCAAATTCCTGCACATACAGTATATTTTGGATTTAGAATTGGATGTCAGAATCCGATCGGATCAGAAACCTGTTGATTAGGATTATGGATTTTTGATAAATATATCTGAAATGCTAAATCCTAACTTTGGGATCAGAATCTGATGATTCCAAATCCAATATCTGTTATCCCATCACCCCTACTCCTAACCTACTCTCTCCAGCTCTCTGGCTGATAACCTCAAGGATTTTCCCTCTGTAACATGGCCTGCAAGCTGGGGAAACCAGATTCATTGTGCAGAGGGGGTCAGAGACTGCTTTAGAGTTGCCATTCACAGCTGAGAGCATTCCTGTCATCACTACTGGCCATGTGACAGGCAGAGAGGGCAACACTTGTATTGTCACCTAGGTGGTTCAGATCTGTTCTCAAGTCTGCCTATCTGATGTACCAGAACAGCAAGTGACCCCCCCCCACCAAAGTCAAAGTGCGCTGCTTCTGCAGGCTTCTCAATAATGCACCAGTCTGAGACAGGGAGCTGGTTTCATATTGGTTTCCCTCCATACTTTCAAACAACATGAATTCTTGCTGTATTCTGACATATGCAGTTAGCCCCAGCACTTGAACTGCTCTGGAGAGGAAAGAGTTAATTTCCATGCAAGGCATAGAACGTTGAGCTCAAGCTCGGATTTCAAAACTCTGTTTGTGGTGCCTCGGAGTGTAACCGTCAGATTCTCTACTCCGCCTAACTGTGAAGTCGCTCCGGAGATTGCTCCTTTGCTTTGGTAAAGTTTCACAACACGTCGATTTTTCAACCGATGTGTTTATTTTCAGTTTCGAGCCTCTGTCTACGGTACAGTAAGTAGTGTAGATAGGTAGTGAACCATAATTTATGTTTTTTCTCTGTGGAAATTGTAAACTTCAGTTCCTTTGCGGTCGGTCCAGTTGGGAACCGACCCTTTGTGTTTAAATTTATTTTCTGGGTTATAGTAGTGGTGTGCCGGTTCCTATTGGTTTAAAAAAAAAAAAAAAACCCACTTTTTTTGGTTTCTTTCCACAACCCGTGATACGGTTGGTAACCAATTGGGGTGTACTACCTGGCAAAACAAAGCTGTAAAGGGTAATTTTTTCTAGCCTGGCCATGTCTGAGAAACTCAAGAAAAAAAACGGTCCCACTGGGTTTCAACACTGTACAGAGTGTGGGGAGGCCTTTGCCAAGGCTGACCCCCACCTTGTCTGTGTTTGTCTGGGGTTTGACCATCTCAAAACAGATTGCCAAACCTGCAAAAATTTTCCTAAGGCCATCCTGGAAAAAAGATTGGGTAGGCTAAGGAAAATGAGGCCGAGAAGTCCGCTGACCTGGATGGCCAACCCGGTTTGGTTCCAACCAAATCTGAGGAGGTGCCCATTGACCTGGGCGAGATGTCCTTAGGCAAACAGAGAGCCGACCCTGAGAGGTCGGTTCCATCAAAAAGACAACAAAAGTCAGCTGGTTCAAATCCAGCACCCCTTACTCCAACTGCTGAAGAAATAGCCAAAGCGATCAGTATCGTGCAATCGCTTTGTCCGGTTCCGTCTGAACCAGCGCTGTCGGTTAGGCGCTCGGTTCAGTCGGATCCAACTCCATCGGATTATGATCCAGATGCTTACTACAAATTAGAGTGGAAGGAGAACGAAGAATTACCGGATGATGATGATGACAATGATTATGGGGGTCTGGATGATCCCATTGAACCGGACATCTCCCCAGACAGACCCTCCAGTGTCTCCCCTCCAAGGCTTTCTGCGTCCCCATCTCACTTTTTGTTTTACACAAAGGTGTCTGAAACCCTCCAGCTCCCTATGGTTGAAGCTGTTGAGGAGGAAGAGCCTGATTTTGTGGAGATGATGGGCATCCCAGAATCCAAGAGGTTGTCTATTCCCCTCCATAAATCCCTGGGGAAACAGACACAAAAGATTCTACAGACTCCAAATTCTTTACCTCCTGTGGATAAGAGAATGGACAGAAGGTATATGCTGTCAGGCTCAGGTATGGAGTTTTTGTCCAATCATTGCAGCCATGTTGGGGTAGTGCAGGCTGCAGCCTGTGACAGGGCAAATATACCTTTGGCTTCACACCCCCAGATAAAGACTCCAGGAATGTGGATGTCATGGCCAAGAAACAATACTTGGCATCCTCCTTGGGACTCAGGCAGGCTAATTATATGGCCTACACAGCCAGATACCAGAAGTACAGGTGGGATACGGTTCTGGAACTGGCTAAACAGGCTTCCCCCCAGCTAGCCAAAGAGCTGAAGGAGGTGGCTGCTGATGGGATTGAGGCATCCAGAGTGCAGTTCCATGCTGCTGTAGACTCTAACGATGTGGCATCGAGAGTCATGGCTACATCTCTGTCTCTCAGATTTGCTTGGCTCAGATGCACTAGCCTTTCTCAGGATACCCAGGCTAAGGCCATGGATTTCCCTGTGGTGGGTAACTCTCTGTTTGGAGAGCAGACAGAGGCTTACATGAAAAAGATGGATGAGTACAGAACCACCTACAGGAGTGCACAAGCCAAGGAATGGCAAGCCACTCCTCAAAAGCAGCAGTCTAGGGGCAGGGGCAGGCCCTTTCACATGCCCTTCTACCAAGCCCAGGCCTCCTCTCCCTTCCCACAGAGGGGGTTATGTCGAGGGAGAGGCAGGTGGGGGATGAGCAGGGCTGCATCCTCTTCCCAGTCTAAGGCTCCTGCCAAGCAGATACCCTGATGTGTCAGCCCGGGTCGACTCCCCAACTCCAGTAGTAGGCAGGCTGGCTTGCTACGTCCAGGCCTGGATGTCTGGTACCTCAGACAGGTGAGTCCTGGAGGTAGTAAGCCAAGGACTGGACCCTCAGTTTCAAGAAGTTTCCAAAAATGAGGGTCAGATCTTTTCCTCCTGCAAACATCTCCGAAACCACTGCTCTAGAAGCAGAGGTTTCCTTTGTGCTGGCTCTCAGAGCTGTGGAGAGAGTTCCTGCTCTACACAGGGGCAAGGGTCTGTACTCCAGATATTTCCTTACCCCAAAAAAAGACAGGGGAGTGGTGACCCATCCTAGACTTAAGGTATCTGAACAAACACATTTTAAAACAAAAGTTCAAAATGATGACTCTGGGAGTAATTCTTCCCTCTCTGAGGCCAGAAGATTGAAGAGCATCCCTGAACCTCAAGGATGCCTATTTCCACATTCCTATCTGTCGCTCCCACAGAAAGCACCTCAGGTTCGAGTTGCCTTCAGGCCATTATCAGTTCAGAGCCATGCCTTTTGGCTTAACATCGGCTCCAAGAGTGTTTACCAAGTGCCTTGCAGTAGTAGTGGCCTTCCTCAGAAGGCAGGGGATCTCTCTATTCCCATACCTGGACAACTGGCTCATTGTAGGATAGTCTCCCAACCAGGTCAGGTCAGCTCTTCAAGTCACTCAAGATTTGCTCAGTTCTCTGGGTTTTCTTCTCAATCTGCCAAAGTCAGTTCTTGAACCAGTACAACTCCTCACTTTCACAGGGATAGAGTTGGATACTGTTCAAGCAAAAGCCTTCCTCCCATTAGCAAGGGTAAAGGCCCTTACATATCTTGCTTCCTCTTTTCATCCTCTGGTCTTTCGCCCAGCAAGACATTTTCTTCAACTCCTAGGCCACATGGCAGCTTCCACTGCAGTAGTACAAGGAGCCAGGTTCCAAATGAGGGACATTCAGTTTCACCTAAGGTCTTTTTGGTCTCAGAAAAAAGATTATCTCACCAAATTGGTTCCAGTGACTCAGACTCTGGTCCAAGCTCTCCAGTGGTGGCTGGATCAGGACAATCTCAGACAAGGTGTCCCATTCCTCACTCAATCTCATTCAATGGTACTGACCACAGATTCTTCCCTCCTAGGTTGGGGAGCCCACCTAGAACCTCTCACAGCACAGGGTGTTTGGTCTCCAAAAGAGTCTCTCCTTCATATCAATCTTCTGGAACTCAGGGCAGTAGTCCTAGCCCTTCAGGCTTTCTCAGACTCAGTAAGGGACAAGGTGGTTCAGGTCAGGACAGACAACACCACCACCATGTGGTACATCAACAAGCAAGTGGCACTCGGTCTATGGCCTTATGCACGGAGGCCATGAAAATATGGTCTCTGGTCTACTCCTTGCAAACCTCCCTAATAGCAGTCCACCTCCCAGGGAAGGACAATGTGTTAGATGCTCTGAGCAGAATCTCCCAGGGCCATCACGAGTGGACCTTGGATCCCCTCATGCTGAAAGTAATCTTCACCAGGTGAGGCACTCCAGAGATAGATCTCTTTGCAGCCCCAATCACCAACTTCCCCTCTTCTGCTGCAGACCCCCAGTCCTAAGGACTGTTCCCCTGGATGCCCTGATATTGTATTGGGAAGGCCAGTTCCTTTATGCCTTTCCTCCCTTTCCCCTATTGTTCAGGGTTCTAGTCAAGATCAGGTCACAACCCTGCACAGTGATTCTACTGGCTCCAGACTGGGCCAGACAGCCTTGGTATCCTCTGTTGTTGTCCCTACCGGTCTCACTCCCCCCTGTCTCTTCCCAAGAGACACAATCTTCTAACTTCCTCTCAGGGGAGGATCTGGTACCCCGATCTCCAGTCTCTCAATCTCAAGGCCTAGCTCATGAAGAGTTAGAATATGCAGGCCTGCATCTTTCTCAGGGAGTTTTGGACATCCTTAAGGTTTCTCGGAAACCCTTTATCAGAAAAACTTATAATTCCAAATGGAAAAGATTCAGCATTTGGTGTTCCCATAAGGATATTCTACCAGATGCTGCTAGCATTGCTACACTCTTGGATACCTGGTTCACCTCAATGGCTTAGGCCTTAGGCCAGCCACTTTAAAAGTTCATCTAGCAGCTGTCTCTGCATTCCTGTCAGCAGGGAAGGGCTCTTCTCTGGCTTTTCACCCTGTCTTTGCTAAGTTCTTTAAAGGTCTGGTTCATATCAACCCTCCTTTTAGAGAGCCTACTCCGGCTTGGGATCTCAATATTTGCATTGCTCAGCTTATGCAGCCACCCTTCGAACCTCTGGCTTCGGAGGAGCTTAAGTACCTGACCTGGAAAACTGTGTTTTTGGTAGCTATCACTTCTGTCAGGCGAATTAGTGAATTACAGACCCTGTCAGTTAAATCTGATTTTATCTCATTCCATAGAGATAAGGCGGTCCTCAGAACCAAGAGGAGGTTCTTACCCAAAGTGGTCTCAGATTTCCATCTGAACCAGTCCATGTCTCTTCCTGTGTTTTTCACTGATCATTCTTCAGGAGAAAGAAGATTACACAGTTTGGATGTTAATAGGGCACTTAGCTACTACATTGAGCATACTAAGGCACATAGGAATGACTGTCTTCAATTGTTTCTCACTTATGGTGAAGTGGGGAAAGGTAGACCTGCTACTAAGAGAACTACTGCCAAATGGATTGTCTCTTGTATACAATTCTGCTATGACAAGCTAGGCAAAACACCTCCTTCAGGCCTGAGGGCTCATTCAACTAGGGGTACAGCTGCTTCTCTGGCTGCTGCCAGAGATATACCCTTGTTAGAGATCTGCAAAGCAGCCACCTGGAAAACGGTCCATACTTTCACCAAGCATTACTCTCTGGATATCCAGGCTAGGAGTGATGCGAGGTTTGGTACAGCAGTACTGCAGAGCCTATTCCCAAAATAGGTTCGGTACCCTCCTCCATGGAGGTACTGTTTGGTAGTCTGCATATGTCAGAATACACAAGACTTCATGTTGTTTGAAGAAAAAATTACTCATCTTAGTAATTGTGTTTCTTCTAATGGAGTCTTGCTGTATTCTGACCTTCCCCCTGCCTCCCCTCTCAGAACCTAGTTTTGAGATGTGGGCTGCTTGAGTACAGTGTGCACCTCGGGGTGTACTTTCACCCTCCCTTCAGAAGCGGTGTTTGTTAAGTTTACTTAGATTATATATCTTGTTCACTGCCTGTTTTTTCTCTTGGGTTCTCAACTTGTGTCTTCTGGACCCAAGTTGTTGCCTGTTGGCTTATATGTTTTACAGTTTCCACACTGGAAGTGTAGTTTGTTCGTAAGAATCTGACGGTTACACTCTGAGGCACCACAGACAGAGGTTTGAAATCCGAGCTGGAGCTCAACGTTCTATGCCTTGCATAGAAATTAACTCTTTCCTCTCTGGAGCAGTTCAAGTGCTGGGTCTAACTGCAATAAGTCAGAATGCAGCAAGACTCCATTAGAAGAAACGCAATTACTAAGGTGAGTAATTTTTTCTTACTACCTTGTGATCAATATATTCATAGGGCTGCTTGCTTGAGTTCCTAGCCATTACTGCATTTGAGTATTTTGCTGTGTATTTATTAGAGCAGCAGTTTATGCTAAAAATAGTTTTATCTATGCCAGTCCAGTGGCTCATCAGTAAAGCTGCCACCTACCAGATGGGAAAGAGCAACCTGGCAGCAGTGGGACAGTGGAGCATTTGTCCAGGCTTGAGGTTGACTGGCGATGCAAATGGACGTATCTTGGCCTTGGCAGTCTCTCCCAGTGTCAGCTGGTTCCCCTCCCATATTTCCAGCTGTGCCCCAGTGGCTGAGTCAGGTGGAGCCCCCACATCCACAGTCCATGAAGGACACTCTGTCCAAGGACTCTAGGCCTGAGTCTTGGCTTCCTCATCTTTTGTTAGTGGAGGTTAATCTGTTGGAGAGGATCATTCACACCCAGTGCTGGTGATCGCTTCTGTATCCCACTTCAGATTTGGAAGCATCATCCATCCCATTGACTTTGCCTCATCAGGAGGGTGGACTACCAACAGACGGACCTTCCACTGGGGACCAATTCTCCTTTGCTCTCCTTACAAAACAGATGTCCGTGACTCTGGGTAATCCATTGTGGGAGGTCTAGGAGAAGGAGACCTACCTGCTGATGGACATTCTTGAGTGAGAGTCATCACTGGAGGTAACCATCCCTATTGCCTGTGCCATCTTGGGCCTGGCACTCAGTATTTGGCAGGACCAAGCCTACTGCCAGGTCCCACTGGATCACATGGAACACAAGTATGCGGTCTTCCTTGTCCAGATTTGTGGAACATCTGTCACTGGTGGGGCTAGTGGCGCACATGGTGTTCCACAGGATGAAGCTGCAGGATAAGTCAGACCAGACAAGGAGTTCAAGAAGCAAGACTACCTTGGCTAAAAGATCTATGCAGCTGCATCCCTAGGCATCCATTGATCCAGCTGTGCATTTTTGATGGCACAGTGTGCCCATGAGCTCTTTGAGAGGCTGTCCAGCTTCTCTGACCTGCTGCTGATGAGAGTCAGACAGATCTTCGGGAGGTCCATTATCTGTGGTTGATGGTAGCTAAGTGCCAGCTGCAGATAGCACTGGATGCAGCTGAAGTGTTGGCCCATATAGTCACTGTGTCCATTTGCCGATGTGCATGGTTGTGGGTGTTGCCATTCACCTGAGCGGTCCAGTAATGGGTGGTAGACCTGCCCTTCATAGAGATGGATCTCTTTCAGCTGGGTATCAAGAACCACCTAACATGCAATGGGAAGTCCAATGTGACCGTGGACTCCATGACAGTGGTCACCAACCACAATCATCAGTACAAGTCTAGGCCACATGGAGCAGACTCCTTTTGTTGACCATACTGGGGCACACAAGATCAGCAGCAGCAGAGGCAGCAGTATCAGCAGCACCACCTGGCCAAGCCCTCAAATAAATCAGGTGGTCAGGGTCAGTGCAAGGGCAGTGGTGATGGCAGTTCTTCAGGAGGCCAGTCATAATGGGCCACTGCAAAAAGTGAAAAGTGGCCAGTTGGGGGTCCCATTCTGCCTCTGTCCTGAACCCTGCTGCATTTCTCAGTTGGGGCTGACACTTTCACTTCCTATGACAGTGGTCTGCCATTTCTTCAGACATGTTCTGGAAGTGGTAAATTCCAGTTTGTTTCTAGAATTGGAGCTTGTACCTCCTAGTCGGTCCCAAGTGCCATTGGAGGACACACTGTTACTGTCACTGGAGTCTCTCCCTGCACTATGGAAAAAAGTTCTTCAGCTCCTCGAGTGGCATGCCATAGAGCCTGTCCCAGAAAACCAAGCTCAGCAGGAGTTCATGTCACTGCACTTTCTGTTGCCCAAATGGGGAGCTAGTGCCCCATTCTCAGTCTAGGAGTGTTGAACAAGTTTATTTGCAGTCAGAAGTTTCACTTTGTGACTGTACCAGATCATTCCATCCTGTAGCCAGTGGCTTGGTTCTCCTCCCTGAGCCTCCAGGATGCATACTTCCACATCTCCATTCATCCATAACACAGAGAGTTCCTCCACCTTCATGTGAATGGAACCCTGCATCACTTCAGAGCCATACCATTCGGCCTATTGTTAGCATGCAGGGTGTTCACCAAGTGTCTGTTAGTCATGGCGACCTTTCTCAGAAACGGAGGTGTCAAGGTAGTTCCATAGCTCAGTGACTGGCTCATCACAAAAGGAAATGATAGTCAGCTGGGTAGTTAAAGGGGATAAGGCTTTCTTCAGGTACATAAGTGAGAAAAGGAAAGCAAGGGGAAAGGATAGTGAGGATAAGAAGGGTGTCAGGGGAGACTGCACAGAAGAGGATCAAAAAAAAAAAACAGACATCCTAAACAGATACTTCTGCTCAATCTTCACAAAGGAGGGAGGGAGGCCAGATCACCAGGGAGCAGCAGGTACAAAGGTGGAGGGAGGTGGATGCAAGTCAGTTTTCGGAGGGAAGAGTCCTGAAAGTACTTGCAGCTCTGAATGTAAACAATGCTGTAGGACTGGATATGACCAAGGGTACTAAAAGAACTCTTGGAGGTGCTAGCTGTCCCACTGATTGCCTTATCCAACAGTTCACTGGAAACAGGTGTGGTTCTGGAGGACAGGAGTAGAGCAGACCTGGTACCTCTCCATAAGAGCAGCAGTAGCAGGGAGGAGGCTAGCAAGTATAGGCCGATCAGCCTTACTTCAGTGGTGGGGAAATTAATGGAAACCTTGCTTAAGGAAGGGTTGGTAGAGTATCTTGAATCCAGTGGGCTACAAGTCCAAAGGCAACATACAAAGATTGTCCCAAAGAATTCCATTTTACTTTTTGCCACTATGGTATGGGATTTGCAGAACATACAGAGGTACATTACTCATCAAAGGCCTCATGGGGGAGAACTTTGTAAACAGCAAAAGGATAAGTGTTTGTCAATATTTGAAGTAACAAAATAAATTATGACATTATGACTCAGTGGCCTGCCATATGCAGTCAGTAAGGGCTCCTATTTCAGGGCAGAGGCACGTGAGAAGGAGGATCAGTTCGTTAAGATGGAGACACACTTTTGGAGCATCCAGTTAGGAGTTTATACACAAAGGGGAACCCAGACCAGACTCCATGGTGCATTTTCCACTTGCACCGCTTGGTGCTGTTCTTTGAACAGGTCGGGCGCGAACCCAAGCACTCAATGTTTTTTGAGCACACATCATCACATGGGTGACGTCATCAGCATCACCACTGGTGCATGCAAAGTCTCGCCCTACTCTGGCAGATATCCACTATAAATAGTGAACCTACACAGGTGGCACGTGCTCCTCAATAGCAAGATGCCAGGAGCCACGTGGGAGCACAGCATCTAGCTGGTAAGCACTACAATTTAATCCTTTTCAGGGACCGAGTATCTATAAAAACATTTTGAACATTATTTCTGTTGCTTCCCCCTGCTAGGTACCTACAAATAAATGAAGGAAGGTGGAAAACTGAGATGTAAAAGAAATGTAAACTTGGTGTGACATTATCACCAGGGTGTTGGGCATTTTAATAGAAATAACAGAGATAGTGGAGATTATCGGACCACAGATGGACCTAAGCTATTAGCGTGAGTTCAAGTTACGCTACTTTCTTGTATCAGTCTTTGGGTTATTTTTTTGTAGTTTATTTGAGTTGGTGGTCTTCACCCCCAACACCTCCATAAAAAAAAACAACTCAAACACACTGACATGACCAACAATAACAGTAAGCACAAGCACGCGCTGTATTCATGAAAGATTTATGCTACTTGCGTAGTGGTGGTCTGATAATCTCCACTATTGCCGAAATAACTGAGAAACAGCTGTAACACTTAGGATGTACAAGGAATGAACCAAAACTATGTTGCTTGCACACAGAGGTCTACTTTAAGGTGGTTTAGTTATAGGTGTGTACTGGAAAGAAAAGAAATATCTGAAATGAACGTATTCACAAACTTCCAGGTAACATACCATGCAGAAAGATTGCCAGTTTGAAGGCCATATTTTTCACAAAAAGGCCAGGTGATATTTCTTTGCAAAAGAAACTTTTGCATTAAAAACATTTTAATTTCAACTGTGTATAAATGCTAAGGTCCAGAACATTTAGGACTAAATAGTAGTTTCAACGCTTTCTATCTGTTGGTACATTTGAAACAGAGGACTACAGAAATGCCTGTGTTGTAGTTATCTTTGTTGAAAATTAAGTGTTGTTCATTTAAAGCACTAATTCTGTAAATACTATTTGCACATTGAACATTTTTAAATGTTCTGAATATTATTTTATTCATCTATCTATTGATACTTGGATTTATACACATTTGAGCAAAAAGCTTATTTACAAAGGTTCCATGTCAAAGAACAGACAGAACTTACATTACAATAAACATAATGAGAAGCAACTAAAGAACAGTTACTAACAGTACATTACATACATTACATGTAGTTACATAATCAGTTACAAGATCAGTAGTCATGGGTGACAGCTGTTATTGCCGGATAGAGGAGCTGGAAATATTTAGAAGGGATGGAAAATAAAAATAGATCAGGGGGAGTGGGGGCAGCAGGCAGATCAGCGGAAGTGCATGGGGGCTAGGAATATAGTTATAGTTGGGATTTTTTTTTTATATTATAAATCAATACCAGACTCCCCGATGAAGGGGTGGGGATACCTCGAAATGTTGGAACTTTAGTTTTAAGTCTAGAGGTTACTGTTAAATAAAGTGATATTTATTTATTGAAAATGTTTCACCAGGAAAGGCACACTGAGCAAAAAGATACTAGTCTCACGGTGCGACCTGGGGGGGGTTACAATGGAGGAAGGAATACATACTACAGTTAAAATTAGGAGTAGAGCAATACAGACAATTGAACATAATGGAGTGAGATTACTTATGAACTTGTTACATGAGGAGAAAAGTACAAAACATGAGCCTCAAGGAAAGTGGTATACATAACATGAGTACACATTTAGGGCAATACATGATTACATAAGTGCCAGTAACAGAACTTGAACTGAAGCGAGATGCACCAAGTTGGCAGCGGGAAATGGAAATCGGAGATAGCGGGTAAAGGAGAGGTGGAAGGGCTGTATAGTAAACACTAGGGTGTTTAGGGGGGTTGCTTTAGGGGAGACGATGGGGGAAAGAGAAGGGAGATAGTAGCAGTGAATAAGACTAAGTGCGTTGCGTAGGGTATTAAGGATGGTGGGAGAAAGAGAAGGGGGATAGAGCAGTGAATAAGACTGTAAGTGCATAGGGTGTTTAGGGCAAAGTATAAGCCAGACAATTAGGTGAAGGCCGAGCCGCTGGTCAGGCACGTAAGGAGGAGGGGGTAGGGAGGGGGGAAGAGAATCCATCAGTGGGTGGGAGAGCAGGGGCAGTTACAATTTGGTGCAAGGAAGTTAGTGAGGGCAGAGGATAGAGAGTGTTTGGATGAAGAATGGCGGATTTGGGCCAGCAGGCTGTTCCAGAGCTTAGGAAAGAGGTAAGAGAAAGCCGATTGGCCTGTGGAAGTCCTTCGGTGAGGGATGACTAATAGCCTAGAGTCAGTAGACCTGAGGGCGAGGGTGGGGGTAGATGGGGAAGATAGGGAGGATCCGAGGTAGGGTGGAAGGGAACTGAGCCAGAAGTTAGAAACAAATTATTACTGTGAAGAAGGCGCCGGTGACTCAGGGATGGAAGGGCCAGAGAATCTCTGTTTGAAAGTATATTGGTGGGTTGACCTGTTACTTCAGTCTGGTTGGTACCCTCTCCAAAAGAGCAGCAGCAGGGTGGAGGCTAGCAACTATTGTCCAGTCAGTCTCATGTCAGTGATGGAGAAATCAATAGAAATCCTGTTAAAGGAAAGGTTGATAGAGTATCTTGAATCCAGTTGGCTACAAGACTAAAGGTAGCATGGATTCATATTTGGGGGGTCATGCTACATAAATCTGATAAGTTCATTGGGTGACCAGGGAAATAGATCAGGGGAGGGCAGTGGATGTGGCCTATCTGGACTTTGGCAAGGCCTTTGACATTATACTGCACAGGAGACTGAAAGAAATTGAGCAGCCTTGGGGTGGGACCCAAAGTGATGAATTGAGTAAGGAACTGGTTAAGGGATTGGTGACAGAGGGTGGTGGTTAATGGCACTCACTTTAATGAGGGGGGAATGGCCAGCAGGGTGCTGCAGGGTCAGTATTTGGACAAGTCCTCTTAAGTAACATTGTGGAAGAACATGAAGGGAATGTATGCCTTTCTGCAGATGACACCAAAATCTGTAATAGGGTGGACACTCAGGATGGGGTGGAGAGAATACATATGGACCTTGGGAAACTCGAGGAATGGTCAAGAGTGACACAGTTGGGGTTCATTGCCAAAAAGTGCAAAATCATGCATCTTGGGTGTAGGAAACAAGGAGCTTGAGTATAAGGTGGGCGGGGTTACTGACAGTCACTAAGCAGAAAAGGGACGTTAGGGTTATATATGATGACTTCAACGTAACAGGGCAGTGTGACAAAGCTGTGGATAGGGCCAGTGGGATGCAAAGGGAGAGGTATCTCCAGCAGGAGAGACCTCACCTGGAGTATTGTGTCCAGTCCTGGAAGCTACACCTCAGAAAGGACATACACAGGGTGGATGCGATCTAGAGGAGGGCAACTAAAATGGTGCAGGGCTTGCATCAAAAGTCCTACAAGGGGAGACTGAGGGATCTCAACATTTACACCCCGGAAGAGATGAGAGTGAGAGGGGACATGATTGAGGCCTAATGGTACCTCACAGGTGTGGACAGGGTGCAGGATGGGAGTCTCTCTCAAATGTGAAAGTGCATCAGGGCCAGAGGGCATGCAGTGGAACTGCAGGTGGGGGAGTTGAAGAGTGATGTGAAAAAGTACTACTTCACTGACAGATTGGTAGAAGTCTGGAATAGACTGCCAGTGGAAGAGATGCAGGGCTTTAAGTATGCATGGGATAAACAAAGGGGAATATTAGTAAATAGGCAGGGAGGAGGGAGAGGTGCTGGAGACCAGTTATTCTCTGCGGAGACAGACTAGGCAGAGACCATCTGGGCAGACTAGGTCAGCCAAGTGGTCCTTTTCTGCAGACAAATTCTTTGTTTCTGTGTTTCTCAGAGAGCTTGTTGTGAGATGTGGAGTGATCCAGAAATCGAGCTGTCCAGATTTTTTTTTTTTAATCAAGTTTTTTACCCTTGTGGTGACCCGTATCCATCCCCACCTCTCCCCAGCTGGCACACACCTCCCCTAGACCTACCCAAAGCTGGTCCCCTACAGATTTCCCTCTGTGGCCAGAGTTGGAGGGGGAGGGCATCCTCCTCCCCACCAAAGTCCGCATCTAGATTCACTCTAGGCATCCGGGTGGTGGTGTGAGCTTTGGGAGAAGCATGGAAGGTATCCCATTAATAGGGCATGGGAATGAGGGTATCATAATGTGGGCACCATCAACAGTGCGCGCCTCATGTGGACATCAGGGACTTGTCATGGTGTGCTGAGGGCATCACTCTGCCTCCCGCTCACTGATCTGCCCAGGGTGGATGTGCTCATATTTATTTCAGGGTGAATGCATGGTGTGGAGCCCTGGAGCCCTCTGCATAAGTGCACACCAGATCAGTTGCATGCTCTGTGTCTGAGGCATAGTTGCCGTGCACTGTCATTACTTGCGGTCCTTTGACTGCCCCTGACTTTCTCATGCCACATTTATTTTTACTCTAAAGTGGGTGAACCATGCACAGAATGGTGGTCTGCCATCTGGTCCCATTTTCTCCCAGGTACCCTTGCCACAGTGATGCATCAGAACATGTGCGTGGAGGCACGCACATCCGCAGAACTGCGGCCACTCCCTTTGAGTTGCTTGTTTTCCTGCTGTACCACCGGGCCTCCACCTGGTGGCAGGCAAAGTCTAAATCAGCTCACCACCCTTCCCCAGGAGAGGAGAGTAGTCCCTGGGACACTCAATTCTATCCCACCCCACCAACCCCTGGCAACCTGTGCTCATTTCAAAACATGGGTTGCTGGCAAGGCAGGATGTGAGGCATTCAGTGCCTCAGCCCTCCTCACCACGGGGCTGGCCTAGCCATCCAAACATTCTGGGATCTTGGCCTCATGGTCAGTCTGGCCAAGTCTGAGCTCACCCTAAAGCAGGTGATCCTGTTCATTGAAGTGAAGCTGTACTCCCTCCAAACCAGAGCTCATCTGCCCCTGGAAATAGCAGAGGACCTATCCTCTTATGCCTGATCATTTCAGGTCAGGTAGTCGAGCACGGTCAGTGATCTGCTCCAGCTTTTGGGCTTCATGGCCCCTACAACAGCCTTGGTGTGTTAGGCCCACTGAAGCATACAAGCCATTCAGTGGGAAATGGGGTGCCAGTGTTCTTAGTTGTATGGAGCCCTGAACCAACTGGTCCTGGTGATCCAGCCAATGCTGGATGCCATCCACTGGTGGCTGTCCTTCTCAAATCTGTCTGAGGGAATCACATTGGTTTGTTTGGAGCCCTCAACCATGTTGACGATGGACACATCACCAGTGGGCCTTTACTGGACCACAGAACGCATGGGTTCTAAACTCAGCATCACATCAACCTGCTGGAACTCTGTGCAGTTTCCCAAGCATTTGGTGGACTTTGCACCAATGGTTCAAGGTTGAGTGGTCCAGGTCCACACAGACAACACAGCCATATACTACTTTAACAAACAGATGGCATGCACTCCTTTCCCCTCTGTCAGGAGGCACTCTGGACATGTTCTCTGGCTCACTTCATGCATGTGGGACTTGTTGGCAGTCTGTGTCATGTGAGTAAGCTGGTGGATGCTCTTTTGTGTGGGAGAAGCATGCTACGAGTGGTCACTGCACCCATATGTGGTGTCCCAGGTGCCCTCCACATGGGGATCTCTTTAGGGGGATCTGTTCACTTCCTGAGAAAACAGGAGGCTGAGACTGTTCTGTGCCCATCACCTTCGGCAGAGTGCTCTGCCAGGGGACACGTTTTGTCTTGGTCCTGGGTCCATAACCTTCTATTTTCCTTCTGTCCATTTCCCCTGATCCACAGTTACCATGAGCCTCGACCCAAACTCCTCAGCGCTTCAACTCCACTGAGCCTTATTCAGGGGTTTCTTGACAATTGGGGTGTTTGGTTGGAGGCTTATGGTAATGGCACCTTGCTACCTTTGCTACTCTTTGAATAGTATTTTGGCTTTTTTTGGAGCATGGCAATAAATGCACTATACTGTCAATAACATTCTTAATTTTTATTTGTCTTCTTGACACACCAGAATGAGTGTGATTGCAGTTTGTTTGAGATACCCCTCTTCATGATACCTGCTAGTAGTCTACCTAAAAGTGTGTATAGTGAACTGAATTGAAGTAGTTTACTACAAGTATTCATTTCACCTCCGCACAACGCACACAACCTCCCCTGGCAAAGCTTGCTCTGAATTTCTTTTCCAGCATGCAGGGTTGAGTGAATAGAGGGCACAGCCAGAGGACCACATAGTTGGGTGGTCTGAGGAGTCAAGCTTGAAGACTGTTCTGATGACTGAGCATGCTCAGTGGTAGACCGCATAAGTGGGGATGTGAACAGAATACTAGCAGTTACAAGTAAATAACCTTTATTTAGAAACTTCAGACTTCGAAACCACACATCACAGGTCATAAATGAAATAAAATGAAAAGACAAATGGGTATAGTGATGTTTTTACTTTATCACAAAAGCAGTATTCTTATTTTGCCAAATAACAATACTGCTGCTTTATCTCAGTTCTGAGTATTTTAGAACAAGAATTAAGCAATAATGCCCAACAGGGTGTGTGTCGTGCTGGGATAACGTCACGCCTCAAGTAGTTGGGCACGAGGCCATAGGCTGAGTGCGCCCAACAACTGAGGCGTGACATTATCCCAAACGACACACACCCTGGAGAGCATTATTGCTATTATACAATGGCTCATTGTTGTATATAAAATAAAAAAATAATTTTAAAGAGTGCTTTTATTAGTGAGGAAAAATATTTTTGTTTCTTAAGAGGAGATGCAAAAAAAGAGCTCATCATCCAAAAAATCATCTGCAGGTTCACAGTGAGGCTGAGACTAGACCCGTGATGTTGTACTGGGATAACATCACGGGTCCAGCCCAAGACTGACCAATCAGAGTCCAGGATTTTTTCTTGCCATTGTATAATTAAACCTTATTTGCACCATACTATTTGTAAAAGATGTATATTTGACAAAAGTGAGACCCTGGGCTGGCAGTAATCTCCAAGATTTGTTGACTGCCCACATGGTCTACACCCCTTGAAAGAACCTAAGGAAAAATAGTATATGTTTGTTTAAATTTATACTCATGGCTGACTGGCTGTCATTTATGGGAGATCTCCTTATACTGCTAAGCTCAGGTCATTTGTGTGCTTAAATACTCGGGTGCACATTTTGTTTTACACTTTATCTAACGTAGCACAACTGGGGTCCTGCTACTTCCCGTTTCTGTAGCTGTGTGGACTTGGAGCACTGAGAGGTTAAGAGATTTGCCCAAGGTCACACAGCGAGTATCTGATTGAAGCGGGGTTTGAACCCGTGATCTGATTCCGAAGCTGGAGCTCTAGCCACTGGACCACACTGTCTTTTACTAATGTGAACATTATTAACATTAATAACACTTGATAACACTGAATGCCATGTTCTGTCTTACAGGGCTGCTCATATTTTAACTCGAATGCTGTGCCACTGAAGTTGTCCTTCATGAACATTGATCCACTGGGAGACAATATTAATGTCATTTTTAAGGTACAGATCAAACGAGTCTTTAAAACATTAGTGGTCAGGAGTGCTGGTATAAAAAGGTCTTAAAACAGCTGGATTTAGATTGCCACTTAGTAATTTATTGACTTATTTGAAAATTGGTAACCAGGAAAGGCACACTGAGGTGAGGCTCATTTCCAGGTGTAACTTGGGGGAAGGGTACAGAGGATATTGATACATAGTACAGACATAATTCGCCATTACAATAAAACAGACAAACAGAGAAGCAGTAAGATTTTATCTTTAAAAACAATGGAAATGGGTGAGCTGTTGGAGTCAGCGTGCAGCACAACCAAGAGAGCAGTCAAGAGTATTAAAGTGGAGTCTAAAAAATGAAAGGCCTTTTCTTTTTTCACTTTAAGTTTGGGGAGTTTGCTTGGGTTGGATCCCCCATCTCCCCCCTGACCCCAGAACTCAGACACAAAATGAGGTGGGACGCTTAATAAAAAGAAACAAGTGGAACATGAATTGTTTGCAGTATGAAATTTTCCTCCGCGAAAACTAAATATCCTTCAGAAGTAAGAGAATGAGAGCTTGCAAAAAATTGGCCAAATTCCCTAAATCTCCATGAATTTTACTGATGAAACTGAATTTGCTTCTGGAGAAATATGAAGGTTTATAATATATATATATTTTTTTATGTGCCTGGATCCAAAACTATTTAAAAGGCACACTTTGCTGTTTTTGTCAGCATTAAAAACAATAGGTTTGCACTGTTGTAGTAAAAAGTCCATTTTAGGTACAGTACATAGGCATTTTACAGTATATGACATTGAAGAAGGCAAACATTCTCCTAAGTCTACCTCCTCCCTCTCCTGTTCTAGAAGAGGAAGGGTGCTTTGCTCTTATCCCTTTTCTAGTAACCAGACTTCTTTCTGAGAAGCACAATCATACCCTGCTCTGGGCCTGAAATAAATTAGTTTGGGTTTTATACAGCGCATTTATACAGATATAGAGAATATATTTCAAACTGCTTTACATCTCTGCGAGTTAGACCAATGTTTCTCAAATGAAGTCACCATGGCTGCATGCGGCGACTGGCACAATTCTTTTCTGGAGCCACAGAGCTCTTTAGAGTTCCAGTTACATAGGTAAAGAAATGGATCATTTCTTATTTAAAAAAAACATGGGAGATGCATTTCAAGGGAGACCATATTGGGTACCTGATTTAATGTATACAGGGTGAAAAGAGATTTGTTATAGCAGGGTTAAAAAAAAAAAAAAAAAAAAAGCGTGAGCCCACCAGTAAGTTTTGGTGGCCTCAATCTGAGGCCACCAGGATTTGTGACTTAAGAACCACGGAGTTAGACACTAGTGTGTGCAAGAATTGTATGCAAGTCATTTGTTCCATTAAGTGTGTAACACTCACACACAGACCTGGACAGTTACATTGCACAACTTGGTTGATGGATAGATGGAATGTTAGCAGTGACACTGGGGACAATCACCTCCTCTTATGCTCTGTCTGATGTGAAGTTACAGGAGAGC
The DNA here is from genome assembly GCA_016271365.2 of Neoceratodus forsteri. NCBI lineage: Eukaryota > Metazoa > Chordata > Ceratodontiformes > Ceratodontidae > Neoceratodus > Neoceratodus forsteri. The sequence goes on from JADMNL010000029.1 coordinate 107,655,436, forward strand.
TGTTCCCTTCCGAACTCTCTCTCTCAAAAGGTTTTGTATATGAGCCAGCCTGGTGGCGCTGAGGGCTGGGGCACTGGATGCCTTACCTCACGTCACACTGGCGACCTGGGTTCGGGAATGACCTCGGGTCATCGGGGAGCTGGCATGGGGTGGAGGGAGCAAGATTGAGCAGACGAAAGGCAGTTCTCCTTTCCCAGGGGAGGTTGCTTGCCCCCCCATAGTTCCGCTTCCACTGGGTGGAGGTCCAATGGGAAGTGTAGGTGGAGGAGACAGCAGGCAATTGCCAGGGGTGGGACGGAAGGGGCTGAGCCGGTAGCTGGTGTACGCCTCCATGTGCACACATGTGCATCTGCCGGGGTCCTGGGTGGGGAGAAAACACAAAAATTGTAAACTAAAAAAAAAGTTTTGTGTACTGTGGCCTGGATGTTAAGGTGAGGATTAGGGACCCAAGGGGATCTCGGGGAGGATTGTATCTCTTCTTTAGGATTGATTTGTGACTAGAAAACAAATATGGTTTCTATAATGTGATCTAGTATGGGGGGGATTTGTTTGTCATATTCCTTTTTTTATTGCTTGGGGTCTTTCTTGTGGGCTTTTTGCTACCAGTAATTGACTGATTCTTGTACAGAAAAAAACATGGAAAAAGAGAAATAAAAAGGGGGATACTACAAAGACAGTCATGGTCTGAAATGAAGACCTGAAGGTCGGATGACTTTTGGGGTGTGTGTTTTTCTTTTTGGAAGGGAATGGATACACCTTTAAAATATGGGGGAGGAGGATTCCCTTTAATGACTAATGTTTTCAGTCCTGTCCACTGTTACAGTATGCACTCTGTTTTCTGTACTTGGGGAGTTGCCTTTAGTTTCTGGCTAATATTGCTGTATCACAACCTGTGCTGCTTCCTAAATAAAAAAATTAAAAAATCCCCCTTCTCTTATGAAAAGTGTCACGCCATCTTTTACTACAACCTGAATAACCAGAGAGATGGACAGAGAGAACATTGGTTTAATATCTTATCTGAAGGATGGTACCTCCAACAGGGTGGTAACACCTCCTCCCCCCATGAAGATTTATCTAAGTCCCTGGTGTGGGACTGGAACCCACAACCTTCTGGTCTCGAGATGATAGAACTAGCAACTGACACTGCAGTCTTGTAGTCCATCTCTGTGTTTCCCCATCAGGATGGATTATTCTCAGGGGCCTGTTCTCCTCAGCTCTTAGTTTGCTTTTCTTTACCAGTGCGGAGATGACCTCCGACAGGACATGCTGACCTTACAGATGATTCGAATCATGAACAAGATCTGGATTCAGGAGGGGCTGGACATGCGCATGGTCATCTTCCGCTGCTTCGCCACAGGCAGAGGGAGAGGTAAGGAGAAAAAAAAACCCACCACTAAATGTTGTATGATGTACTGCCTTAAAAACCAAGCAGGAAGTATAATCATAAACAGATAGAGCAGAAAGAGACCAAAATGGAAAGCTGCAGCTACTCCTGCCTCATCCTTTCCATATTCAGTTTCCTGCTGAACTTTGTACAGTAATGATGAATCGACAGTGCAGTAGTGACAGCCCCTCATGCAGTAACAGATGTCTACTAGAAAGCAGTGAGAAGAGTGACTTCTGTGCAGTAACATCAATTTAATGGACAGTAGTGACAAGAGACTGTGCGGTAACATAAATCTACAGAACAGTGAGACAACTCTACAGGGTAATAATGATGTGCCCCACACAGTAATAATTATAAAAGGCAGTAATGACAGAACCAGTGCAATAACAACTCTACAGAATAATAATCATGCAACACATAGAGCAACAACACTATAGGGTAAAAATGACAGAACACCTAGTGTAACAATTCTACGGAGCAGTAGAGACAGAGTATATGCAGTAACAACTCTACAGGGCAGTAGTGTCAGACAGACCTCGTAATAACTCTGCAGAGCAGTAGTGACAGACCTCATGTAGTAATAACTCTGCAGAGCAGTAGTGACAGAGTCTATGCAGTAACAGCTCTATAGGGCAGTAGTGACAGACCTCATGCAGTCACAACTCTACAGGGCAGCAGTGACAGACCCATACACTAACAACTCTACAGAGCAATAGTAACAGAACCCATGTAATAACAACTGTACAGAGCACTGCAGTAGTGACAGACCTCATGCAATAACAACTGTACAAAGTAGTAGTGACAGACCCATGCAGTAACAACTCTATAGGGCAGTAGTGACAGATCCATGCTGTAAACAACTCTACAGAGCAGCAGTGACAGACCTCATGCAGAAACAGCAGCGACAGATCTCATGCAGAAACAACTCTACAGAGCAGTAGTGACAGACCTTATGCAGAAACAACTCTACAGAGCAGTAGTGATAGACCTCATGCAGAAACAACTCTACAGAGCAGTAGTGACAGACCTCATGCAGAAACAACTCTACAGAGCAGTAGTGACAGATCTCATGCAGAAACAACTCTACAGAGCAATAGTGACAGACCTTATACAGAAACAACTCTACAGAGCAGTAGTGATAGACCTCATGCAGAAACAACTCTACAGAGCAGTAGTGACAGACCTCATGCAGAAACAACTCTACAGAGCAGTAGTGACAGACCTCATGCAGAAACAACTCTACAGGGTAAGAGTGACCAACTCGATGGAACAGTACTGGCCAAACCCCATGCAGTTACGTAAATTTAGATGATAGTGTAATAAAATGAACTACAGGATAATAGTGAACAGCCCACATGCAATAATGTGAATCTGTAGAACAGTAGGATAAGAGGATGATAAATTAATGACTTGTATCAACATAAATCTGCAAGCAGTAATAAAGGCAATTGCATCAGCCCCACCCATCTCAGTTGCTGCACATTTAACATACAGAGTTCTCTGTAGCTTGTATCACCCCCCATAAGACTTGTAACTTGGAAAAAAAAAAAAAAAGAGGGTCCCAGACCAGCTTCTGAGCAGTGCAGTTCCATTGCAACTGCCTTGGCACATCCGACTACAGTGCACGGGGGTGTCAGTTGGTGACTTGGGCGTCTTAAAGTGCTGGCTGTACATCTCTGGAAAGCAGTGCATGGATGAATGTATGCCCCAACTGGCTGCTGACATGAAAAGGATGCAGGGCCCTTGTCCCCAAGGGCCCTAACTTCCAAGTGTATTTTATTTCCATGCAGATATACTGATGTTCTGTGGTCTGTTGGTGTGATGTCAAGCTTGATATACTGTTGCCTTATGCTCTGTGTTTAAAAGTTCCGTGCTACACCTTTTAATTGTGACACATGCAACACGGATGAGATGAACAGCAGGACCAGGGCCATTTGAGAATCAGCCAGCATGACTCATATCTTTTGTCAGCCAAGGAGTCACATCTGTCTGTCTATTATTTTCCAATGCCATCTCATGACAAGATTCTCATTTAAACTTGGCGATATGGGTTACAGCAGGCCCCCACTCCCCACCCGTGAGGTTCCCGAAGTAATACCTCTGTCAAGGTCTCCAGAGTGCATGTCCTGATGTCAGTGCACTGTTGTCTTTCCCAGGGATGGTGGAGATGATTCCCAATGCAGAGACCCTTCGTAAAATCCAGGTGGAGCATGGAGTCACAGGATCATTTAAGGATCGTCCTCTGGCAGACTGGCTGCAGAAACACAACCCCTCCGATGACGAATACGAGAAGGTAACGCAAGTTGTTTGTATAGGTGTTAAACCATTAGTGAACTTCATTGTATACAGAGAGGATAAATGCAATATTTTTATGGTTTCCCAATAAATTTACTGTTCATTCTATAAAGATATTTATTTATTTATTGATTTCTAATTTTGATTAGAATAGGCACACTAGGCTGTGATAGGTTTTTTCCAGGTACGTCCTGGGGTGGTGGGTTACATGGACTTTGTTATTCACATTCAGAAACATAGAAGCATAGAATTTGTTTGCAGAAAAGGACCAATTGGCCCACCCTGTCTGCTTAGAGGTTCCCTGCTTAATCTGTCTCTGCATACCTTAACTGGCCTCTGGTGACCCTCCCCCCTCCCTGCATATTAACTAATATTCCTGTATGTCTATCTCACGCATACTTGAAGCTCTGCACTCCACCACTTCTGCTGGCAGTCTGCTCCAGGTGTCTGCCACCCTTTCAGTGAAGTAGTTCTTCCTCGCATCCCTCTTAAAGTCCCCCCTACTCCACCTGCATAGCGTGCTGCCTGAATCTAGTGCTCTGTCTCATTTTTTTGTGAACTCTCTTTATCCTCTTCCTTCCTCCTGACACTGGCCCCTTAGATCTCTCTCCAGTGAGGTTGCACAGAGCGGCCGTATCCTGCCCAGCCTGAGGTCCTCCTGATCTGGTCTCCGCTCCCAGAATTTCTCCTCCAGCTCCAACGACCACCTTGCCCCCCCCCCCGAAGTGGGACCGCCTTTAACTCCTCCGGCGCTCTATCTGTAATCTAGAAGGGCAGCCGGGGAGTGGAAGAGACACGAGAGACCAGCCAGGATGGACCCGAAAGAGGGCATGGGGGCTGTCCACTGGACCCACCTTCACCTGTCTGGGTGCCAGGGATTTTCCTTGTTTCCTGGTTGCCTCAGGGGTGTAGACGCGCAAGGACGCCCAGCACATGATGGGTGCACTCCCAAACCCATGCATAAGGCATCTGCCGACACCCCAACCCCTGCCAGAGTGCTGCACTAGCTGTGTTACCCCTAGTCTCCACTGGCAGTCGCAGGTACTGTGGCATGCGCTACCCACTCTTCCCGGAGGAGAGCAGCCCATTGGTGCTCAATCCTCCTCCCTGGCCGGCCCTCCGGTGACCTGAGATTGCTCCCGAGCCTGGGTTGCTGGTGTCGCAAGCAGTAGTGCTACCGCTGCGCTGGTGGGCTGGCTACTCTTTCTCATTTGAAAGAAGACTCCCCTCTGGCACTCTGTTCACCACAGTGAGGTTCTTGTAGGTCTCTACCATGTCCCCTCTTGCTCTCCTCTCTTCCAGGGTGTATATGTTAAGATCCCTCAGTTTCTCCTTGTGGGGTGTCTCGTGCAACCCCTGCACCATTTTAGTTGCCCTCCTCTGGACTGGCTCCTTATTGCCTTTGTTCCTTCTGGTTTGGAGAGATGCAGAGAAACCAAATACTTCAGAGAGTTCCTCCAACAGCAGTAGTAAAATATGTATATTGTACAATTGGAAGGAGTTTACCATTGAGCGTGCACTCATTTACAGTGGAGTCCTAAGTGCAGCACTTCCCAATACTGTACTACACTACAGCGTCTGCATGGGCTATGGGTAAGTATGGGCACACTAGTCCAATTCACTGTCAGGCCTGCATCTAAGGAGTTGCACAATCATTTCACCCCCAACACCACTGCCTACACACACACACACACACACACACACACACACACACACACACAGCCTTCTTAACTCCATCTCCTCAAGAGCTGTAAGAAGGCCCTGAATGCTGTCTATGGGTTGGAGTAAGGCCACAGAATGGAGCTACCAACTAAATACCAATTCTGTCCAGTCTCTTCCCCTTACCCCTTTACAGTGTGCGGCCCCTGGTCCCCCATTCCTGAAAGTGGAATATCGCAGTTGTAATTCTACCTCCTTCTCAGCAGATTGCTAGCTTTGGACAGGGAGGGGGTCATGTGGGGGACTGAGAAGTCCATAATGGTTAACTCATTGTTTCTTAATCTGCAGTTGGCTGGGTTTTACTCCCTCTCTTTCCAATCTGGGCTTATGATTTTTTTATTTAGTAAGTGTTTGTTTTTTTAAATTGGCCAGGTGGGCACACTAGACAAATGCATGTCTTTTGTCAGGCGCGACCTGGGACGTTACAAAGTGAAGAAATGCAGGGCAAGACATCGCCAAATTTTACAAGCATACAGAAGGCTAAGGGGCAGTTGCATTATTGTAAAGCCAAACAACAAACATCCCAATGAATCAATAACGCAAACATAATGGTAACGGAAAAATGACTGGCCCCAAAGCGCAACATTCAGAAGATGACAAGTGAGATTTCGAGAATGTAGGCACACAGCTTCAATGCACGTTACTGTACAGGGTTAAAACGGTCATCTACACAGAGGCAAGGTAGAAGTACGCAGCAGGTGCTAGTTAAGCACAATTGCTAATTTCAGAATAAAATGTACTGTGCTGTGTGTGACATGCAGCACTTGGGGACATCATGAGTCACTTTATATTTAATTCAGAATTGCATTTTTGGTAACAAAGGAACAGAAGTATGAACAGCTGTTTGACGTCTTCTGTCAATAATGCAGACAAGTTGTTGGCAGTATGAGATATGCAAAATTCTGTCCCATCCTGCCCCTTTTAGGTCTTTCTGATGTAGCTGCACACCTTTCTATGTGATGTGTACCTTTCTGTTTTTCATGTTCCCTGCAGGCCGTCGAGAATTTTATCTACTCGTGCGCCGGATGCTGCGTGGCCACCTATGTCCTGGGGATCTGCGACCGGCACAATGACAACATCATGTTGAAAACCAGCGGTCACATGTTCCACATTGACTTCGGGAAGTTCCTGGGACATGCCCAGATGTTTGGAAACATCAAACGGTTAGTACAGAGGGGATGAGGCTGGCAAACATTTGGTCAAGGAGTTAGGATCTGAATTTAAGCAGGGCTGATCCAGGCCACATTTTGATGTATAGGCAACCTTTCTGTGGCCTGTCTTGGATTTCTGGCTTTAATTATCACCAAAATGACTCTGATGATCCAGAGGTTTATGAATGTGAACACGTTTGCCCCTCCCCAACTCTTCTATCATTGTGCATGTTTAAGATGAACGGATACATTTTAAGTGAACTGATTGTGGGTTTTACCCAACATGAAACTGGGGAGGTTGGAACGTGTCATAGGTTAATGTGGTGCCTTATTATTTAATTAAAATATTGTTCTAAGGGATAAGTCCAGTTGAGACAGAGTATCTTGTTTACAAGGGGCTCCTAGTAGCAGCAGCACATTTGCTTACACTGTTCACACAGTATCACCATATTGTGTTACATTTTTAGCAATGAAGATTTTTACAGAAAGTCACATGATCATTATAATATCTCTGTTGTCGCAGCCAGTGCTCATATATGAATCTCCTGCACTTTACTGTGAAGTCACTTGCATAGATATCACATTTGCATCATGTTGAATGTGGAGAACGGTCAGCACTGCTGTAAAGTGTGAAAATCAGCAATCTTGCTAGAGAGATGTGCCAAGTCATATTTAATATGTGTTCTCACACTTCACTCTTCCAAAGCAGCTAAACCATCAGTCACTACATTTCACTTTCTGACTTTTGTTGGGGAGGGAGGGCAGAGGTTTCAACTAAGAACCAACATGTGCTTAGGCTAGAATAAGCAAGTGATGTTACAAGCACACCAGAAACAATCTTCGAAACAGCAGCACTGCTGGACAGACATATTGGGTGCTTCATACTTAAAATGCTCTGAAGAAGATGTCACTGCTGACGTTGAAAGCAGAATGCTCCTACCTTGACACTGGCCCGTTTGCTCCACTGTGCGAGGGTAATCATTTTATTATTTGTTGTGTGCGCACAACAAACTTCAATGAATTAAATGTAGTGAATGTTTAAAGAAGGACATTAATAGGTTGGAATCAGTGCAGAGGAGGACGGCAACAGTGATACAGTGCCAACAGGTGGAGACATACCAGCAGAGATGGGAGAATGTCAAAATGTGTGCACTGGAGACTTGAGGGGAGAGTGGGTACATGACTGAAACATTAAAATACATGAAGGGCATTAATTAGGTGGACCCAAGTGAGATGTTCAAAATCAGTTGTAACAACTTTACTAGAGGGAAGAACAACAAACTTGTGTTGGGGTAAATTGGGAGGTGGGGGTACGAATATCCCTTTATAGAAAAAAGTCACTTTATATTAAATAGTACTAGGAAGTATTATTTTACAGAAAGGGTGTCGGATAGTTGGAACAAGCTTCCAGAGATGCTGGTCTTTGCAGAAACTGTGGAGAGTTTTAAGAGAGAGAGGGATAGGCTTTAGGGGCTGTGGGGGGGCAGGGAAGGGAGGTGGTTGGATATGAGCCTCGAGAGGGCATGTACCTCCATGCAGGCAGACTAAATACACCATAAGGCTTTCTTCTGTCTCAGCATAGTCCCTTGTTTTTTATGTTTTTGTCACTTGAAGACGATCTCCATGCCACATGTTTGACACTGTGGCATTTGGTGGGGGGTTGTGGACCCAGAAACCCATTAAAAACTCCTGTTCTTCATTTGTTTGTTTATTTTTTCCTGTTGTCTATCTTTCAGGGACAGAGCTCCTTTTGTCTTCACCTCTGACATGGCGTATGTCATCAATGGAGGGGACAAGCCATCCAGCCGTTTCCATGACTTCGTTGACCTGTGCTGTCAGGCGTACAACCTCATCCGGAAACACACCCACCTCTTCCTGAACCTGCTGGGACTGGTGAGTACAGGATATTTAAAAACCAACCTGCAGCCGTGCCTCCCACAAGGTATCTGACACCTAGTGAAGGCTGGGTGTCATGGGAGATGGCAGGCCTTGAAAGGCGTGGGACATCGATATACGCACCACATCATTGCACGTTGACATCTCTGAGGGCAAGAAAAATGGAGGAAAATATCCCTGCTGGAGCAGGATGATGGATGGCCCTCCCACAGGCCTGGCACCAGTGGCTGGGCAGCAACTGCATGCTGCTTCATGGAGGCAAGAACAAGTCCCTCCCTAACCCCAGCATAAGGTGCAGATCATGGGGAACAGGATAAGTCCCAGGGATGAGGAGTGACTGGGCTGGGAAGGGCCATCCAGATAGAGGCAGGCAGGACTAAGGGGGTAAACAGTAAGTGGGGAAATAAAAGAGAAAGCTCAGATCTTCATTGAGGTTATCTCTTGCAGCAGGCTACACTTTAACTATACCCGCCAGGCAGTAGGACCACATGGAAATCTTTCTAGCTAGCAGTGTACCAGGGGGCCGCCCACTCCGACATCAAATGCTGACGTTGCTCTTGCCCTATAAGAGTGGGCGGCCCCACACCCTCCTCAGTTTTATTCCCACCATCTACCATCGTACATTGGACTTTAGTGATTCCACCAGCTTCAGTTGACTGCCATTTTTTTTCAGATTCCTTTAAGTTTTGTTTTCTCTCCCTAGTTGTAGCATCACTTAATTTTTAAAGTGATTTTTCTCGCTTTTTATGCCAAACTCCATCTTCGATAAGCTCGTCAGGACTTTCGCCTGCGGGAAGAAGATTCCCAAGAAAGACAACCAGGATGCCTACGTCTGCTGCCTTGGCCTGGACAATGACATCCAGACCTTCGAGATTTGCTGCGGCTTCAACCAGGCTACCAGGTGGTGCTGCCAGAAAGCCTTGGAATTGTTCCTGCCCTTGTAGAAGGTCACCCACACAGAGAAGGAGCTTCAGGCCAGGAGTTCCTCTACTTCCTGGGTCCAGTCCATGGGATCTCACTCCTCCAAGGCCCAGAACAAATAGAGTGGGAAGTACAAACACCGTGACAAGAACTGCACCAAGGACTGGTGCCCCTGGCCTGTTCCCAGTCACTGCTTCACATGTCGGCTGCAGCATGGCCATCCTCCACCTCTGCAATGGTCCCCCCCCCACCACCCACACCCTCACATCCACAGGGCTCCCAGTGGTTGTTCCTTCTGCCAGTCTGACTCTGGTGAGCGTCAGTTCCTCGGACTCTGGTCTTTCCTCAGCCCCTACGGTTTGGGCCCTTATAGAAACACAGAATTTGATGGCAGATAAGGATGGCTTGGCCCACCTAGTCTGCTCATTTCCATACCTAATGTATAAGCTGCAGATCCTAGTTAACCAACAGTCTACTTCCTCCTTACCCCCACTAGAATTGCCTTATGTCTGTCCCATGCATTCTTGAATTCCCCCACTGCTTTTGACTCCACGACCTTCTTAGGAAGGCTGTTCCATGCATCCACAACCCTTATTTTCCATGGGCCATCAGTCAAGCAGTACCATTGGTCTGGTCTCGGCAAGTGCAAGCTCGGCACTCTCTGGGGTCCAGCCTACTCCCCAGATGCTGACCTCAGCCTTTTCTTTGAGCATTGCCTCGGGTCCCTGGTCCCTACCAGCATTGCCCCAGGCTGCTCCTCGGCCATCCTCTCCTTCCCCAATGATGACCCAGGCCAGAGAGCCGGCCCACAGACCTTGGCCTACTCCTTACCCTTACCCAGTCCTGCCACCAGCCCCAATCCCTATACTTCAGCCAATGCTGCTGGGCATTCCGACACCAATCGCAGTAGTTTTCAATTTATGCTTTATTCCCTATGGGATTTTATGCAAGTGGACTTGCCCCTCCCCCATGGGTTGGTGCCTCCTAATCCTGCCCTGACGCCCCTTCCATGTACCCACGGGGCTGCGGCTTGCCCCCATGATTGGGTGCCCTACAACTCCGCTCAGGACCCAGGGAATGAGGATCACCCCAATCTTCTTCCTCCAGATGATGAGGATGAAGGGGACACAGGAGATGATAGAGGTGCCACCCCCTCCTACCCCACCTCCACAAAGTTGTCTGATGGCAAGAGGATCCCGAAGTATATACCACGATCCCTATGGAAGACACCTCGTTTGTGTCCATCATGAGATAGTTACAGGCTGCCATGGAGTTTGAGGCAGAGGAGCAGGACCCTGGCAGGTGCTGCTTGTCCCAGTACCTAGGCTTGCTGGATGCCCCTCCTGTCATCTCTCCCCTGATAGAGCCCCTTGAGGACGCCACCATGGCCACCTAGCATAGGCCCAACTTGGTTCCTGCCATGCCCAGGAAGGCGGACAAGTTGTACCAGGCTCCCACGGGACACCTTTCTTTGCTGAACAGCCTCACGCATATTCTGTGGTCATTAATGCTGCCCATGATGTACCAAAAAGCCTAAGCATCTTTGTTCCCTTCCCCGGATAAGGAGTCCAGGAAGTTGGACTTGATTGGTAAGAGGACCTTTACCTCCACTATTTTGACCATCCGGGTTCTCAATTACATCATCCATATGGTTCAGTTTCAAAACCAACTCTGGGCTGAGGCCAGATAGGCAGCAAAGGTTCTCCCAGAGGATCCTCTGAAACAGCCAAGCACTACAATCTGGACATTGCCTCTAGGTATAGGGCCCATTTCAGCCTAATGGTACTTCAGGGTCTTCTCTCCAAGGCTGATGGTATCCAGCCTCCCAGACTGATTCTCTTGATGTCCAGTACTGCTTGGAATGCATTCTTCAGATGTGACATGCTGCAAGAGATACCCTCGATGAAGATAGTACAGTTATGTAAAAACTTACCTGAACAGTAGATCTTCATGAGGATCTCTTGCAGCAGGCCATGCTGTCCCACCCTCCATCCCCCTCAGCCAGTGGGTCTCTGTGTCCGTTTCTCCTTCTCCTGTGCAGAGCACCTTCAGCTTTCTATTATTCCTCCACTGGCGGGAACCTTCAGCGCTTCCTCATTTCCCCAGTGGGAGACTGGTTGTTTATGGTGTCTGGCAGAAGAACTGGGGGGGGCACCCACTTTTATAGGATAAGGGCAATGTCAGCGTATGATGTGGAGTGGTCGGCCCCTGGCACACTGCTAGCTAGAATGATTTGTGTGTGGTCTTGGTGGCTATAGTTCTTCAGGCGTGACCTGCTGCAAGAGATCCTCTCGAAGAACTACTGTTATGGTAAGTTTTTACGTAACTGTAAATTCCACCTACCAGCTCTGCGAGATTACTTTTGTTTGTAACGGAGTGGCAACCTTCAGTATTGAAGGTCCACGATTTGATTGCCATCAAGAGCATTTGTTGAAGCTGCATACTTGCTGGTGATCATCCTCTGACACTCTGAAAGTCAAGGGTCCTGTTCACTGGTACATCGTACCACACACCTAGTAAAAGAGGCCAAGTCAGGTTCATTCCCGTACCACTCTTAAAAGGAAATTGGCACTGAATACCTTAAAGGGGAATGTAGATATACAAGGTCCCACAAAGCATGAAAGACCATAACAAGCACTTTTAAACAAGGGGTTGGGCTTTCCACTAGGTATCATCAGTTTGGAGATATCCATATCTAAACCAACCCTATATTTAAATAATTGCAGCAGCAGCCATTCCATGGATACTTGAAACAGAAAGGCACATCACAATGGGGCAAGCTGTGTTTAATGAACAAGGTCAGGGAGTTTGTGCTACTTGGCAGCTACTTGTAACATTTACAAGACGTGATAGTCATACACCCAAAATGGACTATATTTAAATTCAAACTCCTGACTCACCTGCACAAGCAAATACTGAAGAGATGGGGGCTTCAGTAACTGGATCACCTGTGCAAGTGCAGTTTTCATAGTACAGTATATATGTCCAAATGGAGTCCTCACAAAATACACTGATAGAGATGTAGCAGGCAGGCATTTCATGGTGTGCCTGTGCCCACCCCTGAGATTGCGCTGGAAAGGAGCGGTAATATCACGCTATGATGACATGCAGTTGATCCTTCCATTACTGTGCCCTATGTAGGGAGATTTTACCTGTTCTGTATCTCCTATTCCATGCTGTATTTACCAAAACTAAGTCTAAATGCCATGCTAATTATACAGTAAACATGGGATTTAGGCTTAGTCTTCACAAATACAGGAGGGCATAAGCTCTATAAAGTGGGTAAAATCTCCATATATTGGACACTGTAATGGAAGGGGCAGTTGGGCATGATCGTAGTATGTTACCGGTCTTGTCCAGTGCAGTCTTGGGGGCGACCACAGACAGAGCATGAAATCTCTGGTACATCTCTATGTATTTTGCGAGGGCTCCATTTGGACATGTATACTATAAAGATTGAACCTGCACTGGTGATCCTGTTACTGATGCTCCAATCTCTTCAATGTTTTTTGCGCAGTTGAGCCAGTGGTTCCCGTTTTACTGTACCTGAATAAAAGGGATGTGACAAATTGTGTTTTGCATTGTTTTGTATTCATGGACAATGTCCTAAGCATTTCTCATCACGGAACCAGAAATGTGGAGTTTTCTTATGTCACCATTTGTGTACAGAATGCTAAGCATCAACTGTTAACCAATATGGGCAGTACTCACAGTTCTGTCCACAAACTGTGACATCATTTAAGCTACTGGCAATATTAATAGAAATGTACAGATAGTTGTTCACATCAACGTTTATTTAGATGCAGTTTAAATACAGATTATTTGGGGTAGGAATATCATTTCTGAAAACAGGAACATTACAGATAGTGTCCAGTCAGAAATCATTTGCTGTCCCCTTTAACAAAGGGCAGACTTAAATGTGAATATCGCTGGACTGCAGACTGCTACAACAGACAAGCCAGATGTTTTGTTTGAAAACTTTTGTTTTTTAAATAATTTTTTATTGATGCATTATTTAATGTACAGAGTAGTAAGTCCAGCATCGCAACATAAAACATTGTAAATACTGGAAATTCATATTTGAATTAATATATCATGAAATAAAGTAATATGAATCTGTTCAGGAATCAAATGCAGATTTGAAGTCCACAGAAAAAGGGAAGTAGATCCAAAACTATATGTGTACTATGAACTTGATTTGAAAATATTAAAAATACTAACTCATAAGAATAAGAAATCAAACCACAGTAGTATATTCACTAATCAGGTTCATAGTAAGAACCAAACTTTAAACAGTATTAATAGCTTTAGCAGAGGTAGCAAACACAAGCTTAAGTGTCATTCACATCAAATAGTCCCCATCAGTGGTATCGCCCATTGACATTTTGGTATTTAATTTTATTTATTCCATATCTTCTAGTTCTAGCATCTCTAATTCAACTTCTACCTTCTTCTGGTTATTTCCTTCTCAATTTCTTTTTTCAGAAGAAAACATTTTAACGGTTCTGGTTCAAAGAAAAGTCTTTTATCTGAACCACATATGGTCCAGCACTTAGCAGGAAATACAAGTTTAAATGTGTCACTAGTGTCTTGCAAATCCTCCTTGTATGCCAGAAACTGTTTCCTTCTTGACTGAGTTGCAGAGGCTACATCAGGAAGTATGTAACATGTTCCTTCCTTTAAAAGCCACTGTTTTCCTTGCTGTAGTTAGAATCAGATCACCATCTGTATTAAGAGCAGAAAGAGGAAGGTGGTGTTCCCTCTATGTAGTTCACTGATGAGAGCTCACCTAGAGTACTGTGTCCAGTTCTGGAGACCACATCTCTAGAAGAAATAGGATGGAGGCGGTCCAGAGAAGGGCAATTAAATTGTGCAGAATCTGCATCAGAAGCCCTATGAGAGAGGACCTAAATATGTACACCCTAGTAAACAGGATGGAGAGGGTGATGTGATAGAGGCATAGAGACCTTTACCTCACCCAGGGGGGTGGTAAATGAGGTACTGGAGGCAAGTATTTTTCAGGGAACAAAGTGCTCAAGAACAAGGGTAAATGATATGGAGCTGGAGAGGGGTAGATTCAGGAGAAATGTGAGGAATTACTTCACAGAGAAAGTGGTGAATTATACAATAGAGGTTTGGAGATTAATGCTAACTGTTGGTGGTGTAATTATTCAAATGCTGGTCTCTCTCATTTATTTTGGGATTGCATAGCTGTTCAAGATATTTGGAAACAGGTACATAAGATATGTTGTGACCTAACAAATACATATTTTATCTTGTCACCCAAAATCTATTTATTAGGATGTTTTCCTGATAATTGTGAGCTTGGTACACTGGAAAGTAATTAGGTGTGTATGGCATCACTGACTCTAAAAACAATGCTATTAAGAAACTGGAAATCCCCAAAAATACCTCTGTTAAAAGATTGGTATGACAATATGGCCATTCTAGCTAATAATGAGCGTGTAAGTTATAATATCCTTAACAAACTAGACATTCTATAAAATATGGACACCCTTTTTAGACAAATTGAGTTAGGGACTTATTTTATAAAGCAGTTATTTAATATATGCAACTTGCTCTATTTAAAGACCATAGGAATGAATTGCTTTGGTTTAAGTTGTATGGTGTTAGTTACAAGGGTGTGTATGATATGCATACTTTCTTTTAAATATGTCAGAATTTTATTCTGTTTGTTATTTTATATAATTTCATCTACGTAATTTCACATAGCACTGTAAAATGAGGATGTTAACTAACCGTTGGCAAAAAAAGAAAAAGTGGTGAATTACAGGAACAGCCTACCAGTGGAGGTGGTGGGTGCAACAACAGTGGTGGGGTTCAAGAATCTATGGGATAGGCATAAGGGTATCTTGGTGGAAAGAAATGGGAGAGAGAAAAAGCTGGAGATCAAGTAGGATCTGCAGTGATGCTGTAGGCAAGGACAAATGGGCAGACTAGGTGGGCCAAGTGGTCCTTATCTGCTGGCAACTTCTATTGTTCTATGTAAGAATACGATAGTTGACCTAGGGCCTGATATGTCTGAAAACATTGATGCTGTATTCTGGGTCCTATTAGAGACTGTAGTTAAGCCAGATAATAACAAACCAAAACATATTTTATTGAACTTTTTGTTCCATTTTTGTATTTGTCACTTTTGGTTGGGAATTAACTGCTTTCCTCACATTAGTTTGGGTCCCCTTCTCTGGCACACAAAAAGTATAGGTAATAAAAGACAGGTTCTCTGATGGAAATTTTAACACTGAGGTAAATATTTCTTTAAGATCTCTGAGAATGGGGGAACCCCAAGTTGTAATTGTTAGGGGCTCCATGTGTTAACGGTGAAGTAAAAACAGTGCCAACAAATAAGAGTGAATCAGTAACAGCCCCTACCAAAATGGCGACCAGCAAAACGTCGCTCCACAAAATTGTCAATTCTTCTCTGTTTCTCCCCTGCACCCCCTGTTGCAGGCGCTTCGCTCCAACTCCACCCTATACTATAAATAACCAACTCCAAGGACACTAAGGAACTGGAAACTTTCAGGATGGGCCTACGGCACGGGGAGGTTGGGAGGGAGAACATTGCAGGGGCATGGGGGTAGAGAGGAAAAGGCCGGGAGGGTGGGTGAAACGGGACTTAACCCTCAACACGATAATAATAAAAAAAATTATCCCCACCAGCTAGATCCAAACCTGGGTCCCTCAGCCACACAGCTAGATCCAAACTCGGGTCCCTCAGCACACAGCTAGATCCAAACCCGTGTCCCTGAGCCACACAGCTAGATCCAAACATGGATCCCTCAGCCACACTACTACACCAGCCAGTCAGATCGGATGACACTCCACCAACATGAAACTTAATACTTTAGGTATATCTCATTTCCTGCCTACGACAATGCACTAAAATACACGGCGCTTACAACACTCATAAATCATTGTAGCCCATTTTAACCTTGCTATTTTTGCCTTCGCACATATGTACTCGCTCAAATTCACTCGCTCATATCACAGGATACCATTGTTAGGTATACCAGTCAAACATAAGTTCTTGTATCGAACAGTATTTTCATTAGTTTAAACTTTTCTGTGATGGGATATTACAGCAGTCACATTGGTTTTAGATACTGCTTCTTTTTGTTAGAATTTTACATTTATTTTGTTGGGCTTATTTTTGTAAATCGGTATGAGACTCCTGCAAGTTTTTCAAGTCAGTTTTGACTGTTTCAAAATTTGAGTCTGTTGCTTCTGTGCATATCAGAAGGTCCAGCTTCTTGTCAAATTTTATTAAAAAAAAAAAAGAAAATTCAAAAAAGGAGGAGGAACCCCCTTTAGATTCTTAAAGTCTGATTTATGAAATGCAGTCCGTGTAACAGCAGCAGTAGCAGGTACTGGTTTTGAAAGTAATGGTACAGCTACTTTTGGAGTTGGCATAATATATTCAGGAGTTAGTATAGAACAGTGTTTTAAGGCTGTGAGCTACAAACCTGGAGACCTGGGTTTGAATCCCACAGCCCTCACTTGCATACTGTGTAACCTTGAGCAAGTCACTTAACTTCCTTGTGCTCCCAGGACACACCAGTAAACAAGCTTTCAGCTTAGTGCGTCTCTCCTGGTAAAATAAACAAATTTTTATGTTTAGTAGCAGAGTCGCCTTTCACTTGATCTGGTGCTGATGCCAGCGCCTGACTGGACTGAGCTGGCACAGTGCCACCTGAAGCAGAGGCCATTTACATGGCTGTAGATTCAGTTGCGAGCTGTGCTGAATGTAAGTTTTTTAATGGAGATAGACAAATTACCACTTTCTGGGCTGTCTGAAAAAGGTTTACTGTCATCGATGAGTTGGTGCCCAGAAGAGCCCCTGAGGATACACGTGGGCCCACTGCACCTGTTGGCATTCACACTCTGGTGATTGCCTCCCTGGTACCAAGGCTATGAGTGATGAAATGGTCTAGCAGACCCTTATGAACCAGCATCTCAAGGTCAGAAGAGGAGGAGTACTTCTTCCTCTTCTGCTGTTTCTGTTGACTTTTAGTTTGCTGTTAATGCAGTTTCCCAGTTCAAATAAAAGCAGACAAGTAGGGAAGAGCTGTGTAGCATGGCAGCTACCTCTGTGCCATCTTTTCAAGTGCTTTCAGATTTTGAGGAACATGACCCACTTACCTTCCTCTTTAGTGATACAAAGTTAACGAGCCCTCAGTTTTTCACACCATTTGAGCATACAGGTACTTAATGTTATAAAATGGGTTAAGAAAATGCTACACTGTCATGGCTACCTGCCATACTTACAGTACTAACACTGAAAAGCTTCAAGTTCTGTGTAACTTATTGACCGAAAATGTTGAACACCTCTATATGTTCTGCCATTGCTGCTTTGGCATGCAGCACAATTTGAAGGGCTGTGGCATTTGTCAGACGATGCTTCCAGCATCTCTGGAAGGTTGTGCAACCAGGCTTTTCCTTGGTCAACTTGATAGAGCTCTGAAACTTTGACTGAAGAGCTGCAAGAAGGTCTCAATGGCTGTCTGGTATTCTGCACAGCTTCTGGTCTTTGAGGAGGCAACAGCTGCAGTGAGTACCTTGACAGTCTTGACGCTGCTGCTGGTTGAGGCCAGTGTTAGAGAGATGGAGGTCTTCCATGAAATGCATCAGGCCCTCCTGATCATCTGGGAGAGCCCTTCTCATCATAGTAAGAAACAAAAGCATCATCGATGTCAGTTGAGGGATCAGGAGAGACCAAGATCCTCTCACTCCCTCAACTCTTCTGACTGCTCGACTGTATTCAAGTGCTCAACTTCAGTTGAGCTTCCATTAATCAAGGATTTGGTCGACAGCTCCTTGGTGCCCCCATTAAACTGGTTGACCACAACACCAGTTGAGCAGGCTGTTGAGATTTTTCTGAAGCTTGTTGACCAGTTGCTGGAGGAGATCAACAAGGAATCAATCTCTTAGACCCTGGTACTTCTGGTCCACACCCAGGAGGATGTGGCCCATTTGGTGTCCCCAAATGGTTCCACTTAGGAGCAGCCTCCACCAGCGTCATCCCTCCGAAGCTGATGCCCATCAACGTGGCTTGGCATGTGGTCTACCACAGCCCTCCGGATGCTTCCTCTTGTTGTTGGCTCTGAAGTCGACAGTCCAGGTCAAAGCACCACTTGTGCTCTCGATCCTGCTTGCCATCAATGCTTCTTGACCTCTTTGGCCTTGAGTGAGGAAAGGCACTGCCACAGGATGCGGTTGCACTATGAGGAGCTCCTCTAGCACAATGGACCATTACGGGGTGGGGTAGGGCTCTACCCCCTGGATCTTTGGTCACCTGGCAGTCATGAATCATGCCCTTGCAGGTCCATCCTCAATAGATGTCCTCAGCATCTGCCTGTCCACCTGCCCCAGCATCTGCCTGTCTACCCTTGCAGGTGGAGCTGCCTTCACTGAAGCCCTTGGTGGGATCCACAACTAAGGACTTTAATGCTGTGGCCAGCTTGCCAGGCCAGCTCTTGGTGGAAATCAGTCTGAGGACACTAGGGTGGTCCATGGTGGCAAATGGTTGAGGGCCATTTTCGAGGAGTTCTCGGATGATGTGGATAGGTTGTCCATGTTGTCCTCGAGGACACATACTTTTGACCATACTTAGGTCAAGGCACTGTCCACCAATCATGGGCTGATGTCTTTTGGGGCTCCCCTCTACCTTAAATCAGAGTCTGTTAATGTGCCCTTGGAAATAGTTCAGTAGCGGGCTAAGTACCCCTTCACTGATATACTGGACAAGGATGATTCCTCAGGGGTTGCCTTTTCCATGGCTGAAGGCATTTTGGGACAGGCCCTGGAGTTTTGACAGCATCGAGCATCCTGCCTGGCACCCTCCACCAATATGGTCCACAAATATATGGTTCCTACAGGGTCCCTTTTGGGGGTTCTTGGACCACCCTTTGGCTGAAGAGTTAGTCTCAGACTTGGCCTCCCGGAAGTCTGGTGGCCAAGGGGATATGGACAAGCCCCCAACAAAGAATCGAAAAAGCTTGACCATGTAGCCAAGAGGGTCCATGCCACTTCCTTTCTGGGTCTTCATCTGGCCAGTTATGCTGTCCTGATGGCCAGCTTTAATCACTCTGTACTGGGAGTGCTGAATAAAATCTTCCTTCACCTCTCTGCTGACAAGCAGTTGCCAGTGAAGTTGATCAAGTGTCAGGGTCTAGCTCTGGCTAAACACCAGCTCCAGATAGCTTTAGACATGGGTGACTCCTGTGCCCATGCTACAGCAGCAGCCATTGCAATGCATCGCAGGGCCTGGCTGAGGCTTTCCACCTTCATGGTGGATACTCAGCACAAGCTGACTGATGTCCCCTTCTTGGGTGCCAAACTCTCTGGCCCTTGGGTGGAAGGACATATCCCAGAATAGGGAGGTCGAGCACCACCTTGAATTCTGTGGCTTTGACCCAGAAGGATCCCAGGGCTCAGAAGGCTAAGAAGAAGACCTTCCAGTATTGGTCCTTTCAGCCACATCAGCCTTGGTAGCAGCCCTAGCAAGGGCCATACCAAGCTTAGCCCCCGAAGCCCATGTTCGGTGGCCAAGGGCTGAAAAGAGGTGGGGATAGGGGAAGTGGTGCCCCTCTGGCCCCAGTAGCTGATGCCCCCTCTAAAACTGCCCAGTGATGGGTCCAGGGTATCATCCTCTAATCTGATCAGTCCCTGACCCAGCTGTCATTGGTGGGTTGGCTACGCCACTTCTGGCCATATTGGTTTGTCATTACTGCAGACTACTGGGTACCAGAGGTGATAGGCAGAGGGTTACCTTGACTTTGAGGCTATCCCCACCTTACCAAGTCCATGCACCTGGGGAGTCCTTTGTATTGCAGGACATGCTGACCACCCTAAAGGAGGACGCTGCTCAGCTAGTTGTAAGAGAAACCATAGCTCACGTCCCAGACGCCCAGGCTAGTCAGGTGTACGTGTCCAGGTACTTCTTGGTGCTAAAAAAGATGGGGCTGGTGTCCCCTACTGGATCTTCACAGCTTGAACTAGTTCATGCAGAAGCATACGTTCCAGATGGTCACTCTGAGCCAGATTATACCATCCCTGTAGCAGGGAACGTGGTTCTGCTCCCTGGATCTCCAGGATGCGTTCTTCCACATCCCAGTCCATCAGCCCCACTGGTGATACAGAACTCCTTCTGCACAGAACCTGAGGTATCAGTTCAAGGTTTTATTTTTATTTTATTCAGGGTTATATACCCATTGAGCGAAGCTCATCTGCAGTGGGATCCAGATCAAAAAAAGTACAAATTACACATATTCATTTCAAAACATTTATACAAAATGATAGGAAATATAAAAACAAAAAACTAATAAAAAAGTATTGACATATTATAATTACTATTTATCATGCTTTTTGACCTCTCATCTGTGCCCCAGGATCTTAACAGCCTTCCCACGGTGCAAGGTCATCTGGGTGTATCCCTACCTGGATGACCTGTCTCATAGCCAAGCCGTCCAAGGAAGTCATGGCACAGTCCAGGGATCTGGCCCTCCAGACCTTCAAGGATTTAGGCCTGCTGGTCAATGTGGACAAGTCCAAACTGATAGTCTCCCAGGTTATCAAGTTCATCGGGGCAGAACTATTCGCCCTGCAGGCAATGGTCCATCTCCCTGTGGACGAAGCTCAGGAACTTCCCTCCTTTGCCTGATCATTTCAGGTTGAGAGCTCACACCCTGCCCAGGATATTCTGTGGCTGCTAGGGGGCACTGCATCTACAAACAGAGTGGTCCACTGAGCATACTAACAGATGCATCACCTATATTGGGAGGTGGGCTGCCAGTGGTCCCAGCACCTAATTCATCTGGACCAAATGGTCTTAGTGACCCAGTCGATGTGGGTTGCCATCCAGTGATGGTAGGTCCCTCAAAGTCTGGAGGAAGAAATCCTGTTTGTCTGCCCAGAGTCGACCATTAAGCTCACAATGGCTGCATCTCTTTTGGGGTGGGGAGCACACCTGGGAGACCACAGCGCCCATCACCACATTAATCTCCTGGAGCTCTTTGCAGTGCAGCTGACTCTCACTGAATTTGCTCCTCTGATCAGAGGTCAGGTCGTGCTAGTCCAGATGGACAATACCACTACCATGTTTTATCTGGACAGGCATGGTGGAACCCACTCCCTTCCCCTGTGTCAGGAGGCTTTCCACACCTGGACCCTCATGCACAGCCTGGCTGCAGATCTTCTGGCGATTCACATCACAGGAGTTCAGAATTAGCTGGTGGATTCTCTCAGCTGGGTGGAATACACATCCCACAAGTAGTCCCTGCATCAGGAGATGGTAAGCCACCTGTTCTCCTAGTAGGGCACCCCTTTGATGGATCCATTTGCCTCATGGGAGAACAGAAAGCTGTGGCTGCTTTGGCCCCCCCCTCCAGTCCGAGAGACTGCTGGGAGATGTCTTCATGAGGGCCCTGACTCCAGGCCTTATGTATGCCTTCCATCCCTTCTCCTTGATTCACAGTGTAGTGGTCAAGGCCCGGAAGGACAAGGCATAGATGATCCTGATAGTTCAAGACAGGCCCAGACAGTTCTGGCATCCAGATCTCCTCACCCTCAGCAGGAGGCCTCCATGGCAGTTGCCTCTTCACTTGGACCTGCTGACCAGACAACAGGGGAAGGTTCTGCACCCAGATCTTCACTCCCTGCACCTCATGGCCTGGTTCCTCAGTGGCTAGAGTTCCAGGCCATGGGTCTCTTGGAAAACGTGCTCTATGTTGTGGAGGCCTCCTGTATCGAGTTGACTCGCCAGTGCTATGCCTTCAAATGGAAGAGGTTCTCCATTTGTTGCCTGGACAAGGAGCTTGATCCCCTTTCCTGCCTAGTAACGAGCATCTTGGAGTACCTTGGTCTCTCTCCCAGGTGGGAGTGCGAGCAACGATCCTCAAGATGCATTAGGCAAGCTAGCCCAGTGACTCTGATGGTGGAGGCACTAGCCTTACTTCATGCCACGCCAGCGACCCATGTTCGGGAGCAGACTCAGTCACCAGGGGTCAGCCAGGGAGGAGAGGACTGAGCATTCGATGGACTGCTTTCCTTTTCTGGGGTGGAAGGTTTGTGAGCATTGCAGCTAATGGGGTCACATCAAGGGGGTGTGGAGGTGACAGTGGATGTCCTGCGGGCGGGTGTGGTAGTGCTCTTGCTGCGTGGTGATGTCATTGCAGCTACAAGACCAGGAAAAAGCCCTGGCACCCGGGAAGGTGAAGAGAAGTCCAGTGATCAGCACCCATGCTCAATACTGGATCGACCTGGCCAACCTCTGGTTCTCCTCCTTGCTCCGATCACCCACTAGATTATGGATATAGTGCCAGTAAGAGTTGGCGGTCCCACCTCGGGGCTTGGAGCCAGGGGTTGGTGAGTCGGGGTGAGGTTGGGAAGCATCCCAGGATGGAGGCTTGGCCTGGGGGATTTCAGACGAGCAGGAGATTGACCAGTCCGCATGACCATGCTGGAGAAAGTCCTGTGGGGCTAGAGAAAGAAGAATAGAGGAGGATGAAGAAAGTTCACAAAAAAAAAAAAATGCACCAGGAAGCCATCTCTGCATACCAGGTATGGGCTGGTATTCTGACAGTGGCCTAGGAGAAGGTCGGGCCCTTTTGCAAGGGCCTGGACAACCTGTCCTCTCCAGTGTGTGTGAACCACCACTACCTTGGGTCCCACTTCTGGTGCTGACTGTGCTCCTGGGCAAGCAATTTGAGCCTATGCACAGGTGTGAGATGTCACACCTGTCACAGAAGGCAGCCTTCTTGGTGGCCATCATGTCAGCCAGAAGGATTAGTGAACTGCATACGCTCTCAGGGGAGTCTGCTTATCTGGTTTCCCCACAAGTTAAAGGTTGTCCTTCTCCGCCATGTGACGTTCCTCCTAAAGTTCCACTTTAACCAGGTGATTAACTTTTTTTTTTTTATTATTCTCTTTATCCTCGGGGAGCCTGGCAGGTGGCTCTGGTACCTCCCTCGGAGGGACTCTGTCTCCAGCCCCACCTTCTCCCACCCGACTATCCCGATGATCCCCATGGGTTACCCCTCCCCCCCATGACCAGGTGATTAACTTACCAGTATACTTAACCAACCTGACCTTGGAGGCCGATTGTAGGTTCCATACACTCTTATTATACGGAGCACACAGCTGGAGTTCGGGGTGAGGCTCACCAGCTGTTTGTGTTATACAATGAAGCTGTGCCTGGAAGACTGGCAGCAAAAGAGGAAGACTGGCAGGTGAATAACATCCTTCATCAACCTCTGCCATAGGTCAGCTAGTAGAGAGCCTCCCAGAGGGCATAGGTCTCATTCCACCAAACATACTCCCTGCCTTGGTGGCTGCCTCCAGAGACATTCCATCCCAGAAGTCTGTTGGGGCTGCTACTTGGAGGAAAGCACACACCTTCATCTCCCATTACAACACTGACATCATGTTACATTGGGATGCTGCTTTTGGGGCTTTGGTTCTGCAGTCTCTGTTTGCCAAGTAGGGGTTCATGCCTTGCCTTCTCCTCCTAGAGAACTGCTAGGAATCTGCCACGGTATGGATAGTGAACTGTATCCATGTCCTTAGAAAGATAGGTTACTCATCTGAAACCATAGTTTTAGGAGTGGTATACAGTTTGCATCCACACAACCCACCCATCCACCCTTGCCAAAGTGGCACATGGATCCCTGCTTCCAGCATGCAAAGATCTGTCATCATGAGGCGGAGCCAGAGGATATACTGCCCAGGTGGTAGGAGGAGCTTAGCTTGAAGACGTTCGATGAATTGGACTATTCCAGTGGAACTTCCAGCATGTGGATGTGACCTGTACACCACTCCTAGAACTATGTTTATAGGTAAGTAACCTATATTGTCAAAACTGTAACAATTTATTCTCCATTTTTTTTTTTTAATTCAAGTTTATTGAAATACTGTTGGCACAAAAATGAAAACAGAGTCTTACAAATGGTAACCTGTGACAGCATAGTGCCACTTACAATGTACCATTAGAAAGTAAACAAAACAATTTTATAGTGTTAGCCCCTCCCTATGTAACTACATTGCCTATCCTCTTGTACCACCCCAACCCCCCCAAAATCTGTGAGGGTTAAGATAAATCTGCTCATCGGCGTACAAGCCAGGGTCAACTTGCTTACAGTGGCTAACTAAGACTGGAGCAAGCAAGTGCTTGGAAGGGACCCTATACCCCCACAACTTAAGGGCTACCCTTTCTCATAGCCCCAAATTTTTCCATATTTAAGTTGAAGAGTAGTTCTTGTAACCATTCCACGTAATTAGGTGAATTGTTATCCAGCCAGTGTTTTAACATCTATTTTCTGACCGAAGATGAGATCAAGGCCATATAATATCTTCGGTTTTTACAGCAATACCAGTATAGTCACCTATCAGGCAGATTTCTGGGGTAAGTAATGTTCAATGCCCAGTAGAGGATCCGCCTTGTGTTTAATTTGTCCCACAACCTTTTACCAATGGGCACTCCCAGAAGATGTGAAATAGGTCTCCATCAGCCTGCTGACAATGGTAGCATGACTGGTCTGGTCTACGTCCAACTTATACAATTTGGAAGGAGTCCAGAACAAATTGTTTAAAAAGTGGTATTGCATGATGCGTAATCTGTCCTGGGTGATATACTGGTACGTGTGTCGCCATATAAGATCCCAGTTCCGTTCTTGGTCCCCCAGACGATTTAATCAGAATCTCGGCTTGTTGACAGTGTCTGCATAGACTTGCTCGAACAGTGCCTTGTAGACCTTGGAAACCGCATGTGGCTCCCAAGCCCTGTGGGCCAGGGGTTCAAACCATTCCCCATTTATCTTCCTCTCCTTTAATTTATTCTTGAAATTCTCCAACAAGTGTATGAGTTGATATATTTTGAAAGTCTGGTTAGGGCCTATATTGTACTTTGCTAGAACTTCTGCAACTGAGAGGCACCTGTCCCCATGCATGATATCTGCAACCTTTAACCCTTTCAAAAGGGAAGCCAGGATTCGTTTATCATTTTCCCCCCAATTCGCAGGTTAGGGTTATGACATATTGGCTGGTATCTATCTGCACACGGGGAATAATGAAAGGAAGCACATAGTTGAATGTGCGTACGTAAGGAGTCTTTAATTGGGGTGGCTGCTAGTCTAGAGGGGAGAGTTCTTAATGGAATATAAAGGAGAGCTTTCGGATCTACACCCACCCCCTTTATCAACTCTGTTTCCAATTCAACCCAGGAAGGTACATACGGTAGTAGTTCCAAGTCCCTGGGGAGCAGGAGTCTATTCTCCATTTTTTAACTGCATTGCACCAGCAGTTGAGCTTAACAAGGATACGAATGACATTGTATCATTTTAAAGGAAATTTCAAAGATTAGGTGTAGGGCTTCATAGCCCATTACATTACTGTTGCAATAGTCTTTACAGGTAAAAATAATAATTTTTAAAAAAGTGTCCAGTAAGGGAAGGAAGGGATCATAAATTGGGTTGTACTGCTGGACAACTAATCCATTCCAGTTTCGTGTCTACCTTCTCCACCCCTACGCTCAGACATTTTGAGACTTGCAACCAGGGAGAGTGTGGGGATGCACCTCATTTAAACCTATGGGGAAGGTTTTCATGTTTTTACAGATATTTAAGCAATCTTTGATAAAAATTAAAGCCACTGCTCAACTACTAGGGCCTCTATCAGTTGAGCGGTAGCTTTAATTTTTGTTAAAGTTTGCTTAAATATCTGTAAAAAAAAAAATGTTGTGAAAGACCTTGCCCGTAGTTTCAATGGGGCACATCCCCACACTCTCCCTGGTTACAAGTCACAAAATGTCTGAGCACAGGGGCGGAGCAGGCAGACTGGGAATTGGAAGGGATCAGTTGTCCAGCAGTAAGGCTCAACTTACGATCCCTTTCATCCCTTACTGGACACTTAAAAATTATTATTTTTACCTGCAAGGATCATCGCCACATTAAGGTAACGGGCTATGACTCCCAAAAGAGTAAACTAATATCTTTGTAATGTGCTTTAAAATAGTATTCAGCAGCACATTACAACTACGGAAAGAGCCAGGATTAACTTATGAATAAAAAAAATCTTTAAATCTTTATTATGTTCCTAAAAAAAAATAATTAGCATTTTGGGGCTTACAGCCACCACTAATTCAGAATAAGGATAGTGGTAACTTTTTTCTGTTTTTCTCTTTTGGGAACTATAGTATTGTTACTCCTAAATGAACATGAGCTGTACCCAGCTCTCACAGAAAATACTTTCAGTGAATTATCCATGCCCTAAGTCTGAATGATTCCCTTTAGATGCTCTCATGTGGAATTCCCGAGCTCTCAGACCTGGAAGATCTAAAGTATGTTTATGATGCATTGAGGCCACAAGACACTGAAGCAGATGCCACAACCTACTTCACCAGGTAAGCATGGCAATAACAGCACACACATACACACATGTGCGCACACACACATGCATACGTATATACATACATACATACCTACATACACACGTCTGCCAGAGCAAGATGCTACGCAAATTTTTTTAGGTGTTCCTAGCAGAGTGAGATTTTTGAATACTGACTTTTCTAATTAAACTAGATGTTCTCCAGCTAACTGGAGCACTCCAAAACCTTTTAAAATGGCTGGGCAGAGGGGAGCAGAACATTTATGCAGCCTTTCTTTATGGTTCTCCACTACAAACCTCAGAACAGCAAAACAAATGAGCAAAAGCGACACCCTGCAGCAAGCTGGGTTCACCATGTAGGATCCCACCTGCTTTCTAATTAAAAGTGAAGTCTTGAGTGTCTTTTTCTATAATGAGGACAGGGGTATGGTATAAGTATATGTGTGCTCATTTCTGGACATATATGGTGTATGCATACCGTGTGTGTGAGCACATACAGTGGAGCCTGCCAAGATACAACACAGTGTCACATTTTCCTGCATGACACAGTGGATTAACTGCCATTGAAAATGCCTTGTTTCCTGCAGTAATTGCATATTTGTGCTGTTTTCTGAGTTGCATCCTAGCAGGCTCCACTGTATGCGTTCCTGTGCATGTATGGTGTGTGTGTGTACGTACGTATGCATGTGTTTTTGTGCATGTATGGTATGTGCATTTCTGTATGTGTGTGAACACATATGTTTCTGTGCACATATGTGTGTGTGTGTGTGCACGCGCACGCACCTATGAAATGGCCATTCAATAGGAAAGGGGGAAGAAGGGCATGGAGTTAAATGCAGCAAGAAAAAGGGGGTGCTCCTCCAGTGGTGTGTAGCCCATTATCCAGGTTCCACAGGGCCAGTATTTGGTTCTTGGGGGGATGTTGCCAGATGCCACTACACGTACGTTACTTGGGTTACCATAGGTGGGATTTATATGCAGACCCTTAGTTGCCGGCCTCATCTGGGAATGGGGACAAATAGGTCTGAAAAACCCTGACTACTGCAGAATGGCCGAAAATCCCCCACAGGCCTGGTACTATGGACCTGGTTTCCTCCTCTGTGTGACTTGAAGATCATTGCCATTGCCCAACTGGGGATGGGGGTCAACCCCCGGAGGAACCGAGGAGTGGGTAAGTCCAGGAAATGGTGGGTAACAGGGCTGGAAGGATCTTCACATGGGGGCCAGTCAGAGAAAGAAGGGGCAAAAACAGCAAATAAAAAGAAAATAGATGCAGGGCCCCTCTGAATAAGAGTTGTTGCATTCCAGTTGTGCTGGCTATTCTTGGTATAAAAATTTTTAAATAAACTCATGTGCGTTTGTGTGTACGGATATGAAGTATGATGCTATCTCTCTGGGTAGCCTTTCATGACTCTGGTATAAGCATTATCTAGGATACAAGATAGGGGTAAGTAAATGCACCTGTCTTAAATGGACTAGAAAATAGTCTTCTGAGATGCCAGTCCTAGATCTGTTTGCTCCCACTAGCTTGTGTGTGTAAAAGGGGGTCAAGTTGGTTATCTTAAATGTATGTCTCTTTTCCATGTATCTGAACGATCCCTGATTTTGTACATCTCAAACTCTGACCCCATGTGCATTGCAGGCTGATAGAGTCCAGCCTGGGCAGTGTGGCCACCAAGCTGAACTTCTTTATCCACAACCTGGCTCAGATGAAATTTACTGGCTCAAGTGATCGTCTTGTGCTCTCCATTGCTCCCAAGATCTACACCTTAAAGATGGATGGAAGGATCAAGGACATCTTCATCTGTCGCCATCAGAAGATCTTTAACCCTAACAAAGGATATGTAAGTGGCTATCTCCCTCTTCAGCTGCATACCTGTTTATTTCTCACAGTGAGATTATACATCAGTGTAATTATCAGAGGTTGTTATACTAAGGAGTTTAATAACCAGATTATGTGTATAAGTATGTAGTATAGGTATATAATGCATCAATGGGACTTTTTCACCATAGAAGTGGTAAGTATGTATTTCTCTATATACTCTTTCATGAAATATGCAATTGTGATCAAAACTAACAGTAACCATCCTAATGTATCTTATAAAATAAAAGAAGGGTTTATCAGCTATTCAGAAATAATCCCATTGGGCTTGTGGCTTTATGATCTGGTTATCCCCTCGATGGGTTTATTTCCTTGTATACAACACTACTCATTATTTATTCTATATATCTAACTAGCTCACCTGGCAGAGCTGCTCCCTTAGTTCCACTAGTAGAGTCTTAGGCTTGGACATAGAGTCACAAGTTCCCATCATGAGTTCCTGACCGAGAATACTGCCTTCCACCACTCCATCTCCTATTGCTCTCTCAAACAGCTCCTCCGTGAGCACTACGCCCAGCTTTCTTCTGCTTCTAGTCTCTACCTGCTCTAACCCTCACTTACACCCCATGCACCCTACCCTCCCAGAAATGTCTACAAAGCAGGTTTTCCTCAGTTGTTTTTTTTTTTTACATTTAACCCTCTCTCAGCATGGCTCCCTATCCCTCTACTCGAGCCCACCTCCATGCTTCTGACCCCACGGTTGACACCCTCCAGTGTCCACAGCCGGGTGTCCTCCCCCACTGCTCTATCTTACACAGTGGGAGACACCCTCTGCAGGACTGGAGTGGTTGGGAGTGGGGCCTGGAAACACCTGTAGTCATGCTGCTCACTGTGAGGATTTTTATGGTTAGGCTCCCCCACTTTCGCAGTACACCACCAATGAGCGTCTCCATCACCGGCGTTAAAGTGGGGAGCTGCCAACGCTGTATGGTCACTCACAGTGCCAAGGCAGTCCCACTTCTCACCTGCAGGCAGGGCTTAGAGAGAGAGGGAGGGAGGGAGAGGGATGCTCAGCACGCTCCCCTGGGATTGGCTGCAGTGCTTCTGCATGCTTCTTCAGACTCCAGCAAGCCAGGTGGATCTACTACGAGATCCTGACACTCTGTGCTGGACACCCTGTAGCCCGATGCCAGAATCCCAAAATGCAAAATCCAGGCTGTGGGATTTTGCTTGTTTTCCATGTTTCGGGGGGCTTTGCCCTCTGCACCACCCGCCTTTAATTAGGATTACAAATTGGGGCAAAATTCCACTGTCGGGATTTTAGTGCTTTGGAATTTGGTGTTGGGCTACAGGGTGTCCGGCAAACATGTTCGGGATATCGTAGTGATGCCAGCCAGATGAGGGAGTTGGGACCGAGGATCGATCACGGGTTTCCCATGTAGTACAGCACATGAATGAATAAATAAATAAAACACTAGTGAGTGCTCTGTAGGTGGTGGTAGTTATCTTCATGATGAAGTGGTATTGGGACTTCAAAATACTGGGGTGATTAGACTCACTGTGGCTGCTGGAAAATTTGACATTCTGGACTTTGTGTTTTTTTTTTTTTAATTGGGCACTGTATTGCACTTTGTTAGCTGGGGTCTTTTTCACCACTGCCAGAAAAAAAAAACTGTGATGATTGTCACTTTGCCTGTGCCTTGATTAGAAGACCTGGTGTGCAGCAAGGTTTTGTTTCTTCCGTGGTAGTTGCCCCCCCCCCCCAGCACCACCATTGTAATGAAAAAAACAAAGAGTTGGGGCAGTCACACAGTCTTTTTAGGTACAGGCCAGATAAAGGTCACATGAGCTTATTTTCAGGTTCTCCCCCACACTGCTCTACAGATATACCTGGAGCGACCCCTCCCCCTTGCCCCATCTCTGAGGGGTTTGGGGATAATTTATTCTCCACAGTCTTTCAGTCTACTGCCTTCATATAAGAGAAAGCAGCAGTCTGGAATTCTTGGTACTGTATTAGTTTTGCAGCTGGGATTCCAGCTCATTGGACCTGGAGCTGAGAACAGCCAGTTCAGTGCACCTGTGACCTGATGCTTTTTACCCTTTTTTTTTCCCCAGACGTATGTGATGGAAGTGCGGCGAGAGGGCCAGCATGAGGTCTCGACCATCCGAAGGACCTTTGAGGAATTTCATGAGCTACATAATAAACTGAGACTCCTATTCCCCTCCTCCAAACTGCCGAGGTGGGTGGCGTCCTCGTTGTACATGCAATCTCACACACACAAGAGGCTGTGCAGTTATTGGGGAATGTATGCAAACCTTAGGTGTGTTGTAGGCATGAGGCAAAGCTGAATGCCTTAACACACACACACACACACACACACACACACGTGTATGTGTGAGATGGGGCCGCCATTGGCCCAGTGGGTAGTGTATTGTGTTCACATGCTGGCATTCAAGGTTTGGGGGCAGGCTCTGACAGCGCTCCCAGCTTGGGTGGGGTTGACAGTTCTGCTGCCTTAGCGACTCGGCCCCATTGTGTGCCAGGAAGCTTACCTCCTCCAGAGGATGTCACTGCATGTGTGCACGCAAGGTCTGCTGGGATAATGCTCAGTACCACGGGGAGGGAAGTAGCCAGCATGGAAAATGACGTCTGTCAAAGTGATAGTGGCCACCCCCATCTCTCAAATCAGATTGTGCTTAAGGGAATGGAGCCGAGTATGCCTGCCTACCTCACGGACCCCTCCATGGGGGGGTAATCCATGGGGGACATGGAGCATGGGAGTGGTCCAGCTGAATGGTCACCAGTCTAGCATGCAGAAATGCATGAGACTGCTGACCTAGAAAAAAAAATAATTGTTAAAAAAAAAACACCCCAAGATGTGCACTTAGTTCCCAGTGAGCACACCTGGAGTGTGTTACTGCAATTCTTCCTACATAGCTAGTAGCCAGTTAGATCACTTTATTTCTCCCAGCTGCTTTAAACCTTTAAATAAATCACTTATTGGGGTCACAGAGCTATTATACTGCAGAACCAGTACCCTATACTAACTGTCACTCTAAGCCCTCCCTTACCTAAGAGTGAGCATATTAACCACCTAGTATGCCCACCCACATGCAGTCTAGCGAGAGAGTGGGATATCCAAAGTCTCTTTCAACCCCAGGGTGTCCCACCTGCCAGAGCGGCAAGCTGTTGCCAGCACCTTGGAACAGGTTGGCTGCTTCAATGACCAGCGCTTTATGGTTTGCCCCACCATTGAAATTGCCGAACTTGCTTTCCTCGCTTTCGGTAGGGATGGGTTCTGGAACAGACTTCGGCTGCAGATGGGCTATCTGGGGGCCTGGTGGAGCAGATGTGTGGCAGAGTTTCCCATTGCAGCTGACCAGGGAGCATTGCACTGGCATCTCCCACCCCTCTGTGCTTTGGGGGGGGGACACATGGTGGCAGGACTATGGGGTGGGACTCTATAGCACAAGTACTGTACACGTGACCTTGATGAGCTGCAGTGGACGAATGATGTCACCTTATGATGATTATCTTGCTGAACTGGAAAATTCAATAAAAATAAAAAATAAATAAATAAGGTACAGTGACTGCATGGTGTGCTGCTGTGTGGATGATCCAGGTTCAGGAACGAACTCTGTTTGTTGCGTCAGAGTCATGCCAGGCCCAGACAGCTACTGCACTGTGGTGCGTCTTGGCCAGGGAGGTCGGGCAGCAGGTTTCACCATCACAGCAACCCCTTCCACTGGGCCAGGGAGTGTGCTTCTGCCGCAGTGGGATGCTGTGCGAGAGCGAAGCTGACCCAGGCATGGGGAGGGGGAAAAAAGTGGAAGAAAAATATGGCTGCCACCCCTGTGATGGCCAGGAACTCCTCGGCACCAAGTCAGGGTACATCCTTGCAGACTGACGGCTGACTGGGACAGAAAAAATATATATATAAAAAAAAAATTGATGAGCTTAGTGTTGTTAACAGAGAGTACTTATCTTTGCAGAGTTCACAAAAATGACGGAGCACAGTTTTTGTAATAATTAAATGTTACATTTAAGTAGATTTCCTAATTCCTGTTTAATGGTTGTCCTAAATCCCCTTCTGAGGCCCTTATAATATAAGGAACATAATTGTGGGGGTAAGCACTGAGCCCCCTGCTTTTGATCTCTGTGACAAACTTGACTAACCAGCCTCCACCCTCCCCTCTGCTAGTTTCCCCAGCAGGTTTGTGATTGGTCGATCTCGTGGTGAGGCAATGGCAGACAAGAGAAAGGAGGAACTGAATGGCTACGTCTGGCATTTGATACACGCTGCACCAGAAGTGGCTGAGGTACAGGTTTATAGTTTTTTATTCCTCCCCCTCCCCCACACACAAACTTTTCCTTTTACCCCATAGCCCTCCCATATCATGACATGGGATAATGAAGGCCCATCTGCAACCCTCTCACAATGTGCTGGCAGAGATACCTTCAACCTGCAACACTAAACCTGCTTACTCTTCTGAAAAGTGAGTAGGGTCGCTAGCGTGTTACCACTACAGCTGTCAGACTTTGATTGTGCGAGTGGAATTTATCTCATGGTAAATATAGGTATCAATTTAAATTGTGAGTTGGGACAGGAGTTTTCAACATTGCTGTCAGTTTCTGGATCATGTGGCACCAGGCAAGAGAGAATGAGTTCTCATGGAAGGGAGGGTGGGACAGGAGACAGGAGCTTTAAGCTGGATTAGAATTCAAATGTTGCCATCTTTCTAAAACTGCTTCCTCCATTCTGCTCATTCCAGTGCCCAGTCCAGCACAAACAGCACACAGACGGATCAAAACAGCCACAGAAATAACGGGAGGGGTTAAGCGGACTACATTATTTTTAGTTTTACTTTTCCCTCTTCAGATCACACTGCAGGATTAATTTATTTTTTTGCATTTGACTTCGTTGTGATTCATAATATGTTTAGCGGTATACTTGAGAGTGTTTCTTACAGGAAAAAGTATAACAGTATCTCACGCTGCTTGTGCTGACAGAGCCACTTAGCCTCACTTTGCGATTCTCTTGCCCAAACAGCATGCAGTAGTATTTTTATTCTGTAAGGAATAAATTCAATTCAATTTTTACTTTATACGGGAGAGTATGAGAGCAAAAATGCCCATTTTTATACTACACGTATCTAACTTTAGCCAAACAGAAAACAGGAAAACTGTCAATTAACATACCAGAAACCACAACCACATGTTATACATGCACAGAGTACGTTATCCACATGTTACACATGCCCACGGTCCATTATGAACATTTTAGACATGCCCCCACAGTAGGCTATCCATATTTCAATTGCACCCAGTGTGGCTGGGGCAGAGGCACCAAAAAAGTCATTCATGTGTGAATTTTTCATTTTCAAAGCGCAGCCAGCCAAATCTACTTTCTAAAACTCCCTTTTGCTCTGAGCTTTTCTGTCCGGCTCAGAATCAAGAACAAGTGGTCTAACAGCATAAAACAGGGCTTTGCAAAGTA
This sequence comes from Neoceratodus forsteri, assembly GCA_016271365.2. Classification (NCBI taxonomy): domain Eukaryota; kingdom Metazoa; phylum Chordata; order Ceratodontiformes; family Ceratodontidae; genus Neoceratodus; species Neoceratodus forsteri. The sequence goes on from JADMNL010000029.1 coordinate 107,689,522, forward strand.
ACACCAGGCCTCTCGGCATGCGTGTTGGTGCTAATGCGCATTCCCAGAATCACTGCTTTACTTTTCAGAGCCAGATTTGACCCTGTTAGATCGCTCATTTTTCATTCAGAGTTGGAATGAAAAAAACTATGTGAATCCTACGGGTATAATAGTAATACTAGTCATTTAGTTGGAAGTATACTCACAATAACTGGCTTCTGTGGGTGATTAAACACTTCAGCCGTTGGCCTCTGTGTTTAATCACCCACTGAAGATGGTCATTATGAGTATACTGCAACTAAAAGAATGTTATCACTTAAGTATACATATAAACATATCAAATATGGGGGGGGGGTAAGAGCCCCCACTGATTGCCACTGATATGTCTCTGTTGAGACATGTCTTGGAACACTGTGTACTTTATTGTCAGAAGATGTCCGAATTTGCAAACTAGAATGTGACTGGACTATCATGCAGTCCTTCACACGTGAAGCACGTTACGTAGCTTTTCTTTATTTTGCAGAGACTCGGTTCCTATAAATTAAACTGAAACTGAAAGGAGACTCTCCCAGTATTGCTCAAAGGGAACATAAGCATGCCAGAGATTCTCTTCTTTGTAGGGCGTCTAAATGCCATAGGTGTGTGAAGTGTTGTTATTTACATGTAATATAGAAAGCATGCTTCTGCCCATCTCTCCCTTCACTGTTCATAGTAAAAATAGGTACATTTGCATATGGTGTACTTACCTGGTCAATAAAAGCTAATAATAGTAATACTCAGTTGGGTGCGCCTGTTTCTTTCCTTCAATAGCAGATGGCAGGCAGTGTGGTCTCATTACGGTTAGAGCAAAGGTTTGTGAGTCAGGAGATCCTAGTTCAGTTCCAGCATGGATGTAGGGCCCGCTGTATGACCAGCCTTGTATCACACCTTGTGATACAGGTTATGATTCCCTCCATCCAGCTACACAGAAACATAGATGTTGACAGCAAAAAGAGACTCCAGTCCCATCCAGTCTTGCTGTAGGGGCAGTGCTCTCCTGTAGAATTGTGTAGAAGTAGGAACACACACAGACACACACACACACACAAATGCTACATGGCAAATGGACTCTCTTTAGGAGAAAGATTCTACAGATGTTTGCATTCGTCTACAAAAAACGTGAACAGGATTTTGAAGGCCTGGATCCTGCATGCTCTTTTAATGAATCCAAATTGGTTAGGATGGTTGACAAGGAGAAATAATCAATCTGAGCCACACCGATCCTCAAAACAGAGTCTGGAAAAACCCCTTGAAAAGGCTAAACACCAGATCTGTGCAGAACCGGAGGGTTCCACTTCAGTGGAATTCCACCATGGAAGCCAAACAATTTTTCTTTTCCCGTTAATGATGTTTTTCAGTATGGTGCAGGATGTGGCTTCGGCACAACCCCTTCAGCCCCGTCACCTAGGGACTTACCTGCAGTCCCAGGTTTGTTCTTCCATGGCTTCCCCCCCCTGGTGGGAGTCAGTGGGTCCCCTCATACCAGCCAATGGAATGGATCCGGTGTCGACCAGGAGAGCGCCCTGCCACTGGTGTAGGGCCTATGGGGGTCTGGTCCATCGTGGTGCACTGTCCAGGGTTTTTCCTTCCCATGTTACGTGGGATGCCATCTCAGTGGTGTCACAAGCTCGCGCCTGCAAATGTGCGAGAGTGATACCATCGAATGTTTCTTCTCTATTGCTATGCAACCCCGTGAGCACTACCACCTGTGGTCACTCAGGTGGCAGTATAGTGCTGGAACCAGCCATCCCCCCTTTCCCAGAGAAGACCATCCTCTGATACATATGCTCGATCCTCCCCCCTGGTAGGCCTCTGATGACCCAGGCTTGTTTCCGAACCTGGGTCACTGGTGTCACGAGTGGTAGCACTACCACTGCGCCAATGAGCCAACTTGGAAGCCAAACAATTCAGATGGTTCAGTCTACTACACACAAATTGCAATTCCCTTGAGTGCAGCTTTGTGGTGTGGTGCTGTGGTGGCTCTGTATGTGACCCATAGAGCATGAAAGCAGAAGACTGGGGTTTGAATCCTAGTGCATGCCAAATGATTTCGTAGCTTTTGTAACTGGGACTTAATCAGTTTTTCTCAAATATTTTTTTTTCTCTCTTTGATTTTAACTTGAGTGATGATCTGGGGCAGTGTGGAGTTGGGATAGTATATTTTACTGAGCACAGATTTGTGCACAGACGAAATGTTCCTCACAGAAGTTTATGGTATCTTTCTGCAGAGAACGACTCTGGTTGTGGCAGGACAAAATTCCTGTTTTGTGCTAACTAACATCTCGTGTGCACAGTTGCATTGTGACTTAGCCATTGGGGGAGGCCTCTCAGCCCCTCCGACATTTTTTTTACTTAGTAGTTTGGCCTCTGATCCACCACCTCACGCCTGCTGTTAGGCATTCTACTAGGGTGGACTAGGAGCTAGCATCAGTGTGCTGTTGGGCTCAGGTGGTTTTGGGAGTCCAGGCTGTTCTATAGACAGCTCATGGGTTTTTCTCCAAGCTTTTCTCCCTAGTTTCTCCCTCCTTCCCTGACAGGGGCTTAGTCCATCAAGTAGCCTCAGCAGCATACAGCGACATGATGCAGAGTGAGCAAGTTCCCTTGGGCCACTGCAGGAGTTGCTGTGGCAGTGGAACCTGATGCCATATCTCTCCACCCCAGTGCACTGCTGAGCCTAAGCCTGGCAGCATGAGTCCCTTAAGGATACCACTGTATCTATGCAAATGAGGAACCCCACATGCATAATGGTGCATGGTATAGTCTGAGGCTTTGGCAGCACTAAACAGCTGCCATCACGGTGCTGTTCAATGCCGCCAAAAACCTAGCCGTAACCATGCACCAAGGCTGTGATCCCACCCCCACCCTGAATGCCGGGCAGGTGTACTGCAGGTGTACTCTTCATAGTCTAGTGGCCCCGCCTCCTCCTGATTGCCCCTGTGAAATAGTATTACTGATAGTTCTCCCTGTCACCTAGTGTACCCCCGATTGTCTCTGTAAAATAGTATTACCAGTTTCTGTCACTGGTGTCTAATGGACTTCTCCTTTCTGTGTGCAGACCCCCCAAGTGTCACCCCCCCACTCGGCCACCTACTGAGGACCCCCCACCTTGCAACCCTGGTCACTGGCCGGTACAGCACTTTCCTCACCTCCTCGGGTGGCCACAGTCTGACATGCAGAGTGTGATTGAGCACAGTACTCACGATCGTGCTCTATGCATGTCAGATGACTGTAGGACAAGAAAGTGAGCCAGATGGTTGTGCCAGTTAGCCATGGTGGATGGAATGACCTGTGATCAGGCCGGGGGGGTGGAGGATTCTCAGCAGGTGATCAGGTTGGGGGTGACACGTGGTTGGGGATCATTGGCACGGGCCACTAGACACCATGGAGGATTGTGACGAATACTATTTTAAAGGGTTGGTCGGTGATTGGGGGGGTCATCAAGGGGGTGGTGGTCCACTAGATGCCAGGGAGGGCTTTCAGTAGTAATATTTCACAGAGGTGATCTGGGAAGGGGGGCCCACTAGATGTCAGGGATTCCTTACATCACTTGTCCTCTATTGGCTCTAGGGGGCTACTGCATGCATGCATATGAGTAAACCATGGGTGTGCAAATGGGTTCTTACTGTCACGCTTGCCCAGTGAACACTCTTGCTGAATGTGGCCCACAGGACCCCTGGCACTATACTGTTTTGGGTGCACTATCCCCTGTGGCCTGTGTGCAGCCATGTTCACTGCACTGACATGGCCTCATATCCATTCAGTTAGCAGGCTCCATTAAGGTGTGCTAACTGGCTGAATATCGCTCCAAGCTGACTGTGTGCTGTTTCTATGCATGCTTGTGACTTCACCAGTTTTTTTTTGTTTTTTTTTATATTTTTACTACAGATTTTCAACATTACCATTTTTTTTACACCTCCTCATGAACAGTACAGCAGTCATTTTTCACATCCTGTTAGAAATGTGTTTTCGCACCTGTGGTGCCAAATGGTGCAGTTGCTGTGCAAAATCACCTTTTGGCTAACAAACTCATAGGGTCACTGTTCATGTGGTGCGGTCACAAAACGCCCATGTTGAAAACTTGGAGTAAAAATACCAAGACCCGTTCAGGACAATAGGGTTTCTGACCATAACGCCCTACCCTGTAGGGACTGAAAGGCATTAGGGGTGTAACTTGGGACTGTCAACAGTAATGCTCACGCCATTCCACCCCCACCCCCACCTGCAGCTAGTGACAGGCATCAAGGTGCTCCTTGGACTCTCTGGCTCCAGAGTTCACCCCTTCTCCTATACCGCACCCATTTCAGCATATTTCCTTATGGAATGAGGTGAGTGTAAAGCCCAAACACCCCAAGCCACACCTCGACACTTGTCAGTGTCTGCAGGGTAGGGTGAGGTGAAATGTCGTGACTGTTATGAGCGACGACCCAAAGGCACACCCCAATGCCTGTCCATCTCTGCAGGGTGGGGGTGGAGTTGGCTTCAGTTCAATACTTCACTGCCATTCCTATACTGCATCTGTCTAACTCCTGCACTTCCACTGCTAATGCCAGCAAGCATACATTCAGCATTGACAAATGCTTGTTTGTGGTTGTTTCCTTCTTTAAAAAAAAAAGTATCTGAGGATCAGTGGCAGAGTTTTCAAGACAGAAAATTAATACAGAGGGAACTACAAGGAGAGCTTCAGTAACAGACAGCTACTGAAATAGCAGTATAATGTGGGGAGTGGTGCAATACAGTGGATGCAGGGCAGCCGTATTCGGGCAGACCTTCTGGACACTGAGGTGCTGCCCTATCCGCAGGCATCTCTCTGGACTGTGGGATGAGGTAGCCAGACTCAGAGTGGAAGTAAACTGGGTCAGGAGTACTTTTGCCCCTATCCAGAGACCACCCAGTACAATGCCGCTGCCTCAAAGGATGTCAAGAACGAGGAGCACTTGGATGACGGTGGGCTTGGGGAAGGTTAGGGCAGTCAGGCAGAGGCACATCCCAAATCCTGTTTCACTCCAAAACTCATATGCCGCACTGGCAAATGGGGACAACTAAACAGAGGTACCCAGAGAAGTGGATGGGAAGGATGTGAAGGCCAACCAAGGAGGTGACTTCAGTGGGGAGAGCAGTGGACCCCATAGTAGGAGGAGCGAATCCTGGTGGGGGACTCTATCGTTAGTGGGATCCAGCTAGGAACACACAAGGGGGAGGACAGGGAGGTGCAGTGCCTATCAGGTGCCACGGCATGGAGGGATGGAAGAAAGATCCTGGGGGTCACTGGGAAGGCAAGATGGGAGGGTGAGCTGGATGTCATTATCCACCTAGGTAATAATGACCTGGCAAATGGGGAGACTAAGGAAGTTCAGGAACAGTTTAGGAAATTGGGGATGGGTCTCAAGCAAGTAGCTACATCTGTCAACTTTTTGGAAGTACTACTGGTGAGAGGCATGGGAGAGTGTGGGGGCACATGTACCAGGACCTTTAACACATGGTTGAAGAACTGGTGCTGCGAGGAAAGGTTTGGATTCATTGGTGACTGGGGATCCACCTAGAGGGATGTGGGCTTGTTCAAACCTGATGGCCTGCATCCGTCCTAGATGGAAATCCAAGTACTCAATGATAAGTTTAAATGCTATATGGACAAGCATTTAAACTAGCCAAGAGGGGGTGGCAGTCCAGCAAGGAGGGTACCTAATTGCCCACCCCCCACAGCTAGCAGTGGAACCAGTAAACAGGAGGAGGGGATCTCTCTAAAAAGCAGTGTGCAAAAGATGGAGATAAGCACTCAAGGGGATAGGCAGAAAGGGGGCAACATTCAACAGAAGAGCAGACAGCAGGGAGAACCAGGGATAAAGGACAACCAGGGAGGGGCTGGAGTAGAACAGCTAAACAGTCTAGGGAGTTCATATCATGGAAAGCCATGTGTGCCGATGCAAGGAGCCTTAGCAACAAGATGGAGGATCTTGAGGCTGCCATGGTGCAGTCGGACCTGGACATTGTAACCATCACAGAGACTTGCACGCCCACGACCATGACTGGGAGATGGCCATACCCGGCTGCAACATATTCAGAAGAGACAGGGCAGGCAGGAAGGGAGGAGGACTGGCACTTTATGTGAAAGATGGCATAAAGGCCACAGAGATCCAGGAGGAACAAAATGGGGGAGAGATACTGTGGGTTAAGCTGGAAAGGAAAATGGGGTCATCCATCTGCACAGGTGTGGTCTACAGATCACCAGCCCAAGAAGAAGAACCAGATAGGAGTTGATGCTAGCCATCCAAAGGATGGCAGACAAGGGGGACGTGTTGCTGGTTGGAGACTTCAGTATTCCAGATGTGGACTGGAGCCTCCCAGCAGCAGCATCAGTCAGGAGCAGATTTATCCTGGATTCCCTTCAAGGTGCCTTCCTTAAGCAACTGGTCATGGAACCAACTCAGCAGAAGGCAATACCGGACCTCATGCTCACAAACGGGGACGGTGTGATGGGGTAACAGTGGGCGTGCACTTGGGGAAACAGTAACCACCAGTCACTGTGGTATGACATCACAGAAGGAACAGAACCAAACTGCACAAAAACATGTATCCTGGATTTTAGAAGGGCAGTGTCATCGAGGCACAGCTCAGGAAGCATAGGAAAAACCAGGATCAGTTGTAGAATTCACAAAAAGTGTTTATTAGTACTAGCAGTACAATAGAAAAATATTGTTCAGAATAACTAGTTACAAAGGCAGAATAAACAGAGAAGATCCATCTGAGTTTTCCTTCCATCTCTGTCTCTCCCAAAACATTGCAGCTCCCTCTCTTATAAGTCTTTGCAACTCCCTCCCTTAATAAGCATCATGTTTATTTCTAAAATGTTCTTGTAAATTTCAGACAGGTACAGCAAGAACACAATGTCCCAGAACTGAGGCCCCTTCACCACAACTTCTGAAAAAGGGCTTAAAAACTGCTCTCAGGTTAACCCCTTGAGTTCCCAACAGCTTTTTGCAATCATCTCAAACTATAATTATATACATTTCAACAGTATCACTATATAATTTCTAAACAAAAGGATCCCGATATCAGTTACATTTCCACAGAATGATTTGTATATATTTTTATACCAGCAGATATGCAAGGGAGAAAAGACAGAAACAGCAAGGGAAGACTGAGAGACAGTGAGAGGGAAAGAATTGCAAGACTGTCGTGGTGATCAAGTCCTAGGTCTCACAAGAAAATTTGGTTGCACAACCAGACAGACTAGAGACAGGAAAGGAAAGAACAGAACATATCCTTGCATTCAAACTCTCCATAACAACTGGGACAGGGTTCTATTCAGCCCTGTCACAGGCAGACTTTGGGAAAATGGGGACATGCTTGAAAGAGGCACTAATGGAAATGGGGAGGAAATTGGGGTGGAAGAACAGTGAGCAATATTTAAAACAGGGATTCAAGTGCAATAGAATTATGCATTAAGCAGGTTAGCAAGGGGAAAAGGAAGAAGAAGTCTTTATAGTTTTCCAAGGAGGTAGCGGAGAAAGTGAAAGCCAAAAAGACTGTATTCCAGCAATACAAAAAGACACAGGTAGAAGGGGATAGGGAGAAGTACCAGGAGAAGCAAAGGGATGCAGGGAGGTCAGTAAGGGAAGCCAAAGCTCAGACAGAAGAGCGCATCACAAAATCAGTGGGTAGAGGGGATAAAACCTTTTACAGGTACGTAAGGGAAAAAAAAGGGCAAAGAGAGGGATAGTGAGACTGAAGGGAGAGGACGGGGGCTACATGGAGGATGACAACAATAAAGCTGACATACTGAACAGATATTTCTGCTCAGTCTTTACTGAGGAAGAGGAGGGTAATGGGTCTGAAGGGAGTACAAGGGTTGGGAATGGCACAGAAATGGACACAAGTCCCTTTACACTGAAAGTGTCCTAAAGGAACTGGAAGGAATAAGAGTCGATAAAGCAATGGAGCCAGATGGGGTCACCCCAGGGTCCTAAAGGCATTAAGAGAGGTGGTGGCTGAACCTCTGGCAATCCTGTTTAGCTAATCACTGGAAACAGGGGAGGTACCCAAAGGCTGGAGGACAGCCGATGTAGTCCTCTTATACAAAAGTGAAACCAAAGAGGAAGCAGGAAACTACAGACCAGCCAGCCTGACCTCGGTAGTGAGGAAGATCAAGGAAGCACTACTGAAGGGGAGATTGGTGGAACATCTGGTTGCCAATGGACTACAGGACACAAGGCAGCAGGGTTTCACTGGGGGGAGGTCATGTCAGACCAACCTCATTTAATTTTTCATCTGGGTGACAAGGGAGGTGGATCAGGGAAGGGAAGTGGACGTGGCCTATCTGGACTTCAGCAAGGCCTTTGACACTGTGCCACATAGAAGGCTGTTAAACAAACTGGGGAATATGGGAGTGGGCTGGACAGCAGTGTGGTGGGTGGGTAATTGGCTGGGTGGCAGGATACAGAGGGTGGTGGTAAATGGCTATCACTCCACAGAGGAAATAGTGACCAGTGGGGTACCACACAGATCAGTGCTGGGACCGGTCCTATTCAACATCTTCATCAGTGACATTGCACAGGACCTAGAAGGCAGAATTTCCCTGTTCGCTGGCAACATGAAGCTCTGTAACAGAGTGGACACATGAGAGGGTGTAAACAGAATGAGGAGGGACCTGCAGAAGCTTGAAGAATGATCAAGGGTTTGGCAGTTGAAATTCAACACAAAGAAGTGCAAGATAATGCATATGGAGCACAGAAACCCTGGAACAGCATATTAGCTGGTGAGGTGAGGATATAGCAAGCACCAAGCAGGAAAGGGACCTCGGGGTCATCTCTGATGATCTCAAGGTTGGGGAAACAGTGGGACAAGGCAGCAGGTAAAGCAAATAGGATGCTGGGATGCATAGACAGGGGCATCACCAGCAGGAAAAGGGAGGTCATAATTCCACTATACAAGATACTAGTGAGGCCCCACCTGGAGTACAGTGTACAGTTCTGGAGACCTTACCTACGCAAGGACATAGGGTAGAGAAGGTTCAGAGCGAGGGCAACAAAGATGATACAGGGATTGCATCACAAGTTCTGTGAGGACAGGCTGAAGGACTTGAATATGTACTCCCTGGAGGAAGGAGGGTGAGAGGGGATATGATAGAGATATACAAGTACCTTACAGGGAGGAACAGGGTGAAGGAAAACACTTTTCCAGCAAAAAAGATGTTCCAGGACTAGAGGGCATGGGATGAAGTTGGAGGGAGGGCGATTCAGAGGAAATGTGAGGAAGAATTTCTTCACAGAAAGGGTGGTGGACAAGTGGAACACCCTGCCAGAGGAAGTGGTGGGGGCTGAAACAATCACGGGATTTAAGAATGCATGGGATAGACATAAGGGAATTCTGGAGGTCAGGAGTAACAGACATCTAGAAAAACATAAAGGGAACTTACAAACTGAAATGGGCAGACTGGGTGGGCCATAGGCACTCATCTGCTGACAGTGTCTATGTATCTATGTATAATTGTTCTCCTTTAATTGGTACTTACCAGAGTGCAAATTGAAAACACCAACTAAATTTACTAAGAGGTCAGTAAAAGTGGAATAATATGCAAAATACATAATAGTATTTATAGCACTGCCTCTGCAGGAAACAAGGGCTAAGACATTAAAGACATTTCTCCCCAGTTTGTTCTTCACAGGCAGCTTGTAAACACAGCTGATCTCATATCCATTTCCCAGAAGTAAAACTGAAAGCGATGACTTTTACCAGCAATGTGCTGCTTACGCAAAGTGAAACCACTGGGTGTTTATGGCAAGATCCTCTCCTTGGCTACAGTGTAGCTACACATACACATACACACACACACACACACACACACACACACACACACATATATATATTTATTTTATAATATATGTATGTGCAAGAAGTAACATACAACAAAGCACACATTTCTCGGGAATTAATGCACGCCCCCGGTGAGTTGGAATTCTTGAGGTCGGTGACCGGGTACCTTTCCACAAACCTGGAAAGTGCATTAATTCTCAAGAAATGCATGACCTGAAATGGTTTATTGCACTTATAAAATAGTAACATTTTTTTTTTTAATGGAAGAAGGCGTTTTTTTGTGTAGTAACATTGTTGCTAGATGGAGTATGTTAGGTTGGTGACAAATCATGCATTTACTGGGAATTAACGGTCAGGTGATGTACCTCAATCAGTGAAGCTGCTAGGATTCTAGAGAGATCCGAAATCCTTTTTATGAATAGTGTATGAGGTATACCCGGTAAACAAAAGCTAAATAAATAAATAAATAAATATTTAAATAGACAGGCACCTTAGGGTCGTAACCTATAGGTTTCCTAATGGACAAGGAAAAAGCACCCTGCACATTTCCATGGTGTGTTTAGAAAGCTGTACAGGGTGGATTTGAACAGAGGGAGGGAGAGTGCACTTTTCTGCAGCATCTGTTAGGCATTCCAGGTGGCAGGTGCAGCATTGGAGAAGAACTTGTTCCTTATGACTCCTAGGGTTTGGGGGATTTTGTGTATGTCTTCTCTTTGAGACATCAGCTGGTAGATGCATGCTGAGTTTTGGTTAGGAGCCGATGTAGATCTGTGACCATATACATGTGCTAATTTTGATCAGGAGCTGATAGATCTTAGCTGGTAGACACATGCAAATTTTGTTCAGGAGCTGACAGAGATCTCATCCGGAAGATGCATGCTGATTCAGAGATCTCATAGTAGACACATTCTGATTATGTTCAGGAGCAGACAGAGATCAGGGACTGTGAGACCTGGGTTTGAATCCCACAACCCCCACTTGTATACTCTGTGACCTTGAGCAAGTCACTTAACTTCCCTGTGCTCCCAGGTCGCACCTGTAAACAAGCTTTCAGCTTAGTGTGTTACTCCTGGTAAAAAAACAAAAACAAAAAAAAACTGAGATCTAGCTGAATGCTGATTTTGTTAAGGAGCAAACAGATATCTCAGCCAGTAGACACATGCTGATATTGTTCAGGAGCAGACAGAGATCTCAGCCGTTAGATGTATGCTGACTTTGGTCAGGAGCAGACAGAGATCTCTTTGTGGATGCATGCTGATTTTGGTCAGGAGCTGAGAGACATCTCAGCTGGTAGATGTATGCTGACTTTATTCAGGAGCAGACCGGGATCTCAGCCAGTAGATGCATGCTGATTTTATTCAGGAGCAGGCCAAGATTTCAGCCAATAGATTCATTCTGATTTTGGTCAGGAATAGACAGTGGCGGAGCCAGGTTTGGGAGCATCTGGGAGCCAGAGGGGGCCATTCAGTCAATCATGGGCTCCACAATGGGTACTAAACAATGAATAAAGATGGTGGTGGGGCACCACTACTCACACTGGGGCAGCCAGGAGGGGCAACCGCCCCCCCAGACCCCCCTCTAGCTCCGCCACTGGGAACAGACAGATCTCTTAGAAGGTGCATGCTGATTTTGTTCAGAAGCAGACAGAGATCTCAGCCGGCAGACGGAGTCTGATTTTGGTCAGGAGCAGACAGAGATTTCTTAGTAGATGCCTGCCGAACTTGATCAAGAGCACAGAGAGATTTCTGCTGGTAGATACATGCTGATTTTGTTTAGGATGGGACAGGCTCTCATCCAGTACATGCATGCCAATTTTGGTCAGAAGTGAACAGAGATCTCAGCCAGCAGACACATGCTGATTTTGTTCAGAAGCAGACAGAGATCTTACGCAGTAGATGCATGTCAATTTGGGTCAGGAATAGACAGAGAGGTCAGCAGATAGACACATCCTGATTTTGTTACATCTCCTGGGCCTCATGTCTGTGGTCATAGTGACTGTACCATTGGCATGTCGTCATATGAAGATACATCAGTGGGTGCTCAGAGTCCAGTGGGATCAGTTGACAGATGAGTTGGACCACTTGGTTCTCATCAGGTCTCCTCCTTACAGAGCATTGTTATGGTGAATGGATTGTGACAGCCTACTGAAAGGTGTTCCATTCCTTGTACCAGCTCCTGTATAGATCCTCACCACAGATGCCTCTGGCTCCAGCTGGGGTGCTCATCTCAGCCCTCACCATCAGGGGTCATGGTCCAAGATGGAGACCGAGCTGCACATAAATGTGCTGGAAATGTGGGCTGTCCTGTACAGTCTCCATGCCTTTTAGAATCATTTCTGCCCCTGTCCTCTGCTAATCCAGAGGGACATCAGTGTGATGCATTACATTAGCAAACAAGGAGGCACTCACTCCCGTTACCTGTACAGGGAAGCAATAAGGCTATGGTACTGCCCTCTGTTTCCCAACATTTAGCTGTCGGCCATGTTTCTCCCAGGTCTCCTAAATGTTTTGGCAGACAGGTTAAGCAGGTCCCATTTAATGGTTCGTGAATGGGAACATGTGTCCTCCATGGCAGATGACCTCTTTGCAAGATGGGGTCTTCCAGAGCTGGACCTTTTTGCTTTCACACACAAATCAAAACTGCCACAGTTCTGCTCGCTTGCTCTGGGGTCCTAGAGGTTTTCTGGTGATACACATTGTCCCTCTCTTGGAAAGGGAAATTTCTATACACATTTCTTCCCATTCCTCTAATACAGAAGGTTCTGCTCAAGCTGCAGGTGGAGAGTGCCACTCTCATCCTCATTGCTCAGTTCTGGCCTTGCCAGATGTGGCTTCAACATCTGGTGTTGGAGCCTCCTGTCTCCTTACCTCTGTGCTGGGGTTTGTTGTTACAGAGCAAGGTGTTTATGGTCCACCTGGACCTGAATTCCTTACACCTGCATGTATAGCTTCTGAAAAGATAGCCTTCACATGTTTGGAGTCACCCCTAAGGTTGCTGATGTTCTGCTTGTGGCTAGGAAGCCTTCTACCAGACATACTTGTTCCCTGAAATTGGAAACACTTCAGTTTGTGGTTTGCTTCCTACAATATGGACCCTTTTGCATGTCCTGTGAATAGTGTGTTGGCATACTTGCTTTCCCTGTCTGACCTGGTCTGCAGTATTCCTCTTTTAAGGTGCATTTGGCTACCATATCTGTTTTCATACCACTACTGATTGCTGTACGGTTGCCCAATTAGAGATGTCCTGTATGTTTCTGAGAGATATTCTTCATATGAAACCTCTTATCTGTAATTCTGTCCCATCTTGGGGCTTGAATTTCACTCTTGAGAAATTGATGTTATCTCCTATTGAGCCTGCCATGAGTTTTGGCTTACATTTCCGGTCATGGAAAACATTATTTTTAGTTACGATGACCTCTGCTCAAAGGATTTCTGAGCTTCAAGCTTAAATGTGTGAGCCTCCTAATTTGATTTTTCACAAAGCCAGAGTGTCTCTGTGCACAAATCCTATGTTTCTACCAAAAGTGGTCTCTGAGTTTACCCTGAATCAAACAGTACACCTTCCTGTCTATTATCCCGAGCATGCCAACCAGAAGGGCACTGCACCATGCTTTGGGTGTACATAGAATGCTGAGGTACTATATTGATCGCACCTGAGACTACAGAAAGTCCTCTCTGCTTTCTGTTTCATGCATCCCTGGGAAAGAATAGGAGGCAGTATAGCGCAGTGGTCTAAGGCTCTGAGCTGCAAATCTGGTGACATCCAGCAAACCAGACCTGGGTTTGAATCCCACAGCTTCCACTTGTATACTGTGTGACCCTGAGCAAGTCACTTAACCTCCTTGCGCTCCCAGGTCGCTCCTGTAAAAAAGCTTTCAGCTTAGTGTGCTACACCTGGTTAAACAACTAAAAAAAAAAAAGAATGCACTCCTATGTCTAAACAATAGCTGTCCAAATGACTGGTATATTGTATTACGTTCTGTTATAAGAAGTACGGCAAGAAACTTCCTGATATTGTTCATGGTCACTCCCCAAGGAGTATGGCCACTTCACTTGCTTATTTCTAAAATGTCCCAGTTGTTGACATACAGTATGTACTGCAGCCACATGAAGCACTGTACACACTTTCACTAAACATTACAGTCTGAACATCATCTCACAGACGTGCTGGTTTAGGTCTTGCTGTACTGCAAGGCTTTCTGTCCTGATTACATATCAGATTGGGACATCCTCCCAGTTTACTCTGAACTGCTTGGAAGATGTTCCACGTGTGTGGCCTAATGGAGGCGATATCCTCGATGAAGATAGAATAGTTATGTAACAACTTACCGTAACAGTAGATCTTCGAGAGAATCTCTTCCATTAGGCCATGCCATACCCTCCTTCAAACAACATGAAGTCTTGCTGTAGTCTGACAATATGCAGTTAGCCCTTCCAGTTCAACTGCCCCGGAGATGAAAGAGTTAACTCTATGCAGAAGCATGGAATGTTGAGCTCAAGCTCGGTTTTCAAACCACTGTCTCTGGTATACTCTATGTAACCATCAGATTTCTTGCTCTGCCTAATTGTGAAAACGCTCCAGAGATTTCTCTTCACTGCTTCGGATATTGCTGTTGTTTTTCGCTGGTTTCTTTCAACCACATTTGTTTTTCGGTTCTTCAAACCTCTGTCTACGGTACAGGTTAGACTAGATTAGATATTGGGAAGAAATCAGGTAAGTCTGTTCTTTCTTCGGTTTGCGTAACCGGAGGAGAACCAACTTCTTTACTTCATTTTTGAAGTAAATTGTGTAAGCTCCGGTGGTTTTCGGTTTAAAAAAAAAAAAGAGTGTCGTTTTTTTTCCTCCAACTGCTAGCTCGGTTGCTAACTGAAAACTTTTTGTTATTCTGGCTTGATCACCTCTGAAGGATAACTTTGGCATATAGTGATTATGTCTGAGAAACCCAAGAGGAAGACCGGACCCCACTGGGTTTCAGTACTGCACAGAGTGTGAACACGCTTTTGCCAAAGCGGATCCTCACCTTATCTTGCTGTCTGGGGTTTGACCACCTGAAAACAGACTGCCAAATCTGCTCTAACTTTCCTAAGGTCATGCTGGATAAGCATTTAGCCAGGCTTAAGGAAAGAACATCCAAGAAGTCCGCTGACCCGGACGGCTGGTCCGGTTCTGTTCCGGAGATTTTAGCCGAACCAGAAGAGGTGCCCTCTGACCAGGGCGATACCTCTTCGGGCAAAAGGAGAACTGATACAGAGGCCTCAGTACTGGCCAAAAAGAAAAGGAATTCCACCAGTTCAGATCCTAAATTTTCAACCCTTACCTTTGAAGAAATTACTAAAGTGGTCATATAGTACAATAAACTACATCCGGACAAAGGCCGAACCGGCTTCCATAGCGCCAACCCGGTCGATTGGTTCCTAGTTCTACCCCACTGATTCTTATGATGCAGAAGCCTACTATGAGACAGAGTGGGAGGATGATGTGAATGAAGAAGAGTAAGATGGGGAAGACTTGGGCGAACCTGTAGAGCCTGACATCTCCCCAGATAGGCCTGATTCAGTTTCCCTTCTCAGGCAAGGGGATTCTTCCTCTCTTCATACCTTTTATAAAAAAGTGGCAAAGATCTTGCAGCTGCCTGCAGTGGAGGCAACTGAGGAAGAGGAAGAGCCTGACTTCCTAGAAATGATGGATGTCCCCGAGTCTAAGAGACTTTCCATTCCTCTGCATAAGTCTCTATAAAAGCAAACAAATACAATTCTGAAGATGCATACCTCTATCCCCCCAGTTGATAAGATGATGGATAGGAGGTACATGTTTTCAGGCTCAGGTACAGAGTTTCTCTATAAGCACTGTAGCCATGTAGGGGTGGTCCAGGCTGCTGCCTGTGACAAAGCTGGCATTCCCTTGGCATCCCACCTCCCTGAAAAGGACTCCAGGAAGATGGATGCTATGACCAAGAAACAGTAGTTAGCATCCTCCCTGGGGCTCAGGCAAGCTTCATACATGGCCTATGTAGCCAGGTACCAGAAGTGCAGGTAGGAGTCTGTCTTGGACTTGGCTAAAAATGCTCCTTCCCAGCTGGCCAAGGAGCTGGAGCAGGTGGCTGCTGATGGTACTGATGCATCCAAGGTACAGTTCTATGCTGTTGTGGACTCCAGTAACATGTCATCGACAGTCATGGCTACATCTGTCTCTTTAAGGAGATTTGCTTGGCTCAGATGTACCAACCTGTCACCGGATACTTAGGCTAAGGCCATGAATTTCCCTGTCACCAGAACTCTCTGTTTGGGGAGCAAACAGATATGTACATGAAAAAGATGGATGAATACAGGACAACCTACAGGAGTGCAGCTGCAAAAGAAAAAGCTGCTACCCCTCAGAAGCAGCAATCTAGGGCTGGCAGGGGTAGGCCTTTTCAGAGGCCTTTCTACCAAGCTCAGGCCTCCTCTGCTTATCAACAGCAGAGGGGTTTCTTCAGAGGGAGAGGTAGGAGGGGGATGAGCAGGGCTGCAGCCACCTCCCAGCCATAACCCCCTGCCAAGCAGACACCCTGTCAGGGTCGCTTCCCTTGTACCAGTAGGGGGCAGGTTGGCTCATTATCTTCAGGCCTGGAAGTCTGTCACCACAGACAGGTGAGTCCTGGAAGTGGTGAGCCAGGGTCTTGCTCTGAATTTCAAAAGATTTCCCAGATCCAGAGCAGGATCTTTCAAACCTGCAAACCAGCTAGAAACATCTCTCTTGGAAGTAGAGGTTTCTTCCCTACTGTGGTTGAGAGCAGTGGAACCCCGTTCCTCCCATACACAGGGGAAAAGGGTTGTATTCAAGGTATTTCTTTACCCCACAGAAAACTGGGGAGTGGTGGCCCATCCTAGATCTCAGGTACCTAAACAAACATCTCACAAGACCCAAGTTCAAAATGGTGACTTTGAACATGATTCTTCCCTCTCTAAGGCCAGGAGATTGGTTAGCCTCTGTGGACCTCAAGGATGCCTACTTCCACATACCTATCAGATACTCCCACACAAAGTATCTAAGGTTCAAGTTACCCTCAGGCCACTGCCAATTCAGGGCAATGCTTTTCGGCTTTTCCTCTACTCCCAGAACCTTCACAAAATGCCTAGCAGTGGTGGCGGCATTCCCAAAAGAGCAAGGGGTGTCAGTTTTTCCTTATGTGGACAACTGGCTTATTGCAGGTCAGTCTCCCAAGCAGGTCAGAGAAGCCCTGGTCTTGGTTCAAGACAGTTTAAACTCTCTGGGGTTTCTGGTAAATCTGCCCAAGTCAGTGCTAGAGCTAACTCAGCTTTTGGTCTTCATAGGGACAGAACTGAATACTGTTCAGGCAAAAGCCTTTCTGCCTGTGCAGAGGGTGAACAATCTGGTTCATCTAGCAAGCTCCTTAAGAGTTCGAGTGTCTCACCCAACAAGACATTTTCTTCAGCTGCTGGGCCACATGGTAGCATCTACTGCAGTGGTCCCAGGAGCCAGGTTCCAAATGAGGGACATTCAGTTTCACCAAGTTTCCTTTTGGTCTCAGAGGAAGGATCCCCTATCCAAGCCAATTCCAGTGACTCCTACATTGATCCAGGCTCTCCAGTGGTGGTTGGAGGAGGACAACCTCAGGGAAGGTGTTCCTTTTCTTTAGCAGTCCCCTTCAGTAGTTCTCACTATGG
This sequence comes from Neoceratodus forsteri, assembly GCA_016271365.2. Taxonomy (NCBI): domain Eukaryota; kingdom Metazoa; phylum Chordata; order Ceratodontiformes; family Ceratodontidae; genus Neoceratodus; species Neoceratodus forsteri. The sequence continues at coordinate 107,707,017 of JADMNL010000029.1, forward strand.
ATGCATCCCTTCTGTGTTGGGGAGCTCGCCTAGGTACTCTCACCTCCCACGGAAAGTGGTCTAATCAGGAATCTCTACTCCACATCAACATGCAGAAGCTCAGGGCTTTGTTCCTAGCCTTGCTATCATTCTCGAAGGAGGTACAGGGCAAGGTGGTGAAGATCAGGACAGACAACACCACAGTCATGTACTACATAAACAGGGAAGGACAAGGTCCTCAGCCTTGTGCACAGAAGCCATGAAAATATGGAGTCTGGTGTACTCTCTTCAAGTCTCTCCGATAGCAGTGCATTTGCCAGGCAAGGACAATGTGCTAGCAGATGCCCTCAGCAGTATAACCCACAGCCACCACGAGTGATCTCTGAACAAGGAGATACTGCAAGTAGTATTCAAGAAATGGGGCACTCCAGAGATGGATCTGTTTGCAGCCCCAGACAACCACCAGCTGCCTCAGTTCTACTGCAGACCTCCAGTTCTGGGCTCGGTGCCTCTGGATGCACTGATCCTGGAATGGACAGGCAGGTTCCTGTATGTCTTCCCTCCATTCCCTCTTCTCTTCAGGGTGCTGGTCAAGATTGGGAGTCAGCCTTGCACTGTGATCCTGATTGCACCAGACTGGGCCAAGCAGCCATGGTACCCCCTGCTACTGTCTCTGTCAGTGGCATGTCCTATCAGCCTTCCCAGGAAGCACAACCTGCTGACCTCCTCTCAGAGGAGAATCTGGTATCCCAACCTCAGGTCTCTCAGGCTCAAGGCCTGGATCTTGTGGAGTTAGAATATGCAGGATTGCATCTATCTCAAGGAATACTGAATAACTTAAAGGTTTCTAGAAAACCTACCACCAGAAAAACCTATACTTCCAAGTGGAAGAGATTTTCCATCTGGTGTACTCAGAAGGATTTGGATCCTCATTCAGCAGGTTCGGCTGCTACACTGGATTTGGTTCACTTGCATTCTCTAGGCCTAAGGTCTTCTACTCTCAAAGTGCATCTAGCAGCTGTGTCTGCCTGTCTCTCTGCAGGGAAGGGCCCTTCCCTGGCATCCCACTCAGTTTTTAAGAAATTCTTTAAGGAGTTGTTACATTTACACCCTCCTCATAGGGAACCTACCCCATCTTGGGATCTGAATGTGTGCATGGCCCAGCTAATGCAACCTCCCTTTGAACATATTTCTTCAGCTGAGCTTATGTGCTTAACCTGGAAAACTGTATTCTTGATAGCCATCACCTCTGCTAGGAGGATTAGTGAGCTACAGTCTTTATCAGTGGAATCTGACTATATTTTGTTCCACAGAGACAAGGTTGTTCTTAGAACTAACAGGAAGTTTCTCTCTAAGGTGGTCTTGGATTTTCACCTTAATCAGACTATGATGACTCCTGTGTTCTTTACTGACCACTCTTCCTCGGGGGAGCGAAGATTGCACAGCCTGGACGTAAAAGGGCCATTAGCTACTATATTGACCAGACAAAGGCCCATCGGAAGGAATGCATCCAGTTGTTCCTCAGCTATGGTGAGGTGGGCAAAGGTAAGCCAGCTACCAAAAGGACCATTGCCAGGTGGATTGTCTTGTGTATCCAGTTCTGTTATAACAAACTGGGGAAAGAGCCACCTGCAGGCCTGAGGGCTCATTCAACCAGAGGGATAGCTGCTTCTGTAGCAGCTGCCAGAGATATCCCTCTTCTAAAGATCTGTAAAGCAGCCACCTGGAAGACTGTACATACATTCACTAAGCACTACTGCCTGGATACACAGGCTAGAAGTAATGCCAGGTTTGGCACAGCAGTATTGCAGAGCCTGTTTCCTAAGAAGGTTCTGTACCCACCTCCATGGAATACTGCTTGGTAGTCTGCATATTGTCAGAATACAGCAAGACTTCATGTTGTTTGAAGAAAAAATTACTTACCATAGTAATCTTGTTTCTTCTAATGAAGTCTTGCTGTATTCTGATCTCCTTCCCTATCTCCCCTAACAGAACCTTTGCAGAACTTTCTTAGCAAGGGATGGCATTTGCTAGTGCTGCTCCTCAGGGGTGCAGGTTTCTGGTATAATTTTTCTTGGGCTTTTCGACTTGAGTCTTTGCTGCCCAGTGGTTGGTCATTAGTCAGGTGACCATGTTCTTAATATTATTATCATTACTGTTACAATTGTTACTTTTCTCTAGTGTTTTTTTTTTATTACTAGAAATCAGTTAGTGTCGGGTCACTTAGTGCTCGTAAGAATCTGACAGTTACATAGAATGTACCAGGAACAGTGGTTTGAAAACCACTGGGCCGGCAGTATAGCCTAGAGGTTAGAGGAATGAGGTGTGAACGAGCTTGGTACATCCAGCAGACCAGACCTGAGTTTGATTCTCACAACCTCCACTTGCATACTGTGTGACTCTGAGCAAGTCACTTAACAGCCAGTGCTGCCAGGCCGCCCCTGAAAACAGGCACTTGTGCCTAGTGGGCCTTACCCGGTTACCAAAGACTAAAATAAATAAATAAAAAACCAAGCTCGAGCTCAACGTTCTGTGCTTCTGCATAGAGTTAACTCTTTCATCTCCAGGGCAGTTGAACTGGAAGGGCTAACTGCATGTTGTCAGACTACAACAAGACTCCATTAGAAGAAACATATGGTAAGTAATTTTTTCTCCCTCCCCTTTTTATTTTAGTGTGGGTCATATCAGATGCTGTGCCTAAAAACCTCACTCCACGCATCCTGTCTCTAGCCCCATGCCTCTCCTTGTATGCCTGCTGCTGCTCTCATCTCCTGGTTCCCCAGGGCTGGAGGCCCTCTGAGGTTAATCTCCAACAGGGAACTGAAAAGTGATGGTGTCACCCACATTATATACATGTAGATACTGCACGCCACTGTGGGTGGCCCCCGGCTTACAAAAAGTTTCTGAGTGGTCCGTACGCTGACAGCTTATAGTTCCAAAGATGTGGCCTAATGGAAGATAGTCTCTCAAAGATCTACTGTTAAAATAAGTTCTTACATAACTGTTCGGTGCCTAAGAGCAGCATGGTTTAGGTTTTGTCATGTAGGATGAGGACATTCTTATTGCTGAACTCAACTAAACACATTCTGTAGTTTACTAATTTACTGATTCAGAGTGGATGTGCTACACAGTAGTGTGAAGCAAGTTTAGTTCCAGGCTTTCTGGGACTGAGAAAGAGGCACATTGCATTACTGAACCAGGACATATTCTTGCGACAACAGTTGGCACTAGGCATCCACTAGACAAGCAGGACGACTGAAGTAAAGGGAAGGGGGCTTGGAGAGGGAGCTACAGACTAGTGGTTGGAGTAAAAGGGATTATGTTGATACATGCTGTTTTACTGGAAGTCACCCCATCCACCCCCAAACCTGTAACAGTAAAGGGAAGGGGTTGTAAGCACTAGATATAGTTTCCAAACAAATGGGGGGCTTGCTAGTAGTTGGGAGAAACAGAGGTTACGGTGAATTTTTGTACAACAGAAAAAAAATCGCAACCATGCTTTTTCATGCAGGAATCCTCTCACAAGGTGATAAGTCACTGACCAGGGGGCAGGTTGGACATGCTTGGCAGAGAGACAGAATACCTGAAATATTATTACCCAACAGCAGTCATCCCATCAGTATGGACCGGTCCTCTTTAATATCTTTATAAGTGACATTGGAGAGCACCTGGAAGGAAAGGTATGCCTCTTTGCAGATGACACAAAGATTTGCAACAGGGTTGATACACAAGGTGAGGTGGAAAGAATGACAAGGGACTTGACAAGGTTGGAGGAATGGTCAAATACGTGGCAGCTCAGATTCAATGCAAAGAAGTGCAAGGTAATGCATCTGGGAAACAAAAACACAGGGGAAGAGTACACAATGGGGGGGTGAGTTATAAACAACAACAAAAATCGAAAGAGACCTAGGAGTAATTGTATCAGACGACTAAAGGTGGGCAAGCAAAGATATAGACAGAGTGGAGGCTGTTCAGAGGAGGGCAACCAAAATGGTGCAAGGTCTGCACCAGAAGACATACGAGGAGAGACTAAAGCAGCTTAATATGTATACCCTTGAAGAAATGAGGGAAAGGGGGGACATGATAGAAACTGTCAAGTATCTCAAGGGAATTAACAAGGTACAAGAGGGTAATATCTTTCAGAAGAAGAGATGTGCAAGAACAAGGGGGCACAATTTGAAGATAGAGGGGGGACGGCTCAGAGGTAATGTTAGAAAGTATTTTTTCACAGAGAGAGTTGTGGATGCATGGAACAGCCTTCCTGAGGAGGTTGTGGAGTCAGGAACAGTGGGAGAATTCAAGAATGCATGGGACAGGCATAAGGCAATTCTAGTGGGGGGCAGGAGGAAGTAAGCTGTTGATTAACTAGAATCTGCAGCTTATCCATCAGGTAGGGAAATGGGCAGACTGGGTGGGCCAAGTGGTCCTTATCTGCCGTCAAATTTTATGTTTCTATGAGCATACACTATAGGGATATATGGGGGGGGGGGGCATTTGTGCCCAGAAATCACCTCCCATCTTGCTTCCGCTATGTTTTCATAAGTTTTTGTCTTGTACATGGGGGCTAAATAATGGGATTTCTTTGGTGGAAACCACCCATTTCCAAATCCTAGCTGAGCCCCTGCACACAAGGTAGGCAGCAAACTTAGCTGACACAGCAACCAGTACATTTTCCTTCCCCCCAATGACTGGAAGAAGGAACGCATTCATACTAGGTCTAAGTAAACATTGAAATTTAAAGCAGCATCAGCTCTGTGGTGCCGGGCAATAGGGGATCTCCTGGTGTGCTGGCAACCTGAGTTTGCCTCCGAGACTGGGACAGCAGGAGCGGAGACTGGCAGGGAGGGTTTGGAACGTCCGATGGATGCTTTCCTCCCTTGGGGGGGGGTGTCTAAGCATGCATTGTTCTGGAGTGGCTCTTGGCAGCCCATTGTGGTGGCACACTTTGCAGCGTGGGTGACCACACGTCTCAGTGTGTCCTGCCTGGACACCTCTGCATGCAGCTGCCTTGTGGGTGGGGTGGAGCTGTGGGGAAAATTGATAAAAATGGCTGCCCGGTCACCTGGATGACAGTCGCCATGTCCCCCTCCCTCACCATGAAGCCCTAGTGGAACACCTCCTTTGACCCTGTGCACTGGGTCAAAGTCAAACCCCAGTCTCCCCTCTCTCTCAGGGTCCAGGAGAGGCCCCTCCTGATGAAGGGATATGCTGGGGGCACCCGGAGGGCACGGAATCTGGGATGGCAGCGGATGGCGGGGAAGGGACATCACGGCAGGTGGCAGGGGGCCCTAGGTGGCCCGAAAGAGAAGCCGACCTGGCAGCATGGGGGCATAAATAAATAAAGCAAAAAAAATAAATAAATGAATTTAAAGCAGCAGTGCATAATAGCAGTGAAACTTTTGGCCTATACTTTGTTATTCTATTTTAGATTGCCCCATATCGCCTGACTTGTAGGATACCAATGTTTCCACATTTTGAGTCTGCTTTACTATTTATTGTTTTTTTTACAGTTGAATTATGAAAAAGAGCTCCTTTATGGCTCAGGACGTTTTTCATCAGTATACTCTGTTTATGAGCACACATTTTTTTAAGATCCCTTTTCATGTCACTATTATGGACCAGCGTGTAGTAGACACTGCCTCCCGACCTTATGGGACAACTGGTAAACAAAAGCAACTGACAATACAGATGAAAACCATGTCTGAGCCATATTAAAAGGAGCACTTCTTTTATTATTTGAAATATTTTTTATTTTTTTTTTATTTATTGAAATTTGGGATAACACCTTTGAGAACAAGCTCTTTTCATAGGTTCCATGTCAGACAAACAATTCATATTGGGAAAGTATGAGACGGAGAACAAACAAAACATAGAATTATACAAGACATTACAAGAATGTATAACTAATGTTATGTCCCAAACGAGGGAAAAAAGTGCTAAACCAACTCAAAATGGGAAAGGAAGGGTATCATACAAGTCAGGAGACAAGGGGCACTCTAAAATAGAATAAAAAAGTAGAGGTCAAACTTGTCGTCACTATCTTGCACTGCTACTTTAATTGCCAGACAAGCACAAGCCTTGTAATAGTTTTCTAATGTCAGATCAGTACAAATGGTATTCCGTGCCTGAAAATAGGGAGGGTGATAGGAAGGGAAGGATAGGAATACATTTTTAAATTGCACCTTTCATAAACACTGTATGCCAAAGCACTTTCCAGTCCAGACGAGAGAGGGGAAAGAATGTTGTTGCCGTTGGGTACACAGGAAGATTCAAATAACACAGAGACTGATTAGAGAAAGATTAGAGAGTGGTTAAGCACAAGGAGCTTAAGTGACTTGCTAAGGGTCACACAGTGAGCAAGTGGCGGTTGTGGGCTTCAGACCTGCAGTCTCGAAGTTAACCACTCTGCATTGTAACCACTAGGTCAAGCTGCCTCCAATAGAAATAAGGCGGTTTCTCTAAATACTGAACTGGAAAAACTAGGACTGCCCATTTCCAATGAATCTACCCCCATCCCCCCAGTTTAACTAAATTACTCCATTGTCTCTCATTTAACCTTCTCTTTTCCAGTGCGACCTTGTCTACACGTTTTTCCATCCCCTCCCAAGAGACGAAAAGTCTGGTGCCAGCAGTACCATGCCAAAACCTACAGGTGGGTCTGTTTAATTCAGTCACTGAATTTGATCAGCAAATCCTTCTACACAGCTACCTTGGATATCTTTCTGATTTTATATTTAGGCAATATACTGTGTTGTGTTCTGTGATACTGTTGGTGACATACAGGTGATGACACTGAGAAGTGGAATTTTTGCTGTATCAGCAGGGTATTCCATTAGCAGGATCCTCCCGGCAACACTACAGCTTAAAGGTGACCAGCAATGAATAGAATATTTTTCATTATTTATTTCAAAATCGCCTGTATATAATCTTTAATCCTTTCTACATTTTACATATTTTTTCATTGTGTATTACTGTGTATTTTTCACATACTACTGTACAGTGAAGATAAAGGCATGGAACTGCATTCTGCTCTGTGGCCACTAGGGGCTGTATATGACATCATTACCACTACATATACAGCTCTCTGTCTGTGGTGGTAGTGAGGCAATTAGTTGCCCTCTACTGGTGACAGATCAGAATGCAGTGTCAGGGATTTTTATACCCACACTGTCAGTATGATATTTATGTAAAATATGTAAACAGCAACATTTTAAAAACTGAAAGTTTAGTAAAAAGAGTATCACTGAGCAATTTTGGAGAACACAATGCAAAAGGTAAGATTGTATTCAGTTTTTACTACTGGCCACCTTAAAAGCGCAGACACACTGCAAGGTTAATGAAAGCTGAGAAAAATGATGGTCCACTAGTCAGGGGTATACTTTTCTAGTAAGGAAATGCATTTCAAAGGATTACCATTTGGTGGTGGGAGTGTGCCGTATTTTGTTTGATTATTGATATACGCCATGCACCAATAGCACCCTTATAAATTAAGGGGACTTATAAGAAATGTGAATGAAACTTTGTGAATAAACAAACGTTCAGCTTACTATGTTTGGACTTCTTTGCTGATGTCTAGTGCACAGCACAATTTCACTAAAGTTAGATGCTGCCAAACCAATCTGATTGGCTTGCTTGCGGGGTTAACTAGGGAGTTGGATACAGGCCAGGCGGGGATGTAGTCTATCTGGAACTCAGCAAGACCGCTGACACTGTACGATGTCTTACAATTCATGGAGAAAGTATCACAAATGGAGTCCACACACTGCACAGGAGGTGGATAGGACATTGGCTGACAGGTAGGGAGCAGAGAGCATTAGTGGTTGGTCCCCGTTCATAGTGGGGAAGTACGCTGAGTGGAGCATTCCTGGGAATAAGGCTGGGTCCATTGCTCTTAAACATTGTATTTAGTGATTTGATTGATTGACTGACTGATTGATTTGAACATATTATACCAAATTAGCAAGCTGAGCTTGTTTCTAGTTATAACCTGGGGGGGGGGGACTGAGAAATTTACAGGTGTGCATTCAACAAGCAATTATCACAGTTTATAACATGGTGAGAAAAATGTACACATTCTGATTGGCTCAGAGACCAGTAAAGGATTACACTCCTGTACTACTTTTAGACCAAGAGCCTGTGTACCACATCAGATCACTACACTCTACAGTGCAATGTGCCAGCTAGACTGCCAGTCACTGTTTACAGTTCTAGGATTATTCCCTTACGGTTAAAAGGGACTACTTTTTCACTCTTGCAATAAATTTACTGTTTTACTTGCATTAACACAGTGTATTGTAAGTCATTTTTCTTACCCTGCTATAAGTGCAATAAGACACTTCAGGGATGTATAATTATGGGGAAATAATTGCACTTTTTTCCCTTTGTCTTTAAAGGTATGAGGTGCAAGCGCCTTGTGCCTAGCAACACCCTCGAGCTGTGCAATTAATTATTTCCCCATTACACACTTTGGCATGTCTTATTGCTTACACAAGAAACACGTAGCGATAATAAAACAACTACAGGTACAGGTAACACTGCACAAAGATTAGAGTAGCAGAATTTGCAAGACTTTCAAAATAGAAGAATATCCTTGGAGAGTAAAAGCAGCATAAGGAATGTGAAACTGATAGGCAAAATAAATAGCATGAGGAATGAGCGCGACATAGCTCAGACAACCAGAGTAGCCAGAGATCAGCATAAGTGACTAGCAGCACAGGGAAGTGAGAGTGGGCAGCTGTAGCAGGACAGAGGGACCTTATGATGCTGAAAACGATTGAAGACCAGCACTCTGTAGTGGTAATGTGGTGATATGAAAGAAATAATGGAGTCCTTAGCAGGCCCACTCCGGATCAGTTTATTTCATTTACATGGAAGAAATTCCAAATTTTAAACAAACACATACAATAGCTAACCTTCAGGAAGCTCAAGGAGCGAAGCACCAGGGGCTCTGGTATCACAGTGTGGGCAGTTAGCCACTGTATGTGTTTGTTTAAAATTTGGAATTTCTTCCATTTAAATGAAATAAATTGATTTGGAGTGGACCTGCTAAGGACTTATTTCTTTCACACAACCACACTACCACTAGAGAGTGCTGATCTTAAATCATTTTCAGTTTTCAGTGGCGTGGTGCTCATCACAGCAGACCTGCACCCAGACCCATTTAGAGAGTGCTGTAATTGTGGATCGTACTTCGAGAGGGTTCCTTCAGTAGGTCATTACATATAGGACTAGTGCCACCTGGCATCTGGGCCACATGGCAGACTATTCAAGTAATACCTGACGGGGGACCACACCCAACGTCACCAACGTCAGCATGACTGCATATAGTGGACGGTCCCAATGTCTGCCCTCCAGTTCTTTCCCAACGCCGCCTCATGTCAGTCGCATCGCAGACTTCCATTAGCGATCGTTGTGTAAGTTCTTGCATCGGATTTATTCCATCACCTTTTTTTGACAAATTTTTGAATTTCTTCTCGCTAATGTCTTCACCTAAGTAGCAGTGCTCATCCTACGGCACACAAATACCACACAAGGATGACCACGTTAAGTGCATGATCTGCTTGGGCCCAGACCATCCTGTCTCATCCTGCTCAGAGTACCAGCCTTTCAATCAGGCCACCAGAAAAAGGAGGCAGCAGACTTTGGAGGCCCACCCTTTAAAAGTCAGTGGGTCCTCCCCTCCGTCAGATCCCCTGATGTTGGGGATTTGTTCCAGACCCTGGACTGTCCCTCATTACTCCCCCGGGGTATCCTGGGGACCACTACCCGGCTGGTCCTCCTTCTGATTGGAGCACTACAGGACAGTACTACCCTGAGTATAATCCCTACCAGGGCTATCACTTTTCTGGTTACCAGGGGGTGCAGTATCACTACCCACCTTCCCCGGTAATCCCCCTCCTTCCCCCCACCTCCTTCTCCTCCTCCTGCTCCTCCTCCCCCCCCAGCCTCAACCTCCTCCCCTGCCCCCTCCACAGGCTCTGGCCACGCCGGACTTCAAGACCCTAATTCAGTCTTGGTGGCAGGGGCGTTCTCGGAGCTGGTGTCAGATCTGGAAAGCTGGCTCCCACTGCCGCATGCTCCTAGATCTCCATCCCCAAGGAGTTCTTCTCCTCCATCCACAGTACATGTCTTGGGGACAGTCTGCAAAACCGTTGATCTCCCGGACCTTGGCGACCATCCGGATGAGGGGGAGGATGATGATGATGATGAGGAGGATGGCAATGAGTCGCCAGATTAACCTGAGGTTCCGAAGGGCAAGGTTTCCCCCAAGTCCCCCCTGGAGGACCCTGCCTTTTCGGACCTCTTGAGGTCCATGCAAGACTTTTTTGACTGGGAGTCAGAGGAACAGGACCCTATTAGACAGAGACTCACCGAACATCTGGACTTAGAGTCTCTGTCCCTGGTACCAATTCCTCCATGGATTGCACCTCACCAGGATCTCTCCTCCACATTCTGGCAGATGCCTCATTCTATCCCAGCTGTCCCCAAGAGTGCGGACAGAGTGTACCGGGCACCTAAGGAGGCCCCATTTCTCAATGCACATATGAAGGCAGACTCCGTCATTATTTCAGCTGCTCATGATCGCTCGTCTGCACCCAAGCACATGAGCACATCTCCTTCAGATAAGGAGTCTAAGTAGATGGACCAGTTTGGTAGAAAGGTTTATTCTTCGGCCACATGTGTGCTCCAGTCCCTAAACTATGTTGCCCATATGGTGCTACACCAGAAAGCTACCTTGGCCAGGCTGGAGGCCCAAGTCCAGGCTATGGACCCCTCGAGCCTCAAGGAGGAGCTCACCAAGGAATGCCACCTCTCACGTTTTTCCTGTAGGCATGTTGCCTTAAGATGGCAAGCCTGGCTTTGCATTTCTGGCCTGGCCAATGAGGTGCAGTCAGCGATTCATGATGCCCCCTTCCGAGGCTCGGTGCTTTTTGGTGGTGATACCAAAGACATCATCACTGACCTCCAGGATAAAGGCCTCGCCCTGAGGTCAGTGCAGTCCATGTACTGATCAGGCACTCAACAGCAGCGGCAGTCCTTGCAGAAAAGGACCTGGAGGCAGAGGAAGCAGGACCCAGCTTGACACCAGGGGAAACGCAAGGCCACGGGTTCTGCCACTCCTCCTGCCTCCAAGAACCAGAGGTGCTCAGGAGGTCCTCCTCTGGACTGCCCTACCACATCCTGACTCCCTAGCCCCACCACCTCCCCAGCCTCACAGCGAGGAGCTGGTAGGGGGGAGGTTTGCCTGCCATGTGCAGGAGTGGCAGGGCATAACCTCTGATGCATGGGTCCTGCAACTGGTGTCCGCTGGACACACTACAGTGTTTCTGGAGATCCCACCAGACTCTTCACCAAAAAGGTCTTCCTACTCCAGGGATCAGGCTCTTCTTGTTCGAGAATTAATTCAAAGCCTCTTGCTCAAAGAAGCAATATAATGCGATCCCCTCTGGCAAAGGGGAAGGGGGTTTACTCCCATTTTTTCCTGGTTCCAAAAAAGACGGGAGATTTGAGACCCATCCTTGACTTCAGCAGTCTCAACCTGTTCATCAAGTATAAAAAGTTCCGGATGCTGACACTCCAGAACCTTCTCCCACTTCTTCTGGAGAACCATTGGCTTTGCGCTCTGGACATGCATGATGCTTACCTGCACATTCCGGTCTTCCCCAGCCACTGCCGATTCCTGCAGTTCCTATTCCAGGGGAAGCACTTCCAGTTTTGGGCCCTTCCCTTTGGTCTGTCCTCGGCACCTCCAGTGTTTATCAAGTGCTTGACGGTGGTGGCGGCCTTTCAGCGCCACCAGGTATTGCAGTTTTCCCTTACCTAGACGATTGGCTAATCTCGGCCCCTTCCAGGGTTTCCTTACTGGAGGCTCTATCCTTTACTCTGGACCTTTTTGTCAAACTGGGGATTACTGTCAGTATCCCCAAATCATCCCCGATACTGTCCCAGAGACTTCAATTCATTGGGGCAGTTTTGGATACGGTCCAATGCAGAGCCTTCCTTCCTCCAGACAGGGTGGAGACCCTGGTCCGTCAGGCTTCTTTGGTGGCTTCTTCCAGAACTATCCCGGCATGGGAGGTCTTCTGCCTTCTTGGCCTGATGGAAGCCTCCATCACTACCATTCCCCTGGTGAGGATCCACATGAGAGTTACTAAGTGGTCCTTGCGGCTGCAGTGGGATCAACTCCAGGACGACCTGGACCATACGGTCCTGGTGTTGTCAGCAGTTCAGAAAGAATTGCTGTGGTGCAGGGACCCCTGAAATCTTTCCTTGGGTCTTCCTTTCAGGAACCCAGACCCCTCTGCATCCCTGACTATGGATGCATCGAATATGGGCTGGGGAGCACACCTGGGGAGCACCAAGCACAAGAACTGTGGTTCAGCTTGGAAGCATCATTGCACATCAATGTTCTGCAGATGAGGACAGTCTTGTACGCCTTACAGGCCTTTCAGACCCTGCTTCCCAAGGGATCACTGCTTGCCCAGATGGACAATATGTCAGTAGTTTGGTACCTCAACAAACAAGGAGGAACTCGCTTATTTCCCCCTTTGCAGGGAGGCGATGAGAGTGTGGAACTGGGCAGTCCAGCACAATCTGGCCCTAGTGGCCGTGCACGTTCCAGGTGTTCAAAATGTCCTGGTGGACAGTCTCAGCAGGTCTTGGACCCTAAGTCACGAATGGGAACTAAATAAGGAAGTGACAGAGTCTCTCTTCCTAAAGTGGGAGTGTCCAGAACTCGACCTCTTCGCCTCTCACTCCAGTGCAAAACTTTCCAGTTTTTGCTCGCTTGTTCCAGGGCATGGTTCTTTCTGGCACGATGCACTGTCTCTCTCTTGGACAGGGACATTTTTGTACACCTTCCCTCCATTTCCCATTCTCCAGAGGGCTCTCCTCAAGTTTCAGGAAGAGAAGGCGCGGATGATTCTCATCGCCCCTCTCTGGCCGAGACCAATTTGGTTTCCGTTGCTGCAACAGCTAGCGAGAGAACCACCGGTTCCACTTCCAATGACTCTTAACCTCTTAACCCAGAATCAAGGTTGTCTTGTTCATCTGGGGCTCAGGACACTGCATCTTCATGCGTGGCTCCTACAGACATAGTGGTTTCTCGCTTTGGGGTCTCCTCTTGAGTCACTCAAGTCTTAGTAGAGGCACGAAAACCCTCTCCTCGTTCCACTTATGCCATGAAGTGGAAATGTTTTTCCATTTGGGCGAATTCCAAGGATTGGGACCCATTTTCTTGTTCTGCCCCGCAAGTCATGGAATATCTCCTCCATCTTTCAGACTTGGGTCTGTCGTATTCTTCTTTGAAGGTCCATCTTTCCACGAGCCGGTGGATGGTAAACCCATGGCTCGAAAACCTTTCTGAAAGGGATTCTCCGTCTGAAACACCCCATCTGCAGCCTGCATCCCATTGGGATTTGAACTTCGTGTTGGAGAAGCTTACTCTCCCCCCATTTGAACCAGCAATTAGTTATAATTTACGCTTCCTCTCTTGGAAGACGTCATTTTTGATTGCTGTTACTTCAGCTCGAAGGATTTCAGAGCTTCAGGCTCTAGTATGTAAAGAGCCTTATCTAATTTTCCACAGGGACTGGGCAGTCCTCAGGACAAATCCTAAGTTTTTACCCAACATGGTATCGGAAGTCATACTGAACCAATCAGTGGAGCTTCCAGTTTTCTTTCCATCCCTGCGAACAGAGGTGAGGCACTCCTGCACTCCATGGATGTCCATCGGATCCTTTGGTGTTACACACACTGAACAAAGGATATCCGTAACTGCGTCCAGCTATTTGTTTTCTTTGCCCCCAGGTCGGCGGGCAAAGCTGTTTCTAAGCAGTGCCTTTCCAATTGGTTAGGTAACTGTATTCGCTTCTGTTACCAAAAATATGACAAACCTTTGCCGGATCCCATTAGAGGTCAATCTACCAGGGGCATGGCTGCTTCCGCTGCATTTTTGCGAATGTTTCCACAGCCGATATCTGCGCTGCAGCACTTGGAGTTCTGTCCATACCTTTACCAAACACTACAGACTGGACATTGCTTCTAGGCCGAGGGCAGGTTTTGGCCTAGCTGTTTTCCAAGGTCTTCTGTCCTAGGCTGGGTCCATTCTAGTTCTCAGTTTTGTTTGAGTTTGTTTCTCTCCTCCTCCCTTGTTTCTCTCAGTCTCTCCTCTGAGGGACTGCTTGGGATTCAGTCCTTTATGTAATAACCTACTGAAGGAACCTTCTTGAAGTAAGATAGTACAGTTACGTAGGAACTTACTGTAACAGTAGATCTTCGAGAGAGGTTCCTTCAGTAGGACATATATTGTTCCCTCCCTCCTTCCCCCTTTTATATACAGGGACTCCAAATCCTGTTTACTTCTGCTGTTAGGCCTCTTCCAGGCTCCAGCAGGAGAATTGGAGGGTGGGCGTGGGGACTGTCCACTATATACGGTCACACTGACGTCGGGTGGGCAGTACCCAGTCAGGTATTGCAAGAAAAGTCTGCTGTCAGGTGCCAGGTGGCGCTAGTCCTGTATGTAATGACCTACTGAAGGAACCTTTCTCAAAGATCTACTGTTACGGTAAGTTCCTACCAAACTGTACTTTTTGCTTAGTTGTGGACCTTATGATGCCCTATGGGCTGAGCCTTGCAAGATCAAAAGCTGTTCATAAAAATATATAATTATTATGAGTGGGAGGAGAGGGTCAGGAGCAGACTAACTTATGTTTGCTGATGACACTAAATTGGCAAGAATGGTGGACACGGCAGAAGAGAGGTTACACGTAAGGGGCATGGGCTGAGAAATGGTGGGCTTGGATTTAATATGGGAAAGTGCAAGGTGCTACCCCTAGGGGTGAGGAGTCTGGGTCACATATTCATCCTGGGTGGGGTAACCATGGACAGCACAATCGAGAAAAGGGATCTAGGGGTAACAGTACACAGTAAGCTGAAGCCAGACTTGCAATGTACTGCCTTCACAGTCAAGAACACAAGTGCAGTGCTGGGATGCATTAGGAGGGGGATAAGAAGCAGGTCACATGAGGTCCTTCTGTACAAAGCCTTAGTCCAGCCACACCTGGATTACTGTGTCCATGTCCAGTTTTTGTTACCACAGTGCAGAAGGGCTATTGAGGAGGTGAAGAGGGTTCAGGACAGGGCCACCAACCTGATTAGGAAATTAGGATGGATGATTGGACATATTTAAATTATTTAACCTTCAAATGAGAAGGCTAAGAGGAGATATCATCACGGTTTCCTAAATAATAAAGGAGAAAGACATAGTGGAGTATACACAGATGTTTGATTAGGTGAATGCATGCAGAACTCGAGACATGCCCTCAAACAAACTGGAGGAGGGTTAAGGGAAACATTCTATAGCTTGACTTCACACAGAGTGTGGTTAATATGTGGACTATAGCCTACCCAGTGAGGTTGTGTACTGTTCAGGCTTTCAAAGCAGGGCAAGGCAGATTCCTGAGAGCGAAGTGTTGAGAGTTATACAGCTTGAGCAGGGGTAACAGAGGACTGGACAGATTCCTGAGGGAGAATGGCATTGAGGGTTACACAGCATGAGAAGGGGTAACAACTTGGCTGCCTGAAGCAGCTCTCGGAAGGCCGGATTCACGACCGGAGAGGTGCCAAGAGGTAATAGACTGCCTTCCTTGCACAGTTTTGGTTTTGGTAGGGGTGTTAGCCTGCCCCAGCCACCCTCCCACCCAAGCCCGGCCCCTAATTTAAGGCCCTCCCTGATCATGTGACTTCCTGTATCGTTTTTGTTGAAGTCCCCAGTTTGCCATTAGCAGGTTACAGGAACCAGCCACTAGGGGACCTCATTATCCCTCTAGCACTTTACCCCTTCTATACTCCTCACTTTGTGCTCTACCTCACATCTCTATCTCCTCTAGATTCCCAATCCTATTCACCTCTCAACCCCTGCTTTCCTACACTACGCCCCCCCCACAGTGCCTATCTTGTCACCTCCACCCCACAGTGCCATTCCTTCTATCACCTCTAGAAGTCACTGTTGTGCCCTCTGTTTTCCAGCCATTAGGTCCCCCAAAAACACCTCGTTACCCTGGCCAAGGTCTCTCTAGCCTCTCCCACGAGCCTCCTGCCATGGGATTAGAACCTGATACCTCCCCACTTTCTCACACTACCACCGCTCTCGCCACAGGAGCTCCCACAATTATGGGTGCATCTTTGCACCCCATATACCGGCTCTGGTTCTATGCTCCTTCCCTTCTACCAATAGGCCACCCTCTCTCATATAGCCCTTCCAGACTCCTGCTGATCACTATTGTCATCCTTCACCAGGGACTGCCCAGCCCTTCGCCCATGATCCAACTTTTTGGTACCACCCCCAGGCAACATTGGCTCCCACACACACTCCCTTTTACAGTAGCTCACCTGTCACATCCCCCCCCCATACATCTCCCAGCTGTCACCCACCACCACCTCCCTCCCTGCCAAATTACGTTCCTCTCCTTTCCTACCCTTGTCACCCTGGCCATCCCTTGCTCAGGCGGCACCTCAATTAAGAAGCACCATGCCAATGCCAACAAGCAGCGAGTTCTGGCCCTCCTCAGAATCTTTGCTCTGCTGCTTTTAATTTCAGGTAAAGTGCATCCCAATCTGGGTCCCACCTCGCACAACCCTAGCTCCTCGCTCAATGGGCTAAGAATGGCTGCAATGAATATCCGCAGCTTGCCCAAAGAGATGGCGAGCCTACAAGCCAGGGTGCTGCAACATCAGCCGGATGCTCTTGCCCTCACAGAAACCTGGCTGTCAAAAAGACCCCCAACTCCCCTGTCACACTCCCAGGCCACACCCTCTATAGAGCTGACAGAATGGGCAAATGAGGAGGGGGATGTGCTTTTTACAGCCGTGACTCCCCGTTATGCCAAGCCCTACCAGCACCCTCCCTGGAACATGGAGCTCAAGCCCTGACAATAAAACTCACACCAGACCCCTCCAGAGCCCCAGTAACTGTTACTGTGACCTACATTCCCCCCCAAGAAATCAAGTCCCAGCTACTCAATCCCTAGTCAGCTATATCTCCAGCTTCCCACCCAAAACCGAGCACATCATATTAGGGGACCTTAATGTGAACTGGCTTTCCAGCTCAGCCTCCCCAATAAAAGATACCCTATCTGCCCTAGACCTGGCCCAGTTAGTTACCCAGCCAACCAGGGTAAATCCAAGAAATGGATCAAGCACCCTGCTCGACCTGCTACTCACAAATCGTCCAAACAGAATTTCAGACCTTGCTGTACTCCCAGATGTACTAAGCATCACTCCCCCTTCCTCTTCACTTGGTCATGTCTGCGGCAAATACCCGAACGCAACAGTTTTACCAGACACCAATTTCAACCCTGGGGCATCCCTAGGCTAAGGCGGCATCTGGCCCAGTGTGATTGGTCCCCCATCAACAATGCCCCTATTATAGATGAAGCCCTTGACTACTTCACCCGCACATTCAACAAAGCGTGTAATAGCTTTGCTCCTCTCTCTAAAGTCCAGTCCAAAAAACGCAATGCCCCTTGAGTCTCACCAGCACTGCTCCAGCAACTTAAGAATCGTGATGATCTTTGGCACAGAGCAGTTCCCTCTGGCGTGCAAGCGGACAGGCAGGCCTACAAGGCGGCACGCAATAGGTGCACCTGGGCCATTAGGATGGCCAAGTCTGACTACTATAAAACTACCCTCACCTCCTCCTGGGGGAATGCAAGGTTATTCTGGGATAACTTAAAGGAGCTGAATGGAAAAACCTGGATGCCACCCCCCTCCCAGCTTACTGTTGACAATGATACTACCTCAGACCCGCTCGCCATCACCAGCTGCCTTAATGCTGCATTCTCTGACCTAAGTGCAAGCCTGCCAAACAACTTCTTTGATCCTGCCCCTGAGACCTCTGACCCAAACAATGCATAACCCCCCCACCTCAGGGTCATTACAATGAGTGAAGCGAGGCCATACCTTGCAAATGCCCTCGGGGGCTCAAGCTACTGTAAAGACTCTTTTGATATGAAAATCCTTAATTTGGTACTTGACTCTGAGCTCTCCCCCCGACCGACCTCTTTAACTGCTCTCTATGTCTAGGACAGTTTCCAACAGCCTGGAAGATGGCCACTATCACCCCAATACTGAAGAGTGGGGACACCACCTCCCCAATAATTACTGGCCCATCTCCATTCTTCCTCGCCTCTCAAAAGCCTTGGAAAAAATCGTTGCTATCCAACTAACTGACTACATACTAGTGCACAGCATTTTATGTAGGGAACAACATGGCTTTAGAGCTGGGCACAGTACAACAACCGCCCTCATGGACTTCTCTAACTTCTTGCACAATGCCCTAGATAAGAAACAACTAGCAGGAACTGTGTTCATAGACCTGTTGAAAGCTTTTGACACAGTCTCCCACCCCCTGCTACTAAGTACACTCCGCCTCACCGGCCTGTCCCCAGGACCCATCACTTGGTATACAAGTTATCTCTCAGATAGGTCCCAATGTGTCAAGATAAACAGCACTCTCTCATCTACCCTGCAAGTCCACTCTGGGGTACCCCAGGGCTCCATCCTCGCTCCCTTATTATTCAGCATTTGCCTGAACACCCTGCCTAACTCCTGCCCTAGTAATCTGCTACTCTATGCAGATGACGCAGTACTGTTTGCCTCCCACTCTGATAGTGCATTCCTGCAATCCTCCCTACAACTTGCCTTCAACCAGATCGAGAACTGGTTCACTGACCACAGACTGGTGGTCAATGTAAAAAAGACTAAGTCAATGCTTTTTGCCCACCGGCAGAACAAGGGCAGTGATGCCCAACTAAATCTTCTTCAAAGCCCTCCTCCCACTGAAACAGGTCTACACCTATAAATACTTGGGCTTAACATTCGATCCATGCCTCTCATTCCACCCCCATATCAGTAACCTTTCCTCTGCCATAAATATCCACATAGGACTACTGTATTGGCATAGAGACAGCCTACCACCAGATGCGCTTAACCTTGCTGTTACCTCCTGTCTTCTCTCTAGTAGACTATGGGCTTACTGTCTACTTGGCCGCTGACCACACAGCTGTCAATAAAATCCACCTGGCTATCAACAAGGCATGCAGACTCCTCGCTGGGGTAGATAGACATACCCACAGCTGCACTCTGTATGCCCTAACAAACATACTCACCCCAGATGAACGAGTACGTTATCAAATGTGTCTTCTCAACAAAAAAATTCAACTAGGGCTTAACTCCCTCAGGGTCTCTGCCACCCTCTGTTCTTCTCATGCCTCAGCAAACACCCGCGCAGCACACAAACTGTTGTGGTCTGTTCCCAGGGTCATGACCTCTCTGGCCCAAAGGTCTTTTACCTATAGAGCGCTGTTATAGTACACTGAACTCCCCCCCTGCAGTTACTGCTGTCTCCAGACTAGGCCCCTTTAAAATTGCCCTAAAAGACCACATACTCTCCACCCATTCCTGTCAGTGCTCTGGCTAGTCATGGCCTGCTGATAGCCCCGCCAGTACACAGCTCCGGGGCCTTGGCCTGACCGGCCTGGTCCTTACATCTGTGGTGGAGCAAGGTAGAGATACCAGCTGGTGGTTATAACAATCACTACTACCAGTACTACATAGAGAGAATTTGTGTTAAACTTTTTTTTACAACTGCTATATGTATACTCTCCTTGGACAATATCGACCATGTTATTGAAAATGTCTGAATCTGGACTGCTTGCACCTTGACAATTACAAGCTCCTTGGATGGATCTGTATAGCTACCTAATTATATAGGCCTCATTCTCCTCACTGATTGTACTATTCATACACTGTGTTTGTCTTATTGTTTACTGACTGCTGCCTATTGTTCTGTATTGTTCTCAGATGTGGAGCCTTTGTTAATGAGTCAATGACTCAAAGGTTGTAAATCCGATATCTTCAATAAATAAAATAAATAAATGACACAGGACTAGACAGATTCCTGAGGGAGAATGGCATTGAGGGTTACATAGCATGAGAAGGGGTAACACAGGACCAGAGAGGGCTACACAGCATGAGTAGGGGTAACACAGAACTTGACAGATTCCTGAGAGAGAATGGCATTGAGGGTTACACAGCATGAGTAGAGATAACACAGGACTAGACTAATTCCTGAGGGAGAATGGCATTGAGGGTTACACATTATGAGTAGGGGTAACACAGGACTAGAAAGATTCCTGAGGGAGAATGGCATTGAGGGTTACAAAGCATGAGTAGGGGTAACACAGGACTAGACAGATTGCTGAGGGAGAATGGCATTGAGGGTTACACAGCATGAGTAGGAGTAGCACAGGACTAGACAGATTCCTGGGGGAGAATGACATTGAGGGTTATACAGCACGAGTAGGGGTAACACAGGACTAGACAGATTCCTGAGGGAAAATGGCACTGAGGGTTACACAGCATGAGTAGGGGTAACACAGGACTAGACTAATTCCTGAGGGAGAATGGCATTGAGGGTTACACAGCATGAGTAGGGGTAACACAGGACTAGACAGATTCCTGACAGCGAAGCATTGAGGGGTACACAGCATATCTGGGGGGAAACATTATGGCTGTTAGGCATGGATCTGCATCCATGCTTTAATTGGGTGTACCCACTATCATGAGTCTTGAGGAGTGGACAAAATGGACCATCTTTACTGGCCTTTTAGTAAACTCAGCATCTGCTTCTGATTCAGATTCATCTTGCCTGTATTGTATTTGACACCCTGTGCACTGAATGGTTACCTTATATATAAACAAGCCTACCTGATTTACACACTGGCGGTACCATTTTAGAATGGTGATGAAGTTTATTTAAGCAATAACCCACCGCGGGGTGTGCAGTAATGTTAAATTGATCCACGGCCCAGGGGTGATGAGGCACAAGACATTTATGCAGAGTGACTTACATCCCTGGAAAGTGCATCGATTTAGCATTACCGCACACCCTGTGGCTTATTGAGCTTCTAAAATGGCTCCCTTTTGTTTAGCAAATAGTTTTTCTAGGGTCGTGGATATGTTGTTCATCCACACTCTTTGGCATGTCCCTTTACCCTTTAAATCTTGCTGGAAGTCTTCAAGCTGGCTTCTCCCACCCACCCTGGTGGTATAACCCTCGGCTCCACCCCATGACGCCAGATCTTCCTTTCCACTGGAAGATTCAGGTTGCCTCCTTCGTGCTCCTGCATTTTGTAGGTCCTGGCTTCAAAACCTTAAGTTATTCCGAAACTTCGTTTAGTTCGCATTAGTGATCATGACTACTTATCTTTAATTATGGAAGACAAGTCTTCCCCCACATTTCACCAGTGTTCGTGTGGCCAGAAAATGTCACACACCAATCCCCACACCACATGCGTCTATTGCCTGGGTGTCGACAATGACACCTCGAAGTGCAATTTTTGTCTTGCATTTCACCCTAACGTCCTCAACGACCGTCTTGCACGCCTGAAGTTGGGGAGGCCGGAAAAACACAACCCTCCAGTGAAATCTAAGGAGGCTTGGTGGGCGGTTTCCACGGCCATGGGATCTGCTGAGCAATTGGAACGCATGCAAGCCTTCGAGGAGGAAGTGGCTCGTGCAGGGGAATCATCTTCTTGGAGCTTCTTTGTTCTGCTCAGCCTGGGCTCCACCTTCTCGGGTTCTTTCCAAGAGTTGTGCCAGTCTCTTCCGACCAAGGGGGAGGGTCCTGTGGGCACACACTCCTCTCGATCCTGTAAGCGGGAAAAGGAAACAGGATCATCTTTGTCTAGACAGAGATGCTCTTGGGATTGGGTGAGATCTCGTTCCCAGGAACCGGCAGTCTCGACTTCGGTTGAAATTGCTTCTTTGGCCACTGGTTTCTCGGCTTTGCTGTCTGGCCAGTCGACCGAAGTGTTGATCAACGAGGTTGAAATAATCATCGAGCTGATTGACCCATTATCGCCAACTCTGGTCGATGATTTTCTCAATCGGACTCCGGTCCTTTCCTTCCCTGACGAGGAGACCCAACCCATTGGGAATCCCATCAAGGAACTGGTCCCCGACCCTGGGAAATCACCGGTCCGGCCGGTGTCTCCCAAACGACTGAGTCGGCCTGTCCAACCTCGATCGAGATCCAGGACCCGCTCGACCGACAGGCTGAGGAACAGCCACAAGCGCTCTAAAAAGAGGTGACGCCATCGGTCGTCCTTGTCCTCCTCGGATGAGGAGAGGCTCCAGCGGAAACTCCGTCAGCGCTACCAAGACCTCATGTGGTAACAGCTGATTTTGACCGGGCACAAGCCAACTCCGGCTCCTACCCCGGCCATTACTTGGATTTCGCCTCCCAGGCCGAAGATGACTCCTTCGGAATAGATTAAGTCAGTTCCCCTGCCCGTGGAGGCAGCGAAACCTCCGGTTTGGCCAAAACCGGTCTCTCCACTGATTGTGGTGGAACCACTGTCCAAGCAGCCTGTGGGAGGCTCTCCTTCTAAGGAGGATAGACCAGACACTAGGCTTCCCCGGTGTCTTTTGGTCACTGTCACCCCAGACTGCCCCTGGCGGGTCGAAGGTGACCTGGGCAGTTGACCGCTGTATCCGGATTCCTCGGATTTGGATGAGACCGTCCTTCATTCTCATCCTGGGGATGATGACTTGGCCACTGGGTTAGAGACGGAGGAAGGTCCTTCATCCTTTCAGGACATTTTCACCTCATCTCTGAGTCCACAGGGATGCCCCTGGAACCTATCCATAAAAAGGCAGAGTACCCTCTAACGGACATCCTCAAGAGAGGGGATACCCCGACGGAGGCCTTTTCCTGTGGCTGAAGCCATAGTTGGCCAAGCCTTAGAACTTTGGCAGCACCCTGCCTCCTGTCCAGCTCCATCTGCCCACATGACCCGCAAGTACACGATGCCCATGGGGTCCCTTTCGGGGTTCACAGAGTACCCTTTGGCCAACAGCCTGGTGACCGCCTCTGTATTCAGGCATACTGGCAGTTCTGCTGACACTGATTGTCTTCCCAAAAAAAGAATCCAAACTCTTGGATCATTCGGCTCGGACGGTCTATGCAGCCTCATCTCTTGGCCTTCGTCAGGCAAGTTCGGCCATCATCATGACACACTTCTCCCATGCCCTCCTGGGATCTTTGGATGAAGTCCTCCCACACCTCCCCACAGACCTGCAGACCACGGTCAAGCAGGTCTGGGATCAGGGTCTCCAGACAGCCCTCGACACTGGGGATTCTTGTGCCCGCTTGATGGCAGCCACAGTTGCCTCTCATCCCAGGGCTTAGCTGAGACTCTCCTCTCCTCTTTTCCGGCAGATACTCAGCACAAACTAGCTGATGTGCCTTTCCTGGGCACCGACCTTTTCAGCCCAGATGTGGCTGGTCACCTTCAGTGCATTGAGCAGTCCAATGCCACCTTGGATGCTACTTCTGCTAAAGGTTCTTCACGCAAGAAACAGCAGAAGCAGAAGAAGCCTTTTTGGCACTCTTCCCCTGCGGCACAGCAACCTTCCTTTCAAGGAGGACAGCAGCAGCAGCAGCAGGATCAAGCTTGGCACCCCCGGCCCGTAAAGGAGGCTGAGGTTCAGATCCTGGATCCTCCTTCTCTAAGCCTGCTCAGTGACGGGGCGGGGGCAGCCTCCCCTATCCCATCATGCCAGTTCTGGGTCCTCCCATGGGGGGCCGGTTCCGCCACTTCCTTTCTGCTTGGTCTATTATCACCATGGACAGGTGGGTCTTGGAAGTGGTCGGTCAGAGACTGCCTCTGGATTTTGAGCAGTACCCTCCAAACCGAGTCCGCGCCCCTCGGGAGAAAGAGTATCCTTCCAGACTCAGTCTGCTCTCTGAGATGACATTGTTCAGCTCCTCCTCAAGGAGGCTGTAGCTCCAGTGGCAGATCCTCCAGCAGACCCAGGCTTTGTCTCCAGGCACTTCCTGGTGCCCAAGCGGATGGGGGGCTGGCATCCCATTCTAGATCTACATGACCTGAATCAATATCTCAGGTCACGCACCTTTTGGATGGTCACTCTGTCCCAGATCATACCATCCTTGGAGCAAAACATGTTCTGTTCACTGGATCAGCAGGATGCATTCTTTCATGTCCCAATCCGTCCATCTCATCAGCGGTTCCTCTGCTTCAGAGCCGAGGGAACCCTATACAAGTTCCGAGCCATGCAATTCGGCCTGTCATCGGACCCACAGGTGTTCACCAAATGCATTGCAGTGGTGGCAGCCCATCTCAGGTGTCGGGGGGGGGGCAGGATTTATTCCTACCTCAACAGTTGGCTCTTAGCAGGTCCCACCCAACAGGAGGTGGAGAGGTCTGGGAACCTGGCCCTCCAGGCCTGCTCCCAACTCTGCCTCCTGATCAAGGAGGCCAAGTCAGAACTCGTGCTTTCCCAGGTGATGTGCTTCATCGGGGCAGAGCTCGACTGTCATCAAACCAGAGCTCAGCTCCTAGCGGACAGGGCAGAGGTTCTCTCCTCCTTTGCCCAATCATTTCTGGTTGAGAACTGCGCCCTGCTCGGGACCTTCTGTGCCTTCTGGGTTACATGGTGGTGTGCACCTCAGTGGTCCATTGGGCCCGGTTGCACATGTGTCTCCTCCAATGGGAGCTGGACACTCAGTGGACTCAGCACTATGGTCATTTCGACCAGCTCATCACTGTATCCCAGAAGATGTGGGACACTCTCCAATGGTGGCCAGCCCCAAACTGGTTGCAGGAAGGAATCCCATTTGTCCGCCCCAAGCCGACGGCCATCTGGCACTGTCAGCTTTCGCTCCTCAGCTCCGGGATCAAGTGGTTCAAGTCCAGATGGACAATACCATGACCATGTACTACTTCAACAAACAGGGCAGCACACACTCCCGTCTGCTTTGCAGAGAGGTGCTCTGCATCTGGACCCTTGTCAGCCATTTAAAGACAGATCTCCTAGCCAGCTATGTGGCAGGAACCTCAAACCATCTGGTGGATGCTCTCAGCCACTTGACATCCCACGAGTGGTCTCTCCATCCAGATGTAGCTTACAGCCTGTTCTCCCACTGGGGAAAATTGATGGTGGATCTGTTTGCCTCCAGGGAAAACACCAAGCTGAGGCTGTTTCATGCCCACCCCCCTCAGCAGGGTTCACTGCAGGGGGATGCCTTCTCAAGGCTGTGGACCCCAGGCTTCCTCTATGCCTTCCCTCCATTTCCCTTGATCCACAAGGTGCTTCTCAAGGTGAGGAGGGACAAGACGAAGATGATTCTGATAACTCCAGACTGGCCACGCCAGTTCTAGTATCCAGATCTCCTAAGCCTCAGTTGCAGGCCCACGGAACAGCTTCCAGCATGCCTGAACCTGATCTCTCTCGGTCAGGGGAAGGTATACCATCAGGACCTTCAATCCCTGCACTTCACAGCCTGGCACCTGAGCGGCTAGAGTTCCAGGCTTTGGGTCTTTCCGAGGATGTCCTCACCATGGTGGAGGCATCTAGAAAGGAATCGACCAGGAAATGTTATGCCTTCAAATGGAAAAGGTTTTCCATTTGGTGTCAGGGCAAGGGCCTGGACCCTCTGTCCTGTCCAGTGGCTAACATTCTTGACTACCTTTGGTCTCTCTCTCCACAGAGGTCTTTGGTCATCGACCCTTAGGGTGCACCTGGCAGTTATCTCTGCTTACCGGGCGCGGGCCGGTCAGCCGACGTTGGTGCAGAAAACAGTGGTCGGGTGCTTTTTCAAAGGTCTGGATCACATATCGCCTCCGGTGTGTGAACCTCCACCTCCGTGGGATCTACTGCTGGTACTGGCAAAGCTCATGGGCAAGCCATTCGAACCAATGCACAAGTGTGCCTTGTCACACTTATCGTGGAAGATGGTCTTCCTGGTGGTTGTGACATCTGCCAGAAGGACAGGGGAGCTCCAGGTGCTTTCGGTGGACTCCCCTTATCTGGTCTTCCACAGGGACAAGGTTGTCCTGTGCCCCCACCTGAAATTCTTTCCGAAGGTGGTGTCAGAGTTTCACCTTAAGCAGGTGTTAACTCTGCTGGTTTACTACCCTAATTACATCTCAGAGGCTGAGTACAGGCTCCATACTTTGGACCTGAGATGAGCTCTCTCCTATTACAAGGATAGGATGGTAGAAATTCGGGAAGGTTCACCAGCTGTTTGTCACCTAAGCTGAAGCCGCTTCTGACAGACCTGCAGCAAAACAGACAATTGCAAGGTGGATTACATCTTGCATCAGTCTGTGTTATGAGTTTGTGGGCATGGAGCCTCCCAAAGGGATAAGAGCTCATTCTACCTGCCATACTGCTGCTTCCAGGGACATCCCTATTCAGGAAATCTGCCGGGCTGCTACCTGGAAGTCAGCAAACACCTTCATTATCCATTACCACATTGACCTTGAGTCATGCAGAGATGTTGATTTTGGGGCCTCGGTTCTCCAATCTCTGTTCCCTAAGTAGGGTGTGTACGCCTTCCTCCCTCCCTCCTCCCAGAGAACTGCTAGGAGTCTGCCAAAGAGTGTGGATGAACAACATATCCATGATCCTAGAAAAAACAGGTTACTCACCTGTAACAGTAGTTCTAGGAGTGGTATATGTTGTTCACCTAGAACCTCCCGACTTCGGCTCTGGACGCACAACATCTGGCTTCCAGCGGGCTAAGATCTGGTGTCATGGGGCGGAGCTGAGGGTTATACCACCCGGGTGGCCAGCCACTGAATGCTGTACTGGAACACTGATGTATTGTGACAACAACATAAAAGCTTAACCAGGACATAAACAGTAGCATGCATTTCTGAAGTGATCCTTACCACCAAGGTGGCCTCAATGGGGTCCTTACCACCAGGGTGGCCTCAGAGGGGTTCTTACCACCAGTGTGAAAACTGAAAACACCAAGTGAATTTACAACAAGTGGAATAATAGCAAAATACATAACAGTATCAAAAGCCCTGCCTCTGCAGGAAACAAGGGCTAGGACGTTGAAGGCATTTCTGCATTAATGACATCCCTTTGTTCTTCACAGGCAGCTTGTAAACACAGCTGATTTCTCATGACCATTTCCCAGAGCTAATCTGAAAGCGGTGTCTCTTACCAGCAATGTACTGCTTACTCAAAGTGAATCAATTGGGTGTTTATAGCATTGCACTCTCTTTGGCTACAGTGTAGCTTGCAATGTGTTGCCTCAGGTGTACACAGTGGTCTCAGTATCCGTCCACAATTTGGACCTTAGCGTGTGTGTGTGTGTTGAGCAGGTTCACTCAAGAATATCCATGCTACCTAAAGAGCAGCTGTGTACCCGGGCATGCTACCATCAAAGCAATACAGCGTGTGCGTGTATTTCTGTTCTGTAGTCTGTTTTTGATGTGAATGTTGATTGGTAAATTGTATGCAACTTCAGCCACCCCCTTCAGGGAGGCTTTGGCTGTAATGGGTTCTAAACTAAACTAAAAGAGAGAAAGTGCACCATCCAGCCAGCTGAATAAAATAAATAGGCAACATTTATTTTTTACTTACAAATTATGCAAAAAAAACACCTGTAGCATCAAAGTGTAGCCATTCAGTGTTGTAAGCAACTGTTGGGAGAGCAAGGGGTGATGGGAAACCGCCAAGAACTCCGGTCGGTTTTGCTGTGCGTCTCTTCAGGAAGTGATGTGTTAGTGTCTGTCATTTCCCTTTATGCTCAGTGAATTAAAGTGACAGTACTTTAGTTAATGACACCCTAACAGTGGCAGCTATCAATAAATAGAGTGCAATAAGGTCAGGCTGGTAGCATGACTGATCATGTTTTTAGTTTCTGTGTAATACAGAAGGTGAAGTTGGGTCCAAGTGGAGGCAGTCTGGAGGCACTGACTTTGAGAAGAGAGGTTTTCTGGGTGTGTAAATTGGGAGCTCCTAAACATCTAGGCCTTAAACAGCAGCTGACGCCTTTAGGAGAACTTTAACAAAACATAATTTCTAGGGATGTGGATACGTTGTTCTTATCCACACTTGTTGGCATGTCCCTTTCCCCTTTAAATCTTGCCAGAAGGTCTTCAAGCTGGCTTCTTCCACCCACCTGGGTGGTATAACCCTCAGCTCCGCCCCATGATGCCAGATCTTCCTTTCCGCTGGAAGATTTAGGTTGTGACTGGAGGCAAATCTCCTAGCTTTCCATGTGGCAGGAGCCTCAAATCAACTGGCAGATGCCCTCAGCCACATAGGCGAGACATCCCATGAGTGGTCTCTCCATCCAGAGGTAGCTCACAGCCTGTTCTCCCACCGGGGCAAACTGATGATGAACCTGTCTGCCTCTAGGGAAAACACCAACCTGAGGCTGTTTCATGCCCACCCCCCTCAGCGGAGATCGCTGCAGGGGGGTGCCTTTTCGAGGCTGTGGACCCCAGGCTTCTTCTACGCCTTCCCTCCATTTCCCTTGATCCACAGGGTGCTTCTCAGATGCAGATGATCCTGGTATCCCCAGACTGGCCCTGCCAGTTCTGATATCCAGATCTCCTCAGCCTCAGCAACAGGCTCCCAAGGCATTTTCCAGCATGCCCGGACCTGATAATTAGTCAATCAGGGGAAGGTATTCCATCCGGACCTTTAATCCCTGCACCTGACAGCCTGGTACATGAGCGGCTAGAGTTCCAGGCTTTGGGTCCCTCTGAGGATGTACTCACAGTAGTGGAAGCACCCTGAAAGGAGTTGATCAGAAAGTGCTACACCTTCAAATGGAAAAGGTTTTCCAATTGGTGCCAGACAAGGGCCTAGACCCTCTGTCCTTTCCTGTGGCGAGCATTTTAGATGACCTTTGGTCTCTGTCCAAAGAGGGTCTTCGGTCTTCTACCCTTAAGGTGCAACTGGCAGCCATCTCTGCTTACCGGGTGCAGGACGGTCAGCAGACGGTGGCACAGGAGGAGGTAGTCTGGCGCTTTTCCAAAGGCCTCGATCACATATCCCCTCCGGTGCGTGAACCTCCACCTCTGTGGGATTTACTGCCGGTTTTGGCAAAGCTAATGGGCAAGCCATTCGAACCAATGAACAAGTGTGAGATGTCACAGTTGTCATGGAAGATGGCTTTCCTGGTGGCTATCACATCCACCAGAAGGACTGGGGAGCTCCAGGCGCTCACGGTGGAGTCTCCTTCTCTGGTCTTCCACAGGGACAAGGTTGTCCTGCGTCCCCACCCGAAATTCCTCCCAAAGGTGGTGTCAGAGTTTCACCTTAATCAGGTGTTGACTCTGCCTGTGTTCTACTACCCGAACTACACCTTGGATGCAGAGTACAGGCTCCATACTCTGGACCAGAGAAGTGCTCTCTTCTACTATAAGGAGAGGATGGCAGAAGTTCAGTGAGAGGTTTGCCAGCTGTTTGTTACCTACGCTGAAGCTGCATCTGGCAGGCCTGCAGCAAAGCTGATGATTAGCAGATGGATTACATCATACATTGATCTCTGCTATAGGTTGGTGGGTAGGGTGGAAGCCTCCCGTAGGGCTAAGGGCTCATTCCACCCGCCATACCGCTGTGTCAGTGGCTGCTTCCAGAGACATCCCTATCCAGGAAATCTGCAGGGCTGCTACCTGAAGTCAGCAAACACCTTCATTACCCATAACCACATTGACCTTGAGTCACGCAGGGATGCTGGTTTTGGGGCCTCAGTTCTCCAATCTCTGTTCCCTAAGTAGGGGTGTGCACCTTCCTCCCTCCTCCTCCCGGAGAACTGCTAGGAGTCTGCAAAAGAGTGTGGATGAACAACCTATCCACGATCCTAGAAAAACAGGTTACTGACCTGTAGCAGTAGTTCTAGGAGTGGTATATGTTGTTCATCCACACGGACTCACCCAACCTCCCCGGCTGTGGACGTACAACACCTGGCTTCCAGTGGGCTAAGATCTGTCATCATGGGGCGGAGCCGAGGGTTATACCACCCGGGTGGGAACAGCCAGCTTGAAGACTTCCGACAAGACTTAAAGGGGAAAGGGACATGCCAAACAGTGTGGATGAACTACATATACCATTCCTAGAACTACTGTTACAGGTGAGTAACCTGTTTTTCTTGTCTACAAAAAAGATATGAAACATGACTGTGTATCAGTGTGCAATTAATGCACGGCCATGTGATTTGTCTCGACCAACTGAGCTGATTTATTTTTCAGTGCCCTTTTATGTCCTTGTCAACCACTGAATGCTGTACTGGAACACTGATGTATTGTGACATCATCATAAAAGCTTAACCAGGACATAAACAATAGCATGCATTTCTGAAGTGGTTCTTACCATCAGGGTGGCCCCAATGGGGTCCTTATCACCAGGGTGGCCTCAGTGAGGTTCTTACCACCAGGGTGAAAACTGAAAACACCAACTGAATTTACTACAAGTGGAATAATAGCAAACTACATTACAGTATCAAAAGCCCTGCCTCTGCAGGAAACAAGGACTAGGACATTGAAGGCATTGCTGCATTAATGACATCCCTTTGTTCTTCACAGGCAGCTTGTAAACACAGCTGATTTCTCACGACCATTTCCCAGAACTGAACTGAAAGCTGTGTCTTTTATCAGCAATGTAATGCTTTCTCAAAGTGAAACAATTGGGTGTTTATGGCAATGCACTCTCCTTGGCTACAGTGTAGCTTGCAGTGTGTTGCCTCAGGTGTACACAGTGGTCTCAGTGTCCATCTACAATTTGGACCTTAGCGTGTGCATGTGCATGTGCGTGTGTGTGTGTGTTGAGTAGGTTCACTCAAGAATATCCAAACTACCTAAAGAGCAGCTATGTACCCGGGCATGCTACCATCAAAGCAATACAGCGTGTGCGTGTATTTCTGTTCTGTAGTCTGCTTTTGCTGTAAATGTTGATTGGGAAATTGTATGCAACTTCAGCCACCCCCTTCAGGGAGGTTTTGGCTGCAATGGGTTCTAAACTAAACTAAAAGAGAGAGAAAGAGCACCACCCAGCCAGCTGAATAAAATAAATAGGCAACATTTATTTTTACTTACAAATTGTGCAAAAAAAAAAAAACACCTGTAGCATCAAAGTGTAGCCATTCAGTGTTGTAAGCAACTGTTGGGAGAGCAAGGGGTGATGGGAAACGGCCACGAACTCCGGTTGGTTTCGCTGTGCGTCTCTTCAGGGAGTGATGTGTTAGTGTCTGTCATTTCCCTTTATGCTCAGTGAATTAAAGTGACAGTACTCTAGTTAATGACACCCTAACAGTGACAGCTATCAATTAATAGAGTGCAATAAGGTCAGGCTGGTAGCATGACTGATCATGTTTTTAGTTTCTGTGTAATAGAGAAGGTGAAGTTGGGTCCAAGTGGAGGCAGTCTGGAGGCACTGACTTTGAGAAGAGAGGTTTTCTGGGTGTGTAAATTGGGAGCTCCTAAACATCTAGGCCTTAAATGCAGCTGACGCCTTTTGGAGAACTTTAACCAAACATATTTTCTAGGGATGTGGATACATTGTTCTTATCCACGCTTGTTGGCATGTCCCTTTCCTCTTTAAATCTTGCCGGAAGGTCTTCAAGCTGGCTTCTCCCACCACCCAGGTGGTATAACCCTTGGCTCTGCCCCATGATGTCAGATCTTCCTTTCCGCTGGAAAATTCAGGTTGCGAATGGAGACAGATCTCCTAGCCATCCATGTGGCAGGAGCCTCAAATCAACTGGCAGATGCCCTCAGCCACATAGGTGAGACATCCCACGAGTGGTCTCTCCATCCAGAGGTAGCTCACAGCCTGTTCTCCCACTGGGGCAAACCGATGGTGGACCTGTCTGCCTCCAGGGAAAACACCAAGCTGAGGCTGTTTCATGCCCGCCCCCCTCAGCGGAGATCACTGCAGGGGGATGCCTTCTCGAGGCCGTGGACCCCAGGCCTCTTCTACGCCTTCCCTCCATTTCCCTTGATCCACAGGGTCCTCCTCAAGGTGAAGAGTGACAAGGTGCAGGTGATCCTGGTAGCCCCAGACTGGCCCCACCAGTTCTGGTATCCAGATCTCCTCAGCCTCAGCAACAGGCTCCCAAGGCATTTTCCAGCATGCCCGGACCTGATAATTAGTCAATCAGGGGAAGGTATTCCATCCGGACCTTTAATACCTGCACCTGACAGCCTGGTACATGAGCGGCTAGAGTTCCAGGCTTTGGGTCTCTCTGAGGATGTACTCACAGTAGTGGAAGCACCCAGAAAGGAGTCAACCAGAAAGTGCTATGCCTTCAAATGGAAAAGGTTTTCCATTTGGTGCCAGGCAAGGGCCTAGACCCTCTGTCCTGTGGCGAGCATTTTAGATGACCTTTGGTCTCTGTCCAAAGGAGGGTCTTCGACCCTTAAGGTGCACCTGGCAGCCATCTCTGCTTACCGGGTGCAGGATGGTCATCAGACGGTGGCACAGGAGAAGGTAGTCTGGTGCTTCTTCAAAGTCCTCGATCATATGTCCCCTCCGGGTGCGTGAACCTCCACCTCTGTGGGATTTACTGCTGGATTTGTCAAAGCTAATGGGCAAGCCATTCGAACCAATGCTCAAGTGTGAGATGTCACACTTGTCATGGAAGATGGCCTTCCTGGTGGCTATCACATCCGCCAGGAGGACTGGGGAGCTGCAGGCACTCTAGGTGGAGTCTCCTTATCTGGTCTTCCACAGGGACCAGGTTGTCCTGTGTCCCCACCAGAAATTCCACCCAAAGGTGGTGTCAGAGTTTCACCTTAATCAGGTGTTGACTCTGCCTGTGTTCTGCTACCTGAACTACACCCCAGATGCCGATTACAGGCTCCATACTCTGGACCTGAGATGTGCTCTCTTCTACTATAAGGAGAGGATGGCAGAAGTCAAGGGAGAGGTTCGCCAGGTGTTTCTCACCTACGCTGAAGCCGCATCTGACAGGTCTGCAGCAAAGCTGATGATTGGCAGATGGATTACATCATGCACTGATCTCTGCTATTAGTTGGTGGGTAGGGAGGGAGCCTCCCGTAGGGTTAAGGACTCATTCCACCCACCATAACGCTGCGTCAGTGGCTGCTTCCAGAGACATCCCTATCCAGGAAATCTGCAGGGCTGCTACCTGGAAGACAGCAGACACCTTCATCACCCATTACCATATCAACCTTGAGTCATGCCAGGATGCTGGTTTTGGGGCTTCAGTTCTCCAGTCTCTGTTCTTGAAGTAGGGGGTGTGCGCCTTTCTTTCCTCCTTCCAGAGAACTGCTAGGAGTCTGCCAGCAAGTGTGTATAAGAACAACATATCCACATCCCTAGAAAAACAGGTTACTCACCTTTAACAGTAGTTCTGGGAGTGGTATATGTTGTTCATCCACACTGACCCACCCGACCTCCCCAGCTGCGGCGCACAACCCGGCTTCCAGTGGGCTAAGATCTGGTGTCATGGGGCAGAGCCAAGGGTTATACCACTCAGGTGGGTGGGAGGAGCCAGCTTGAAGATCTTCCGGCAAGATTTAAAGGGGAAAGGGACATGCCAACAAGTGTGGATGAACAACATATACCACTCCTAGAACTACTGTTACAGGCGAGTAACCTGTTTATTTAGACAAAGTTCAGCTTGTATTGCACATTAGTTCTGTATTCCTCCTCCCCATTATTTATTGCTGGTGTAATTTGCATGAAAACAGGATCTTTGCTCATGAAGAGTTCATTTATTCTTGATGCTTTCTCCCTACTTGAGATTATAATGCACTCCTTGTGACATCAGTGTTACTCCCGTGGCAACAGATTGTGATGTCACAACAGAAAATTATGACCTGAAGTAGGGAGTAAGCTAAAGAGGCAGATGAACTCTGAGGTATAAAGATCATGTATTCTTGCAGATTTCCACAGAAATAAATAATGGGTAGGAGAAATCTATAGAATATACATGGAATGCAAGCTTAATTGTACCTAAATATCATGTTTTTCAAAGTTTTCTTTGAGGCATTAGCAGCTCTTTAATGACTCTATAAAATTGTCATCATTTCTGAATAATTCTTAGAATCATAGAAGCTTGATGGCAGAAAAGGACCATACTGGCCCATATAGTCTGCCTCCCCACACCTCCTCCTCCTCTCTGCCAGCTCCCACCTTCCCCTCAGTGCTCAGCCCCATATGCTTGTCCCATGCCCTCTTGAATTCTTCCATTTAGCCCCCCCCACTCTGTCTAGTAGTCTGTTCCAGGGGTCTACCTCCCTCTCTGTGAAGAAACGCCCTCTCACATTGCCCCTGTATCTTTTTCCTTGCAGTCTGAGGCTGTGCTCTCTAGTTTTGATCCCCTCCTTCCTCTTAAGTAAACCCTCTTCTCCCACTTTATTGAGCCCCTTTACATATTTAAAAGTTTCAATCATGTCTCCCCTTTCCCTTCTTGTCTCCAGCGTGTACAGATCCAGCTCCTTACAGCTCTGCTCTTATGGCTTTCCCTGCATACCCTGCACCATCCTGGTTGCCCTTCTCTGAACCATCTACAATGCATCTATATCCTTGCAGAGATGTGACCTCCAGAATTGAACCCCATACTCCAGGTGCGGCCTCACCATGGCTTTGTAAAGGGGCATTATTACCTCCCTCTTTCTGTTAGTAATGCCCCTGCCTATGCATGCCAACATTCCATTGGTCTTTCCCGCTGCCCTGCTACATTGGATTCCTACCTTAAGGTTCGAGGAGACTATGATCCCCAGATCCCTCTCCTGTTCTGTTACTTCAATTTCCTCCCCACCTAGGGTGTACCCTGCTCTTCTGTTCCTACTCCCCAAGTGCATCACAACGCACTTCTTGGCATTAAATTTCAGCTGCCATGTCCCAGACCATTTTTCAAGCGTCTTTAAGTCCCTCCCCCCCGGTGTCCACCCTATTGCATATTTTTGTATCATCAGCAAATAGGCACACCCTCCCCCTCAAACCCTCAGCAATATCACTGATGTAGATATTGAAGAGAAGCGGACCCAAAACTGACCCCTGTGGCGCTCCACTCTTCACCCTCTCTGTCCCAGTGTGCACCCCATTTGGCACCACCCTCTGAAAAATTGTTAAGCTTTTCATTACTGTCTTTGTTTGGGTGGTTGTCAGGAGCTTTACAATATAACAGCTGATTTTTGATCGGCCAGTAGGATTTTATGAAGAGCAATATTAACCATTAGTTTTATTTTTTCTGTTGCCCCCTTATTCTTGGAATATTGTATATATACATGGTGGCCAGGCAGACTGGAGATGAGGACAAAATGGAACCTAAGTCCCTTCACCCGTCACAATAACATGTCACCATATAACTGCAGGTTACCCTGGAGCCTAGGACTGCGCTGTCAGTGACGCAGTCAGCTGTCTGGCTCCCAGTATGCTGTGCTGCATTCCAGTTTGACAATCTACCCCCCCTCCATTACTCAGCCCCATCTTTTCTGCATCTAATGTTTGGGGTCAGTGGGTGTGGTGGTCCACAGCATCTAGCACATGACAGGATTTACAGGTGTTTTTTTTTTCAGAACATTTTAGAATTCCTTATTGTAAAATCAGAATTAACACCATTGTGCAGGCACTCATTTGCAATGGCGGTCCATGAGCAGCGATAAATGTAAGAACTGACTCCAGCAACCAAGAAGAAGTCTTCCTAGGAGTCAGGACCACCTGCCAGCAGGAATAGTAGCCAAAGAAAACTGACTCAGTACAAAGAGTGATGCCTTGCTGGTTGCAGTACAACGTAATCAGCATAATGAAGGCAGTGCCGGTGGAGATCCTAGTTCAAGTCCCAGTTTAGCTGTGGGTTCACAGCATAAGGTTCCAGGGCCCTATAGGTCTGTGAGGTCACAGGGGACATTTGGTAAACACCTCCCAAGAATATCATGTTTTATTATGGACTTTTCCATCTCCATTTGTGGTCTGCCCACTAAAAATATGTTCTCCTATCTCTAGATGTTTCCTGGACCCTGCCAACTGGCAAGCTGGGTGGAGAGGTGAAACTGTCTGTCTCCTATAAAAACAATAAACTGTTCATCATGGTGATGCACATCAGGGGGCTGGTAAGTACCAAGCATATTATTTATTCTATGATTCCCTGTCTGTAGTTTGTTCTCGATATACAGTGTTGCTGCTGTACGCAGGAGTTTTTGCATAATTGCATGTCCTTTTTGTGTTGGCTTGCACGCATATGCAAGCAACAGCTTGTGGTAGTAGCACATTTCAGAGGTGGGTCAGTGTTGTGGCGAATGCAGGGGATGCTTTAGTTGGTGCGTCCCTCAGCCGTCAACCAGTGAGCATGCTGCCGATGACAGCAGTTTCAGAGAGCGCCATGGAGTTGAAACGAATCTGCCGCTGCAATCAGAGACAGGCTCATCATTGCAGCTGCAGATGACACGCCTCCATTACGTGCCTTTCCTGGTGAAACATTTCAATAAATATGGTGGCTCCTGCCATCTGCCACACACTCCTCAGAAAGCCGACATCAGGGTGCCCAATCCCCATGTCAGCATGTCCAACCCCCCACATTATGTGGCATACCATAACATGGCAGCTCCTGCCACCCGCCACAAACTCCTGAAAAGTTGACATCGGGGAGCTGAATCCCTGTGTTGGCATCCCCCCTCTTAGTGTGTCTTTCCTAGTTAAACAGTTTCCCCTTTCCTTTGCAACACCAGGATGCCCACTTCTGGTGTTGGTTGCACGCCCCCCTCCATCAATATGCCTTGCCGATATCGGGCTGCCCAGTCCCTGTGTTGGCATCCCCCCAGAACTGTGGCACACTGGGAGCCCACCCCAGTGTGCCTATTTTATTTTATTTTTTGGTAAACTGTAAATAGAAAACCTTCCTCGTGGTCTTTTTTTCCCTACAAAAACAGTCCACTGTTGTCTCCCTGTCCCCTCCCCATCCCCACCCTCCCTCTGTACACCTATCTCCCAACTCGCACTTACCATCCAGAGGTCGGGAGCTGCAATCTTCTCTGAACCAGAACATGTCTGCACTCTTCAAAGCCGAACTAAGAACTGAAGAAATGATGGTAAGCTTTATAATGGGAGGCAATAG
The DNA here is from genome assembly GCA_016271365.2 of Neoceratodus forsteri. Lineage (NCBI taxonomy): Eukaryota > Metazoa > Chordata > Ceratodontiformes > Ceratodontidae > Neoceratodus > Neoceratodus forsteri. Next base: position 107,743,912 of record JADMNL010000029.1, read on the forward strand.
AGGATTTCAACTTAGGTTGATATCAGCCATTTTTTGAATTTTGGACCCAAATTTTCGACATGGGTTTTTGGGACCCCACCTTGTGCATAAGTCACTGTCATTTAGTTTCTCAGTCTCAAAAGGTGATTTTGCAGTCACTGCACAGAATCACCTTTTGAGACCGATTAACCAAACAACAGCGCCACTGTTCATGAGGGGAGGGCCCAAAAAGCCCATGTTGGTAATCTGATGAAAACATTTACCAAAAATGACTGTGTTACGAGCGTGCATTGTGCAGTTTCTATGCAAGCTCGTAACTTCACCAATTTTTAATATTTTCTCTCCAGATTTTCAACATTGCGGTTTTTTCATACCTCCTTATGAATAGTATAGCTATCATTTTTCACATCCTTCCCAAAACATGTTTTCACACCAGTGGCGCAGAATGGTGCGGTCACTGTGGGAAATCAACTTTTGGGACAGATTAACAAAATCACAGTGCTACTGTTCATGAGGAGAGGTTCAAAAATGCCCATGTTGAAAATTTGGTGAAAAATTCTCCAAAATGATTGCGTTACAGGCGTGCATTGTGCAGTTTCTAAGCACATTCATAACTTCACCAATTTTTCATATTTTCACTTTAGATTTTCGACATTGCCATTTTTTCACACCACCTCATGAACAGTACAGCTGTCATTTTTTGCATCCTGCCAGAAATGTGTTTTCACACCTGTGGCACCAAATGGCACAGTCACTGTGCAAAACCACCTTTCAGGATTGAGTAATGAAATAATAGTGCCACTGTTCATGAGTTGGGGTAACAGAAATTCCATTTTGGAAATTTGGAGTGAAAATATCAACAAACGGCTGGGGTGTTAGAGTTTCCAACCATAACGCCGTACTCTGTAGAGACTGACAGGCGTCGGGGATGTGACTTGGGATCGTCAGCCATAATGCTCACACTGTTCCACCCCCATCCTGCAGCCAGTGACAGGAATCAAGGAGTGCCTTGGGGTCTTCAGCCCCAACGTTCACCCCAGTCTCCTATACCACACCCATCGCAGCATATTTTCTTATGGAATGGGGTGAGTAAAGGCCCAAAGATCCCAAGACACGCTACGACACCTGTCAGTGTCTGCAGGGTAGGGTGTGGTGAAATGGCATCAGCATTATGTCTGATGACCTAAAGGCACACCCCCAATGCCTGTCAGTCTCTGCAGGGTAGGGATGGGGTTGGCATCAGTTCAATACTTCTCTGCCATTCCTATTATGCATCTCTCTAACTCCTGCATGACCAATGTCAGTGCCAGCAAGGCAACATTCAGCATTGACAAATGCTTGTTTAAAATTGTTCCTGATAACTGAGTTTCAGAAAAAAAAAAAGGAAAAAAAAAAAACATGAATACTGACATGAAAATTGCTTGTCCCTTTTGAGAAGCAAACATATTTCTAATTCATTTAGTTCTGTGTGTTCTTTATGTACTGTGTATGTATTCATGTGTGTATATATACAGTAGATATATATATATATATAGTCACATCAATGTATTTTTTTTTGTTTTTATTTTTTTTCTAGTCTTTGGTAACTGGGTAAGGCCCATTAAGCACAAGTGCCTGTTTTCAGGGGTGACCTGGGAGCACTTGGGGGGTTGTGTGACATGCTCAGAGTAACACAGTACACAAGTGGAGGTTGTGGGAATCAAACCCAGGTCTGCTGGATGTAACAAGCTCATTCACAGCTCGTTACTCTAACCTATTCTGCCAGCTCCATTTATTTGTGTGTATATATATAACACATGTATGTAAGTATGTATGCATTGTGTACATATTTACACATGTATGTATACATGTACTTAAGTATGTATTTAGACTTGTATTTCTCAGTTTACATTTTGCTTAGTTTCTTAGGCATTAAGGCATGGCTGGAGGTTGTGGTACCATGATTTAAGAGGGCACTATCTATCACCGTCACCCTCCTGGTCTCAAATTGTCCCTTTAACAAGACACAATTTACAATTGCTCACCTTCTGCAGAATTTGCTGATGTAGCAGGTGATATGTTTCTTCCTCCTTTTTATTTTTTTAATAAAAGTGAAAAATTTGACTGTCTCCCATACTGGAGTTACCTCACACAAACCTGATTGTTTGTTTACAGTCTTCAGTAGACTCCCACTGCATCCTTCCTGAATCTTTGGCATGCTCTCAAACCGTCTAGTCACTCATGATCTTGCTGGAGGACACGAGCGGCTAGACTGCATGTCGGCCATTCCTAAAGTTCGCAAAGTATGCAGTAAGAGGAATTGAAGGATTTAAAAAAAAAAAAACAAGTTTTAGTATGGTTACACCAATAGATATATTTTTTGTTTACTAAGACAACAGCAAGCAGATAAACTTCCAGAAATATCAACAAATTCTACATAAGGTGAGCCAGCTCGGAAGTGCAGCAGTCCCATTACTGCACACCATGCTGATGACTCGGGTTCAGGAACAGACTTGGGATGCTCTTGGGCTTTCTAGAAAAGGAAGACCAAGCATCCAGGGATGGCTCTCCTCTTTCAGGGTAGGGAGAGACAGTACACTCCCCTCTGTGACTGCCACCCAGCTGAAGCCAAGTAGTAGCCTAGCCGGAGACGCCATGCTAGGGGAGATGACGCTGGACACCAGTGCAACATACACGCTGGCTCCCTTGGGGAAAATCAGTGGAAAAACTCCCGGGCACGGAGACCACCCACAGACCCCAAACTACCTACTTAGGCACCCACCAAAGTGGTCCTGTGCAAGTGGTGGGGTAACTCCCAGAACAGGTAGTTGATGGGGATGGTGGAGTTGGCAGAAGTGGGGGTGAGCCAGGGGACACCAGGAAAGGAAAAACTACATGGTGGAAAAAATATTCCACAGAAAGTAAGCAATCGTAATGTGTTTTTTCAGCTAGAAAAATATGAAACTAGAAGGGTTGATAGTGTCCATATAAACCTCGGTGCCTTATGTGCATAAGTTAAAATAACTGAGGTGACCCAAATATCAGAGTGCTTTATTGTGAAATGTTTCAATTTTAATCAATTAATTTAAATACATGTTTCCTGTCATAGTTTAATTTCTACTTGTTTTATTGTGCAGGAAGGTTTCCAGCTGTTAACATAACCCTTTCACAATGAAGTCAGCCAAAGGGAATTCTAATTTTCCAGCTATTTTTTGTACTACATTATAATATATATTATTGTAAAACAATTTTATAGATGATGCAAAATTTGGGAGAATAGCACATTCACTGGAAGATGTAACGAATTCTCAAGAGGATGTAGGAAGTTCTCAGGAGGCTTTTAGTTCACAAGAGGTCAAGGTCACTTGCGACTATAAGTGAACGGGTCAGAATGATCAAAACACATTAGGGGAAAGGGTAAAATGACGGGCAAGTGAGTCTTAATAATGTTGGAAAATGTAAACTCATACACAACCCCACACCAAGATGTTTATTTATAGTGAACGTTGTGAAATGCACATTCATTTTAAAACCTTCAAACCCCCATATCTCTGTTCAGGAATGAAATACCAAAATTGCATATATTGGAATTTTTACCAGACAAACATTATTACAAAAAAACTATACATTACATTTTTTTTTGCTAACAAATACTGCTGTTTTAATACGACTTTTCATGGGCTTTCAAACTATGAGGGCCACTATTCGTAACTGTTCTCCTTCAAGGGAAGAAGATTTAGGGAAAAAATTGTAAATATAATTTAACAGGAAGTGGTAGACATCCCTATAAGGAAGTATAAGCTATGTCTTTAATGCTACTTATAAAATGGGTCTAAAAATGGGAGGAGGGGGATAAGGGGACGGCAGAAATACTGAAGAACTATTTTTGTTCAGTATTTACTAAGGAGAAAGATGAACTGTTGTCACATTGTGGGGTTATGAAGGGAGGGAGTAAAGACACTGGGGCAAAAGTCCAAATAATGGAGAAAAGGGTGTTGGACAAGCTAACAGGATTGAAAGTAGATAAACCTGTGGGATTGGATGGCTTATACCTGAGGATGCTAAGGGAGGTAGCAGGGGTCATAGTAGGGCCATTAGCAGACATTTTCAGTAGTTCACTAGCCACAGAGGTGGCCCCCAAAGGCTGCAGGGCAGAAAATGCGGTTCTGCTACACAAGAGTGGAAAGATGAATGAGCTATAGAACTAAAGGCCAGTTAGCTTGATGTCTATAGTGGGGAATATCATGGAGTCTCTACTGAAGAAGGACCTGGTGGACTTCCTAGAAGAGAACGGGCTGCAGGGCCCCAGACAGCATATGTTCACAAGGGAAAGGTCTTGAAGACTAATCTAGTCAAGAGTAACTGGGTTATCAAAGCAGTAGACAAGGGGAAGGCAATTGATATAGTGTACTTTGACTTCAGTAAGCCCTTTGACTCAGTCCCCAACAGGAGGCTGGTAGTCAAAGATTAGAGACCTTGGGGTAGACGAAAAGCTGGCAAATTGGGTAGAGAGCTGGCTAAGGGGTTGAACAAAGGGGGTGGTAGTCAATGGAGAGTTTTTAGAGGTGAGAGAAGTGACCAGCAGGGTACATCAGGTTTTGGTACTAGGACCGGTTCTCTTCAATATTTTCATCTGTGACTTAGGTAAAGGTATCAAGGGTAAGATCTGCCTCTTTGCAGATGACACAAAGATCTGCATAAGGTTAAACATGGAGGAAGAGCGTGGGGAATGAAGGGAGGATCTGGGCAGGTTTGGGAGATTGTCCTGGAATTGGCAACTGAACTTTAATGCTAAAAAAATGCAAAGTAATACTCATTGGGAATAGGAACCCAACGGTGCAATACGAAATGGGTCCAGTGGTATTAACTAGCACTCCAGAAGAAAAGGATTCAAGGGTGATAACAGAGACCCTGAAAACATCTGCATACTGCAGCAGGGCTGTGAGCAAAGCAAACAGAATACTGGGATGTATAGAAAGGGAGATAGGTAGCAGAAGGCGGGAAGTGATCCTCCCTCTGTACAGGTCAGTGGTGTGGCGACATCTGAAATACTGCACAAGGTACTGGAGCCCACACCTGAGGACAGACTGCAGCAAGGTGGAGGCAGTACAGCCAAGATGGTGCATGCCCTTCGGGATCTGACATATGAAGAGAGGCTGCAGGACTTAAACATGTACACCCTAGAGAAAAAGGGTGACATGATTGAGGCATACAAGTACCTGCTTAGGATAAATTGAGCAGACACCAAGGAACTATTCATCTTGAGTTCAAACACAGGGATGAAAGGGAATTCATTAAAGTTGGCAGGGGGGAATTCAGAAAGTGTGCTTGGAAGCACTTCTTTGTGGAAAGGGGGGCGGACAAGTAGAATAAGCTACCAGAAGTTGTTGTACAGGCCAAGTCCGTCAAAAAAAAAAAAGGGGGGTGGGGGCAGTAAAAAAGAGGAGGATTGCCACAGGGGTAAGGCAGAATAGTTAGGTAGTGTGCCGCTCATTAAGTTAGTGGCAGAAAGATTTTGGATGACCTAAGGTCATCTTTCTGTCTTGTATGTACTGGTGTGTTCTTTTTTGTATGCCTTCCACAAACTAATGCATTTCAGTTTGCCATCTGTCTCTGACAGTGATCACAAAGGAGCTAATTTATCTGCTTAAAATGTAGCAGCCTCTGCAAGATGGAGATGACCCAGACCCCTATGTGAAAATCTACTTGTTACCAGATCCCCAGAAGACCAGCAAGAGGAAAACAAAAGTGGCTCGGAAAACCTGCAACCCCACTTACAATGAAATGGTATGCTCTCTGATAACTGAAGCAGGAACAAGAGCTCATTATTTTGTTAGCACTGTTTGAGTACTAGGGGAAATGGGGGGCAGAAAATATATATTTGTACCTGAGCCAGTCATGATACTGAGAACCTGTTTCATTCTGTTATGTTATAAATGGGGTTGAATCGTACACCAGACATTTCTGATGACTGAAATGCGACACTTCACTCTCTTTGGAATCATGCTGTTGCAGTGGTTAAAATTCTGCCATCTTGAGCTGTCTGATGGCCCAGCTGCGCTTTAGTGCTGTCAATCCAATTTCAGGAGAGGACCTGAGGAGCTGGATTGGTGCAGCCCAGGGCTGGGGAGCGCTGTAGAATGCCATGTGATCAGGCATGGGGAGGGAGACACTTGACATCCAACGCTAATGTGGCACCTCTTGGTGGGCCAGGAAGCTTGCTGTTCCATGAGGAGTGGACACGACCAAAGTGTGCTGCAGGCGAGGTGCCTGGGGATGTGGGAGGGTCCTGGGGGGGGAAACAAGAGAAAAAACATTTATGTGCACCGGCCTGCCTAGATGATAGCACAGGCACTCACTATTCCTGCCCCCATGTGAATCCCCATCAGCCTTAACAATGGGGGTGTGATGGATGGGACTTGGAGGGTGTTGGTAACATGTCTGAAGGAAGGTGTGAGATGGTGGACTGGGGCCAAACAGGTATATGGAAAATAATTTTGTATGAGAAAAATAATCAAGGCATGCACCTGCATGCCTAAGTCAATACAGCTCCAGATGGACATGCAGTGTTAGGATCCACTATCACTGACTGCCTAGATGGGGCAGATGCATGGCACTACACAAAGGGAGAGGCCAGCCAGGGGGATGGACATGGGTTGAACTGTAGTATTCCAGTCAGAAGCCGCAGTGTGTCTCACAGTAGATCCCATGCTCCACAAGAGCAGGGATTCATGGGATACAGCAGTCTGTGCAAGGACCGCATTACCCCATTGGCACAGGGGCTATTTAAAAAAAATATATATGTACTGTGTCTTGCAGTCGTCGTCGTCATCATCATCATCATCATCATCATCACCACTCCAGCCCTCTTTGGCAAGGAGAGGGCTGGGATCTGTTCCTTCAGGGTAACACTGAATCCTCTGGACGTCTGCTGTGGCAGTGCACCTGTTTCGGCAGTCCTCGGGGTTGGTGACTGTGTGTGACACTGTTGCTTCATGAAGCATTCATATTTGAAAAGCTTGGTTTAAAACTCAACATTTGCAAGTCTGATAAGTTATCAAGTAGCCCCAGCTGTCACACAGCTTTGTCATTCACCAAGATATACAAATAAACCAGATCTGTAAGCATACTCCAGCATGTACAAACAGAAGGGTCACGCCAAGCAAGGTAGTGGGCATGGCAGCCAACTACTCAGGTATCCATCAAAAAGCACCACGCACTTACATCCATAAACTGGCTGCAGAGACACACTTGTCACTACTATATCTAAGTAGTAAAAATATGAAGTTTATTTAACTAGGCAATAGATACATTGCAAAAATACGAGTGCAGATACAGTCAGACCTGATTAATCCATACACATTTGTGTCTGCCAATTTTGTTACGTAATACAAATCTACTTAGTATCCAGACAGTGATGATAAAGAGGTCAATAGCCCAACAAAAAATCTGTATGCAGTGTTTTTCATTCAGATAATCAGACATATGGATTAACAAGGCACGGATTAACCAGGTCTGACTGTAATGCAAATAAAGCATCTGTGGGGGTGTGAAATGGCGTTGGGAGGCTCAGTGGCCACTTGGGGATTTGTATTCCTACTCTTTATTTGCATTCATGTTTTTGTAGTGTATCAATTGCCTATTTAAATAAACGTCATATTTTCACTACTTAGATACAGTAGTGGCAAGTGCGTCTCTGGAGCCGGTTTAGGGATGTAAGTGCGTGGCAATATTTGTCAGATATTCCAGCAAGCCAGTAAGGACCCTTACTTAAATATCTGTCTCTCTCTCCCTCCCTCCCCATCCCTGTTGTGTCTTGCTTCCTAGCCTCATTAAATCCCATAGAACATTATTGTCAGTATAATAACTGGGTTGTAAATCTGCATTATACACAAGTGTGATGCTACTCCCATATATAAAGGAGCAACAAACAGTGAAGCCCATCAACAAAATAACCCTTTCTTTTCCTCACTGACCATGCAGAAGAGCAGTGTGGTTCAGCAAAATGTATCTTTACGTTTATTCATAAAAAATAAAGCATACAGAGTATAATAACATTTTTTTTGCTTATTTTGCACATCCTCAATATGCGCTGCACTGCTATGCTGTTGTGGTTTGAAGAGCTAGTATCACCAAACACAGCAAACAGAAAATGTTACTACATTTTAAAAGCAGCCTGTTGCTGCTATTTCTCAGGTATGTTTATTTTTCATATTGCTCATTTAAAAGGTTTTATAATCGAAAGCATTAAGTATGATAGGAAGAACAGTACCTTATCTGGAGGTGGACATAGAGTATCTAGATCTTATCTGTGTCATTCTTCACCATTCATTACAATTGGGTTATTGGCCGGAGGTCATGACCCCATGGGAGCTTTTCCTTTTTTCTGGGTGGGTGAAGCCAAAGCACCATCGGCGCTGCCCATGAGGCCAATGCACTGCGTGGCACTCGCGGGTTGGCCGTTAGGTGCTGTTGACTCCACCAGCAAATTTAGTCCCTTTTGACTCCATGTAGATTCTCCTCAATGCTGAAGTCCGTTGATTTCCTTCCTGACGGTTCTGTTAGCCCACTCGATGTTGCCCAGTAAGATCTTTTCATTATTTGTTTTTTCTGTGATGTTGAGTCTTGTTTGGTGTTCTTTTTCCCGTAGGTCATGCCTAGGTTGGAAGACAAGAAGACTTCTAAGATGGAACAGCCCCCCATGTGACAGTGCCCATGCAGCCGTAAGTTTTCCATCATCGACCAGCATGACCGTTGCCTCGCGTGTCTTGGCCCGCTTCACGACATGGACTCGTGCGATGCCTGTTTCTCCATGGACTGCCAGGTCATCGAGCAACGTGTGTGGAAAGTGGGGCGAACTCCGCCGACTTTCGGGGGTCGGACGTGCACTTGTCGGGCCAAGCCGCGTTCTCTCAGCCTTTCCTCCAGGTCTCCTCCCAGTTCTATATGGACTGAGGAGGAGGGAGCCTCGGCCTCTAGTAGCCTAGCTGAGGCTCCTCCCACAGTGCAGGAGGCCCAGTCTGTTCCTCTGGGGACCGACGGGAGGCATTATGATCGCCCGCCGGGGCAAAGGCTCCCCCAGTGTTGGACTCGCGGCTCGAAAGGCCTGGGTTGGCACCATCCTCGATGCCATCTGTCAGTGCCGTTTAGGGTCTCGGCGCCGTTCACGGTGCCATGGGCCCTGATGGTGCTGGCCCGTCACTTGTCACTGATGGTGCTTGAGGCACCATGGGTGGTTCTACTGTGCCATCTCTGATTTTTTTCTCACTTCAGCACCGTCCACGGTGACACTCCTGAAGGGCTTCGTGCCCTCCACTGTGACCGGTCCCTAGATCAAGATTCCTTGGATTTTGACTTCTGGGGGAGGAGGACATTCTACTTGACACGGTTGCTGGTCTCTATCTCAGCACATCAGGCCCACTACGCATCCTATGATTGGTTCCTGCGGTCCAGGCTCGGTCAGCTCCTAGCCTCATTGCCTGACATGGAGCAAACCAGACAAGCCACTGCACTCTCTGCATGTGGCCTGGAGCTAGCAAGGCACCAAGCAAGGGCATTGTATGATGCCAATGAGGTAGCTAGCTGGGTTGTAGGGACAGCGATCTGCACTAGGCAGACAGCATGGCTGTGTCTTTTGCGGTTGCCAACCTTGGCCCGGTGGAGGGTGATTAACTCCGTGCACCAGAGAACCTATCTTTTCTCCAATAGAGTGAGGCAGCGTCTGTCAGGGCGACTTCCTTCCCCCTCCGGGGGGGATCACCATCTCACTCTCCCCACTCTCGGGCCTCTCCAGGTCCAGAAGGTTCTCCCTCTTAGTGTGTCACCCACTGAGAGCTAAGAAACTCTGTCCCTAAGCATTAAAACACCCCTTTGGGGGGGTGGGCTCGGCACTCACCCAAAGGTGACGAATGGTGAAGATTGACACAGATAAGATATGAAAATTACATACCTACCGTAATTATGATCTTTCTGTGTATCTTCACAGTACCACCAACCATCAGCCTGGGGCCTCAGTCTCTGGGTCCTCCTCCTTTCTGTTAGTCAGGGGTGGGGTAAGACGGGGACACATAGGGGGATAATGTTTTAGACAGAGTGGTCAGGACGGGGGGCACTCCTTCTCCAGTGCTTTGGCTCCACCCCTGTGGGGTGGAAGTTGGTAGCTGCCCTCTATTCTCTCTCCACTTCCTTGTCCCATCAATCCTTAGTTCCCTTGTCCTGTGGACATGTCCTTAATTTCCTTAAGAAACCAAAATGTCTCACACCAAATTTTTTTTTCCCCTGAGAGGGGGCAGAATAACCCTGAGTCCTGTCTTTCTTTCAGAATAGCCATTTTCTGCTTTGGGGTTATTGCCAGTGATTCTGTGCCTTGATTTCTAACAGTGAGCCTTTTGGCTACTCCTTGCAGTTCCTATACAATCTGGAGACAAGTCAAGGTTCCGGGGTATGGTTGTTACCCTCCCCCCCAAGCTTATCCTAAATCCTTCCTCTCTCCTTTTTCCTATTTCCAGAGATTGGGGCCCCTACCCAATCCCCTTAGTCTTCCTTCTTCTTCTTCTTCTGTCCTCTCAGTCGTTTATTTCTCCTTTTGGTTTATATTTATTTTCCTTCGTCTGACCCTTGGACTTCCTTGTCCCAACCCTTTTTCCTCACCTCTCCGGCGACTCAGAACTGGCGGGAGGGCAGTCAACAGCACCTAAAGGCCAACCTCACGAGCACCACGCAGTGCGTCATCCCTCGAAGGTGGTGCCGAGAAAAGGTCGGCTCTGCCCATCCAAAAAATTAAAAAGCAGCAGCTCCTGCAGGGTCATGACCTCTGGCCAATAACCCAATTGTGATGAATGGTGAAGATACACAGAAAGATCATAATTACAGTAGGTACATAATTTTCATTTCTATTCCTCTTCATACCTCATCAGCATTGTGACCTCACCGATTGTGACATCACGAGCAACCAATCTGGCAGCAGGAGAGAAACTGTCCTTGGGCGGTTGTGATGACACAGCCAGTGAGGTCACAGGGCAGATGAGGTTTTAAGGGGACTAGAGTTAGATGTGTCAGCATCCAAGTAACACTAGATATGTCAACCTGCAGGTAATGTACAGCTCCACGCATTACACATAGTACTGTTATGCAGAAAATCTAATTAGCAATGGGGAAGTGAAAAATGATCTTTGCTATAAGAAGTAACAATTGCCTACTGTTACAAGTTTAATACTTTCAGACCATATACTAGCTACTAGCTCTTTAAGTGATATCATACACCCCAGGTGTGCAAAACAAACAAAAACCATTACACACAACTACCCATATATTATTCTATATGCAGTATCAACACTTAATTGTGAGATCCAGAACTGAAAATGCAAGAACTGCAGCAGTATTACACATAGGTACATCATATAGAAAGTTCCAGAATGCAGATTGGTATACCACAACTAGATAACAGGCATACACTATGTACAGAAAGGTACTACAACAAAGTGTTATCTATATGTTGTTAACTAACAGTGATAAAGTGGTATATATAAATATACTTACATAAGAAGGAATACTACCCAATGCAAGCTCAAGGTTTAAGTTGTAGATTTGAGAAGTTGGAGGCTAATAGTACTCAGCAGGTCAGGCCCTCTGCTCCCACAGTGCCAACCTCCGAGCGCAATATTGTGAACAGCTAACAGATAGGGTAGCCCTCCTGTCTGCTTGTGGGTCTGAATCACCTTTGGTCTCAAGTTCTGGGGGGATTCAAACTGTGAACCTTATGCTAGTGCACCCAATTGTATAGGCTCAGATAATCTGCTCTTCGGGGGGATGCCATATATCTTTCACCTAAGGGCACCTAACCAGGTATCCAAAATGAACCCTTAAAACTCTATAAAAGACTTTAGGTATATTCTTACCTTTTCCCAGTTTAGCAACACCATCAAGCTTATAAACAGTTTTTGTCAGTCTTAACCATCTATACATCACATGCAAAAAGAACTTTGAAGACACACCCAGGCAGTCTTTCAAAATAATATTTTTACTTAAATGGATAAAAATATGTAAAATGTAAACACAGAACACTATATCACAAAGCATACAATCACTTAAAAGCAAAACAAAGAAAACTACAAACTCCTACCAACATACAGTTAGACTTTTTCTATCTAATGTATTACCTCTGTAGCACTTATAGTTAGATCTTGTTTCTTAAGAGCCCAAAAAGATATGTCACTCAGTTCCAACACAGAATACAGTTTAACACTCTGTTTCTCCACACCCCTTCTATGATGTCATCTAGCTCCTCGTTTTAGAATATAAAAAATATACAAATAATGATCTTTCTGTCGGGAGATATTTTAAATACTGTGACTTCAGCAAAAACTAATTTCCCAAATTCGGACAGTCTTTAATCAAGCCTTTCCTTTGATCTTGAGCAGTTCCTTTTCCCAAGGCATCAAAGGTTTTTTTTACAACTTCAGCACCATGGTGGGATAAGGGATAACATGTTTTTCTTCTAAGATGTCATAAAAGATTACAAGCCCTATATCCTGGCAGCTGGGTCAGGTCTAATTAAGACAGGAAAACAGGAGACCCTTAATTAAGTCTCTCTAGTCTTCAGTTACCTCCTGGTTTCAGGTTAATATATCCTGTTATTTCCACTAAAACCTGGGGGGGCACCCATAGCACAGCTGTCTTATGTGAAATAAATCACATACCACATTCTATATTACAAATACCATAGAACAATCATAACCAGCTGGCCAAGCGTCACACCTGACACAAGCTCAAGGTTTGTTAAGTTGTAGATTTGAGAAGTTGGAGGCTAAAGGCATTTTGTTTGTCCCACTCTGAAACTACTTTTCCGTAAGTACCATCCAAAATGTAGCCATTTAGTGTAACTTTTAAAATAACTTGGGGCTTCAGCATGTACTTTCTTAAATGTAACATTTTAGCCAGTACAGTTCCTTGGAGAATAAATGTTCATTTTCACCTTTCCTTTCCAGAATTGCTAACATATCTTGGTAGTCTGTCTAAGAAGTAAGCAATAACACATAAGAGTGTGTGGTAATATGAAAATACCTCATGCCTCAGGTGGGTTGTGAGGCACAAGGTATAGCAGCGTGCCTTACCTGGGAAGTGCGTTAGTTTATTAAACTACTGCACACCTGGAGTGTGTTACTGCACTTATGAAATGGTTTTAAAAGTTAAAAAAAGAAAAAAATTGGAACCTGCAATAAAGTGAAATTAATGCATGGTCATGAGACCAGTTTTGACCAGTCAAATTACTTGTTTGATCCAAGCCATTTGAGAAGTGTGCACAGTGACCATGTGACTGCCCCCAGCTGATGTCCCAATGCCTTTATTTTTACTTAGAATTTCTGGCCTGGAAAGGCACACTGAGCAGATGCACATTTCCAGATGCATCCCGGGGGCATAGAAAAAGTTAAGTGACTTGTTCAGGTGACACAGTAAACAAGTGGAAGTGGTGGGATTAATCTGTAGGTCTGTTTAGCTGATAAGTAGATGTGGGTATGGTTTGCCCACCATTTAAAAAAATGGGGTAAAACCTGAGAATTTTATGCATGTTACAGCAGAAATCACTTCTTGCAAAGCAGTATCAGTGGGAGAACCAGTAGGAGAGGGATTTCTACACTGATTTAGTCTGCCATCTGCTTCTGGACCCTATTCTGCATTACATAGAAACAAAGAAACCTAGACAATATTGGTAGAAAAAGGCCATTCGTCCATCTAGTTTGTCGTGTTGTGCCCTATGCTACTCTGGGATCTAATGCCTAGACATGCCCTCACTTCTGCCTTACTGCTACCCCTTTGAGTAACTATTAACGCCTTAACTTTGTAACTGCAGTACTTGAAGCCGTTGATGTTTTTTGGGCCTACCACATCAGCCAGTACCACATTGGACAGAGACAGCATTGGAAGCTGTCTCTGTTGAATACTAAAATGTTACTTCTGTTTTTGGATCCATTCTGGGATGGGAAAAGGTTAGTTTACAAAATGTAATCATAGCTCAGCAATTAGGATAATTAAGCAATAAGGCACAGAAGGCACAACAGGGTGTGGGTTATTGGAGATTTACCCATGCCTTGTGTGGTGTGTCATGAAGTGCAGCCGAGTGACTTAACCACACAAGAAGTGGGTAAATCACCCAATAACTCACACCTTGGAGTGCCTTATTGCGATTATACAATGGACCCAAGTGTAAAATACATTTAAAATGTGTATTTTTTTTATAAATGCCATTCCTCAGCTGTGAGTTATGCAGGATTTACCCATAGGTCATGTGACATGTTTTGACCAATGAGGCTACAGGAGTTTCACATACCATTGTATAATGACCAATAAAACAATTTTGGTTGCCTGGTTGCATTGCTGAGTAATGTTTGATTTCCCTTCCCAAAGATGTTGAGGCATTGTATTTAGAATCAAAGCCAGTTGTCCAAATTGATGCTGTATGGAGAAGGCTGAGTAATGCTACCATTATTAAACTCAGGGGACAGCCATGGGGCACTCATGAGGGGACAGAATTTAGATAGGTAATCCACGACAACGCAAGAAGCATTTTTACTGTTCTCTACTAATTAAAGTTAGATCAAGATAGACCCTTTTTCAGTGCGATCCTGAGTGAATGTATTTGTTTCTGTGTTCCAGCTGTTGTATGATGGGATTCCCAAAGGAGACCTTCACAACGGGTGATCCATCTGCGAGTTCTGAGTGAGGAGGCATTCCGTGAGAACATCCTGTTGGGAGAGACACGCATCAAGCTGAAAGACCTAGACCTCACCAAAGAGAAAGTGGGCTGGTTCCAGCTGGGCTCCACAATGCAAGGAACCCTGGCCTAGTCACCAGCAGCTCACAGCTGCCCAGGCAATGGGCCCAGGTCCAACGTCTTTATACTGTAACGTGAAGCAGTGACGTTTCAGAATGCCTTATATCAAGGCCGTCGACACTGGAATGAATTCCAGGAATGTATTTTAGTCTTGGCTGCTGGGAAGGACCAATTTCTTGAGACGGACCTTCTGTCAAGTTAAAGACCTTCCAATAAGGGAAGCTATCGGCCATGATAGGACGTCATATTGTGACAGTAAGGACCGCAGTATGGCGAAAATATACCTTGTGTCAAGGGAGCTGAACCAGAAAACGATCTGTAGGAGACGTTCCTATGGAAAGAGATTACTTAGTGATAAGCAAGCTTGGCTTGTAACTGGACCCCGTGGCTCGACGGGGAAAGTACGTGGCTTGAGTTTTACAGCTGTTGTGTGCAGGGACGGACAATTCCCTGAACTCGTCCCATGTCATTAGAACTGTATGTATGTAGGAAAGGCATTAGACCATACCTCTCAACTGTCCCTGATTTTCAGGGATGTCCCTGATTTTGCCTCAAAATTTTACTCTCTCCTTCCTAACAATTGAGTTTCCATGACCAAACATTGAGGATTGTAAGCACTAAATAATGTCAGACATTAAAGTTACACACCTGCTCTTCCTTAGAAAATGTATTTTACACTAAGCCCCTTATTCTAGCAGTATTCTGAGTGGATATCACCAATTTTAAAGATGTGTCCCCTGATTTTGGTCCTTTGTCCCTGATTTTTTTAAGCCTTGTCCCTGATTTATGAGGCAGGAGGTTGAGAGGTATGCATTAGACTCTAGCACTCTGTATTGGTGGGTGATGTGTTTGTTCATCTGGGGTCCCTTTCCAACACCCACTGGTCCCTATAGTTTACAGTAGTTGTGCCTCTATTCTAACATGTTCTTCCACTGACAGATTGATTTGGAAGCTTAAAGACTCAACAATACCAGGACCTCTTTGGCACACTCGATAGAAACTAGAATCCTCCTTCTCCTTGACTTCCTAGTCCCATCCCGTAACACCCATATTTTAGGAAATACTATAAGTCTGTTATAGGAAACAAGTCAAAAACTGAGCTTTTTTTTTGATGAAAGCATAATACTGATTGATGATATGAAGAAAGCAAGAAAGAGATGTTTGGGGCTATGTGAAATGTTTGCATATGCAGAGTAAGTATTATTGCTTTTTTTCCCATTCTGGGGAAACACAGATTCGCTCCATGTCAGTTACCCGCTGGTGACCGGATCATTTCTGGCTGGTAACCAGTTTCTGAGCTTGATATTTACTGATGACCCATTTTATGTACAGCGGGGCTGCAAACCATCTGGTTTGTAATGTTTTTAACCTGACTTGTGACACTTTTGGGGGGCAAGTACCACTAGTAATTAAACACCATTGAGTTCTAAAGATTCACAGGTATTCAGTCAGGCAGCCACAAGGGTCTGTTGGATTGCACTAAAATCTATGATGATGAATTACCCACAGAGGGGCTGAATAACAAGCCCACACTGGTCCTTTAAATTGGCCCAACTGTGTATTTTAAATTGTTCTTTAGCAGGTTGGCTGAGAACCACATTTGGAATGTAAGTTCAAACTGAACAGAAGGAATTCTATGTAAATATTATGGAAACTCTTATTTTCAAAGATCATGTGCAGCTGCTTTCATGATTCCTTTTATGAAAACACAGAACCCTTGAGTATCGCTATTCTCTGCCCCTCTGAAAGCAAATTCTTTTGAAATTTTTTCCTGATGTTAATTTACTTATGGGCACAGATACTGTATAAATAACACACACTTGTGTAAAAATAACAGTTTCATATGTTCTTTCGGGGTCAAAATTAAATTTTGCACTCATTAACCAGCAGGGCTACTGACTGGGAAAATGTACTGGCCTTGTGAATGTTTCACTGGCCCAGCTGGCATACAGCACTTGTTGACTTGTTACATCCTACAATACAAGCCAGTAGGGCTTCAAAATTTATTAGCATTTAACCGCAGGGATGAAGCCAATTTTATCTCTTGGAAAAAATCGTTGCAAAAGGCAAATGCTGTAGCAAAATAAAATTGCATTATGAAAAAATCTGTTTTCTGAGAAAAAGAAAACTCAAAGTTTTGTTAAACAAAAACTATGAAAACTTGAGGAACTACTTGTCCCCATCAGATATAGTACTGGAGCATGACAGTATGAGTTGAAAGGGGAACAGTCCACACCAAGAGCTCCTCACCCAAGTGTGGGGCTCTTCCCAATTAGCACTTTATGTGCAAAACCATTTTTTTTTTTTTACTTACTGTTTTTTGTGGTATAGTAGATTGTATCAGACTACTTCCAGGCTGACATTTTCTGTAACTATGAACCCCAGAATCCCCTGCAGCTGACATCAGAACAGAGCTGCAGCAGTGGGAGATTCAATAGCCTGCAGTTCATGTTGCAGTTTATATAAGTGCTGATCATTTGTTTGGTGGCCCTGCAGTCCTCTCAGGGCTAAGTTCAGTCACAGAGGACTGTACGTAGCCCCCGGAGAACAGCGGGACTGGAAAACATCTGATAGGAGATTATAAAAGCTCTGCCATGCACAGCAAGCTATTGAATGTCACACTGCTGCAATCCAGCTCTGATGTCAGTTGCAGAGAATACTGGGATTTGTAGTTACAGAAACTGTCAGCCTTGAAGTAAGCTAAATTAGACTGATACAATCTACTATACCACAGAAAACAGTAAGTACAAAAAAAATTTGCATACAAAGTGCAAAGTGGGAGCAGTCCACACTTGGGTGTGGGGCACGTGGTGCTGACTGCTCCCCTTTAAATTACAGTTTTCAATGCCACTTGTCCCCCCTTTTTTTGTATTTATATTTTACTGTTTTGTTCCCTACTGTCCTGGGACCCCAGCACATTGGCAGTACGTGTGTGTGGAGGCACACACTCACTCCGTGGCACCGGTTTCGGCCCTTTCCTCCCCTGGCAATCGCTGGGCTCCCCGTAGCCTGACACTACCATCTGTCCTCCACCGGGTGGTAATCAAGGGCTGGGGAAACCCCATATCACCTCCCCGGGAGAGGAGAGACACCTTGCGGCAGCTCAATCCTATTTCTCACCCTCTCTCCTGCCAACGCCCGACAACCCAGGCTCGTTCCTGAACCTGGGTCACCAGCATGACGCAAGGTGTGGCATCCAGCACCTCAAAGCTCAACATCACCGGCCCGGCCTTGTCCCCCTTTTTCCTGTTAGGAGGCAGCAACAGGTAAAGTAACCACAATACTTGTATAATTTATTGGATTTATAACCTTGCCCCCATCGCCTGAAACATGCTGAGTAGCAGGTTCCACTGTTGCTAAGAGATGAGGCACAAAATGCACCTTAAAGGTGACCTGCAAAGTTCATTTATATAGCAAATTCCCTGCAGTGTAACTTACTTTGCTAGCCAAGGGGGCCATATAATCATTTTCATAGTTTTCTGTCCACTCATTAATAAGATACTGTACTTTGTGAGTTTCAGCAATTGCAGAAGCAGAGTGGCTCACCGATCGAGTGGCACATGAGGATTCTGGGTAATCTAGTTTCAGTGATGTAGATCCTATCATATTTGTAGTATAATACTTTTAAACACTGAAGTACCCACAGATGCAATAAAAATACATAAGAAATACCCGTTCCCCACTGTTGGTACTACAAGTATGGTGGGATCTATGCTAATAAAATGAGGAGATTGTCCAGAATCCTCATGTGCCACTTGATTGGAGAGCCACTCTGCTTGTACATTAGCCAAAACTCTACAAAATGCGACAAGTGGACAGAAAATTATTAAAATGAGTGTATGGATCACTCGGCAGGCAAAATAAGTTACACTGAAGGGGATTCGCGACATAACTTTGCAGGTCACCTTTAATGGCAGAGGGAAGCACTACAGTGTTCTCAATTCACATTGGCTTAGCCCTTGTTCTCGTTCGTAAATAGTTTTATAATGCATGGACAATGTCCATTGACCCCTGTTTTCAATCAGTTAGTAACCTGATAATCCCATCGTTATGACTTCAGTATGCTCTAAACATTGCTTAGCTATGACATAATGATGGGATTACAGGATAGAATGTCACCACCTATCAAAATTCTTGGAAAGTTGGTCTGCTGCTTGGACATTTGTTCAAAACACACACATTTCATTCACACAGTTGCAGACTTGCTGTAGTATAGATCGCAATGGCTAATTTCAGCATTTCACTTGCACAACTTTCAACCTGGAGGCATTCATAGCCAAGCAGGAGAACAAATGCACATTGAAAAAAATGTATTCCCCCCGGGCTAGTTTTTCCATACACTATAAAATACAATGCCTGAGTGACGATGGTCTACCACGGATGTAATCACCTCTCACGGTTGCCGTGACAACTGTAAACCTCTCGAGCTGCACTCTCAATGTTTACTTGGTTGTCCTGGCAACTGCTTGAGGTGATTACATAGAGAATAATGGATGGGTAGCTGGTTATAACAAGGATTTTACACACCCCGAGGGGTGGGATGCCACATAAACATCGAGAGTGAAGCTCAAGGGGTTTATTAAGGTATCCAGCCCCAAGGGTTTGTGTAAAATCTGAGTTTTAACTGCCTACCCATGTTTTATTTTGTATAATTTCTGGTTTCCATTTTTTTGACTGTACAACTTACAGTTTTACTTGGAAAAGAGAATGTCGTTATAACCAGCCGGTTATAACGACAGAATTATAATCAGCTTTTCCTATGTTAAAAAATAGAACACAGTTATTATAGCATGGTTACCCATTGTTACTCAGGCATTATCCTCTGTGTTATATTATAAGGTAGTTTATTATGATAATTGCTGCCATTTTCAGGCTGAATTGTACACGTGAAAAATCATAATACACATACACTATATGTTGATGCTAACAAATGTGACGTTCTTTATACAAAAACAGACACAATTATACAAACACTATAAAATCATCAGTGCTTAACACTGCATAACAATACTAGTTTGAAATGTCCTGGTTATGCACATCGTTGGTTATAAACAATTAGCAAAAACATTTGTACAGTAGACTACCTATTACACATATATTTATTTCTCCATCTGAGAGGCATATTACTCTGATGTACTTTTTTATTTTAGACATTTTTGGGCTAGAACAGTACACTGAGCTGAAGTTTGTTTCCTGGTGCATCCTGGGAGCACAGGAAGGTAAGCAACTTGCTCAGGATCTCACAGTATGTAAGGGATGGAGCCCCAGGTTCACAGCCCAGCGTCTGAACCTCTGGGCTATACTACCTCCCGTACAGTACATAGTATAGCAATAACATCGTAGTGGTCTGGGTTTGCAAGGTAATAACCGGACTGGGGTAATTAACACCAAAGTTGAAGATCATGATGTATATTAACCCCCCTGCTTTGGTTATTACTGAGAAAACCCAGACCACCATTTGTGTTATCGTTATTACACTGAAACAACTGCCAAAATCTGTTTGTCGCTCTACAGTGTGTTTGTGAGAAAGCAGGAACTGTTTCTCCCAGACACGCTATAACATTGCTAGACATCTCTTGATTGGCTGCTGCATGTTGAAGTGGAGGGCAAACTGGGTTTGCTGTCCAACTGGATAAGTATACACGCAACAGCCAATCAGAATGCAGAGCCACTGTGCCATTATTCAGTCTACTGTCTGGTTACTGCAGAAAAACAGGACAGTGACTTTACATTCTGACTTGCTGAGAACAATTTTTTTCAGTATAATGTACAATAACTATTATCCTCTACAGAGTTTTAGATCATCTCAAAGTTACTGGCAGTCTAGTATAATGGGTCAGTCGAATTCCCCAACTGCCCAGGGGACTATGCTATGTAAATATCCTGTTGATTTCCCTACCTTTGTTACCCAGCTTCTCCTTTTCCTTATTTCATACTTTGAATGTTGGGTGGACCTGATCAAGCCCTGCAGCTCATCAGTAGGTTCTCAGACTGTTTGAAAAAAAATTACCAGCACAAGGAGTCTCTACACTTATGTAACCTTTCCAAATTTAAATTTGCCAGTCTTTGTGTATATCATAATACGCCCCTGTTGATTATCTTAGTTGCCCGCTTCTGCACAGACTCAGCTTTGGCTAACCTGATGTCATCCCATATCATCATACTGGGCAGCTACATTCCAGCACTGGTCCCACCAAAGCCATGTACACTAGCAAGAGTTCTGCCTTAGGCAGTTCCACTCTTTAAGGTTCTGAGGAAATTAATTTGTTTGTTTTCCCTTATTTATTTTTCTGGGGGATGGGTTTCATTTCCCTGATCTTTGAAAGCTTTGGCTCTGCATGTAACAACCCCCCCCCACACACACACACACATTACGCAATTAAAGGTGATTCAGCCAGTGGCATCATTGGTTGCAGCTGGTCAGGGGCTCCAGATGCTGAAACCACCACTTGCATGGGCTGCGCTACGTGGATGAGAATGAAAAAGCTCCTCAAAGTGGCTCTGTTTGGAGACACTGTAGTGACGCAATAACGGGGGGGGGGGGCTACAAATAGAGCTGGTGTAAAAGACCATGGAGACCAAAAATGATTAAAAAAGCATAAACCAAGAGCAAACAGGCGTTCAGTCATCGAATGGGGGTACTGCGGTGCTTTTTCTCCCTCTTTATGATAGCATTGCTTTTGGGAGGCTTCCATGTCTGGGCCTCATAGAATGAATACTTCATGCTTACCTCAAAATAAAAAAACAAAATCACCCAGGTAATAAATCTCCCTTACTTCTTTGGGAGCCCTGTACTTAAACTTAAATAATTTTTCAAAGTCCATCTCAAGGAAGGGAAGGAATCGTAATTTAACTCAGAAGTGCTGGCTGCCCAATCCCTTCCCCTTCCTGGTGTGCTTGCCTTGTCCCCCGAACACCCACACTCAGATGTTTTGTGATGTAAGAGTCTAGCGAGCATGGAAGTGTGCAGCATAGAAATCAATGGGGGCTTGGGAGTTTTCATTTACTTTTATATTTTAGAGATTTGTTGGCTCAAAATTAAAACCACTGCTCAACTAACAAGGCAACTGTTAGCTAAGCGGTGGGTTTGATTTCTATCAACTGGATTGTTAAAATATAAAACAAAAGTAAGTTACAACTCACCCCCATTGATTTCAGTGGCACATGCCCCCCACGCTCTCCAGGCTTTACATTCTAAAACAATGGCGCGCAGAGGGTAGAGTCAGCATACCAGGAAGGGGAAGGGATTTGTTGGCTGGCTCTTTGCAGCCAAATTCGGATCCCTTCCCTGCCTCTCCTTTAACAGACTTTGGAAAATAATTTCAGCATATGTTCAGAACTGCCAATGAGGTAAGGGAGCTTCCTGTTGGATTCTTAAAGAACGAAACTGGTCCTCTTTAACTCTATTACTTCCAGTAGCTTCATATGAAGTCCGAACTATCCATTGTTTACCCGACACAAAATGGCCACCCAGGTAATGAGTTAAAGCAGCAGTGCAATGAAATTAGGCAAAACATTTGACTCTACCTTTTTTCACTATGAAAGATTCCAGTCATCTTTCAGTTTTTATTTATGGGTAAAACTTTCTAGTTACACCAGTGAGTGAGTATTTTATAAGTTTTTAAAAAGTTGGCTGCCACATTTAGCTTGAAAATAGCATTGTAGATCTGGCAAGTGTTAGGATCAAGAAAATGAAACAATCTCATGTTGCACAGCATAGGATACACCTAGAAAAGTAGATTTGACAGGCATGCTATTATTTTTATTAATTGTCAATGAAACTAGCTTTAAAAAAATACATTGTTTGTTGCACTTCTCCTATAAAGTGTGCTTTTCACTTCATGTGCATACCACAAACAGAATGTAGCCACTCAGCATGGAGCAATTTGAGGGAAAATGCATTAGACTTCTGTCTGATTTCTTAGGGTAATTTTACTATTTATGCTGGACTCTGTTTGCAGTCCGTCTCTGAAGGGCACTCTACCGTGCCCCCCCCCACCAGATTTCTTTCACATACTTTGGATGCAGATTTTTTTAATAATTTGTTTTGTTTACGGCTGGAAGGGGTCCACAGAAATGATGCTGAAGGTTTACAACTGGCCCTGCAGTCCGCTATTTGTGCATCAGTATTATAAGAGATGACCTCAAAAACCAGTCATCACAAGTCAGTGCCCACCTTCTGTCACATTTCTTAAAAAAAAAAAAAAACTTGAAAAATATAAGGGGTATCTTTAGTATCAGCAGAGTACTGTACAGCTATCCTTTTGTATTTGAAGTTTATGATTCTGTTTAACATTTTTATTCAATTTCTGTATCAACAAATATACCTACAATTTCTCAGTTCAGAGTATCAGGAATGGACAAGAAAAATATCACATTTAGTAAAACTCCACTCTTTAGTCAGTGCTACTCATTGGAGGGAAATAGCTAAACACTGCAGAACTATAATCTGCTGTACTTCTGATGATAGCCCAAAGAACTACTGCAGCACGACCATGGAGCAATGGATACATAGTCGAAAGAGAATGATAGTCCCACATGCAAGCACTCAAAATCCTCTTATTGATGACTTTTTTGTCCATAACATTATAGAAACATAGAACCTGTCAGTAGATAAGGACCGCTTGGCACATGCAGTCTGCCCATATGGTCCCTGCTTAGTTTGCCTCCAGCGACTCTCTCTTCTCCTTGCTTTTTCAATAATATTCAGCAACAAGAGTGGGGGTAAAAATGACAAGATTAAAAAAGATATCTTAACTAGTGATGTCAGTAACAGCAATATATAACAAACTCTGGCAGAGCAGCTACGACTGTGAATGCATTAACTAGATAAAGGTGTTTCATGGGTTAAACATAAACATGTATTTATTTAAAAAAATATCAGATTTACAAACCTTTGAGCAAGCTAACTGGGGTTTCTGTAAGACAACAGCTACTAAATAGCTTTAATTCACTATGTTTGTTTTCTCTGTGCATCAGGTCTAGCTAGCAGGAGTGTTTTACATCAAAAACATAAATAATGAATTAGAGCTATTTAGCAGCTGTTTTCTTACAGAAACCCCAGTTACATAGCTTTCAGGTATCTGCTAAACTAACTGTTGACATTTGTGCTCCCTGGATAAGACCAGTTACAAGGCTCTGCTGTTGCTAAACTAATTTTAAAGCAGTACACATGCTAAATCTAAGGGCATGGCTACATCACTGTGACATGAGACAGGGGGCATCGTAGGAGAAAGAAAGCCAATGAAACTATTTGTTATGGAGATCCCCAGGGGTCATAAAACTACCATACAGCTAGCAGGTAATTTAGGAAAAACTTCAATTAGCAGA
The DNA here is from genome assembly GCA_016271365.2 of Neoceratodus forsteri. Classification (NCBI taxonomy): domain Eukaryota; kingdom Metazoa; phylum Chordata; order Ceratodontiformes; family Ceratodontidae; genus Neoceratodus; species Neoceratodus forsteri. Next base: position 107,768,030 of record JADMNL010000029.1, read on the forward strand.
CACAGGGAAGGACACACTAGGACTTAACATACATATCAAAACACTCTACATAACATATGTTTTTGCACATTCTGGGTGGACTACTCCTTTAAGTGATTTGTGCAGGGTCACACAGTATGCAAGTGGGGGCTGTGGGGGTCAAACCCAGGTCTCCAGGTTTGTAGCTCAGAGCCTTAAACCACTGCCTATTTAACCATTTACAACACGGTTATGCTTATATATAATACATACTTCTCAAACTTGAAAGAAAAAATACACTATCATCAAAGTCTGTATTTACCAAGTAATGTGCCCATGTTTAAAATAGTTTGAACCCCTCCAAAAAATGTGCCCTGACATGAAACTGCATGTTTAACTGTAAAGACAATTAAAATTTGTATTTCTAAATGCATTACTAACACCAATGCTTCATGATTAAAACAATTTCAACCCCCCATGACATATTGCATTATGGAAAGATTACCTTGACAAGATGATACAAAAAACCTGAAAAACAGGTTTAATGGAATGAATGCTGACATCCTATTTCTAGTGTCCATGATAAAATAAAAAATAGTTAAGATTTTATGTCAGCTCTGATCAGAATAGCTTTTAAAATCATCAATTGTTTTCTTGTTCAAAGTTTTCTAATACATCTCAACTTAAAAGCAAAAAACACACTTTATCAAAGTCTGTTTTCAGCTTCCTACCATACACTTCATTTGTAAAAAAAAAAAAAAAAAAATGATCTTGTCACAGACCACAATCAGCAATAACTACTAACAGAATGCTGATACCTACATTTACAATTTAGCAAATACTTGAAATCTAACTGAGTGGGTTTTTTGTAATAAAACAGCTAGAGTCTGTTAATTATAGCATTGATGTTCTGGGCAGTTAGATCTGAGTTTGAATCCCACAGCCCCCACAAAAAAAATGACAATTTTCTTACAGAGCTAGATGTGTGTCTAGGTCTCCTTCTGAGGCCCCAGGTGGCTCTGATAATCATTTGTTCCAAAGGATTTTTAATCAATTTGAAGGCATTAAATATCTTCTGTTCTGTTCTCCACTGCCAAGGCATGTCTGTTGGTTGATAAGGTCCCAAACTAGTGTATCTCATTACAGCATGCTAGAGCTATCTCATGCCCCCCCCCCCACATGAATCAGAAAAAAGTTTGGGGTGGAGGCAGAGGTGGATCTTACTCCCCCCAAAAAAAATGCTGCCTCCCACTACTCAAGTTCCAGTTCTTGCACCACCCATTTAAGAAAGAAAATAGTACCCTGCAACCATTGACTATCATGAAAGCATATTTATTTGAGGACGGAAAACATTGCTTGGAGGGGGATAAGGCGGAGGAGACTATTTACACCTTCAGTCAGTTCCACGGACAGAAAACAGGACGTCACTCCTTTTGTACATGCATTACGACTGTTGGCTCTGCCCAGTCTTTCTGAAGTAGGGCTCCCCTTTTGTCTGTTGAGTGTTCCAGAGAGAGAGAGAGATGACCCTAAGCACCCTAATTTCTACTCTTTGGCTGTGGGGAGTGGCCTCACCCCTTTGAGTGACAGTTCGCCACTGTCCCCCACCCCACATACGTGTGTGTGGATGAAATCATCCAGGCCAACTGGCCTTCTTCACACCTAGAACATCCTCTGTCCAGCTTTATGACTTTTTTTGAAATTGCACCCTTACATCAGCCAGGGTCTGCAGCCTAGATGAGCTCGTGGGAACTTTACACTGAGCAGTATTTCTCAAAAGACCTGCCTGGACATGTGATCTGGAAGCCATGTATTGCATCCACTGCCAAATAACAGAACTTATAAAAGAAACATAACTACACTAATGAAAGAAATTAACAGATCAATCTGGTCATAAGTCCATCACATGGGGGTTTGGGAGTTTATAGTGAGTCAGATAAATCTGACCTTACTGAGGACTCCTCACACCACACTAAACTTGTACCGGTTATATAGATGGAGAAAGAAAAATACACTACTACAGTACAGCAGTATGTCACACATTAAACTTAGACTAAAACAGAACACAAACATTACAGACAGGTTTAAAGAGATTCAGCAACAGGCAACAATTGTAAAATGTTACCAGTTAATCATTGTGAAACTCTATAAGAGAGAGGAGAATGTTTACCTCTTCTCAACCAGCAGCCTCCTAATTTCTAACAGTTTTACCTTCAGATAGCGCATCAGAGAGCTCCGTACTAAGAGTCGGTGGTCAGAACTGTGCATATAATGCTTCTTCATATTGTGGTCAGCTCGTAGCTATGGCCATTTTGTGAGGAGTGCATCCACCCCTCATTAATGCAAACCCTGCAGATTTAAACCACATGTGAAACAAACATTAACTTCTGCCACCTAACCCTTCCCAGTATCAGGTTAAACAGGTAATATGGAATCAAACAATACACAACGGGATGTGGATATTCCATGCAGTAGGTCCAATAAACACAGGAAAGGATACTCCTTAGCACAAACAGCAGGAACAGAGCACACATTATTTTGAAAAGTCATTCAAGTACATTCAGCCCTCTCCTTCTGACATGCTCAGTGTGCTGCCCAGCAAAGTCTTTCTAAAATGTTTTCAAGTATTTCCCAGCATCAGTTGAGTCTTTAAAAAGAAAAGTCTTGCCTAAGTTAATAACCTGTTGAGTTTCACTGGAAACTGCACTGAGTGCATGATGCCAAGCTCCTGAAGGCTGGGGCACACAGAACTGAACCCCTTTCTCCTTTGCTGCATGGTAAAACTGATGTTCAGAAAAAGGTGCAATAGAGCCTCATCTGGTAGGTGAAAGCTCCCTTAACATTTAGCCAAATTTAACATTTTCATCACACTGGTAAACCCCAATAGTAACAGTTAGAACAGTCCAGATTAGAGGGTTACTTGCAGAGTGTTATCCTGTATGCCTTTAGCACAGCACCACAGAAGTCCTGACCCAATACGGATTGCAGACCCTTTGAGACATATTGTTTGATATCGGAACCCTCAGACCCTTCTGCAGCTCCCAAAAGTCTGAGGTTTGTTGACCACATGCCATTTTCTGTATGTTCCATCCATACATTGAGAATCTTGTTCTTCTTCACCAAATTAGAAACTTCAGTGGCCGACTTCCACACCGTATCAGTAGTGGTCTTCATGTCATCCAATATAATGTCCAGGTGATTCTCTGTGCAGTAAGAATTCTGCTGTTAAAGGAATCAACCTTTTTATTGAGGTCTTGAACTGCTTGTTCTAAGTCCTACTTCAGTTCTTGTACTGCTAATGGCAGTGCTGCATTGGATGGTTCTAGCTCCTCATCTGGGAGTTGTCCCAACTCGTCTTTAGCCGCATTATCTTGTTACTTCTGCCTTGGCTTTCCCATGGCTGAATTTTGTCCAGATTGCTCTAGAATGTAGAGAAGGACAAACTCTGACAGGTAGGAGCAGAACTGTCAGTAAATAATAAGTTTAATTGTAAAATAAGTTCTACGTCTGGTGTGGCATGCAGAGCTCCACTGAAAGCGTCTCCACCAGTCGGCTGCTAGCTCCATTCTACCTCACGATGAGTAAGATGAGACAGGCTGCCAGTGAGCCAGTACCAAAGACCTGATACAGGGATGGAGCTCGGGTGTCCACTTCACCATTGCGACTATGAATGCAACAGGGACTGTAAATAAAGCAATTAATTTGAATTGTGTCATTCTCAACAAAGCACTACCACACTACTTCAGGCCATAAATTAGTACATGCTGCACAGTATACAGATTCATTCCTTGGGTCACACCTGGAAACAAGCTTCAGCTCAGTGTGCTGTTCCTGTTTATCAATTTTTATAAATAAATAATTCCCTGATGGACCTAGAGTCTCTTCCATGAATATAGCAAGAAATTTCAGAATTGCACACATACTCTCCAGCTGGGTCACGTATCAGTGTGTACTTTTTAACACATACAGTAGGAACAGGGTCTCAGGTTTAAAAAAAAATTGTTCCCGAAAGCTTGGTTTCTTATTTTTCTGAATTGAATGCAAGGTAAGAGAGCAGTTTCTCATCTAATCTTAAAACAAGTTACATACTTAAATTCAAATTATGCCATTTAGTGCATGAATATAAGTCATCACTGGCAGGAATCAGTGCTTACTTTCAAACACAGTAATAGCATGTTCTTGTCTACAAAAAATTAGGATGCTAGTAGTTAAAAAAAGGCACATAGTTTGGGACAGATACTTAAAATTGTATGCAGATGTTTGCAGTAAGTATGCCTGCCTACACCCTTAGTCTCTTCCAATCTTAAAGTTGTGGTACCAAATCAACAAAGTACACTTTATTTTCCAGTCTCTGCTGTATTTAAAAATGGTGAAGTGGACATTAACCCCCCCCCCCAAGGTTTACAGGTTCTGATGAGGCTGTGGTGCCCGTGCTGCCCATCCAAGTCTGCTGCCACATGTCCAATCACATCACCACTTGCTTTATTTTTCTGCCCTCTGGCATGGCATCTCTCAGGAAGTGTTTATAGTGATTGATTTCCCAGTTTCTGGCAAAAATGTTACAACTGGCATCAGCAAGACTCAAATCGCTTCACGTTGCAAAACTATACGATTTTCAGAACGTTCCATTCTCCATTACTAAAGACATGCACGCTCTTGGCCCCTTCAATTTTGTTTTTCCTGCCCTGAAGTCATAGTCCTGTGCTTGTGACAGCAGAATCATTTCCTTGGCGATGGCTTGTGATGTCACAAGCAGAGGGTTATGATTTCCCAGCAAAACTATGCAACAGGAACAGATGTAGTCTAAGGGGCAAGATCCTGTTCTAGTGAACTTGTCTTTTGTAATAAAGAATGGACGGTCCTGGAATAAAAATTTGGGGAGAATTTCATGTAACAGAGTTCTGCTGACCCAAACTGAATTTTGATGGAAACCGGGAATTCTCCAGCAAAGCCAGGCCTCAAGTAAATACATATGATCCATTATTTATGGGGAGGTGCAGTTGTGTGTATTATCGACTCACTCTGTGTTCCAGTGGCTCAGTAGGTAGCCCACTTGCCCCGGGGCTGGAAGATCAAATGGTTGTGGGTTCCAGCCCCTCACCAGGTATTTCAGCTAATTCCAGTGGCTGACACTGTAGTGCATCGGGAGGGCTCTGTACTGTTAGATACTGTCCTTCAGATGAGATGTTAAACTGAGGTCCCTTTTGCCCACCTTTGGTCCCTATCCAGGTGAAAGTTAAAGATCCCATGGCATTTATCGAAGAAGAGTAGAGGAAGTTATCTTGAGGTACAAAACACACAATATGAAATATTGGTACCATACATTCACTGAACACACGCTATACCCTTCATCAAAAACTTAAAAAGATATATACCAAGAAAAGGAGAAAGAAAAAGTAACACCCAAAAAAATACACCAAGAAAGAATAAGTGCTAATTACCTGCAGCTTGTCTCAGACTGGCTCAAAAGTTAACCAAGATATAGCTTTCTGAAAATTCCCAAAAATACCACTTGGCACTTTTCCTATATTCCTCCTGCCAGATGTTTAACTTCACATTCTAGACTATATAAAACATCTGCCAGTGCAGGGGAAATTCCTCAGTGTCATGGCCAGCATTCCACCCATCAATATAACAGGTCAATATAACTCACGCTCCAGAAAGCAACATTCCTCCCATCAATATAATAGGTCCATGTAACCCACCCTCCAGAAAGCAACATTCCTCCCATCAATATGACAGGTCTATGTAACCCACCCTCCAGAAAGCAACATTACTCCCATCGATATAACAGGTCCATGTAACCCACCCTCCAGAAAGCAACATTCCTCCCAACGATATAACAGGTCCATGTAACCCACCCTCCAGAAAGCAACATTCCTCCCATCGATATAACAGGTCCATGTAACCCATCCTCCAGAAAGCAACATTCCTTCCATCAATATAATAGGTCCACGTAACCCACCCTCCAGAAAGCAACGTTCCTTCCATCGATATAACAGGTCTATGTATCCCACCCTCCAGAAAGCAACATTCCTCCCATCAATATAACAGGTCCATGTAACCCACCCTCCAGAAAGCAACTGAAAACATGCTTACACAGCATAGTGTGCTATTCTGGCCAAAAATGACAAATAAAATGCATGCATACATACGTACATACATAATTAAACGACTGATTATGTGAATAGATGATGGCCATACAGTTTACCCACCCCACCCCTTCTAGTGAACAAGTGGCCCTATTATAGCTTTCCTAGTTCTTTCTAAAGGTGCGGTATAGTATGTAGGCTTTCAAGGCACAAAAGGCCTCTTCATCAGGTGCAAAGAGAGGGTGATTGTACGATATCTGGATACCTTGAATGCCACCTGCACTTTACAATAAATTCCAGGCAGACCATTCAGCAAAGGATCAGCAAAATGAACTGGAGCTTGCAGGGCAGATCCTATGAAAAATGACTGGAGGCCCTGAACGTGTACTCCATGGAGGTCAGGACAGGAGGGACGTGATAGAGACCTAGAAGTTTCTAAGAGGATAAACGTGAACAGCATAGATCTGTTTATTAGGAATAGGGAGTCAGTCAAGTGGTGGCACAGTTGTTGGTTGGTAGGGGTTAAATTCCTTCCTTCCTCTGGGTGGGGGTGGTGGACCCATGGAACATATTGACGGCGGCAGAAGTGGGGGCCGATACTATAAGCATGGCTAGTACAGAGCAAGGGAACTCTGTTTCACTGATGTAACAAGGGGAAGTAAGGTATTCGGGGGGGGAAGTGGGGATAACCCCATGACACTGGGATGAGGGGGTGAGGTAGGAATACCTATGGACAGACTGGATGGACCCTTGGCCTTTAGCTGCCAGCAGTGTCTATATTTCTTTCATTCACATACTTTAAGCCTTTCCCCTTTGTTCCTGCTCATCTCCCACACCAACAGACCGGGTCCCCACAGCCGCATCCTTCCTCTGGGTAGGGTTGGGTGGGGTGGAGGACAGACAAGAAGCTGTTTTCTCAGCCGAAGCCTATGCAACTCCTTGGCCAATTGGTTGGGGGGGGTGCGAATGCTGAATTACTCAGCCCCCCCCCCTTTCCAGAAGTCTGGCACTTTCCCTCCATGGTGATACACTCGCACCTGAGCTGGCCACCATGTTTACATGGTCAGCACCGCTGGGACCACCCAGACTGTTCAGTTAGATGTTGTGGTCAGCCTCAGTGACCCCCTCCTCAATTAATCTGATATGGCAGACTATGTAACAGAGTCTGAGTGACTGGCTGAAACTCAAACAGGCCTTAGCATCTGCATTGCATAGAGATATGTTTTTAACCTAAATGGTGTTCACAGCTATTTGTGCATCTACAATGTCTGATCCCAACAGAATTAATTGCTGCCCGATTCCCATAGGCTGCCAGCAGCTTTAGAACTTGTTGACTTTTTTTGTTTGTTGTTGGTCTTTATAGCCCCATTACACGCCATCTCCAGGACTTGTGACAACCTCGGGTGTCCATGGCAGGAACGTTGGAGGTGGCACGGTGCCTACAGAGTCCATATCCAGTTGAGGAGGGTACCTATCCAGCAATGCAGGGCCTATGGGGAGGCAGGATCATCCTGCCCTTTGGGGGAGGCAGGGGTCAACAAATCCCATAGCTCAACATCCCAGGCTATCACTATTTTGACAGAAACAAGCACCAGTTAGTTTGGACAACCACAATCAGCATTTAAAATTTTTAGCTCCCCTCCCTTAATACAGCGGGACCTAGAGGTCCTGATTAAGCAAACTGCTGAAAGAAATAATTTTTTTTCAATTTATGACACATTAGATTTCTTATTTTTTATCTGGTTGATCCTGCGTCCCTCTGCCTACAATGTTGCTGAACTAACTCTCTCACTGTCTCCTTCGGCCAGCCCTGTGATGAAGTGAGTAAAGGACTAAGCCACAGGGGATGTTTAAGTTCTGTTGCTTAGAAAAGTAAGTTAATACCCGGTAACAGTGCACTATCGCACTTAGTCTACCAGTGATCAGTGATCATGCAGACTCAGCCAGACTGGCACCAGTAGATTAAGTGCAAAAAGTGCACTGTTACAGAGTATTAACTTACTTTTCTAAGTGCTAGCACATATATATCCCCAGTGGCTTAGTCCTTTGCTCACTCCATCACAGTGCTGGCTGAAGGGGATAGTGGGAGAGCTAGCTTAGCAGCATGGTGGGTGGAGGGACGCTGGATCAATCAGATAAAAAGTAAGAAATCTCATTTGTCACAATTTACAAAAATGATTTATTTTGGTGGTTTGCTTAATCATGACCCAATTGGCTCAGTGGCTGGGGGGGTCTGTCAGTGCTTTTGGCAGTGGCATAAATATGTGAGTGTGTGTGTGCACGCGAACGCTGTTGTAAATAATTTTAACTGGACTACTTAATTTCAAGATTTGTCAATCCCTGGGGGGGGGTACACTTTTTTCTTCCACTCCCTCAAGATGTCAACAGCAAGAATGGGCAGGCACGAGCATGCACCCAGAGTGCTGCGGGGGGGCATATAAGCAATAAGACGATGGGGTGTACATTATGCTGTGATAACCGTACACTGAGAGGAGTAGTTAGGCATGATCCAAGCAGAACAAAGATAACAGGAATAATTCAGTTTGATTTTCTTCTTGGTGCTGTGTTGTAAACAAATTAGCATCTGTTTTAGATTTAATAAATTCTGAAGGCAGGCACATTGATTTTTAGAACAATGTATTCTGGTTGGTAAGACTAATTTTTTACAGTGCTTCATACTCCTATAATGCACTGGTCCTAGCCAATCAGGGTGCAGGATTCTTTCTACCAATTTTATAAAGGCCAATGTGTCCCCTCCATGAGGCCTGCCAGCCTACAGCTTCATCTCTGATCACCCAGGTGGCACTGCTGTGGCAGTGGTGCTCAACCTCCCTCTGCTGGGAGAGGCGCATGCTCTCAGGAACCTCAATCCTTCTCCCTCAGCAGGCCTCCAACAATCCAGGCTTGGTCTCGAACCCCAGCCACCTGCATTACCTGTAGTGCTATGACTGTGCTGATGTGCTGGCTTCATCTTTATTTTTTTTTAACCCCAGTTTTGGCCAGTCTGATAGCCCAGTGGCTGGGGAGCATCTTCTCATGCTGGTGACCCTAGCCACTGTGGGCCCTTTGTTCCCTTTTTTTTGTCCTTTGAGTCATGCAGCCTGCCCCCTTCTGTGGGCAGCCTCTGGTCCCATCGCCTGCCTCCTCTGAAAGTTGCCTTATCACATGCACAGGACCAGCTTCTAGCAGGTGAATGCTATGATCAATGGTGTGGTGCTGGCTGGGGGGGTCCTTTTTCTGCCCCATGGGATGCCAGCATGCAGTGACATACATGAGCTATCAGCATCCAAGGTCAGGCCCTGCCCTGAGTGTGTGCACTGCAGCTATGCTGCCTGTCAGCTTCTGCAAGGTGGCATGCAGGCACCCAGGATGCAGTGTTCCCCCCCCAAAGTAGGAGAGCTGTCCATGGGACACTCAACCCTCCCTCCTCCGGTCAGCCCCTGGGTGACAAGTCCATTCCCGAACTCAGGTCACCAGTCTAGCGAGTGATAACACTACCAAGCTGGCCTGCCAATGGGTCTGGAGAGGCATCCTCTTGAAGTCACCAGAGAGGGAGTCTGGTTAGCTCCATATGTGTTCTCCCTGGTGACACAGGGACTGAATACACCAGGGGTACCTTGCTGTAAGGAAGGGGTGAACGTCAACTGCCTTTGCATCAGCACACTGATATGTGTGCGCACTCGGAGCCTTCATTGTCGACATCTTTGGGGTGGGGATTCAGAGTAAAAAAAAAAGCCTCCATGGTATGAAGGCATGTATATTTTTAGACATTACACTCCCAGCCTCAGACTCCCTTGCAACAGGCTGTGCTCCAGAGTGAGGATGCCCTGAAGGCCTCGTCAAGGGGGCAAGCCATGGGGAATGTCAGGGACCTGGTAAGGCGAGTTCTTGGGATTGGGAGATTGCGGCATCAGATCTGAGGTAAAATCAGTAGTCTAGAAGGAACAAACTTTATTGAAACAAAATCTAATAAAATTTTAATTACATTAAAAAAAAAAAAACTATTTTAATTCTGGATGGATATACCAGTTCAGAACACAGCTAGGGAAAGGCCCACATCATATTTTGTTTTTTGTTTAAGTTATCACATCAGTAAATGTACATATTACAAGAAAATGTATCTATGTCATAAAAACTAAGGGCAGGGAAATGCTGCATGCTGACTAGTCAGCAGATCTGCATGGTGAGACCGCTGTCACTGGCCAAAGCAGGTTTTGCGAAACAGGTTGCGCAACATAAAAAAATCCTTTTGCCAGGGTTAGAAGTTTTACAGTTTTAAGTGGCTGCCAATTTTTTCTTACTGTGATACAGTCATTGCCTGGCTCCCATACATACTGTTGCTGCTCTGTTCTTTTACATGGAAGGTACAAAATGCACTAAACACATGGGGAAGGATTTGCAAACCCCTTCAGATGCCGCAAGCCCCGGGTGCGCCAAACATATGGCGCATGGAGCCTGCGGCATTCACCCAGCCAGCAATCCAGATTTTCTATACCCTGCGCTGACTGCCACAAGTTAGACCAGCTTTTTGCTGGTCTAGCTTGCATCAACCTCAGGTACCCTTTTCACGGGGCTTATGCCAAATATTTGGCACAAGCTACCTTAAAGTGGGAAAAGTGTCGTAACAGCACCCGATGTACCAAACTTGGGCGCAGTTGCGGCAAAGAGGTTTGGCGCAGCTGTGCCAAAACAGGTTTGGTGCAGGGCTTGACGCAAGCACAGCATTACCCTTTGAAAATCCATCTCACAGAAAGTACAAAGCAAGCAAAACACAATTGGAATGGACAAAAAAAAAAAAGACTGAACATCAAAATCTGTGTGGAGGGGACACATCCAGCTATTACTCCATAGTCACAGAGTCAATGCAATCTTATCGCCCCCTGCCCAGTTGTACCAATCTGTGGAAGGACTATTTCACATTGATTTTCTAACCATTTTCTATTTTTTTGTCATCACACCGTGTTGTCAATGGGAATTACTTACAAATTGGGTGATATGCACCCCTAGTAGGGGCAACCTGGTACAACTGTAGGTTTAAGAGCTGTATTAGCAGCATGGAATGCTGGGATTGTGACTGTGAAAATGTCCATAATTTTTTTTCTTAAGTTTCCCTAGTTACCAATTTTATATGCGTAATAAGACACTCTAGAGTGCTGGTACTGCAGTTGTATCACAGCCACATGTCCTGGGACTAAAGGCGTACACAGTGCCCGCCTTGGACAGGCGGTTGTGGCAAAGCTACCAATTCTTGTGTCGTATTACTTACATAGTTTTAGCAAGCCTTTTTTTTTTTTATTAATACGGTTCACTTCATCGCGTATCTGATGCCTAGGACTACCTAGCAGCCACTTACCGTTCTTCTGGGTTTATGTCCAATTAAAAAAAAAAAAAAATATATATATATATATATAAAACTGTTCTGAAAAAAATCAGTTTTCAGAGTGGCAGAGGAGGTGGTCTCATCAACTCAAGTATTTTGTGTTATTTAAAAAATCTAGAAAACAATTGCTTTTGATCTTCAGGGACAAAAGACGGTATTCCCATATAGCTATGAAGTTGTACATCTTGTTTTGAAATTTGCACTAGAATGTCAACATAAGGGAAAATGCTGTCAGCAGTGTGTGTTATTTGTGTGTGTGTGCAAAGGTGTTGATAGTTCTGAATTTTTTTTTAATGTTCTCCCTTTCTATGGAAAAATGAAAATTTGCTCCCTCAGGTTCTGTGACTGGGAAATATATTTTCCTCATTGACCTGGGAGGGGATCATACTTTTGTAATAATTAAAAGTGTATCTACTCTGATTGTAAAAAAAATAAATAGGATTGAAATAGTAAGAGCTGGGTGAGGAAGACCATTAGTTTTCCAAAATGTTGTTGTTGATCTTGGTTGTACTGTACTAGTACGTGAGCCCGATTGGGTTGTCAGTACCGCTGCTTGGCAGCATCTTTTTGTGACGTCAAAACTCTGTCAATATTAATGGCGCAGGGGCAAGTATGCAGAAGGCATGGGTCCCAACAGTGCAGCCAGAATGCCATTTTGGAGCCGAGTCATTCAAACGTGGGGAAGGGGGCTGCATGAGTGCCCCCCCCCCATAACTACTTCGGTAGCAGCATGGATGTGACAAAAAGATGCTCATACTGTACGAGGGATGCCACAACCAAAGATAACATATGGTATGGCAGTTCATATGGGGGAGGGTGGGGGACAGGATATAGGGATTACCCAAATCTGTTCAACCTACTCTCCCAGATCCATAACCACTTTTTATTTATTTTAAAAAGTTTTGGTTGGGAAAGGCACACGGAACCATTTCTCATTTCTAGGCGTGACCTAGGAGCACAGGGAGGGTGTGACATGCTCAGGGTTACACAGTGTGCTATGGTGGTTGTAGGTTCAAACCTCAGGTCTGTCGAGTCTCCAGGCTCACAGCTTGGTGCTGTAACCTGTAGGCTACACTGCCTCATTAGGTAACATCCACCCCACGTACATCTCTGTAGCAGGGAACAAGGAAAGGTAAAGAGTAGGGGGCAGCCAACACTGCAAACTTGATGAACAAGTTATGCAAAAACAAATCCATTGATAGCTATCATGCTTAGTCTGTATTTATGGCAATGGAATCTCTTCTGAAAAATGTGCATCCGTCTGAAGCCCTAGCTCTTGAGCTCTTGCCATGAAATGTTGCCAACGTATAAATTAACTGTTCCAAGTTCCACGCAGCCATGGCCTACCGCAGCCCTAAATGCTGGCTCCTCTCCAAATGTCATGTTTTTTACATTTTAAGCTTTCCTTTAAACAGCTTCTAAAATAACCCAGATCTAGTGAAAAGCAAACTTGGGTTCACAGAAACTGTTGTGTGTGCATGCACCAAATTCACCCCCAAAATACTCTCTCTCTCTTCCCCCCTCTCCTTCTGCTCTCTACCTCTCTCTCCCTCCCTCTCTCCTTCTGCTCTCTCTCTCTCTCTCCCAGCATCCCTCCTTGCAACAAAGTAACTCTATTAAACCAATACAGTGATTATACTAATTGGCTAATATAAGCGACTGGCACCCACACACACACACACTCTTAGCAACATTGTAAGTCCATTAAACCAATACAGTGATTTTATTAATTGGCTAATATAAGCAAGAGGGAAGTTGTTCTGAATGGATTAACTTTGCTCCAGGTTTTGTGGCAGACCTCAGTGCCAATTAAGGAACAACTGTGTTCTCCCTTTGTACACATACACACCCCTTAGACACAGAGTCAGATGTTTGAAACATTTGCAAATACAATTTGATTGCCATTTGCTGTTGCAGACTGTAATGTACTGTTGCAAACCATACTTGATGAAGAGACGCTGGCTAATGTGTGTGTGTATATGTGTGTGGTATCTTTACTGTCTTCTGATTGCGTGCACATCAGGAACTGGGATCCTTCACACTGACTCCCACCCAGAGTCTCCAGTATTTAGCTGGAGCCACCTTCTAATCCAGACCTGCCATTGGCTTTGATTGAGCTGTTGGACCTCGGTTTACCCCTCCCCCCTGAGGCAGGGTTCCCAATCCTATGTGGGACTTGGAGTACTGAGGATGGAGTACATCATCTTGGGTCAGTCGCTGGTTGTGGAGAAGGGGGTGGCCATTCCATGTGCTTCATGGAAGTGGGCTGTGATTGGACTGGCTGTGTTATATTGCTGCCAACCAGGGAGAGTTTTCTTTCCAATTAAGAATCTCACCCACCACCATCTTATGAGCAGATGTACGGAATGGACCGGGAGTGCTGGGCAGCCTGTGGCCACCCACATCACCAAGGGCACTTCATTGCACTTCCTCCAGGTGTTGCTCTTATGCAGTAGGACTCCGCTACCTACCACAGGAGGAGAGTATCCAGACAGATGCTCTGAGTCCTCTTTGCAGGACTTAACTCCTGACGTCCTGGGCTCAGGAGGTGGCAAACCTGGGTCACCAGCATGCCAGAATGTTACCCCATCACCACACACCATAGAGGTAACCAATGAGGCTAGATTTTCAAATGGCAAATGCGGACACATCTACAGAACCACCTGTACCTGCCCGTATCTGTGTCTGGCATTGCGTCCTCAATTACACCAAACATTGGGTCTTCATCTTAATTTCATTAAAAACATAGAAACATAGACTTTGACAGCAGATAAGGCCACTTGGCCCATTTAGTCTGCCCATTTCCCTACCTACAGGATAGGCCGCAGACCCTAGTTAACCAACAGTCTATTTCTTCCTACCCCCCACAAGAATTGCCTTATGTCTGTCCCATGCATAAATTCTCCCAGTTTTAGACCCCACAACCTCCTCAGGAAGGGTGTTCCATGCATACACTACCCTCTCTGTGAAAAAATACTTACTCACATTGCCCTTGAACCGCCCACCCTCTATCTTTAAATTGTGTCCCCTTGTTCTTGCACGTCCCTTTTTCTGAAAGATGCTACCCTCTTGGACTTTGTTGATTCTACTGAGGTACTTAAAAGTTTCTATCATGTCCCCCCCTCTCCCTTCTTTCCTCAAGGGTATACTTATTAAGCTCCTTAAGTCTGTCTTCATACGGCTTCTCTTGCAGACCCTGCACCATTTTAGTTGCCCTCCTCTGGACTGCCTCCATCCTGTCTATGTCCTTGCGGAGATGGGGTCTCCAGAACTGGATGCAGTACTCCAGATGGGGTCTCACCAACTGTCTGTACAGAGGGATAACAACTTCCTGTTTTCTGCTGGTGATGCCTCTCCCTATGCATCTCAGTATACCCCCAGCCCTCCCTACTGCCTTCTCACATTGCTTGCTAACCTTAAGGTCATCTGATATGATTACCCCCAGGTCCCTTTCCTTTTTTGTTGTTGTTACTACCTCCCCCCATTGTGTATTTTTCCCCTGGGTTCTTGTTTCCCAGGTGCATTATTTTGCACTTCTTTGCATTGAATCCTAGCTGCCATACTTCTGACCATTCCTCCAACCTTGCCAAGTTCCTTCTCATTCTTTCTACACCTCCTTGTGTATCAACCCTGTTGCAGATCTTTGTGTCATCTGCAAAGAGGCATACTTTTCCTTCCAGTCCCTCTGCAATGTCACTTATAAAGACATTAAAAAGGACTGGACCCAGCACTGAACCCTGCGGCACCCCACTACTAACCCCTCTTTCTTCAGAGTGGACTCTATTTACAATTACCTTCTGTGTCCTGTTGTCCAGCCAATGTTTTGCCAGGCTACCACCCTGGGACCCACTGCATGAGCTGGTTAACTTGACTATTAATCTTTTTGTGGGACTGTGTCAAATGCCTTGCTAAAGTCTAGGTAGGCCATGTCCACAGCCCCTCCCTGGTCTACTACTTTGGTCACCCAGTCAAAGAAATCCATTAGATTAGTCTGACATGACCTTCCACTGTGAACCCATGCTGCCTTGGGTCCTGTGCCCCACTGGCCTCTAGGTACTCAACAACTCTTTCTTTCAGAAGTGACTCCATCACTTTCCCTACCACAGAGGTCAAACTGACATGTCTGTAGTTTCCTGCCTCTGTCTTGGTCCCACTTTTGTGAAGAGGAATCACATCCGCCTTCCTCCAGTCCTTGGGTACCACACCATCCTCCCATGCTTTATTAAAAAGAGTAGCCAGTGGTTTCACTAGTTCCAACCCTAATTCTTTTAGAATTCTGGGGTGAATTCCATCAGGCCCCACTGCTTTGTCCACCTTCAGTTTTAGCAGTTCTTACAGAACCCTTTCTTCTGTGAAAGGACTGGGATCGACCCTCCCTATCAAGAGTGCTTCTGTTAATTGGATTAGGCATGTCCCCCTCCTCTTTTGTGAATACTAAGCAGAAATATTTGTTCAGTATCCCTGCTTTTTCACTGTCCCCCTCTGCCCACCCACCGTTCATTTTATTCAGCCTCACTATCCCTCCCTTTGCCTTTCTAAGCTCGCTGATGTACCTATAAAAGGTTTTATCCCCCTTCTTAACCGAGTTGACTATCTTTTCCTCAGTTTGTGCCTTTGTTATTCTGATTCCCCTTCCTGCTTCCTTCTGCCTTAACTGGTACAGCTCTCTGTCCTGCTCCTTCTGTGTTTCCTTATACTTCCGGAATGCTATCTTTTTCTCCCTGACTTTCCCAGCCACCTCTTTTGAGAACCATAGTGGCTTTTTCTTTTGTTTTGATTTGTTTATTTGCTTCACACAAAGGCTTGTTGCCTCTGTGATGGCAGTTTGATGATTCCCCATTGTTGCTCCACCCCTCCTTCTAGCCTGTTTGTTAGTGCTTTTCTGAGGCACTCTCCCATCTTGCCAAAGTCAGCCCTCCTAAAGTCCAGTACCCTCACTTTTATATGGCTTGACTCTGTAGCCGAGTTTAATGTGAACCACACTGTTTGATGGTCACTTGTTCCCAGATGGCAACCAACTTGTAGATCTAAGATCCTCTCACTGCCCCCATTTGAGAGTACGAGGTCTAAGATTGCTCCCTCATGAGTGGGTTCCAAAACTAGCTGTCTGAGGCCTGCCACCTGTAGGGTATCGAGAATGGCCCTGCTCTTGGATGTGGCTGCAGCAACTGTGCTCCAGTTAATATCTGGCATATTCAGGTCTCCCATCAACAGTATCTCCCATTTCTCTACCATCCTAAGAATGCCTTCTATCATATCCTTGTCCATTCCCTCCCCCTGACATGGGAGTCTGTACACAATCCCTGTGTGGATTGTGGTGCCCTTTCCAGTCTCCAAGGCGACCCACAGTGCCTCCTCTCCTCCCTGTTTACTCTTTTGTTCAGTTGCTTTTATCCCTTCCTTTATATAGAGAGCTACTCCTCCCTCTCGTCTCCCCTGCATGTCTCTCCTGTAGGTTATGTATCCTGGTATGTTAACATCCCAGTCATAGTTCTCTGTGTGCCATGTTTCTGTGACTGCTACGATATCCAGGCATCCCTCTTCCATCAAGGCCACCAGCTCAGGGAGCTTGTTGTCCAGTTTGCATTCAGAAATAGATAATCCTGATTTTCGAAAGCTAGTCCAACAATGTATAGCACTCCAGACCTTCCCAGCAGGTAGCTGTAACTCGGGATGAACACTTTTACGTTGTATTGTGAGGGCTGGCTGTTTAATTACATTAAAGCACTTCTTATTCAACTGGCACTAGTAGCCCTCTGTGTGATTTTTCATATGTACTGTGAAGGTCTGGTGTGCTACACATTTCTGGACTAGTTCTTGTTAAGGGCTGGCTGCCCTTTTGTGCATAGCACCAGCCCTGCACCGCTGTTACGTCTTTTCTCTGTTTGGGACGGACTGTTGAAAGCAAATTCAGCCACGCTGATGCCAAAGTTAGACCCTCAACACAGACATTAAGTCTGCTGATGAAAATAGGGGTGCAGTGCAGGCAGAGCCTGAATCAATCCGATCACTACCTTCCAAATTTTAACACACTTCTTGGCAGGGAAACACCTGCTATGGTTTCTAGGGAAACCACCAGAATTTACAATAGTCACAGAGTCTGCTCTGCTTTCTAGAAGTTATTCCCCCACAAAACTGTTTCAAACTTTTCATGAGCAATCAAATAGCATTTGCAAATATTTTAAAGGGAAACCTCCAGCAAACGCAGCCCCACACCTTAGTGTGGAGCTGTCTCCGATTAGGGCTTTCTGCATTAAAAGTAAATTTTTACCTTAACAGGTACTTCAGCAGTTTTATTTTTTATCTGGGTGATACCGCTGTCCATCCTACCTGACATTTTGTAAAAGGCTCCGCTAGTGACACATCCCAGCATCTCCTGCGGCAGCCATCAGAGCTGGGGATCAGCTGTGGGAAAGTGTATGGAAGTTAACAGTAGGAGATATGTAAATAGCTCTAGTTCATCCTTTCCCAATCCCAGTGCCATAACGAAACTAAGAATAGACTAGCGAGTCTCTATTACGTTTTCTCTCTCTCCCTTCTGGCCTCCAGTGAGCACATTATTATTATTTTATTATTCTTTGGTGACCAGGTAAGGCCCACTAGGCACAAATGCATGTTTTCAGGGGTAACCCAGGAACACTGAGGTGATTAAGTGACTTGTTCAGAGTTATACAGTATGCAAGTGGAGGTTAAGGGAATCAAACCCAGGTCTGCTAGATGTACCAAACTCATTCACAGCTTGTTATAACCTCTAGGCTATACTGCCAGTGTATGTTAAGGGCCTCTAGCCATTCATCATAGCATCTGCCCTCTTGGCCCTGAATCATCTTGGTGATCGTTCGTTGCACAGACTAAAGCCCATCCCTGTTCTTTCTTAGGTGTAGACTCCAGAACTGGGCTCCACACTCCATGTGAGGTCTCGCTAGTGACCGTACAGGAATAAAATCACTTCCATCCTCCTACTGTCAAATCCCCTCTCAGTGCATCCCAGCATCCTTGCGTCACTGGCTCTCTCTCCTCTGGACGGACGGAATGTAATCTGTCTCAGGTTTTGTGTTCAGGTAGGGGTTAAATTGGGCAGGAACCCACAGGAGCTTAGTTCCACCTCCTCTTCAAAAAAAAAACTGTATGGCAGTTCCATCTCTTTTGTCATCTTTCTCCATTGACTACTGTAGGAGAGTCCCACCACCCAGAAATGACAGTTCCACTACCTAGAAATATGGATATAAGAGTTCCCCCACTTAAACTATTTCAGTTTCACCACTGGGCTTAGGCTAAGCCCCATAGCATCCTCAGGCCCCAGACAGTTTCTACATTTAGCTGACTTTATTAAAAATGAACCAAGACTTAACGGAGTGGAATGAGCATGGAGACATGATGGTCCCTCTGTCTCTGTCAAAAGGACTTTATTCTTCAGTGCTCTGAATCGCTTACCTTTATAGAAATATACACATATGAGCACTGTGCACCAAGGATTATTGCTCTGGTTCAAAGTGCATCTTAACGCTGAATCTTGGTTCAGTATGGGGGGCAGGAGAGAGCCCTTTGCAGCACATACCAGAGTTCTTAAGTAGAAATAGTGACTACACTCCTCATCTGCAGGAAAGACTGGGACACATGTTGTACTTGGACCACAGCTCCTGCCTTTCAAAATACTGGCTCACACAAGTGTCAGCCCTGGAGAGTTATTCACTGCTGTGACTCAGAATGAAACTTAGTAAAGTTCCTCTGTGCAATACTGTTGGATTCTGTACGGTAGTTGAGTGTGTGTGGCACCTTAATATGCATTGCTGCTCAGATCAACAAAATGGAAACAGGCCACTTAATATTTTAATAGGCTAAAAGTGAAGTGGTTTGTTAAAATTTGAAACCACCTCTAATGTCCATTCAAGCAAACTATACACTAGGAATGGGAGGGCCGGCTGTGTGTCAGATCAGACAACCCCCCCCCGCCCCCCATTGGCCTGCCTTGACCTGACTCTGGAAATAACTCATTTGTGACATGACTCTGATTTGACCCCATCTAGTCTGTTGACCAGGTTCAAGTGTGCCAGTGAGCTGGTTCTGACTCGGTCCAGATAATGTAAGGGATGCTGGGGCTTTATTCCTCTTAAAACAATGGGGAACATTGGGAGAAAAACCTAAAATAACTTTAAAACAAAGGACAGAAAGAAAAGCCTTATTAAGGGGGAGGGAGAACTGGATTCTGTCATTTGGCACAGTCTGGTTCCGCCTCTGACCCATTCTGGTCCAGTATGGGAAATTTACCTCTTTCGGCAATTCACAGTAAATCCTTTCTTGGAAAAAGATCAGCGTCATAATCAGAACTGGGTGAAATTGAATTGCCCCTCCCATCCCTACTACACACAGTATCTGACTGGATGGGGATTACTTGGCATTGTCCCTGGCGAATTATATTTCACTGTGGTTTATTTACCCAACCATACTTCTTGGTCATGTGATAGTGTTATCATAGGTTGCACTGGGAACAAAGTTCAGTGACACTGAATTTCGTTCTGATGGTCCTCACAGCTATTTCAATCCTTGCTTATGTGCATAAAATGTTTGAGAACTGAAACAGTTGTTACCTATGTATTATGTAGATAATGGTAATTATTTTCATTTGAAAAGGGCTTGCCCCACTAAAGTCTGCTGTGCAGCTATGGACCTGCAGCAAGTCATATACAAGAAGAATCCTAATGTCTGATTTTTATACAACTTGCTTTTAAAAGAGTTTATATTCTGTAACCTTTTGTTTAGATTTTTTAACCCTGTCAGCCCTGTGTTAAAAAAAAAAAAAAAAAGAATTGTGTTTTGTAATTTCAAGGCATCAATACTGAACAGTTTGCGGCAAGTCTGGTGTTGTTTGTGAGACTGGATTATTGCCAGTCTGCTTTTGTACGCATATGGAAAATAAATGCTGTGGTGTATGTACTGTTTGTAAGAATTTTATTAAAACATTAAGGGATAAAATGCAGACTGGTGCATTATGCAGTGAAGTGGGTGCTAGCACAAAACATACATTCCTGAAAACCCAGGCTTAAAATGAAGCTTTGGTCACGAGTGAAATTAATTTATTGGTCTCTGATCCAATCCTGCTATTCATTATAAAATGGATAGGAGATACGCTGCATATGGATTGGTCAGTTAGGATTGGAACCTGTGGTAATGTACCAACATAAAGCCACAGCTTGATAGCTTGCATTCTGTTCAGTAGTTGCATTTATATATATATATATATATATATATATATATATAAAATATATGTGTGTGTGTGTGTGTGTGTGCAGGAGTGGTGTATGAAGAGAGAGAATAATGCATAGAGTGGAGTGTATTATGAGAATTTATTACGCACCCAAGGTGTGCAATGCTACATAAACCCCGAGAGCGAATCTTCAGGGTTTATGAAAGCATCACACATTGGGGGGGGGGGGGTGTATTTTAAATTCAAGTTTTCTCCAAGGGAGAAGCGTGGGTTTCCTAGGCACTTGGCTGCCACCAGGAGGCGGCAAGGTGGCAACGCCAAGCCATGGGGGACACCAGGCATTAGGCCGCGTGGGAGGAAGGTGCCATCACTGGAGCCACAGGACACATGCACACCTCCACACACATGTACGACCATGTTCTGGGGTCCTGGTATTAACAGGGAGAAAACAGAAAATGGGGCACTAAGCCAGGAAAAATGAAGCCCTGAAAACTAACAGGGCAGACTAAGATCCTCTGAGAGAGGACTGCAGCCGTGCCTGCCCGGAGCCCTGATGGGCGAAAAAGCTGTATGACAAAAAAAAAAATATATATGGCTCAGTCGAAGGTAAATCTTTCATTTCTGTTACTAGAAACATTGCTAAATGCCACCGATTAGCACAAATTTCCAGTCCCCTTTAAGGAATTCACACTGTAGAAGCACTACCATTGAGTCCAGTTAGAGCAGCCTTTACTAGAAAGGGGTCCGGGATTCAAAAGTAAATTATTTTCTAAAAATGCTTATAAATCATAAATCCTTCTTAGATACACTTTTGAACACCATACTTCATGGCACCATTAGACTTGGTTGCAGTACTCTGGGAAATCAATTTATAACAAGTTTGCCTACTAGAAGCCTGTGGGCTAGGGCTATACACCTTTAACCAAGCAGTAGGGAAGCAGTAAATATTTTCAAATTGTGGCTTACCTCACTGCAGATTTCAGCTCTGGTTTCCTTTGTTCTTTTCCGCTTCTCTCCATCATATTTGGACTTTGAGAAAGACGTCATCAGGTATGTCAAAACATCACTTGTGATGTGCGAGGCAACTTTGCAACATACCCGTGGAGTTGGGATGTTATTTGCAGTTGTGAATTGGGTATATTTTGTCTTCTATGAATGTGAGTGAACTTTCATTAAAGGTTCAGTAAGGCTGCAGTGGCCCTATGGCCATAGCTTGTCTTTTTGTATGGATGCAAAAGGAACCAAAATGTGGAACAGCCTGCGTATATCACAGAGAGAAGCAGAAAGAAACTAAGGGAACCAGAGCTGAAATGAGCAGTGGGGTAAGCCACAGTTTGCTTTGCTATTGTTTGGTTTAAGGTGTGCAGCCCAGTGGCCTGTAGTAGGCAAACCTATCATTCTTAGTCTGTCAGGGTTATTTATTTGTAAACAATCCAAGCACTGTCATAACCACAAAAGATGGTGTTCCATGCTAATAGCCATACAGTTCTGAAATTCTAAGTTCGGTTGGCACAGTTCATTTCACACACAGTGGTTTCTTTAATTTACTGCACAGTAAAACATTCCTTTTCAAATTCAGCCTCCATTTTTTTTTAGCTCAGCTTTATTTTACAGTTCTTCCCCCCTCAAAAAAAACCTCAATAATTCACTCATAACCATTATAAATCAGTGGAACATGGTCACTCAGAACTGTGAAATGGCATGCCACTTATTCTGCATGCAGCTGTATCCTTGGGCTCAGCCGTTTGATGCACTTACTCCTGCTGCAGTTGGGTAAGCTAGCTGACATGTCTTCACACTCTTCCCATGCTGTAGTCAGCACTCCTGCCAGTCACATTGCAGTGGCAGTTCTCAGCTTTTCTGGCACTACAGTTCCTGGGGCACATTTAAAAATAATTCGGAATTGGCAGTGCTGTCCTTGGGAGCCTCACACAGTGATTGCACTCCTCACAAGAAAAAAGACTGAGTGCACTTGTTCATGAGAAGTGACACTAATAGCTGTGGCACCTCTGCCACAGACTCGGACTATGCCAAGTCAAAAAAAACAGAAACACCATTTAAAAGCAAAATAAATGACTTCCGTTTCCGTCATGGACCTCTAGACAGCTCATCTTGAACGCTCTCCACCTCGCTTGTTGAAAAAGAGATCAAAACCCCACTTGGACGGTATTAAACAAAAAAAACCCTCAACCATGTCGAAAGACCCTCACAAAAGAGATAAACAAGGCTCTTCGAAGGCTGGAATATCGAAGAAGCCGATAGAAGTAGAGCCCAGTGCAGAGGGACATAGGCCGCACAGCAGGAGCCACTCGCCACGCAGCACACGAGGGTCAGATTACAACACTGACAGGGAGCAAGATAGACTGACTCGGTCACGCTACGAAACAATTCTAAGGGAAATAAGGGCCTCTCGACTGGAAACGAAGAAAGACCTTCAGGGGTTATCCACACAATTATGGAAGTTAGATCAGAGAATTGAGGAAGCAGAAACAAGAATAGTGGGGGTAGAAGATGTAAATGCCTGTTTGGGCCAGGCGGTTAGTGCCTTATTACAACAATCAACAGCATTACAGGCTAAGTCAATAGACCTAGAAAGCAGATCCCGAAGAAGCAACCTGAGGCTTTATGGCTTAGCAGAGGGTGCTGAGATGTCCCCAGTAGCAGCCCTCATTGAAAATTTACTTCGGGACATCTTAGAGCTGCCTCTGAATTATGATCTAAAGATCGAGAGGGCACACAGAGCCTTGGGTGCAAGGCTGCAGGATTCGAAAGCACACCCGCATTTGATTATTTTTTTAGTGGCGAGCTACCAAACCAAAGAAGATATCCTTCACAGAGCATGGGCAAAGAAAGAACTTTCATACCTCTCGTCGAAAATAACGCTGGACCACTACTACCCCGTGAAGATACAACAGGCCAGACAACAATATACCCCGATGCTGCGAGCGCTGAGAGAGAAGGGGATATGTTTCCAGACCCCCTTCCCGGCTAAGTTAAGGATCTTCTGGCAGGAAGGCACGCAAACATATGGATCTCCATACAAAGCCTTAGAAGCCATGAAGCAGAGAGGAATTAAACTGGCAGCGGAAGATGCGGAGTGAATCGGCAAGAGGCAATTATTCTTTTCAGACTGGTTCCAACCGGGGATACAGCAAAGGGGAGCTTCATCAAAACTACTTCAGGAATCGCTCTAGAAGATAAGGGCCATGGTGAAGAAGGGTGCATTGCGAGGTAGCCCTGAACGGGTAGAGAATAGCAGATGAACATCACTGGACTGGTGAAGGGACGTTATGTTATCAGCTACCCCAAAATAAACTGTATTTGAAATGCCAAATGAGCCCAAGATTGGCCATGTTGCATAAATGATCTCACCTTGGATAAGACTGGTCAAAAACATATATTCCCTGGTTTGTCTCCCCCACTTCCTTGTTCCCTTCCTGTTTTAGCCCATTCTCCTGTGTTGTGTCTGTGTTCGCACCCATTCTCCTTTACCCGTATTTGTCTTGTTTTTACCCTCCAAAACATGTCTAAAATATGAGATTCAGAGTACCTCCCATCTTTGCCATGGCCAGATTGGGGTTTGCAGAAAGGAATTGGTTTGCTCTTGTTCTTCCCTTTCTCTCGAAGACGGGAGGAGTGCGGAGGGACGATTTGATGGATGGGAGGGCAGAGGTGTTTGGGAGGTAGACTTCGATGAGAGGTTTGAGTTTGGGGAAGGGGAGTGGGGGAGTGAACTGAGGGCCTTGGGGGCTTGGGGAGGTTTAGGAGAGGGTAATATTGATATAGAAACTGAGAGTGTACTACAACGGGAATAACAATGGCTGTGGTGGAGGCTG